>CM053027.1:22481546-23081546 GCA_028564925.1 Lithobates sylvaticus
GAACGAGGTGACGTACAAAACGTACGACGGGACTACGTACAGGGCAGTAGCCAATAGCTTTCGTCTCCAAATTTCTTCTGAGCATGCGTGGCACTTTGTGCGCCGGAATTCTCTACACACGATCGGAAAAAGTCAGATCGGAAAATTTTAGATCCTGCTCTCAAATTTTTTCCGGCGGAAATTCCGAAGGAAAGAGCACGCTAGAGCCCACACACGATCGGATTTTCCGACAACATAATCCGATCCGACTTTTTCCATCGGAATATCCGACCACGTGTACGGGGCATAAAGGGGGCTGAATACAAATGCACCCCACACTTTTCACATATTTATTTGTAAAACATTTTGAAAACCATTTATCATTTTCCTTCCACTTCACAATTTTGTGCCACTTTGTGTTGGTCTATCACATAAAATCCCAATAAAATACATTTACGTGTTTGATTGTAACATGACAAAATGTGGAAAATGTCAAGGGGTATG
Organism: Lithobates sylvaticus; assembly: GCA_028564925.1. Classification (NCBI taxonomy): domain Eukaryota; kingdom Metazoa; phylum Chordata; class Amphibia; order Anura; family Ranidae; genus Lithobates; species Lithobates sylvaticus. The sequence continues at coordinate 22,482,030 of CM053027.1, forward strand.
AATACCTATTCCAGGCACTGTATATGAGAAAAATACAGAAATTAAAAAAAAAAAAACATGTTTTTCTTCATAAATTTAGGCCACAATCTATTCTGCTACATTTCTTTGGTGAAAATAACCCAAATCAGAGTATATTATTTAGTGTGTAGGAAAGTCAGAGGCGGCTCTAGGCTTTGTGAGGCCTTAGGCAAATCTAAGACCCACTCACGCCCAAAACAGGAAAAATAATTCAAGTGGACATTCCCTCCAACTCCCACACACGTCAGGCAAATTAGGTGGCCACGAGGCCCCTGGGAGTGCGAGGCCTAAGGCGACCGCCTATTTTGCCTAATTAGAGAGCCGCCTCTAAGGAAAGTTATAGAGTCCACAAAGTATGGGATATATATTTGAAAACTGATCAATCCTGATGTACTGATCTCATTTCTTGAGGCCCTAAAATTGGAAGATTTCCCCTTACCTCTTGCTCTGGGGAGATCAATAGAATTCTGGATTTCTTTCTTTGTGAAAATGTCAGCGGGCTGAGACTCCCCAATGACGACACCAACTGCAATAAAAAAACTGACAGTGAGTTTAGCCCTCAACCATTCTATTTGCAAATAAACAGAGAAACACTTTAAGTGCAGTATAGTAAATTCAAATGTGTATGCCAAAAGGCCACAAGGCACTGCTGCAGACACACTCTGCTTCTCACATCATTCAATTTAATGTTGAAATGTATTCTGCTTATATTTTTTCCTTCCCTGGTTTCTCTGTATCTCTTCATTTACATTCCAATAAAATAATTTTATATAACTTTTCCATTTCCATTAAATACCTTTTTTTAGACCCAGTGCTCCCATCATTGGACCTGTGTGCTCCTCTATGCAATTCAGGTTGATCGTGGCTGGTGGGAGGGGAAACAGCGGTGGACCTAGTTGTCACTGCCAAAGTTAGTCATGTGGTAGCAAGGCCTGGGACTACCCTACTAAAAAACACAAGGACTCACTCGACACTTTTTATCTGGGCCAACCCCTAGCAACCTCTGGAGAAACCCTCAAGGAACCCCTAACAACCTCTGAAAGAACCCTCAAGGAACCCCTAGCAATCTCTGAAAGAACCCTCAAGGAACCCCTAGCAATCTCTGAAAGAACCCTCAAGGAACCCCTAGCAATCTCTGAAAGAACCCTCAAAGAACCCCTAGCAATCTCTGAAAGAACCCTCAAGGAACTCCTAGCAATCTCTGAAAGAACCCTCAAGGAACCCCTAGCAATCTCTGAAAGAACCCTTAAGGAACCCCTAGCAATCTCTGAAAGAACCCTCAAGGAACTCCTAGCAATCTCTGAAAGAACCCTCAAAGAACCCCTAGCAATCTCTGAAAGAACCCTCAAGGAACCCCTAGCAATCTCTGAAAGAACCCTCCAGGAACCCCTAGCAATCTCTGAAAGAACCCTCAAGGAACTCCTAGCAATCTCTGAAAGAAACCTCAAGGAACCCCTAGCAATCTCTGAAAGAACCCTCAAAGAACCCCTAGCAATCTCTGAAAGAACCCTCAAGGAACTCCTAGCAATCTCTGAAAGAACCCTCAAGGAACCCCTAGCAATCTCTGAAAGAACCCTTAAGGAACCCCTAGCAATCTCTGAAAGAACCCTCAAGGAACTCCTAGCAATCTCTGAAAGAACCCTCAAAGAACCCCTAGCAATCTCTGAAAGAACCCTCAAGGAACCCCTACCAATCTCTGAAAGAACCCTCCAGGAACCCCTAGCAATCTCTGAAAGAACCCTCAAGGAACTCCTAGCAATCTCTGAAAGAATCCTCAAGGAACCCCTAGCAATCTCTGAAAGAACCCTCAAAGAACCCCTAGCAATCTCTGAAAGAACCCTCAAGGAACTCCTAGCAATCTCTGAAAGAACCCTCAAGGAACCCCTAGCAATCTCTGAAAGAACCCTTAAGGAACCCCTAGCAATCTCTGAAAGAACCCTCAAGGAACTCCTAGCAATCTCTGAAAGAACCCTCAAAGAACCCCTAGCAATCTCTGAAAGAACCCTCCAGGAAAGAAAATCCAGGACATCTGGTCAGCCTACTGTACATAGCTTCTTGAAAACATCCCAGCACCCTGCCTCAGTACCCCTTTCAAGAGCCCTCTGTCCTGATTCATGCAAATGGTAGACATGTGCGATTAGTTTCATATGAATCGAAAATTCGTACGAATCTGAAATACAAATTTTTATGCATACGAATTCTGTATGAAATACGAAATTTTGTTTACGAATTTCGGATCCAAATTCATAAGGGACATTCGTAATTGTTACGAAGAGTTAACGAACCTAAAAGTTAAAAACCCCAGGAAGTCAGCACAGCACAGGGATGGTGGGAGCCCCTCATAATGGGCACAGCGAGTGTACACTCAGACCCGGGAACTCAGCACAGGGATGGTGGGAACCCCTCATAATGGGCACAGTGGGTGTACACTCAGACCCCGGAACTCAGCACAGGGATGGTGGGAACCCCTGATAATGGGCACAGCGAGTGTACACTCAGACCCGGGAACTCAGCACAGGGATGGTGGGAACCCCTCATAATGGACACAGCAGGTGTACAGACCTGGGAACTCAGCACAGGGATGGTGGGAACCCCTCATAATGGACACAGCAGGTGTACAGACCTGGGAAACTCAGCACAGGGATGGTGGGAACCCCTCATAATGGGCACAGCAGGTGTACAGACCTGGGAACTCAGCACAGGGATGGTGGGAACCCCTCATAATGGGCACAGCAGGGTGTACAGACCTGGGAACTCAACACAGGGATGGTGGGAACCCCTCATAATGGGCACAGCGGGTGTACACTCAGACCCGGGAACTCAGCACAGGGATGGTGGGAACCCCTCATAATGGGCACAGCGGGTGTACAGACCCTGGAACTCAGCACAGGGATGGTGGGAACCCTATGGGAATTTATAAGCTTACAAATTTTATACAAAATTTCGTTAACGAATTTCGTAATTTCGGATCCAAATTAATGGAAACGTGACTGGTGTTTTGTTCACCAATCAGAGGAAGTCAGCACAGGGATGGTGGGAACCCCTCATAATAGGCACAGTGGGTGTACACTCAGACCCGGGAACTCAGCACAGGGATGGTGGGAACCCCTCATAATGGGCACAGTGGGTGTACACCCAGACCCGGGAACTCAGCACAGGAATGGTGGGAACCCCTCATAATGGGCACAGTGGGTGTACACTCAGACCCGGGAACTCAGCACAGGGATGGTGGGAACCCCTCATAATGGGCACAGTGGGTGTACACTCAGACCCCGAACTCAGCACAGGGATGGTGGGAACCCCTCATAATGGGCACAGTGGGCGTACACTCAGACCCCGAACTCAGCACAGGGATGGTGGGAACCCCTCATAATGGGCACAGTGGGTGTACACTCAGACCCGGGAACTCAGCACAGGGATGGTGGGGAGCCCCTCATAATGATAAATTCATCATAACGAACTTTCCTTATTTTGAACGAAAAGTTTAAATTTCTAACGAATATTCATATTTCGTACGAATCCGAATTGAATTTTCGGACACGAATTATTAAATACCATGTGACATAAAAAATTGCAACAATCTGAATTTTATTCCCTAGGGTCTCTGCTAAAAAAAAAAAAAAAAAAAAAAGCATAATGTTTGGGGGTTCTAAGTAATTTTCTATAAAAAAAAAATACTGATTCAAACTTGTAAACAAAAAGTGGCAGAAAAGGCCTTCAAGTGGTTAAATGAGTTGATCACAAAATCAGAGCACTTCTAGAAGTTGATGTAATCCAAGTTGTCATCCAGGTCTTCTGCTTCTTTCTGGTTTCATGGGTCCTTTCACACGCACTAATTAGTACGGGGCGGACGGGGGTAGGTGAAATTTGCTGATACAGTGTGCTACAATGTTCTGCCGTGTAGATGAAGATTGCTGTAACATTGTGATTTCCTCCCAGGCGGCCCGGGAACATCTGCACAGCACAGACGGATCACAGCTTGAGTCCATCTCCGATTTTCTGAGGTTCGGCTCAGGTTTCAAACGCGGAGCCAGATGTCAGAATGGAGGACTCAAAGAGTTCTCTGGATAGCCGGAGTTCTCAGGAGCCGGTCTTTCCGAAAGTTGGCAAGCGTGAAGCTTGTTTTAAAATCAGATTCCATGGAATCGGAGCCCTTAGATGTCGAAGAAGCGTGAAGAGTCTGGACAGCTTCCTAGGCTGGCATGACTTGTCCTCTTTCTGTCAACTCACCGTATAAATGTATCTATTTGATTTTTCAACATATGTCTTTTAGTTATCACTGATGTGGGTTCCCTATAACTTAAAGCAGGGGTCTCCAAATATTCTGAACAAAGGGCCAGTTTACTGCCCTTCAGACTTCAGGAGGGCCGGACTGTGGCCAATGGGAGTAGAAAAGGTGTTAAAAAAAACAATGGCCCCATCTTTGGCGTCAGTGGGAGGAATTGTGTCCCATCGTTGGTGTCATTAGGAGGAATTGTGTCCTATAATTGGTGTCATTGGGCCCCATTGCTGGTTCGTTGGAAGAAATTGTTCCCATCATTGGAATCATTTGGAGAAATGATACCCCATCATTGGTGCCACTGGGGGAACTTGTGCCCCATCATTGGTGTCATTAGAAGGAATTGTGGCCCATCATTGGGAGGGATTGTGGCCCACCATTGGTGTCCTTGGGCCACATTGTTGGTGCCATTGGGAGGAACTGTGTCCCATCATTTGTGTCATTGGGCTCCATTGCTGGTTCATTGGAAGAAATTGTTCCCATCATTGGAATCATTGGGAGAAATGATACCCCATCATTGGTGCCACTGGGAGAACTTGTGCCCTATCATTGGTGTCATTGGAAGGAATTGTGGCCCATCATTGGGAGGAATCGTGGCCCACCATTGGTGTCCTTGGGCCACATTGTTGGTGACATTAGGAGGAACTGTGTCCCATCATTTGTGTCATTGGGCTCCATTGTTGGTGTCATTGGAAGAAATTGTGCCCCATCATTGGGAGAAATGATGCCCCATCATTGGTGCCATTGGGAGAACTTGTGCCCCATCATTGGTGTCATTGGAAGGAATTGTGGCCCATCATTGGGAGGAATTGTGGCCCACCATTGGTGTACTTGGGCCCCATTGTTGGTGTCATTGGGAGGAACTGCATCCCATCATTTGTGTCATTGGGCTCCATTGCTGGTTCATTGGAAGAAATTGTTCCCATCATTGGAATCATTGGGAGAAATGATACCCCATCATTGGTGCCACTGGGAGAACTTGTGCCCCATCATTGGTGTCATTGGAAGGAATTGTGGCCCATCATTGGGAGGAATTGTGGCCCACCATTGGTGTACTTGGGCCCCATTGTTGGTGTCATTGGGAGGAACTGCATCCCATCATTTGTGTCATTGGGCTCCATTGTTGGTGTCATTGGAAGAAATTGTGCCCCATCATTAGAATCATTGGGAGAAATGATACCCCATCATTTGTGCCATTGGGAGAACTTGTGCCCCATCATTGGTGTCATTGGAAGGAATTGTGGACCATCATTGGGAGGAATCGTGGCCCACCATTGGTGTCCTTGGGCCCCATTGTTGCTGTCATTGTGATAAATTGTGCCGCATCATTTGTGTCATTTGGAGGAATTGTATCCCATCATTGGTGTCATTGGGCCCCATCCTTTGTATTATTGGGAGGAATTGTACCCCATTATTTGTGTCATTGGAGGAATTGTGTCCTATCAATGGTGGCAGTGTGAGGAATTGTGCCCATTCGTTGGTACCAGTGGAGGAAATAGTGCGCCAAGGGCTGGATAAAAGCATGCAAAGGGCCGCATCTGGCCCCCTGGGCCGCAATTTGGAGACCACGGATTTAAAGTAGATGTAGAGCCAAGTACTGAAATCTCATTGACTTAAGGTCTTTGATCAAGGACTTTCTCTTATGGGGTGACAGTTGTCTCCCAATTGTGCTCTTGAATTGCCACGCGGTCACGTACACCTCTGATAATGGCTACAAGTGGCCATGCCAAAAACTCTTTATGCAAGCATGGTCCACAGTTATCACCATCAGAAAATCGGTACACAGCAATGAGATGGATTAAAGTGGTTGTAAAGGCTGAAGCTTTTTTTTTTTTTACCTTAACCACTTGACCGCCGGAGGATTTACCCGCCTTCATGGCCAGGCCATTTTTTATGATACAGCACTGTGTTACTTTAACGGACAATTGCGCTGTCATGCAAAGCTGTATGTAAAAATGTATGTCCCTTTTATCCCACAAATAGAGCTTTCTTTTAGTGGTATTTAATCACCTCTGAGTTTTTTATTTTCTGTGCTAAAAAAAAAAAGAAAAAAAATAATTTTGAAAAAAAAAATTACTTTCTGCTATAAAACAATAAAAATTTTTAACAATTTTAAATTTCTTCATCAATTTAAACCAATATGTATTCTGCTACATATTTTTGGTTAAAAAAAAAATCCCAAGAAGCATATATTGATTGGTTTGCGCAAAAGTTATAGCGTCATTTTTATTTATTTATACATATTCTTTACTAGTAACGGTGGCGATCAACGAAAAAAAAGGCCTCCACATCCATAAAATAAATGTATCAGGAAGTTGGATTTACATGCAACAGCACCTTGTCTATATGCAAAATGATATGACATACCACCATGTTACCGCTCCCCCATCTTGGCGCCCTAGGGCATTCATGGATGCAATGTGTGTCAGCACAGTGCCCTCCCCCACCCCTCAGGGCCTGAGTGCAGTGAACATGTTGCACCTATGGATGACATGCCACTGGGAAAGGACTGTATAGGGGCAGGCTAGGGCAGTATAGGGGCGGGCTAGGGCAGTACAGTGGCAGGCTAGGGTAGTAAAGGGGCGGGCTAGAGTAGTATATATAGACAGGCTAGGGTAGTATATGTGCAGGCTAGGGTAGTATATGGGCGGACTAGACTAGTATATGGGCAGGCTAGGGTAGTATATGGGCAGGCTAGGGTAGTATAGGGGAAAGCTAGGGTAGTATATGGACAGGCTAGGGTAGTTTATAGACAGGCTAGGGTAGTATATAGACAGGCTAGGGTAGTATATAGACAGGTTAGGGCAGTATAGGGGCAGGCTAGGGTAGTATATGGACAGGCATAGGGTAGTATATAGACAGGCATAGGGTAGTATATGGACAGGCATAGGGTAGTATATGGACAGGCTAGGGTAGTATATGGATAGACTAGGGTCGTATATAGATAGGTTAGGGCAGTATAGAGGCAGGCTAGGGTAGTATATGGACAGGCTATGGTAGTATATAAACAGGCTAGGGTAGTATATAGACAGGCTAGGGTAGTATATAGACAGGTTAGGGCAGTATAGGGGCAGGCTACAGTAGTATATGGACAGTGTAGGGTAGTATATGGACAGACATAGGTCAGTATATAGACAGGCTAGGGTAGTATATGGATAGGCTAGGGTAATATATAGATAGGTTAGGGCAGTATGGGGCAGGCTAGGGTAGTGTATGGAAAGACTAGGGTAGTATATGGACAGGCTAGGGTAGGATATGGATAGACTAGGGTAGTATATAGATAGGTTAGGGCAGTATAGAGGCAGGCTAGGGTAGTATATGGACAGGCTATGGTAGCATATAAACAGGCCAGGGTAGTATATAGACAGGCTAGGGTAGTAAATAGACAGGTTAGGGCAGTATAGGGGTAGGCTAGAGTAGTATATGGACAGGGTAGGGTAGTATATGGACAGACATAGGCCAGTATATAGACAGGCTAGGGTAGTATATGGATAGGCTAGGGTAATATATAGATAGGTTAGGGCAGTATAGGGGCAGGCTGAGTTACCCGCCGCTGGGCTCCCGCCGTGTGTGGTCACAGTGGTAGCGAGCCACCGGCGCCGCACTTGCGCGCCCCCTACCCACCGGTGCCACACATACGCGTCCCCTACCCGGGAGAGCCAGATCACCTATACTAAAGTGGTTAACATCACAACCCTAAGCCATCTGAAAGCAAACCTTTTCGGTGAAAGTTAGTTATACAATTTTCCATAAGGTGCTTTTTTCTTTCCTTCAATTTGTGCTATTTTTGTCTTTTTTTTTCATATCCCCATTAAATCACATTAGTCATGTATCTCATCGCACTGCGTAGTCTACCGCTAAAGCAAGGAAACATTATCTCCTTATAAAGAGCAACATGTGCCCTTGTTACTTAAGCATTGACCTGACAACACAAGGACCTTTAATTACGCGACCGTAGAACGCCGTTCTCCACCTCCGGCTTGCGCTGTTCTAATAAAAGAAGCCCTAACCTACTTTACATATTATATTGTACCCATAGTCGCATTCATCAAGGCCTTGCGTCGTTGCTACTCTACACGGAAGCGATTTATCTCGGCAGAATTTTACTTTAATCTTCATGTCTCACGTCCTCTTTGATCCTTGAATAAAACTCTCCTTTCTCCTACTTTTTTTTTTTTCTTCTAATGTCCGTAATCTACTCCAACTTCTGTGAATATCAAGGTGTCAACGTGACACCTATTATAGTAATGGGAAATCTGGTCTTTGTAGAGTCAGAGTAATCCTATATAATGATGCTCTTGGAATATAAAATGGAAAATAATAATAATAAAACTGCTTCACTTTTTTTTTTTTTTTTTCGTCTGTGGATTTTAAGAAGATTTGCGTTTATCACATAAGAACTTTGGGCACAGAGGTGCTGAAATCCAACCCTTATAAGACAAAGAAATGGCAACCACCCCGACATATACCTGGCCTTTGCAGCAAGGCAGACTTATGCCCCATACACACAGTCGGAAAATCCGACCACAAAATCCATCAGATTTTTTCCAACGGACATTGTCCGACACTGGTGCTGCATACACACGGTCGGACAAAGTTGTCGGAAAATCCGATCATTCTGAACGGGGTGACGTTTGTTGCCTACGACGGGACTACGTAGAGGCTAGTAGCCAATAGTGCACAACAAAAACATTTGTTTATTTTCGTTTCGTTTTTTTCGTTTCCGTTGATTCGTAACGATTCGTACATTCGTAACTCGTCGTTGTTCGTATTCGTAACGATTCGTACATTCGTAAGAGTTATTTTTTCGTTGATTCGTATTTATTCGTACATTCGTAACATTCGTAGATTCGTAATCGGAGCATAATTCATAATTTTATGTAATGTGTATGTTATTATTACATTTCACTAATTTACGAATCTAAAAAAAAAAGTTACGAATCGAAAAAAAAAAGGTACGAATCGAAAAAAAAGGTTACGAATGTACAAATTTTTTTGTTCAATCCATTCGAAGCACATTAAGCAGCACCATTGTAAGAGACACGGAAAATTACCAATTCAACAAAAAAAAAAAAAAGTTACGAATGTACGAATTTTTTCGTTAGTCTTCATTTTTCGGATTTTCTTCATTAGTACATTCGTTGTTTCTAATTTGTTTTTTTTTTTTCGGATTTTCGTTGTTTTTCGGATTCGAACGATTCGTTATTCGGATTCGTACGATTCGTTCATTCGTACGAAAACGAACGAACGAAAATAACGAAAAAAAAACGAAAAAAAAAAAAAAAGAATTGCACATGTCTAGTAGCCAATAGCTTTGGTCTTGTAATGTGATCTGAGCATGCGTGGCACTTTGTCCGTCGGAATTCGCTACACACGATCGGAAAAAGTCCGATAGGACTTTGTTGTCGGAAAATTTGAGAGCAGGAGATAAAACTTTGTCTGTCGGAAAATCAGACGGAAAAAGTCCGATGGAGCCCACACACGGTCGGAATTTCCGACAACATTGTCCGATAGGACATTTTCCATCTGAGAATCCGACCGTGTGTACGGGGCATTAGAAGGGCAGCTCATGTCAAAAAAACAACGAACAAAAATTCCCAGCTCACTTACCAGCCAGCCTGCAACAAACCAAACTGACCCAGTCTAACAACTCATGCTAAAAACAAAGGGGTTTAGTTGGCACACATTTGCAAATAAATGCTTAAGCGGGAGCAACCGAGTGTACTGCACTCCTAATGCCGCGTACACACACAGTCGGAATTCTCGTCGGAAAAAGCTCTGATGGTTTTCCCGTCGGAATTCCGACGGAATTTCGCTCAAACTGTCTTGCCTACACACAGTCACACCAAATTCCAACGGTCTGTAACACAGCGGCATAAAATACGTTTGACAGCACTATAAAAAGGGAAGTTTAATGCTCCCGAGCATGCGTTGAATTGTTTCTGCGCATGCGTCGGAATTTTGCTTGTTGGAATTGCATACACACGATCGGAAAATCCGATAGAAAGGTTTTCCGTCTGAAAAATTGAGAACAGGCTCTCAATCCAAAGTCCGTCGGAAATTCCGACAGAAAAAGACCGGTGGGCATACACACGGTCGGAAAATCCGTTGAAAAGCTCCCATCGGACTGTTTCCATCGGAAATTCCGACCGTGTGTACGCGGCATAACTCTATCATTTTGAGAGTCTCCTGAACTGGAAAAAAAATCTATAATAATGGAAAGATTAAGAGCAGGTATGCCTGGAGAGAGCCCACCCCACTTTAAAGGTATAGGGATGCACTGGCCACTGCAGGTTACTCATATACGCTATATTACCAAAAGTATTGTGACGCCTGTCTTTACACGCACATGAACTTTAATGGCATTCCCAGTCTTAGTCCGTAGGGTTCAATATGGAGTTGGCCCACCCTTTGCAGCTATAACAGCTTCAACTCTTCTGGGAAGGCCGTCCACAAGGTATAGGAGTGTTTCTATGGTAATGTTTGACCATTCTTCCAGATTCCAGATTCCGCATTTGTGGGGTCAGGCACTGATGTTCGACGAGAAGGCCTGGCTCGTAGTCTCCACTCTAATTCACCCCAATGGTGTTCTATTGGGTTGAGGTCAGGACTCAGTGCAGGCCAGTCAAGTTCCTTCACCCCAAACTCGCTCATCCATGTCTTTATGGACCTTGCTTTGTGCACTGGTGCGCAGTCATGTTGGAACAGGATGGGGTCATCCCCAAACTGTTCCCACTAGGTTGGGAGCATGAAATTGTCCAAAATTGTCCAAAATCTTGGTATGCTGACGCCTTAAGTGTTCCCTTCACTGGGACTAAGGGGCCAAGCCCAACCCCTGAAAAACAACCCCACACCATAATCCCACCAAATTAGTTGGACCAGTGGTCAAAGCAAGGTCCATAAAGACATGGATGAGCGAGTTTGGGGTGAAGGAACTTGACTGTCCTGACCTCAACCCAATAGAACACCTTTGGGATGAATTACAGTGGAGACTACGAGCCAGGCCTTCTCGTCCAACATCAGTGCCTGACCTCACAAATGTGCTTCTGAAAGAATGGTCAAACATTCGCATAGACACACTCCTAAACCTTGTGGACGGCCTTCCCAGAAGTGTTGAATCTGTTATAGCTGCCAAGGGTGGGCCAACTCCATATTGAACCCTACGGACTAAGACTGGGATGCCATTAAAGTTCATGTGCGTGTAAAGGCAGGCTTCACAATACTTTTGACACTGTGGCTGATTACGTTTAAAACACGGACACTAACCTGCCCCTGGATCCGACCTCACCCGACCCAATTCTTCAATTAACTCTGGGTGCAGGCGCTGGCAACTTGACTAAGGGAAACCGCCAGTGAAGCCTTCCAACTGCGCATACGCAAGCCGTGTTGTGCTTTGTGCTTTGTCCTGCAGTTTTCTTGGACCTGTGATGTGTCCAAGAAGGCAGCGGGAAGGAGGGGGGGACTAGACTTCCACTCGGATTTCGGTGATCCAGTTGGAAGTGGGGGAGCCGGTACCTGTCTAAATCAGGTACCCCTCCCCCTAAAAAAGTGCCAAATGTTAAAGAGGAGAGGGATGGGAAGAGGAAGAACAGGTTCTATCAGCCTCACACCAAGGTGGACTGATGCACTTTTAACACCCCCCCCCCTTTTACTCCTCTTAGTGGGGGTAATTTATAGTGTCTTACTACTTACGCTCCCCGTATGTTGCACGTAGTTGGGTTATTGGGTTATTGGGTTTGGCTACACCTGCATGTGTCCTATTGAGTTGAATCTGATGTCCCGTTGGAAGATACCATTAATATGCACCTGACGTCCTGCACACGATGATTACCTATTTTGTGCACCCTTTTCTTTTCCCCCTGAAGAAGGAATATACCAAACATTTCCGAAACGCGGTGGGTTCATATTCAGCTGTGAACACCTCGAAGCCTGTTGGGCCATTATTAAATTTTTGGCCGGCTCGGTGCTCCAGCCCACCCTACGAATTGGGTGCTCGTTATATTTTTGTTTTTGTATTTATCATGCTAGGTTCTTATGTATTTTATTGTCCCCTCTTGGGAATTACTTTTATATCATGTGATGAATAAACTTTGCTATATTTTATACCTTGCAATACTTCTTCACACTCCCCCTAACCTGTCTATAAAGTCTACATTGGAGCAATTTTCTTTCTGGGAAGAGGAAGAAGAGCGGCACTTCCCCTTTTTTTGGGTGAAGTTCCGCTTTAATAGTCAGAGCGTAGTGAACTCTGATTTTAGGTTACACCAACACTAGCTTTTTTTTACTTTTTTTTTGTATTTTTGTTTTTATTGGTTTAGTACAAACTTGGCACTCGGAAAAAAAAAAAAAAACATGTCTCGAGAAACAATGCAGACGCTGAACTTGAAGAGGAATAAAAGAAAGAGTCTTGTACGCTGGAAAAAGCCAAGAACATTATCTCTCCTGGGCGAAGAGAGCGGCCAATCCCGAGAAAGAACACATTAAATCACCGGCCGCTAAATCGGAGTCGACAGTAAAAATATACCGCTCCATAAAATAAACACTGGTACCTGGACAGAGTCCCTGACTCGCTGCCAGCTGATATTTTATCTGAGTTTTTTTTTTTTTTTGAGGTGCATGTATTATTAAGGAGATTTGTGCCTGCAATCCTTCTGATAGGAATGGCGGAGAGACTCCTGAAGCCGCATGTTGGACGTCTGTCAAGAGAATGTCACGGGAGCGGAGCCGGGAAGCGCCGTGATCTGAACTGAACACAAACATCACACGCCTGGATGACTTTCCATGTACTTGTACTAACAAGCCGCAGACACATATTCAGCGGGGTACCCCGTGTATGCCGCTCCCTATGCACAGAATCACAATACATTTTAATGTCTTTGTAGCCATATAAGTGATAGTAAGCGAAGGGGATCATTCACACCATTGTGTTAACCACTTGCCGACTGCTGCGCACCGATATACATCGGCACATTAGCATTGGGCAAATGGGTGTACCTGTACGTCCTCTTTAATTGGCGGGGCTAGTGCGCCCGCCGTGTACAGCGTGGCCGTGTACAGCGTGGCCGTGTACAGCGTGGCTGTGTACAGCGTGGCCGTGTACAGCGTGGCTGTGCGCGCCGGTCCCACAGACTTGATGTTCGCCAGTGTCCAGCGATCGTGTCACGGAGCCGCAGAACGGGGATATGTAACCAAGGCATTTCCCCGTTCTGCCTAGTGACATGACAGAGATCTACTGCTCCCTGTCATCAGGAGCAGTGATCTCTGTCATGCCAGTGGTAGCCCCCCCCCCCCCACAGTTAGAATCACTCCCTAGGACACACAAATCCTGGTTCTGACAGAGGAAGAGAGACAGATCTTCTGTTGCTACAAGTAGGAACAACGATCTGGCTCCTCCTCTAGTCAGTCCTATACCCTTACAGTTAGAAACACCTCCCAGGGAACACATTTAACCCCTTGATCGCCCCCTAGTGTTTAACCCCCTTCCGTGCCAGTGTCATTTACACAGTAATCGGTGCATTTTTATAGCACTGATCGCGGTATAAATGACAATGGTCCCAAAATAGTGTCAAAAGTGTCCGATGTGTCCGCCATAATGTCGCAGTCATGATAAAAATTGCAGATCGCCGCCATTACTAAAAAAAAAATAATAATAATAAAAATGGCATAAAACTATCCATATTTTGTAGACGCTATAACTTTTGCGCAAACCAATCAATATACGCTTATTGCGATTTTTTTTTTTTACCAAAATTTTTTTTTTCCAAATTGTCTCTCTTTTTTTTGTTTATAGCGCAAAAAATAAGAAAAACGCAGAGGTGATCAAATACCACCAAAAGAAAGCTCTATCTGTGGGGAAAAAAGGACGTCAATTTGTTTGGGTGCCACATTGCACGGCCACGCAATTGTCAATTGACGAATTGCAAAAAGTGCTCTGGTCAAGAAGGGGGTAAAATCTTCCAGGGGGCTGAAGCGCAAAACACACGCCACTGGTGTGCCTCATTGCTTTCTAAAATACATCACAGTGGTTGCTTATTTTTTTAATATTATTCAGCTTGACTTTCACTTAGCTCTATGGGGCATATTTAACCACTTAAGGACCGAGCCTCCTTTTGAGACTTGTTGTTTACAAGTTAAAATAGTTATTTTATTTTATTTTTGCTAGAAAATTACTTAGAAACCCCAAACATTTATATATCAATATATATATATATATATATATATATATATATATATAATATATATATATATATATATATATATATCTATATCTATATCTATATCTATATCTATATCTATATATCTATATATATATCTATATATATATATATATATATATATATATAATTTTTTTTTAAGGCATCCTAGAGAATAAAATGGCGGTCGTTGCAATACTTTACGTCACACCGTCTTTGCGTAGCGGTCTTACAAGCGCAATTGTTTTGGGAAAAAATACACTTTTTTGAATTAAATTATAAGACAACAGTAATGTTAGTCCAATTATTTTTTTCTATATTGTGAAAGATAATGTTAAACCGAGTAAATTGATACCCAACATGTCATGGTTTGAAAATTGTGCCCCACTCGCGGAATGGCGACCAACTTTGGCACTTAAAAATCTCCATTGGCGACGTTTTAAAATGTAAAACATGTGCACTGCCGAAAAATCTGTTTGTTTTTGTTTCATTTGTTTTTGCATTGAAGTCTATGAGGCGCGATTTTTCATTGGAGTCAATGGGATGCCATTTTGCATTGAAGTCACTAGGAGGCATTTTTGCATTAAAGTAATTGAATTCTATGGGACACGGCTTTGCATTGAAGTCACTAGGGGGCGTTTTTGCATTGGAGTCTATGGGAAGCGATTTTGCATTGAAGTCACTAGGGGGCTTTTTTTGCATTGAAGTGTATGGGACACAATTTTGTATTGAAGTCACTAGGACTCAATCCTGC
This sequence comes from Lithobates sylvaticus, assembly GCA_028564925.1. Taxonomy (NCBI): domain Eukaryota; kingdom Metazoa; phylum Chordata; class Amphibia; order Anura; family Ranidae; genus Lithobates; species Lithobates sylvaticus. The sequence goes on from CM053027.1 coordinate 22,497,274, forward strand.
ATTGAAGTCTATGTGACACAATTTTGCATTGAAGTCACTCGTGGGTGTTTTTGCATTGAAATCTATGGGGCGTAATTTTGCATTGAAGTCTACGGGATGCGATTTTGCATTGAAGTTTACGGGACGTGATTTTGCATTGAAGTCAATGGCACGCAATTTTTAATTGACGTCTATGGGACACAACTTTGCAATGAAGTCTATGGGATGCAATGTTGCATTGAAGTCTATGGGACGTGATTTTGCATTGAAGTCACTAGTACTCAATTTTGCATTGATGTCTATGGGACGCAATTGTCTATTTAAGTCTATGGGACGCAATTTTGCATTGAAGTCACTAGGGGGTGTGTTTGCATTAAAGTCAATGGGACGTGATTGTGCATTGAAGTCTATGGGACGCAATTTTGCATTGAATTCACTAGGACTCAATTTTGCATTGAAGTCTATGTGACGCAATTTTGCATTGAAGTCAGTAGTGGGCATTTTTGCATTAAAGTCTACGGGACGCGATTTACCATTGAAGTCTATGGGATGTGATTTTGCATTGAAGTTAACCACTTGACCACTGGGCAGTTAAACCCCCTTCCTAACCAGACCAATTTTCAGCTTTCGGTGCTCTTACACTTTGAATGACAATTACTCAGTCATGCAACACTGTACCCAAATTAATTTTGTGTCCTTTTTTTTCACACAAATGGAGCTTTCTTTTGGTGGTATTTAATCACTGCTGGGTTTTTTATTTTTTGCGCTATAAATCAAAAAATACTGAAAATTCGGTAAAAAATAAATAAAAAAATTCTTTGTTTCTATTAAAAATGATTGCAGAGTATTGGCAGAGTATTGGCAGAGTATTGGCAGAGTATTGCACAGTGGTGGCAGAGCATTGCAGTGGTGGCAGAGCATTGCACAGTGGTGGCAGAGCATTGCACAGTGGTGGCAGAGCATTGCACAGTGGTGGCAGAGCATTGCACAGTGGTTGCAGAGCATTGCAGTGGTGGCAGAGCATTGCACAGTGGTGGCAGAGCATTGCACAGTGGTTGCAGAGTATTGCACAGTGGTGGCAGAGCATTGCACAGTGGTTGGTGGCAGAGCATTGCACAGTGGTGGCAGAGCATTGCACAGTGGTTGGTGGCAGAGTATTGCACAGTGATGGCAGTGTATTGACCAGCGCTGTGGGCACTACACATCCAGCCCACAGCGCTGGTCCCATCTCTCCCCCTCTCCGCTTCTCTCCTCTCTGTACCGATCGGTACAGAGAGGTGGAGGGAGGAACCGGCGTCATGACGTGACGCCGGTTTGTGTACATGTGATCGCTCCGTCTTTCGACTATAGCGCGGTCGGCATGTGGTTAATGGGACGCAATTTTGCATTCCGTCCCATAGGGGGCGAGTCACTAGGGGGCGATTTTGCATTAAAGTTTATGGGACCCAATTTTTCATTGACATCTATGGGACATGAGTGTGCAATGAAGTCTATGGGATGCAATTTTGCATTGAAGTCTATGGGACGCAATTTTATATTGAAGTCTATGGGACACAATTTTGCATTAAAGTCACTGGGGGGGGGGGGGGGGGGGGCGTTTTTTGCAATAAAGTCTATGGGACGTGATTGCGCATTGAAGTCTATGGGACGCAATTTTGCATTAAAGTCACTAGGGGGCATTTTTGCATTGAAGTCTATGGGATGCAATTTTGCATTAAAGTCTAGGGGATGCAGCATACCATTATCTGCACCTTTTTTTTTTTTTTTTCCTAGCAGGCGAGGCGAGGAGACAGCAGGGAAGGCCGGTGGTTAACTTTACCAGTTGAACTGCAGGAGATGACACTGCAATTAGGAGTGAATGGCACAGAGGCCAACCAATGGGGAAGAGGAGGGGGTGGGGAAACATTATTCTCAGGTTACTCTTTGAAGACCATTTTGCTATGGGAGATCTTGTGATGAGGATAGTCGTCCTCCGATCACCCAACGACCCAAGGTCCTCCTGACTGCCCTGCACATGTGCGTCTGGATTTCTTTCCCACGCACGGAGCACACATTAGGTTGTGCATAGACAATATTTCATATTTAATGGTGCCGCATCAATGTCACCTCCTCCCACGTGCGCCTCTTCATTTGATGGACGTCTGATTTTTTATGTTTTCTATAACATGATTTGATGCTGCCAGACCCGGGAAGGAGACGGCACATATTAATTCACTTCTCCGGGTCTGAGGTTGTTAAGAAATAATTTAGCTGCCAATCCCGGCCGCGGAGGCTTACAGGCACCTGTCTGCAAAGGGCGCAAACACGCTAATCCAATCATCTCAAGACGTTGGCTCACCATAGAGGACGGAGACGGGAGTCATTCTACGAGGGGGCGTCAATCTGCCAAACATGATCAATCACGTAGGCTCTGTGATCACTGGTAATCTGGGGCGATACACTTGTTACCCAGCTGGAGTGGGCTTATGGCGACATTTACCACCATCCCCGGAATGACATAAAAGGGATTAACCAGACAGCTGCTCAGGATCCAAAGGCTCGTTTCCTGAAAGTGAAGCGTTTAGTGTAAGAGCTAAAAAGAATGTAAAAAAAAATAAAAAATTACTAACATGGATAACTATATTTTACTGGGATAATGTATAGGCTCTCTATGATGTGTGAGTTGCATTGTAATCTAGGGAAACCCTAAAATAAGCAATTTATGCGGCCACTATGACACTTATAGCATTCCAAAACAGCACATAAAAATATTGATACGAAGGCCACTTTAGCATGCCTTAAAATGTATCCACTTCTTAGTGGAAATGTGTTACTTCTTTTCCAGACTTGTAATCCTGAGGGATTGCGGGGGGGGGGGGGGGGCGATTTCCATCCAGGTAGGCGTATGTCTGACCAGAGAGAGAGAGAGGGGTGTATCTAAGCAGAGAGAGGCATGTCTGACCAAGGAGAGATGTGTTTGACCAAAGAGGGGTGTGTCTATGATCAGATAGGGGTGTGTCTGACAAGAGAGCAGTAGGTCTAACCCGAAAGGTGTAGCGAGGGTGTCTATGACCAGACAGGGGTGTGTATCACCAGAAAGAGGTTTGTCTGGCCAGAGAGAGGTGTGTCTGACCAAAGAAGGGTGTGTCTGACCAGAAAGAGGTGTGTCGGGCCAGAGAGAGGTGTGTCTGGCCAAAAACGGGTGTGACTGACCAGAGGGAGGTGTGTCTGGCCAAAAACGGGTGTGACTGACCAGAGAGAGGTGTGTCTGACTGCAGAGAGGTGTGTCTGACCAGAGAGAGGTGTGTCTGACTGCAAAGAGGTATGTCTGACTGAAAAGAGGTGTGTCTGACTGCAAAGGTGTGTCTGACCCGAGAGAGGTGTGTCTGACCAGAGAGAGGTGTGTCTGAAGAGAAAGGGGTATATTTAACCAGATAGGGGTGTGTCTGATGAGAAAGGGGTATATTTAATCAGCTAGGGGTGTGTCTGACCAGAGAGAGGTGTGTCTGACTGCAGATTTGTGTATTTGACCAGAGAGGGGCGTGTCTGACTGCAGAGAGATGTGTCTGACCAGAGAGGGGTGTGTCTGAAGAGAAAGAGGTATATTTGACCAGAGAGGGGTGTGTCTGACCAGAGAGGGGTGTGTCTGACTGTAGATTGGTGTGTCTGACCAGAGAGGGGCATGTCGGACTGCAGAGAGGTTTGTCTGACCAAAGAGGGGTGTGCCTGAAGAGAAAGAGGTATATTTGACCAAAGAGGGGTGTGTCTGACGAGAAAGAGGTATATTTAACCAGCTAGGGGTGTGTCTGACCAGAGAGAGGTGTTTCTGACTACAGAGAGGTGTGTTTGAACAGAGAGGGGCGTGTCTGACTGCAGAGAGGAGTGTCTGACCAGATAGGGGTGTGTCTGAAGAGAAAGAGGTATATTTGACCAGAGAGGGGTGTGTCTGAACAGAGAGGTGTGTCTGACTGCAGATTGGTGTGTCTGACCAGAGAGGGGCGTGTCGGAGTGCAGAGAGGTTTGTCTGACCAGAGAGGGGTGTGTCTAAAGAGAAAGAGGTATATTTGACCAGAGAGGGGTGTGTCTGACCAGATAGAGGTGTGTCTGACTGCAGATTGGTGTGTCTGACCAGAGAGGGGCGTGTCGGAGTGCAGAGAGGTTTGTTTGCCGGAATGAAAGAGGTATATTTGACCAGAGAGGGGTGTGTCTGACCAAAGAGAGGTGTCTCTGACCAGAAAGGGAGGTGTCTGACTGCAGAGAGGTGTGTCTGACTATAGAGGGGTGCGTCTGATGAGTAAAGAGTATGTCTGACCAGAGAGGGAAGGGTCTGACCAGAGAGGGATGTGTCTTGCCAGAGATGGGTGTGTCTGACCAGGAAGGAGGTGTTCCCAAACCAGAGAGGGGTGTGTCTGATCAAAGAGAGATGTGTTTGACCAGAGAGGGGTGTGTGTGACAGGAGAGGGGTGTGTCTGAGCATAAAGGTGTGTGTCTGACTGCAGAAAGGTGTGTCTGACCAGAGGAGGGTATGTTTGACCAGAGAGGGGTGTGTCTAACTAGAAAGGATTGTGCCTGACCAGATATGGGTGTGTTTGACCTGAAAGGGGTGTGTCTGACCCAAGTGAGGTGTGTCGGGCCAGAGAGGGGTGTCTCTTTACCCCCATGTACATGCAGCTTCACAGAATGAATAGCTTTGCAATTTTATATATATATATATATATATATAAATATAATATATATATATATATATATATATATATATATATATATATATATAAAAGCACCCCTTAGCATGTATGGACTGACCATGAAAAAATATATCTAATGATAGGTCCACTTCTGTAAACCCTACATATGCTCAGTGAAGTTACTAACCTCAGAGGATACACAGAGATGAAACAAATCAGACTACATGAGCTATATCTGTTTATCTGCAGTCTTTTCTCCTCTGTACCTCTTCAAAGTCCAGAACTAATAAAGCTTGTCCAAGCTTTCAGAAAAAAGGGGGTGGGGAGCTGAGTTGACGCTCTGCAAAGCTTAGTGAGAACTGATTGGAGGGAAGGGATACTCCCCTTCAGACAGCACACAGAAACAGAGCTGAGACTGTCATTTACAGGCTGTGTGCTGGAGCTCCCTTCCCTGTGACCTTTTTATCTCTTGCTGTCAGGTAGCAGAGGAATGAAGCAGCAGCTAGAAATTACACATAGTGCTCTGGATTGAGACAAGTAGACACTATAGAGAGATATGATTTGCTCATATTTCTCTTTCAATATGTTTATTGAGATTTTTGCAATAAAAGAACAGAAGATAATATTACAAACGATAGCTCATAACTGGGGCCAACATGACCCTATCAAAAAGGACAAAGGCATACACCATGTACCATTAACCGTAAACGTTACAAAAGAGCAGAGAATGAACTTTATTGCTTGTATGTGTAGATATCTCAGGAGTCACTCCCTAAAAATAATGTGTCCAATCTCACTAAACTCGGATAAAAAGAAAACTCGGGTTAGGGTCACAATGAGAGATGGTTCTGTAGGGATCGGAAGAGACATTCCCATACCACATCGGCACCAAAGGGCCTTGCAGGTCACCCCGTTGGGATCACACTGCAACCCGCTCGGCTCGTACTGGGCCAGACGCTCGGCTCGTACTGGGCCAGACGCTCGGCTCGTACTGGGCCAGACTCGCGGCTCGTACTGGGCCAGACGCTCGGCTCGTACTGGGCCAGACGCTCGGCTCATACTGGGCCAGACGCTCGGCTCGTACTGGGCCAGAAGCTCGGCTCGTACTGGGTCAGATGGGTTTCTCAACACCCCCTATCATTGTATATATAGAAATGTAACAAGACCCTGTACTCCGTCCTCTCATGAGGTATTTATTCCACTTATCGAGGCAACTCTGTGTCCTGGGGCACCTTCAATCAACTGTCAGAGTGTATTTTGTAATGTGCATGAAATCTGACAACTTCCCTTAATGCCCCTTCTCGTCAGAAGCATGCAGGGTAGTAGGTAGAGAGGGGAGAAGAAAAGAAGTAACAAAGAAGAGTGGGAGAGGAAGTAAAGGTAGACAGGAGGGGCAACATCCAGTGGAGTAGCTGTTCAGGATGAGATATGACCTGGATATAGTGGGACCTTGGTGTACAACACCCAAGGTTCCCAAATGGTTTCAAACTTCTGGGTCCTATCCAAGTGTGTTGCTGTCATGTGTTCTTGGGTCATTATCCTGGAGAGTTTACATTTTGTCGCCTGGAATGAGACCCTGGGTTTCTTCCAGGCCCTTGCTAGAGATGTGTTGGCTCCCAGAAACATGAAGAAGATCAAAGCTTGCGTGTGTTTGGGAGTGTTGTCGATTCTGTGATTCAGCAGCGCTATTTTAGGGTCTTGGGAGATTTATGTCCCAGTGACTCTCCTCACTAGAGCAAAGAAGTGATTCCAGAAGCTGTGGATGCGTGGACATATCCACCAAATATGGTGAATAGAGCCTATGTGACCGCAACCCCTAAAACATAGGGGTGAAGCATCCGGATATATCCTTGCTAGTCTTGTGGGGACATAATACCAGCTGGTGAGTGAAAATCCGCTTCAATTAATCCAGTGTTCATTATACCTTTATATAAGAGTCTAAAGGAGAAAAAACAGTCCTTGGGGTCCATGTGGAGGTCCAGGTCAGACTCCCAAGCTCGAGCATAGGAGGGAAAATTCTTGTTCTGAGCGAGTGAGGCATATATGAGTGAAATACCACCCCTCTGATCCATAAGGGTTAGAGCACCACTGTTCATATATAGTGGGGTTGGGGGGGGGGATTTCTGGGTCCCATCCAAGAGTGTTGCTGTCATGTGTTCTTGGGTCATTATGCTGAAGAGTTTGCATTTTGTCGCTTGGATAGAGACCCTGGTTTTCTTCCAGGCCCTTGCTAGAGATATGTTGGCTCCCAGAAACATGAAGAAGATCAAAGCTTGTGTGTGTTTGGGAGTGTTGTCGATTCTGTGATTCAGCAGCGCTATTTTAGGGTCTTGGGAGATTGCTGTCCCAGTGATTCTCATCACCAGAGCAAAGAAGTGATTCCAGAAGCTGCGGAGGCGTGGACATGTCCACCAGATATGGTGAATAGAGCCTATGTGACCGCAACCCCTAAAACAGAGGGGTGAAGCATCCGGATATATCCTTGCTAGTCTTGTGGGGACATAATACCATCTGGTGAGTGAAAATTTGCTTCAATTAATCCAGTGTTCATTATACCTTTATATGAGTATCTAAAGGAGAAAAAACAGTCCTTGGGGTCCATGTGGAGGTCCAGGTCAGACTCCCAAGCTCGAGCATAGGAGGGAACACTCTTGTTCTGAGCGAGTGAGGCATGTATGAGTGAAATACCACCCCTCTGATCCATGAGGTTAGAGCACCACTGTTCATATATAGTGGGGTTGGGGGGGTTTCTGGGTCCTATCCAAGAGTGTTGCTGTCATGTGTTCTTGGGTCATTATCCAGGAGATTTTGCATTTTGTCGCCTGGATAGAGACCCTGGGTTTCTTCCAGGCCCTTGCTAGAGATATGTTGGCTCCCAGAAACATGAATAAGATCAAAGCTTGCGTGTGTTTGGGAGTGTTGTCGATTCTGTGATTCAGCAGCGCTATTTTAGGGTCTTGGGAGATTGCTGTCCCAGTAACTCTCCTCACCAGAGCAAAGAAGTGATTCCAGAAGCCGCGGAGGCGTGGACATGTCCACCAAATATGGTGAATAGAGCCTATGTGACCGCAACCCCTAAAACATAGGGGTGAAGCATCCGGATATATCCTTGCTAGTCTTGTGGGGACATAATACCATCTGGTGAGTGAAAATCCGCTTCAATTAATCCAGTGTTCATTATACCTTTATATGAGCGTCTAAAGGAGAAAAAACAGTCCTTGGGATCTATGTGAAGGTCCAGGTCAGACTCCCAAGCTCAAGCATAGGAGGCAAACTCTTGTTCTGAGCGAGTGAGGCATATATGAGTGAAATACCACCCCTCTGATCCATAAGGGTTAGAGCACCGCTGTTCATATATAGTGGGGTTGGGGGGGGGGGGATTCATCTATCCACAGGGTGTAAAGGAAGGGCCTGATCTGAGAGAGGCAAAATCTCTCAGCATCTCAAGTTTGCTGCGGCAAATCCCCAGTGTGATAGGGCCCGATGAGGTGAAGAAATTACCTATTCTGAATAACCCCTTATTTAACCACCATCTGAAGGCTTGAATATGCATCCCGGTTGAAAACTTGGGTTGTGGAAGAGATGAGATAGGGGGATTTGCTCATATTTCATGTCAGAGGTTTGCAACCACTTTAAGTCTGCAGGTAAATGTTTGTGTGTGATAGTGGTGTTTCCATTTCAATACCAGAATTGCAGAGACATTATCTTGTTGTTCTGGAGTAGTGTGAAGATTTGTGCAGTATGCTTCACTCAGGCTCTTAACACGAGCATCGAATAAGAGTGTTGAAGTACCGGCTAAAGAGCCATATGCAAGATTTTATGGAAGGACTGGTATAGATTTTGGGTAACAGGGAGGCAGGGAGCTGCCACACAAGTCATTGAGCTGATATTGGCAGCCGGATAAAAAGAGAAAAACATTAAATGAGCAGAATCAGCAAGTCTCAGATTACCTTTAGGGGTAATCAATAATTAGCCTTATGATTATCTTTATCAAAACAAATTGATTAACAGATTTGAATCCAGATTGTTATTATTATTATTATTATTAATTATTATTATTATTATTATTATTATTATTATTATTATTATTATTATTATTATTATTAGTATTATTATTAGTTGTTATTATTATTATTATTATTATTTTTTATTTGTTGTTATTATTAGTATTATTTTTATTATTATTATTATTCGTATTATTTTTATTATTATTATTATTATTATTATTATTTGTTGTTATTATCAGTATTATTTTTATTATCATTATTAGTTGTTATTATTTTTATTATTATTATTATTTGTTGTTATTATTAGTATTATTTTTATTATTATTATTAGTGCTGTTTTTTATTATTAATATTATTATTATTTGTTGTTATTATTAGTATTATTTTTATTATTATTATTATTATTATTATTAGTGCTGTTATTATTATTATTATTATTATTATTAATTATATTGTTATTTATTATTTTATTCTTACTTTATAAAGCACCAACAGTTGGCACAGCACTTTACCAAATAAAGAATGACACTACAGTTACAATGCAATCAAGACATGAGGGTTGGGATGGCCTATGTTCATGACAGCCTACAATGTAAAAGAAAAGAGTTATGCCCCGTACACACGATCGGATTTTCCGACAACAAATGTTGGATGTGAGCTAGTTGGCTGAAAGTCCGACCGTGTGTACGCTCCATTGAACATTTGTTGTCGGACTTTCCGCCAACAAATGTCGGCTAGCAGGTTCTCAAATTTTCCGCCAACAAAACGTTGCTGTCGGAATTTCCGATTGTATGTACACAAGTCCGACGCACAAAAGTTCACGCATGCTCGGAATCAAGCAGAAGGAGCCGCACTGGCTATTGAACTTCCTCGGCTCCTCGTACGTCTTGTATGTCACCGCTTTCCCACGTTCGTAATTGTTGGCCAACATTTGTGTGACCGTGTGTATCTAAGACAAGTTGGAGCCAACAACCTTTGAACACAATTCCACGGTTTTGGTGTCAGAAAGTCCGATCGTGTGTATGGGGCACAAAAGTGAAACAAAAGGTAACAATGGTGTGGGGATGAGTTGATGGAGAATGTAGAAGATTAGTTGTTAAGTGATGGTGGGATAGACTTTCCCGAACAGATGAATTTTCAGGGGTCAGGTGGACAGTGTAGGAGATAGCCAGACATGTTGGAATAAGGAATTCCAGAGGATGGGGGAGGCTCTGGAGGAGTCCTGGGTGTGAGCATGGGAGGAAGTGATGAGGGAGCTAGAGAGCAGGTAGTCTTTGGAGGAACCAGCACACACAAACTCCAGTGATAGTACAGAACCATTTAATCCGAGCTTCATGCAGATGTTTCAAGCTTGCTAGCCATTATTAGGGTAGCACATGAAAACAATGGCTTCTAAGAAGTAGTCCATGGTTTCCAACCATCCAGCAGTCTTAGGCTGTGTTCAAATAAATGCCAATCTGATGCGTTTTTAACCGCATCCAATTCGCATTAACACGTGATTGTGATTGGCATTGAAAGCTGGTTTACACACGTGCAGGGCGTGTGTGTTTTTGGGTCCGGTTCAAGTGCAAATTCAGGGAAAAATTTTCACTTGAACCGTTGAACAGAAACGCATCGGACTCAAGACTGCAAACCACAGCCGCATATACTGTATGTGAACCCAGCCTTACTGAAAGACACAATGCCCAAAATATATTTCTTTCTTAAATAAGGAAAGGACACATGCTCCCCCATACTGAGGAGCTCCAGGTACTTCTTGCAGCTGCAAAGATGAAAGGAGTTATAAACCAGCAGTTGCTGCGCCAAGTTGCCTGCTGTGTGGTGCTCTCCAAGGTTCTGAACTCGGTCATCTCACTGCTGCATGGTGTTGTCCAAGGTGCTGAATCCAGGTTATATTACTACTCCCTGGTGCTGTCCACGGTGCTGAATCCAGGTTATATTACTACTCCCTGGTGCTGTCCAAGGTCCTGAATCCAGGTTATATTACTACTGTCTGGTGTTGTCCAATGTGCTGAATCCAGGTTATATTACTACTCTCTGGTGCTGTCCAAGGTGCTGAATACAGTTTAAATTACTACTCTTTGGTGCTGTCCACGGTCCTGAATCCAGGTTCTATTACTACTCGCTGGTGCTACCCAAGGTTCCGAATCCAGGTTATATTACTACTCTCTGGTGCTGTCCAAGGTGCTGAATACAGTTTAAATTACTTCTCTTTGGTGCTGTCCACGGTCCTGAATCCAGGTTCTATTACTACTCGCTGGTGCTGCCCAAGGTTCCGAATCCAGGTTATATTACTACTCCCTGGTGCTGTCCAATGTCCTGAATCCAGGTTATATTACTACTGTCTGGTGTTGTCCAATGTGCTGAATCCAGGTTATATTACTACTCTCTGGTGCTGTCCAAGGTGCTGAATACAGTTTAAATTACTACTCTTTGGTGCTGTCCAAGGTCCTGAATCCAGGTTATATTACTACTCGCTGGTGCTGCCCAAGGTTCCGAATCCAGGTTATATTACTACTCCCTGGTGCTGTCCAAGGTGCTGAATACAGTTTAAATTACTACTCTTTGGTGCTGTCCAAGGTCCTGAATCCAGGTTATACTACTTCTCTCTGGTGCTGCCCAAGGTTCTGAACACAAATTATCTAGGTGCTGCTTTATGGTGCTATCAAAGTGCTGAAGCCAGGTTATCAGATTTTTTGCAGTGTTAAAATCAACTTCTTTTACCTAATTTGTTATTATCACTTCAGCTATCGCACCTGTATTTGACCACGTCCGCTCGTGCACAGGGAGGTCATCTGCCTGTTCTGGTATTGTCCAAGACTCTGAACTCAGGTTCTCTAGCTAAGTGTTTCTCAACTCCAGTCCTCAAGGCGCCCCCACAGGTCATGTTTTCAGGATTTACCTCAGATGAAACAGCTGTGGTAATTAATTACTAAGGCAGTGAAACTGATCAAATCACATGTGCAAAATAATGGAAAGACTGAAAACATGACCCGTTGGGGCTCCTTGAGGACTGGAGTTGATAACACTGCTCTAGCTACTGTGTGGTGCTGTCTGAGGTTTGGAACTCCACATTTTATTATTTCTTTGTGGTGCTGTGCTGATTCCAGGTTATCAGATAGCCTGCGGTGCTGTCCTTGGTTCTGAACGATGTGTATGTATTATTTCAACATATTGTTTTTAACGTTTCCCTTCAGTCCCTGAAGGAGCATGCACAGACCTGTGTATGGTTTTATTATAACATAAACCTTATAGAGGAATCAGAGGGGGTTTGGCAGAGGATTAGGACTGGGGAAGGGAATGGAACGTATGTAAGACATTTCAACAATCCCTATATTAAATGGAACCTGCTATTGTCGCCGACTGGTAGACTTCAGCCATAAAATCCTCTGTATGGAGATTGGATGCAGCCGACAATTTCCTGCCGACTCCTTCGATTTTCATATCAAATTATGTTGGGAGGGAGGGGGAGGGAGGGGGCCAATGACTCAAATTTGGGCCCGTTTATTAGGAACTGAACAAAATGTGCTTTGTGTATGGCCAGCTTAACAGAAGCAACAGGGTTTTCTCAAATCTATCTATCTATCTATCTATCTATCTATCTATCTATCTATCTATTTATCTATCTATATCTATCTATCTATTTATCTATCTACAGTATATATTGTCTATCAGTTTCTCATCTCTAATCTATCTATCTATCTATTGTCTATCGATTTCTTATCTCTAATCTATCTATCTATTGTCTATTGATTCCGTATCTATCTCTGAATCTAACTATCTTCAATCTACCTGTCTATCTATCTATCTATCTATCTATCTATCTATCTATCTATCTATCTATCTATCTATCTATCTGTTGTCTATTGATTTCTAATCTATCTATGTATCTATCTATCTATCTATGTATCTATGTATCTATCTATCTATGTATCTATCTATCTATCTATCTATCTATCTATCTATCTATCTATCTATCTATCTAGCTAGCTAGCTATTGCTTTCTTATCTACCTCTGTACCTACTTATCGCTATTCTATCTATCACTAATCTATCTATCTATCTATCTATCTATCTATATCTATCTATCTATCTATCAATCTATCTATCTATCTATCTCTAGTTTGTCTTATCTATCTATGTATGTATCTATCTATCTATCTATTGTTTTCTTATCTATCTCGGTACCTACTTATATCTAATCTATCTATCACTAATCTGTCTATCTATCTATCTATCTATCTATCTATCTATCTATCTATCTATCTATCTATCTCTAGTGTGTCTATTGATTTCTTATATATCTATGTATCTACCTATCTATCTATGTATCTATCTATCTATCTATCTATCTATCTATCTATCTATCTATCTATTGTCTATTTATTTCTCTCTCTCTCTCTCTCTCTCTCTCTCTCTCTCTCTCTCTCTCTCTCTCTCTCTCTCGCTCTCTCTCTCTCTCTCTCTCTCTCTCTCTCTCTCTCTATCTATATTTTGTCTATTGAATGCTTATGTATGTATGTATGTATATATATATATACCTCTATATCTAATCTATCTAATCTATCTATCTATCTATCTATCTATCTATCTATCTATCTATCTATCTATCTATCTATATGTTGTCTATTGATTTCTAAACTACCTATCTATCTCTCTCTCTCTCTCTCTCTCTCTCTCTCTCTCTCTCTCTCTCTCTCTCTCTATCTATTGACTATAAATGTCTTATCTATCTATGTATATATGTATCTATATATCTATGTATCTATGTGTCTATCTATCTATCTATCTATCTATCTATCTATCTATCTATCTATCTTATACAGTATCTGTACTAGTAAATAAAGCACATGTGATAGGTGTGTTGGTTTTTTTGCCCATAAGGATAACTGTACAATAATAACAGACCATTTGGATAGTAAGTTCATCTTCTCGGTTGCCATCACTGGAACCTTCTCTGCTGTGGCTTGGCTTTGTTTATAGCCTTTGTAATGAAGCAATAGATTGCGGCTCTCCATCCTCTGCTCTGTCACCTGGAAGTCATTCTGCCAAGCTCAGCCAGAGCCTTGCTGGTTCGGTGCCAAGGCTCTCCCCGCCGTCCCTGTCCAGCTGCCCACCTTGAAATGAGAGGAGAGCGCAGGTGCCCTGGCACGTCCTGGCTGCCTACTGTTCCAGACAAATCAGAGGAAGGAATTAGCTTGGGAAACTTATGTCAGTCAGTGGTTGCATTAGTCCGGCTGTCCGGGCTGCTGGATAGTGTCCAGAAGGTCTGAGAGCTCTTGTTCCCATAACCGAGATAAGGAGTCAGACATCTGCTTGTCAGGATTAGAAAATGACTTGTGGGGCGGCCCTGTCAGTGTTACCTGCCATCCTTGCTGTACTGTGGGCAGCCAGTCAACCGTGTGCGTGTATCTATGCATGTGCAGATTTTTACACGTTATTTCTAAAAAAACATACATTATTATTTTTTTATATATTGTAATTAGACATGTGCACAACAAAAAAATTTGATTATTTTCGTTTTGTTTTTTTTGTTTCCGAAAAAAAAAAAGTTTTTTTTCGTTTTGTTTTTTTCGTTTCCGTTGATTCGTAACGATTCGTACATTCGTAAGAGTTATTTTTTTCGTTGATTCGTTTTTTCGTTAGTTTAATTTTCGGACGCATTCGTATTTATTCGTACATTCGTAACATTCGTTGATTCGTAATCGGAGCATAATTCATAATTTTATGTAATGTGTATGCTATTATTACATTTTTAATAATTTACAAATTGAAAAAAAAAAGTTCCGAATCGAAAAAAAAAGTTACGAATCGAAAAAAAAGTTACGAATGTACGAATTTTTTTGTTCAATAGAGACACAGAAAATTACAAATCGAAAAAAAAAAAAAGAAAAAGTTACGAATCGAAAAAAAAAAGTTACGAATCGAAAAAAAAAAAGTTACGAATCGAAAAAAAAGTTACGAATGTACGAATTGTTTTGTTCAATAGAGACACGGAAAAATTACAAATCGAAAAAAAAAAAAAAAAAAAGTTCCGAATTGAAAAAAAAAGTTCCGAATCGGAAAAAAAAAGTTATGAATCGAAAAAAAGTTACGAATGTACGAATTTTTTTGTTCAATAGAGACACAGAAAATTACAAATAAAAAAAAAATAAAAAAAAGTTACGAATCGAAAAAAAAAAAGTTACGAATCGAAAAAAAAGTTACGAATGTACGAATTTTTTTGTTCAATCCATTCGAAGCACGTTTAGCAGCGCCATTGTAAGGGACACGGAAAATGACCAATTCAACAAAAAAAAAAGTTACGAATGTACGAATTTTTTCGTTCATTTTCGTTTTTCGGATTTTCTTCATTAGTACATTCGTTGTTTCTAATTATTTTTTTTTTCGGATTTTCGTTGTTTTTCGGATTCGTTCGATTCGAATGATTCGTTAAACGGATTCGTATGATTCGAATGATTCATTCATTCGTACGAAAACTCACAAACGAAAAAAACGAAAAACGAAAAAAAACGAAACGAATTGCACATGTCTAATTGTAATATATTAACAACTTTGTCAAGTAGCCACTGCTGGAACAGGATGACTACTACTATAGGCCAATCCCAGGGACAAGACGTTAGCGCGTATAGGAATGTTGTAAAGTAAGTCTCTTTGCCCTTCCACCTGGAAAGCAGGTGGCATCATTTTAATGCACTTCAAAAATAAGATGCCCATTCAATCCTTATGTGTAGCTCCCTTATGCCGCGTACACGCGGTCGGAATTCTCGTCGGAAAAAGCTCTGATGGTTTTCCCGTCGGAATTCCGACGGAATTTCGCTCAAACTGTCTTGCCTACACACAGTCACACCAAATTCCGACGGTCAATATCACCGCGCCTTAAAAAACGTTCGACTGCACTATAGAAGGGAAGTTTAATGCTTCTGAGCATGCGTCAAATTGTTTCCGAGCATGCGTCGCAATTTTGCGTGTCGGAATTGCATACACACGATCGGAAAATCCGATAGAAAGGTTTTCCATCGGAAAAATTAAGAACAGGTTCTCAATCCAAAGTCCGTCAGAAAATGGCATCCCAGTCTTATGCCGCGTACACACGGTCGGAATTCTCATCGGAAAAAGCTCTGATGGTTTTCCCGTTGGAATTCCGACGGAATTTCGCTCAAACTTGTCTACACACGGTCACACCAAATTCCGACGGTCAATAACACCACGCCTTAAAAAACGTTCGACTGCGCTATAACAGGGAAGTTTAATGCTTCTGAGCATGCGTCGAATTGTTTCCGGTCATGCGTCGGAATTTTGCGTGTCGGAATTGCATACACACGATCGGAAAATCCGATAGAAAGGTTTTCCGTCGGAAAAATTAAGAACAGGTTCTCAATCCAAAGTCCGTCGGAAATTCCGACAGAAAAAGACCGATGGGCATACACACGGTCGGAAAATCCGATGAAAAAGCTCCCATCGGACTGTTTCCATCGGAAATTCCGACCGTGTGTACGCGGCATAAGAATGAGACATATTCATGGTATTTTTCTGGAGAACTTGAAGTCATGCCGATAGTACCAAGTGGCTGGGGATTTTTCATCTCTTCATTTTATTGAGGCAGTAAGATACCCAATCTTGTGGATCTCATTCACAACGGAGATATAAATGTCTACATTTTTTTCTAACTACCATATAAAGTACAATAATCATAAGTAGAAAAAAAAAATCCCTTGTATACTATAGTAATTGCTTACGCTTATAAAAACTTATTTGCATATCAGGGGATAGATTCTCCGATAGTTCAGTTGAAAAATCTATAAAATGACACTATATTGCCAGAAGTATTGGGACACCTGCCTTTACACACACATGAACTTTAATGGCATCCCAGTCTTAGTCCGTAGGGTTCAATATTGAGTTGGCCCACCCTGTGCAGCTATAACAGCTTCAACTCTTCTGGGAAGGCCGTCCACAAGGTTTAGGAGTGTGTCTATCGCAGGAATCTTCAAACTTCGGCCCTCCAGCTGTTGCGGAACTACACATCCCATGAGGCATTGCAAAACTCTGACATTCACAGACATGACTAGGCATGATGGGAATTGTAGTCCCTGAACAACTGGAGGGCCGTAGTTTGAAGACCCCTGGTCTATGGGAATGTTTGATTATTCTTCCAGAAGTGCATTTGTGAGGTCAGGCACTGATGTCGGACTAGAAGGCCTCTGCTCTAAT
Organism: Lithobates sylvaticus; assembly: GCA_028564925.1. Lineage (NCBI taxonomy): Eukaryota > Metazoa > Chordata > Amphibia > Anura > Ranidae > Lithobates > Lithobates sylvaticus. Next base: position 22,514,138 of record CM053027.1, read on the forward strand.
TCATCCCAAAGGTGTTCTATCGGGTTGAGGTCAGGACTCATCCATGTCTTTATGGACCTTGATTTGTGCATTGGTGCGCAGTCATGTTGGACCAGGAAGGGGCCATCCCCAAACTGTTCCCACAAAGTTGGGAGCATGAAATTGTCCAAAATGTCTTGGTATGCTTCACTGGAACTAAGAGGCCAAGCCCAACCTCTGCAAAACAACCCCACATCATAATCCCCCCTCCACCAAATGATTTGGACTAATGCACAAAGCAAGGTCCATAAAGACATGTACGAGCGAGTTTGGGGTAGAGGAACTTGACTGTCCTGACCTTAACCCGATAGAACATGAGTTAGAGCAGGGACTGCGAGCCAGGCCTTTTCGTCCAACATCAATGCCTGACCTTACAAATGCGCTTCTGGAAGAATGGTCAAACATTCCCATAGACACACTCCTAAACCTTGTGGACGGCCTTCCCAGAAGAGTTGAAGCTGCAAAGGGTGGGCCGACTCAATATTGAACCCTACAGACTAAGACTGGGATGCCAGTTAAAGGGGTTGTAAAGGTTCATGTTTTTTTCACCTTAATGCATCCTATGCATTAAGGTGAAAAAACATCTTATGATTACCGGCCCCCCAGCCCCCCTGGCTTACTTACCTGAGCCCTCGAAAGTCCCACGCTCGATCATTGCCCAGGCTTCTCGGCTCTTCTAGGCTATTCATTGGATAGATTGATAGCAGTGCAGCCATTGGCTCGAGCTGCTGTCAATCAAATATAATGACGCGGGCGCCGGGGGGTGGGGATGAGTCCTGCATTCGGCGGCTATGGACTCCGAATGCAGGACTCAGGAGCGCGCCCACAAGGTAAACCACCCAGAGAGCGCTTCCCCTAGGGGGTTATCTGAGATGGGGAGGAGCTAGGAGAGCCCCGGGGGACCCCAAAAAAAGCCATTCGGGGCCACTCTGTGCAAAACAAGCTGCATAGTTGGAGGTAAGTATGACATGTTTGTTATTTTACAAAAATTAAAATCAAACCTTTAGTGTCACTTTAAGTTCATGTGTGTGTAAAGGCAGGTGTCCTAATACTTTTGGTAATATAGCGTATATGAGTAACCTGCAGCGGCCAGTGCATCCTTATACCTTTAAGGTGGGGTGGGCTCTCTCAAGACATACCTGCTCTTAATCTTTCCATTATTATATATTTTTTCCAGTTCGGGAGACTCTCAAAATGATAGAGTAATGCCCCGTACACATGGTCGGATATTTTCCGATTGAAAAAGTCAGATCGGATTATGTTGTCGGAAAATCTGATTGCGTGTACAGAATTCCGACGCACAAAGTGCCACGCACGCTCAGAAGAAATTTGGAGATGAAAGCTATTGGCTACTGGCCTCTACGTAGTCCCGTCGTACGTTTTCTACGTCACCTCGTTCGTAACGATTTTCCCACAACTTTGTCCGACCGTGTGTGTGCATTCGGATTTTGTACAGACGGATTTTGTGGTCGGAATGTCCGACCGCGTGTACGGGGGCTTAGGATTGCAGTACACTTGGGTGCCGTGACGTGGTTGCTGCAGCTTACGCACATATTTGCAAATGTGTGCAAACAAACTAAACACTCCTAAACCTTGTGGACAGTTTAGCCAGAAAAGTTGAAGCTGTTATAGCTGCAAAGGGTGGGCCAACTCAATATTGAACCCTACAGACTAATGTGGCGTACACACGGTCGGAATTTCCGATGGAAACAGTCCGATGGGAGCTTTTCATCGGATTTTTCGACCGTGTGTATGCCCCTCTGTCTTTTTCTGTCGGAATTTCCGACGGACTTTGGATTGAGAACCTGTTATCAATTTTTCCGATGGAAAACCCTTCTATCGGATTGTCCAATCGTGTGTATGCAATTCCGACACGCAAAATTCCGACGCATGCTCGGAAACAATTTGACGCATGCTCGGAAACATTAATCTTCCCTTTTATAGTGACGTCGAACGTGTAGTATGCCGCGGTGTTATTGACCGTCGGAATTTGGTGTGACTGTGTGTAGGCAAGACAGTTTGAGCGAAATTCTGTCGGAATTCCAACGGGAAAACCATCAGAGCTTTTTCCGACGAGAATTCCGACTGTGTGTAAGCGGCATAAGACTGGGATGCCATTAAAGTGCGTGTAAAGGCAGGCATCACAATACTTTAGAAAATATAGTGTATATGTTTTTAAACAATGTAATGGCAGCATCCAATAAAATTATTTCCTGTTGCCAACACAGCTTATCTTAGCAGTCTTTTAACAGGGATGCTACTTTCCTAAAATATAAATGACCACTAGAGGGGGCATTTACAAATCCATACTTGTATAAAATACCATCAAAATAGAAGAGACCAAGTAAGTAGCAGTTTGAAAGTCCCTTTTCGAAAATGGCTTTCAAGTCAAGTCTGCAATAAGAGCTTGGCATGTGCACTTATGGAAAATGCTCCCTGAAAATACACTCAGTTGTATGTAATTGCTTCAGGCCCTAAATCCAGCTACATATGCAGTTTTACAAATCTATTTATAACGTACGGCGTGGTAAATGTAATGTAAGAGCCATCCATCTCTGGCCCACCAGCACTGGCGGTAGTAAATGACGAGCGGGATCATTTGTATCTGTTGAGCTATAACGTCAGCGGGCACGGCTCCATAACGCCGATGGAGCCCCCGGGTTAGTGAGTGGAGAGTGCTCGGCGCTGGATGCTGCCAAGTCAGCGATGAGGACAAATAACTAATTGGGTCATTTATGAAAAGAGAAGGCATGGCGCAAGGCAATGTGCCTTCAAAAAAAATAAAAGCTATCGATTAAATGAGCTGCAGGCGCTCTGTATGCGGCCCGCCACACTCTCCGCATGGTAGTAGGAGGTGGACGGCCCGCATGCAGCTCCTTTGGCCCTGATTATTACAATTCAATATGGAACCTATTCACAGATCTTCAGGACAGAGAACCAAAAAAAAATGCTTGAAATAGAGTAAAACCAGGAAAAAACAATGAAGAGTCCATGTCAGATCGAACTTGAAGGTTAACCCCTTAATGCCAAAGGGTAAAACAAATGTAAATGCCTAAGCACACTTTTGCAACTTTGACATGCGTTAGTAAAACCGTACATATCATCGCAACTACTTTGTGCACCCAAGTGGATTATACCGCGTTTTTTTTCCAGGATAAACTGGGCTTTCATTTGGTAAATGGAGATCTCCTGATTTGTTTTTTATCCAAATGAAAACTGGTCTAAAATTGTAAAACAACATTTTAACCCCTTCATTACCTGCCCATAGTCATATGACGCCCACAAGGTGGATCTCCCATCCTGGGTGGGCGTCATATGACGTCCTACCATTCCCGGCCGCCTAGGGGGCGCGCGCGGCGTTTGGGACCCGGTGCGCGTGCCCGGCGGCCGCGATGTCCGCCGGGCACCCGCGATTGCCCGTGAAAACAACGGGACCGTGCGGGACCGTGGACCTGTGAAAGGTAAAGGTAAAAAGGTAAAGGTAAACACACAGCTCCACGTCCTGTCAGTGGAGAGACCGATCATGTGTTCCCAGTATGGAGGAACACCGATCGGTCTTCTCCCCTTGTGAGTCCCCTCCCCCCACAGTTAGAATCACTCACATAGGGAACACATTAACCCCTGCAGCGCCCCCTAGTGTTAACCCCTTCCCTGCCAGTCACATTTACACAGTAATCACTGCGATTTTATAGCAACGATAGCTGTATAAATGTGAATGGTCCCAAAAATGTGTCAAAAGTGTCCGAAGTGTCCGCCGCAATGTCGCAGTCGCGAAAAAAAATCGCAGATCGCCGCCATTACTAGTAAAAAAAAAAATGCAATAAATCTATCCCCTGTTTTGTAGTCGCTATAACTTTTGCGCAAACCGATCAATATATACGCTTATTGCGATTTTTTTTACCAAAAATATGTAGAAGAATACGTATCGGCCTAAACTGAGGAAAAATTATTTTTTTTTTTTTAAAATTGGATATTTATTATACAAAAAGTAAAAAATAATGTGTTTGTTTTCAAAATGGTTGCTCTTCTTTTGTTTATAGCGCAAAAAAATAAAAACCGCAGAGGTGATCAAATACCTCAAAAGAAAGCTCTATTTGTGGGAAAAAAAGGGCGTCGATTTTGTTTGGGTGTAACGTCGCACGACCGCGCAATTGTTAGTTAAAGCGACGCAGTGCCGAATCGCAAAAAGTGCTCTGGTAAGGAAGGGGGTAAAATCGCCCAGTGCTGAAGTGGTTAATGTAGCTGTATATTTGTTGTTTCTACCATGACCTACCACCAAAGAACAACCCAAAATAAATTCTCCTGCTTCTGGTGATCGCAGCAAAACCACATACAAAGCCGTGAAATGGTTTAATTTATTAAGGGGAAAAAAAGCTGTCCAAACCTGCCTGGCTTTATGTGAAAAAGTAATTGCCCCCTAAACCTAATAACTGGTTGGGCCACCTTGGTGGCAACAACTGCAATCAAGCATTTGCCGTAACTGGCAAAGAGTCTTTCACATTGCTGTGGAGCAATTTTAGCCCCACTCTTTGCAGAATTATTTTAATTCGGCCACATTGGAGGGTTTTCCATCTGTTAGGTCATGATACAGCATCTCAATTTGATTTAGGTCCAGGCTTTGACTAGGCCACTCCAAAACTAAACTTTGCTTTGTTTGAACCATTTGGAGGTGGACTTGCTGTTGTGTTTCGGATCATTGTCCTGCTGCATAACCCAAGTGCACTTGATCTTGAGGTCACGAACTGATGGCCGGACATTCTCCTGAAGGATTTTCTGGTAGAGCTCAGAATTCATGGTTCCATCAATTATGGTAAGTTGTCCAGGTCCTGAAGCTGCAAAGCAGCCCCAGACCATCACCCTACCACCACCATGTCTGACTGTTGGTATGATGTTCTTGTTATGAAATGCTGTTTTATGCCAGATGTAACGGGACTCACACCTTCCAAAAAGTTAAATTTTCATCTCATCATTCTACAGAATATTTGCCTAAAAGTCTTGGGGATTATCAAGATGTTTTTTTTGGTAAATGTGAGATGAGCCTTTGTGTTCTTTTTGGTCAGCAGTGGCTTTGGCCTTGGAACTCTCCCATGGACGCCATTTTTGCCCAGTCTCTTTCTTATTGTTGAATCATCAACACTGATCTTACCTGAGGCAAGTGAGGCCTGCAGTTCTTCAGATGTTGTTCTGGGTTCTTTTAGGATCTCCTGGATGAGCATGCTCTTGGAGTAATTTTTGTAGGCCGGCTACTCCTGGGAAGGTTCACCACTGTTCCAAGTTATCTACATTTGTGGATAGTGGCTCTCCCCGTGGTTCACTGGAGTTCCAAAGCCTTAGAAATGGCTTTGAAACCCTTCCTAGAATGATACATGTACATTATTTTCGTTGTTATCTGTTCTTGATTTTTTTTTAGATTGTGGCGAGGTGTGTGGCATTTTGTGATCTGTTAGCGTGCTTCACTTTGTCAGACAGCTTCTATTTATGTGATTTCTTGATTCAACATGTCTGGTAGTAATCAGGCCTGGGTGTGGCAAGTGAAATTTAACTCAGCTTTCATAAAAATTGTGGTTAATTACAGTTCATTCATGATTCAGCATGGGAGGGGGCAATTACTTTTTCACATAGGGCCAGGTAGGTTTGAACAACTTTTTTCCCTTAATAAATGAAATAATAATTTAAAAACTGCATCTTGGATTTACTCGGGTTATCTTTGTGTAATATTAAAATTTGTTTGATGATCTGAATCATTTAAGTGTGAGAAATATGCTAGATAAAAAAAAAAAAAATCAGAAAGGGGGCAAATACTTTTTCACAGCACTGTATATGAATGTTATTGGTTGTTTGTATCTGTAGTACAGCCCAGAAACAATAGTGCGCATTTTGCTTCTTTTTTTTTTTTGTCCTTCCTAAAACACACTGAGACTGATACAAATTAAAAAAAGTAAAATATACTGACCTTGACCTTTGACCCTTACTTGACCCAAACAGTAAGCCTGGCAAGTAAGATCAAACCTTGATCTAGGTTTTTTTTTTTTATGTTTTAATATTTATTTTTTTACACTCTACAAGGAGAAACAAAAATACAATGTAGTTCTAGGTCCCCGCTAATGATTGGTAGTCAGTGGGAGGGGCTCCCAATCATGTCGCCACCGTGACAGCCAATCACATAGGTCATGTAATCAGCCGATCTTTACTGCCCCCTGGTGCTCAGAGCTTTTTAAAGAGACGCAGGAAGGCGTTAAAAGAGATGCATGGGTTTTTATTTTTTTTAAGAATTATACTTACCTAGGTGGATGTAGGATCAGTCCGATGCTGCATCTGTCCCCTGCTGGCTCTAATGCCACGTACACGCGATCAGATTTTCCGACAGCAAATGTTGGATGTGAGCTTGTTGGCGGTAAGTCCGACCGTGTGTACGCTCCATCGGACATTTGTTGTCGGACTTTCTGCCAACAAGTGTTGGCTAGCAAGTTCTCCGATTTTCCGCCAACAAATGTTTGTTGTCAGACTTTCTGATCGTGTGTACACAAGTCCATCGCTAAACAAAAGTCCACACATGCTCGGAATCAAGTACGAGCCGGAAGCTCCTGGAGATATAATGGAGATATAATGTACGTCTTGTACGTCACTACGTTCGTAATTGTTGGCCAACATTTGTGTGACCGTGTGTACGCAAGACAAGTTGGAGCCAACAACCTTCAAACAAAAATCCACAGTTTTGTTGTCGGAAAGTCCGATCGTGTGTATGAGGCATAAGGCTGAGAATTGAGCGATCTAACACTGCTGATCGCTCAGTTCTCACAACTCCCTGAGCAGAGAGCTGCTGACTGTTAGTCACTGGAGCTCTGCCGCTGTTGCGATCTTGCTTGGACCGGCTCTGTGACATCAGCAGACAGAGTACTTCAGGCCGCTGTCTGCTGAAAACAGGTCACAGGAGCGCAGAACATACTACACTTCTGTGATCCACAGGCTAAGTACAGCCAATCAAACTTTGGCTGTACATCTCCTTTAACCAGTTCCCGACCGGCGCACAGCGTTATACGTCGGCAGAATGGCACGTACAGGCAGGAGGGCGTATATATAAGTCCCTCCTTAATGCCTGCCGTGCCATCGGGAGCGGCGCTCTCCCGCGTCGGTCGGGACCCCCGTGAGACCGGTCGCAGGTCCCGCGGACTCGATCGCCGCGGGGACACCCGTGATCGTCTCACGGGAAGGCAGAACGGGGAGATGCGGAAGTACACAGCATCTCCCCGTTCTGCCTAGCAACTAGTGACGCCGATCTCTGCTCCCTGTGATTGGAGCAGAGATCAGCATTCACTAGCTGACAGCCACCCCCCCCCCCCCCCCACAGTAAGAAACAAACCCCTAGGCATACTTAACCCCTACACTGCCCCCTTGTGGTTAACCCCTTCACTGCCAGTGTCATTTATTCAGGAATCAATGCATTTAAATAGCATTGATTGCTGTATAAATGACAATGGTCCCAAAAATGTGTCAGAAATGTCCCATGTGTCCGCCATAATGTCGCAGTCACAATAAAAATCGCTGATCGCCGCCATTACTAATAAAAAAAAATTATTAATAAAAATGCTATAAAACTTTCCCCTATCTTGTAAACGCTATAACTTCTGCGCAAACCAATCAATAATCGCTTATTGCGATTTTTTTTACCAAAAATATGTAGAAGAATATGTATCGGCCTAAACTGAGGAAAAAAAAATTTTTTTTATATATTTTGGGGGATATTTATTATAGCAAAAAATAAAAAAGAATGGGTTTTTTTTTCAAAATTGTCGCTCTTTTTTGTTTATAGCACAAAAAATTAAAACCGCAGGGGCGATCAAATACCACCAAAAGAAAGCTCTATTTGTGGAAAAAAAGGACGTCAATTTTGTTTGGGAGCCACGTCGCACGACCGCGAAATTGTCAGTTAAAGCGACGCAGTGCCGAATCGCAAAAAGGGCCCTGGTCCTTTGGCTGCACATTGGTCCGGTCTGAAAGTGGTTAAGCACCTAAACAAGGGGGGGTTCCATTGCACCCGTGACATTTTCACACCCTGTAGCCATGACACAATCTTCTTCGGTCAGGTGACTGACCATAAATTTGACCAGAAGCTTGTCTTTCAATCATGCCTGGTATTTGGGCCTCCTGGCCCCTACCAGTGTTTTGCAATCCTTCCAGAACAGGGATTACCGACTTCTCACTATCCTCTGAGCCCCGTAATCCACCGCTGGCCTCCCTTCCTTCCAGCACACCGCGGTACGCCGGGTTGGATTGAACGCCTGCTGAAAAAAACATCAGCTTCCGACACTCTGGGAGCTCCTCGTTCCCAGCAAGTCCGGAACAGCGTGAGATATTCATCTACCGAGCGGGTCTCATTAAAATGAAGCGGATAGCTGGCTTGACATCATGCGAGGAGCCATTTTCCTGGGATAATGTTCTCGGACTAGTCTCACTCAATTTATATTGTCAGCTTCGGCTTCATTCCTAGAGCATCAGATCTCTCTCTTATTTTTTTTTTTTTCTGAAAGCCCCGTAGGCCGCCATGAAATATTTATCACAACACTTCGTAATCCGAGGATTCGAAGGAAGGCTCCCAGAGCTGAAAGAGAAGTGCGCCTGATTTGCATTCCATGGCGCGGAGAAGCCATACATTATTAACCCCATCGTGGCTCATATTTATTCCGGAGAGCGCCCGGGAGACCGCAGGACGCACGTTTCGATGGTGGACTTGGAAATTTCACCTTGAGCCCACGCCGCCTTTTTTTGTATGTTTTTAAAAGTGAATAATCGCTGAAGATTTGGAGTACATATGTTAATGCCTGGCGACTGCTGAATTAGTCAGGAGTGAAGAGCGCACGGTTAGCCACAACCCGGCTGATCCTGTGCCGCACAGCATAAATATCAACATTTAACCACCGTTCCAACCTGAGCTATCACATAGGGATTTCAGATATTGGCGGCTTTCATATAGTTAGAGCATATAAACCTAAACACTGAGGCTGCATTCACGCTTAAGCATTTCGTGAACGTGCATAATATTGCGGCAATTTCACGTGCATGTACAGAAATGAAAAAAATTACTATTGCGCTCGTGTTGCCATGTGTTGTTAATGGCACCCCAGACAGCAGAGAAAACACACAATTGTTGCGTTAAAAAAAAAAAACGCATCAAAACGCAAAATGCTCAAAAGGGTACATGAGCTACTTTGCCACGTTTGTCCCTTGTAGGGCAGCCCATTGAAATCCATGAGCTGTCCTATCCAAGTGGCTCAAAAATGCACACAAACGCATCGCATGAGGTTGTGAGGCATTTGCACCCATTCTCATTTTGCTTCAATGGGTCATATTCGGTGGGATTGATACCCACGATCAGTGGATCATTTTTGATGCATATGCGAAGCAACTGCAATATTTGAACACCCCTGTTCACTTCCATTGCAGCTTAAGGGGGGGGGGCAATTGTTTTGCCCCCCAAAACAGCCAATCTAAACAAAGCCTTACTGGAGTGGTCCTCTCAAGCCCCACCTCTAAAGCCCCATACACACGGTCGGATTTTCCGATGGATTCTGTCCTATCGGACAATGTTGTCGTAAATTCCGACCGTGTGTAGGCACCATCGGACAGTGTACGTCGGATTGTCCGACGGACAAAGTCCTATCTCCTGCTGGATAGATTTTTCGACAACAAAGTCCGATCACACCAAATCCGATCGTGTGTATCGAATTCCGACGGACAAAGTGCTATGCATGCTCAGATCACATTACAAGACCAAAGCTATAGGCTACTAGCCTCTACGTAGTCCCGTCGTAGGCAACAAACGTCACCACGTTCAGAATGATCGGATTTTCCGACAACTTTGTCCGACCGTCTGTATGCAACACCAACATCGGACAAAGTACGACGGACATGATCCGACGGACCTGGTCCGCGGATAATCCGAGCGTGTGTATGGGGCATAATTATGTAGTATCTGATCACCATAATGAACATCTTATTGGGTTTCTCTGCATGCGTAATAACTCAAAGTGGACCTTCAGTCATTTTTTCAACTTTCCATCTATTAATTATTCTGCCCTTGTTGTTTTAAATTTGGATAGTAAATCATTTTTCTTTTCTGCCAGTAAATCCCTTATACAGCCCACTTCCTGTTTCTTGTCTGGTCATTAGCCTCTCTCCCTCTCCCTCCCACTCATTTGATAGTTTGCCAGAAAGGGAGGGGGTGAGTCATAAGAGGTCCAATTAGAGCTGCAGAGCTGGAGGTGTGCCTCTGTGTGTCTGTTTAAATCTAGGAAGTGAACAGGCAGCAGCTTCAGCTGCCCACAGTTAAAATGGATGCAGCCTCAGTGGAGGGAGATTTTGGCAGCATATTTGGCAAGTACAGAATCACATTATATATAAAATAATATGCAAAGTGGTTGGAGCGAAGCTTCAGAATGGCAAAGATGTTTTTATTACAAATTATGTAAGCAGACTGCAGTTTCTCTTTAAGCTCCGGGAAGCGGGGTGAAAAGTGTTGGGGGTGTGGCCTGGTTGGAGCCCTGGCTGAGGCTGCCACATACTCCTTTACAGTGGACTTGCGGTGATGTGCGGCTTATGGGATACTTTTCCAACCTAAATAAGGGTGGCTCTGTGATCCAGGGGCATAGCCTGGGACACAACATCATCAGGACTGAGGTCCAAGCAAGACTTTCCAGGCACATCTGAGACACTAGCTAAGATAATAGTTCTGTGGTCTTTATCAAGCCCCTTCCCTACTGGTCAGATCGTTGGGGCCCAAATCTGGTGTTGAAGCACTCAGGCAAAGTTCCTCCAACCTGGGTATAGGTGCCTGCACTGTGTCCCAAGAAAATAATACTGTTCCTCTATAGGATGTGTGGCTTATGGGGTACTTTTCTAACCTAAATAAGGGTGACCCTGTGATCCAGGGACATCACCCGGGACAAAACATCATCATGACTGAGGTCCAAGCAAGACTTTCCAGGCACATCTGAGTTACTAGCTAAGATAATAGTTCAGCTGTCCTTATCAAGCCTCTTCCCTACTGGCCAGAATGTTGGGGCCCAAATCTGGTGTTGGAGCACTCTAGAAAAGTTCCTCCAGCCTGGGTATAGGCGCCCGCTCAAGCGCTTCCCAAGCAAATAATACTGTTGCTCCTCATCCCCAAATCCCAGTACAAATCAAGAGGAGAACGAAGATTTGCAGTCCAAGGACCACGGCTATGGAACGCTCTACCTACGAACATCCGCTTGGAAAAAGACCATCGGGCCTTCAGGAAAAAACTGAAGACCCACCTCTTCTAAGAAGGAATCAAGGCAGATCGGATCAAACTCCTCAAGGCGATTCAGTTCGCAGTTGCAGCGCTATACAAATCATTCATTCAATCATTCATTCATTTAGTAGGGTGCAATAGGATTTGGCCAGCGGCCTCTCACCAACTCCTGGTGTGACAGCTGATCTCCTTCTGTTATCCTTTGGTGGATTAGCAGCAGTGGCTTTATCCCCAACGATCAGGCAGCAGCACCAGATAGCTACAGAGGAGTTCTCATGTACCAGGAGATGTCTGCCTCTTTGCATCCCTGATGCAGTGGCAAAATGTTCTGACAACAGCCTGCTGCAAGGTGTGTCTCCCACAATGACCTCACTACCTCCCAGCAGGCTCTTATCATTCTAGCATGCACTGCAGTCCATATTCCTTTCCTCTGTGTCCTCTTTCAGCCAACCACAATCCATCCAGCATAGATATCAGCTCACCCAAAATGGCAATGCTACTTGCCAGTATGTTGGGGCCCAAATCTGGTGTTGGAGCACTTGGCATTACTCCAAACCCTCATATAGGCATCTGCACATTGTCATCACCACCTCCAAGCAGGATGCACAGCAGTCTATATCCCTTTTCTCGGTGTCCTCCTTTGGCCAATCCCAATTTGTACAGCAAACATATCAGCTCACCTAAAATGGCCCCCCCTAGGGTTGAAGACACTCCATAGCCGATGGTGTTTCCCTAAATGGTGACTGCAACTGAGCATTGCAGGAAATTCATTTGACCCTCTTTGTGGCACAGAGAAAATTTCCAAACAGGGAAAAACATTTGCAACCACTAAGACCACCATGACACCTACTGGTCTCCAAAATGGGCAACACAATACACAAAAATGTGCATTTTGCCCCATGTTTTGGGAACATGCTGCAATTGTGGGTTGCGCTTATAGTGCCTCTAATGCCCTGTACACACGACCGGAAATTCCGCCAGCAAAAGTCCGATGTGAGCTTTTGGTCGGAAATTCTGACCGTGTGTATGCTCCATCGGACTTTTGCTGGTGGAATTTCCGCCAGCAAAAGATTGAGAGCATGTTCTCTATTTTTCCGACGGAAAAAGTTCCTATCAGAAACTCCGATCGTCTGTAGCATTTCCAATGCGCAAAATTCCTACGCATCCTCGGAAACAATTAGACGCATGCTCGGAAGCAATGAACTTCATTTTCTCGGCTCATCGTAGTGTTGTACGTCACTGCGTTCGTGCCGGTCGAAAGTTCAGAGAACTTTTGTTTGTCAAGCCAAGCTTGAGCGGAATTCCATCGGAAAAACCATCCTAGGTTTTTCCGACGAAAATTCAGATCGTGTGCACGGGGCATAATTGTTAATGACACCCCAAGCGCAGGCAGAAGAAGCACATTTCAGAAATGTGCTGCAATCTTGAGTTGCGCTTGCGGTGTCATTAATTGTTAAGGGCACCCCAAAAGCGGGCAGCAGATGCACTTTTTGGCATGGGACAAAACTCACTACAAGTGCTCCGAAATATTTGAATCAGGAAGGCTGGCCACTCCAATGCTCTTGAATAAAAGTACTTTATTTGTTAAATGGATACATGGGTACAGGCTATACCTGACGCGTTTCGGCTATGAAGCCTTCACAAGTGCTGCGAAATATGTACTGAAGAACGCCCAGCGCTCCACAACCAAAAAGGTTCTGGAGCTACTTTGGGGCTTTTGTCACATGACATTTGAAAGGGCTGCCCTAAGCGCAGCACGCAGGCGTGAAAAAATGGGAGCGTTCCCACTACGCTCAGATGTGAATGGGGCCTGACTGTCAAGGACTTTCCAGGCATTTCCGGTCCTTCCGTGCGCACATAGGTGCGCGGCGGGCGCGCGCGCGTGCACGTTAGCGTGCGCGTGCGCGTTAGCGCGCGCGCGGCGCGCGCGTGCATGTGCGCATGCGCGGGAACGCAATTGGCGCCAAAACGGGCTTTAAAAGCCCAGCAGTGACACTCAGCCAGTGCTGTGTTGTCTTTAAGCTTCCTGCTTGTCAGCCACCCGAAAACCTGATCCGAAACCTGAACCTGTGATCTCCCGTTACCGACCCGGCTCTGTTTGGACTACTCTACCTTCTCCTACCCGACCCGGCCTGCCTGACCTTGTTACATCTGTCTTTGGTTACCGACTCCAGCCTGCCTACCGACTCTGCTATTGCCTGCTCCTATCATCTGATTGATCTGCTGTTGCCAACTGGACTGTCTGACCTTGCCTCTGCTGATTCCCACTTGTTTGATCCACCTGTTGCCTGGTTCTGTTGTATCCTGCTTCAACCTCCTACAGCTGCAGTCCTACATCCTGCCATCCGCATACGGACATTACTGGAGGACCTTCCTGTTGGTTCCAACACCTTCCTCTACAAACCAGGCACTCCTACCCCACTGTGCTCACGTCACCACTGTCCCCATCTCCAGTGGCACGTGAACCAGCGCTGTATGAGAGGTCTCCTCCTACAAGTCAGGCTCTACGTCCAGGTACGTAACAGTACAACACAGCCATGACTGAGCCTGCAGGAGAGACCCCTCCCATGACAGATATCTGTTCACACCTGTCAGCCCTCACTCAAGCCGTAAAATCCTTACAAGACGGCTACACCAGATTGGAGGGGCAAGTCCAGAACATCATCAACCCCATACACGTGGTTCCTGGGTCCGTTTCCGCCCCTGCTCAGGTTGCTTCCCCTCCTTCTGTCGTTATGCTTCCACCTGAGCCAAGGGTCCCCATACCTGAGAAGTTTTCAGGGGACCGAACTAAATTCCGGGCCTTCCGCAGTGCTTGTCGACTTTACTTCGCCCTGCAACCCCGGACTTTTTCACTTGAAGCCACTAAAGTGGGGTTTGTGGTCTCCCTACTGTTAGGAGAACCACAGATCTGGGCACACCGACTTCTCGAAGAGGACTCTGTTTTGATTCAATCACTAACGGCCTTCTTTGAAGCGATGTCCCAGCTTTATGAAGACCCTGAACGGGTCGCCACAGCAGAGGCATCCTTAACTACACTTCAGCAGGGTCGCCGGGCGGCCGAGGAGTACATTTCGGATTTTAGACGCTGGAGTGCGGACACTCAATGGAATGATGCAGCTCTACGGCATCAGTTCCGCATGGGCCTATCAGAAGGACTGAAAGATGAATTGGCCCGGGTGGGCATACCTGATACTCTTGAGGCCTTAATCACCCTAACCATCCAGATTGATCGCCGCCTTCGGGAACGTCGCACAGAACGGGCCTACCAACATAATCGCCCTACTTGGGTGACTGCTAAAGCTCCAATTCCGGCTGCCCGCTACTTACCACCACCCAACTTCCAGCCGATCCGCCCTGCACCGGACGCCTCCGAGCCAATGCAGCTGGGACTGATTCGACCCACCTTAACCCCGGAAGAGCGCACACGTCGCCATCAACTTAACCTCTGCCTGTACTGTGGAACAACTGGACACTACGTGCGCAACTGTCCGGTCTAGATGCGTAAGTGCTTTTCCTCTGTTCCTGCCAGTCTCTCAGCACTTTCTGCTAACACAACCCACATTGCTCTCCCTCTCTCATTGCAGCTCCAAGGAAGGACAATTCCAGTTAAAGCAATTAATGATTCCGGAGCATGCAGTTGCTTCATTGATTCTGCCTTCGCCAACCAACACAACATTCCCTTACGGAATAAGACCCACCGACTTTCAGTCTTCTTGGCCGACGGCTCCCGCATCAGCTCCGGACAGGTGACCCAAGAGACTTTTCCCGTACCTGCCATCACCTCCTTCCAGCATAAGGAGCTTCTGATCCTTGATGTGATCTCTTCCCCGTTGTTCCCAATCATCCTGGGCATTCCCTGGCTTCAGGCCCATAATCCCTCCATCAATTGGACTACCAGAGAAATCAGGTTCTCGTCCCCCTACTGCCAAGAACATTGTCAAAAGGAGTCTACTCAATCCTCTGTCACCCTATTTTGCATGGACATTGATCAGAAACTACGCCAATCAGTACCCGAACCGTATCATGGGTTCCTCGATGTTTTCAGTAAAAAGGGAGCAGACTCTCTTCCACCCCATCGGGCATATGACTGCCCAATTGAACTCTTACCTGGGGCCGAAATTCCCTTTGGGCGCATTTTCCCTCTGTCAGAAAAAGAACAGGAAGCACTAAAAAGTTACATCAACGAAAACCTGGAAAAAGGATTCATCCGCCCATCTACATCTCCAGCTGGTGCTGGAATATTTTTTGTGACTAAGAAGGATCAGACTCTCCGCCCGTGTGTAGATTACCGGGAGTTGAATAAAATTACGGTTAAGAACCGTTACCCGTTGCCCTTAATACCCGAATTATTCCAAAAATTAAGGTCTGCTACTATTTTTACGAAACTCGATCTAAGAGGAGCATATAATCTGGTCCGCATCCGGGCTGGGCATGAATGGAAGACGGCATTCCGAACAAGGTTCGGGCATTATGAATATCTGGTCATGCCCTTTGGTCTATGTAATGCACCTGCCACTTTTCAACATCTGATTAACGATGTATTCAAGGACTTCTTAGATATTTTTGTAATTGTTTATTTGGATGATATTTTGGTTTTTTCTGAATCCCTCAGCCAACACCGGGAACACGTTTGCAGAGTCTTGGACCGTCTTCGCCTACATGGACTATACGCAAAAGCAGAGAAGTGCGAGTTCGAGCAACAAGAGATCCAGTTTTTGGGTTTGATAATATCCGCGACCGGTATCAAGATGGACCCCCAAAAAGTATCTGCTGTTCTGGAGTGGCCTGCACCCGTTGATAAAAAAGGTATTCAACGTTTCATTGGTTTCGCAAACTTTTACAGGAAATTTATCAAGGGATTCTCTGCCATCATAGCCCCTATTACACGGTTGACACAACAACATGTCAGGTTTCATTGGAGTACGGAGGCTCAAGAGGCATTTGAGAGACTTAAAAGACTTTTTACATCAGCTCCAATTCTCAGTCACCCTAACCCATCTTTACCTTTTTTGTTAGAAGTTGACGCATCCGAAGTGGCGGTGGGAGCGGTCATTTCGCAAAGACAGGGTAAGGAGGATTTAATACACCCTGTGGGATTCTTCTCCCGAAAGTTATCGCCAGCTGAAAGAAATTACGATGTAGGGGATCGGGAGCTTCTTGCCATCAAGACCGCCTTGGAGGAGTGGAGGTATCTATTAGAGGGTGCGGCTCACCCGGTATTAAAATATACCGACCATAAAAATTTAGAATATCTAAGATCTGCCAAACGTTTGAGACCCCGACAAGCTCGTTGGGCCTTGTTTTTCACTCGCTTCTGTTTCCACATCACTTATCGGCCAGGATCAAAGAACGTCAAACCAGACGCATTGTCACGCATGCATGATAACCCTAAGGACTCACCTGCTCCTGACACGATTCTACCCACAAACAGTTTTTTGCTCTTACACACAGATCTCTTAACTTTAATCAAGGAAGCCTCTTCCCACTCTCCAAGACCTCCAGGAACCACCTTGACATCTCGAGATGGCTTGCTATGGAAGGGAAGTCAAATCTTTGTCCCTGAAGATATTCGAGTTAAGGTACTAACATTGTTTCATGATCATCCCTTAGCAGGACATTTCGGGGTACGGAAGACTCGTGAACTTGTACAGCGTACATTCTGGTGGCCCAATTTAAGGGAGTTTTGTGAAAAGTACGTCAATTCCTGCTCCATCTGCTCACGGAACAAGACTTCAAGGAACCGAGCCTGGGGACTGCTTAAACCTTTACCTATACCAGACAGACCTTGGAAAATGATTTCTATGGACTTTATAGTCGAACTACCCCGCTCTGAGGGGTGCACAGCCATTTTTGTGGTGGTAGATCGCCTATCTAAGATGGCCCATTTTGTGCCCCTGAAGGGAACCCCATCCGCTACAGAGACAGCCCGTGTATTCATTAAGGAGATCATCAGACTACACGGAGTACCTACAAATATAGTCTCCGACAGAGGGGTACAATTCACCTCACGCTTCTGGAAGGCACTTTGTGAAATCTTGAAGATTGAGCTTTCTCTCTCCTCAGCCTATCACCCACAGACTAATGGGCAGACAGAGAGAACCAACCAAACCCTCGAGCAATATATCCGATGTTTTACTTCCTTTTCTCAGGACAATTGGGTTTCCCTGCTGCCTCTAGCGGAATTTGCATACAATAATGCCAGTCACTCAACCACTAACCAATCCCCCTTCTTTTCCAATTATGGTTTTCACTTGACTTTTTTACCAGATTTTGTTTCAGAATCCCCAGTTCCGGCAGTCCAGAAGACAGTGGAATTCCTCAAACGCAACAATCAGGTCCTACAAGAAGCTATGTCCAAGGCCCAGGCAGATAGCAAGAGGAACTTCGACCAAAAGAGAAGGGGGGAGCTGGTTCTGCAACCTGGAGATCAGGTATGGCTGTCTACATCCAATATCAAATTGATGTGCCCTTCTAAAAAACTTGCACCTAAATTTATGGGACCTTTTCCTGTTAAGAAGAAAATTAATGAAGTGGCCTATGAACTGTCTTTACCTGATTCTCTTAAAGTTCACCCGGTATTTCACGTATCTTTGTTAAAACCTGCTGTGCCTAATCCCTTCCCTGACAGAGGAACTGACCCGCCTGAACCTGTTTTGGTGGATGGTAACCAGGAATATGAGGTGGAGGCTATTCTCAATTGTAGAAGAAGACATGGGCAAGTACAATTTTTGGTCAAATGGAAAGGGTACGGTCCAGAAAGTAATTCCTGGGAACCAGACAGTAATTTACATGCAAAACGGCTAGTTCGTACTTACCTGATTGCCCACCCTGAGAAGGCAAGCCGCCTGGGCATCCGGAGGCTGCCCCTTGTGGGGGGGCAATGTCAAGGACTTTCCAGGCATTTCCGGTCCTTCCGTGCGCACATAGGTGCGCGGCGGGCGCGCGCGCGTGCACGTTAGCGTGCGCGTGCGCGTTAGCGCGCGCGGCGGCGCGCGCGTGCATGTGCGCATGCGCGGGAACGCAATTGGCGCCAAAACGGGCTTTAAAAGCCCAGCAGTGACACTCAGCCAGTGCTGTGTTGTCTTTAAGCTTCCTGCTTGTCAGCCACCCGAAAACCTGATCCGAAACCTGAACCTGTGATCTCCCGTTACCGACCCGGCTCTGTTTGGACTACTCTACCTTCTCCTACCCGACCCGGCCTGCCTGACCTTGTTACATCTGTCTTTGGTTACCGACTCCAGCCTGCCTACCGACTCTGCTATTGCCTGCTCCTATCATCTGATTGATCTGCTGTTGCCAACTGGACTGTCTGACCTTGCCTCTGCTGATTCCCACTTGTTTGATCCACCTGTTGCCTGGTTCTGTTGTATCCTGCTTCAACCTCCTACAGCTGCAGTCCTACATCCTGCCATCCGCATACGGACATTACTGGAGGACCTTCCTGTTGGTTCCAACACCTTCCTCTACAAACCAGGCACTCCTACCCCACTGTGCTCACGTCACCACTGTCCCCATCTCCAGTGGCACGTGAACCAGCGCTGTATGAGAGGTCTCCTCCTACAAGTCAGGCTCTACGTCCAGGTACGTAACACTGACTATATATATATATATATATATATATATATATATATATATATTATGATACACCACATGCCATGTGAACTAAGTGACATTTATTCAGGATTTATATCTCCTTTACTAAAGTTTTGTTTTGTTTTTTAAGAAGAAAAAAAAGTAATTTCCTTGTGAAAACATTTCCTGGGCACCCGGGGACCTGTTGCATGTTTTAAAGTGAACCTGTGATAGGAGAAGATGAATGGGAAAACATGGGAGCGCTGTGACTACTGATAGAATGCTTGATCTCTCCGTAGACAGAGCCCCGGAGCTTGCCATAGGCAATCTCACTATCACAACAGATGATTAGTAAGCAGCTCCTTCCATGATCTATTTCCTGTCATTCCCCTCTGACGGGATCTGTAACGGGAATTAGAGGCGGCAAGTGACATATACAATGTATACAATGCTTAATGGATACAAATGTCATTGGGAGGGAATTATAATTAGTATGAAAATCATAGGAACAAAAATAAGAGAATTGTACAGATGCCAGCATAACAATGAGCAAGCATCGGGCAACTGAAAAAGAATGCTAAAATAATTTAACACATTTTTAATGTAGCACCCCTCTGATGCCCCGAAGGCAGGATAGCACCTCCAGAGGCAGGGGCGAGCTAGCATTTAACCCCAGGGCTGACGTAGGGGGGAACCGAGAAAGAATATTGGAGGCCATGGGGTGAGTACGTGGATTGAAAACTGGCTACAAGGGCGAGTTCAGAGGGTGGTGATAAATGGGGAGTACTCGGAATGGTCAGGGGTGGGTAGTGGGGTCCCCCAGGGTTCTGTGCTGGGACCAATCCTATTTAATTTGTTTATAAACGACCTGGAGGATGGGGATGGGGGAAACAGTTCAATCTCTGTATTTGCGGACAATACTAAGCTAAGCAGGGCAATAACTTCTCCGCAGGATGTGGAAACCTTGCAAAACGATCTGAACAAATGAATGGGGTGGGCAACTACACGGCAAATGAGGTTTAATGTAGACATATGTAAAATAATGCATTTGGGTGGCAAAAATATGAATGCAATCTATACACTGGGGGGAGAACCTCTGGGGGAATCTAGGATGGAAAAGGGGCCTGGGGGGTCCTAGTAGATGATAGGCTCATGCAATGCCAAGCTGCTGCTAACAAAGCAAACAGAATATTGGCATTAAAAAGGGGATCAACTCCAGAGATAAAACGATAATTCTCCCACTCTACAAGACTCTGGTCCGGCCGCACCTGGAGTATGCCGTCCAGTTCGTGGCACCGGTCCTCAGGAAGGATGTACTGGAAATGGAGCGAGTACAAAGAAGGGCAACAAAGCTAATAAAGGGTCTGGAGGATATTAGTTATGAGGAAAGGTTGGGAGCACTGAACTTATTCTCTCTGGAGAAGAGACGCTTGAGAGGGGATATGATTTCAATATACAAATACCGTACTGGTGACCCCACAATAGGGATAAAACTTTTTTGTGGAAGGGAATTTAACAAATTTAAAGACACGTGGCCACTCATTAAAATTAGAAGAAAAGAGGTTTAACCTTAAACTACGTAGAGGGTTCTTTACTGTAATGCCCCGTACACACGATCGGACTTTTCAACGGGAAATGTTCGATGTGAGCTTGTTGTCGGAAAGTCCGACTGTGTGTATGCTCCATCGAACATTTGCTGTCAGAATTTCCGCCCACAAATGTTTGAGAGCAGGTTCAACAAAGCAGGTTCAACAAAACTTGTTGTCGGAAAGTCCGATCGTGTGTACACAAGTGCCCTGAGGCGAGTTAGTTTGCATATGTAGCGCTATACAAGTTATTCATTCATTCACAAGTCCGTCGCACAAAAGTCCACGCATGCTCGGAATCAAGCAGAAGGAGCCGCACTGGCTATTGAACTTCCTTTTTCTCGGCTCGTCATACGTCTTGTACGTCACCGTGTTCTCGCGTTCGGAATTTTGGGCCAACATTTGCATGACCGTGTGTATGCAAGACAAGTTTGAGCCAACATCCTTTGAAAAAAAAATCTAGGGTTTTGTTGTCGGAAAATCCGATCGTGTGTATGGGGCATTTGAGTGGCAAGGATGTGGAATTCACAGGCGGTGGTCTCAGCGGGGAGCATCGATAGTTTCAAAAAACTATTAAACAAGCACCCGAACGACCACAACATACAGGGATATACAATGTAATACTGACATATAATCACGCACATAGGTTGGACTTGATGGACTTGTGTCTTTTTTCAATCTCACCTACTATGTAACATGGCAGCAACTCATTGCATTTAGGCATCTAGACCTGGTGAAAATGACTTTCTGAAGTTAAAACCGAGCATCAGAATAGGGAAGAAAGGGGATTTAAGTGACTTTGAACGTGGCATGGTTGTTGGTGCCTGACGGGCTGGTCTGAGTATTTCAAAAAATGCTGATCTACTGGGGTTTTCATGCACAACCTGCCTTGTATCAACGGTCCAGGTTGGTGGTGGTGGTGTAATGGTGTGGGGGATATTTTCTTGGCACACTTTGGGCCCTTTGGTACCAATTGAGCATGGTTTACCTCGGCCTACCTGACTATTGTTGATAACCATGTCCATCCCTTTATGACTAGTGTCCCCATCAATGGTTGAGGCTGGTGGTGGTGGTGTAATGGTGTGGGAGATATTTTCTTGGCACACTGTGGGCCCCTTGGTACCAATTGAGCAACATTTAAACTCAACGGCCTACCTGAGTATTATTGCTGACCATGTCCATCCCTTTATGACTACAGTGTCCCCATCTTCTGATGGCTCCTTCCAGCAGGATAATACACTATGTCACAAAGCTCCAATCATCTCACCACTGGACAATGAGGTCACTGTACTCCAATGGCCTCCACACTCACCAGATCTCACCACTGGACAATGAGGTCACTGTACTCCAATGGCCTCCACACTCACCAGATCTCACCACTGGACAATGAGGTCACTGTACTCCAATGGCCTCCACACTCACCAGATCTCACCACTGGACAATGAGGTCACTTTTCTTCAATGGCCTCCACACTCACCAGATCTCACCACTGGACAATGAGGTCACTGTACTCCAATGGCCTCCACACTCACCAGATCTCAATCCAATAGAGTACCTTTGGAATGTGGTGGAGATTGGCATCATGGATGTGCAGCCGACAAATCTGTAGCACCTGCATGATGCTATCATGTCACTATGGACCCAAATTTCCGAGGAACGTTTCCAACACCTTGTTGAATCGTCATCATTTACAATGCAGGACCATCAGACCTGCATTGCAAATGAGGACCCCAAGGTCCTGTCATCAACCCAAAGCGTGGGAGAGAAGACGTGAGTGCCGGCTGCCTAGGGAGTGCAGGATAACCTTAGGTAAAGTCCTTTTTTTTGTCCCCGGTACCCTAGCCAATATCGAGCATTTTAATCCTTGTCATGTCGGATGAAGTTTGTTTTTCCTATTCCCTGAGTTACGCTTTGAAACGAAGAAGCGCCAACCTTCCATTTGCAAAAGCAAAATTAAGCAAATCTTTCTTCTGAGACAGACTGCGAGAATACAAAAAGCTTTGTGTACTGTAGGTCTGCCACTGGGGCCCCGGCAAAATGAAGAATTTACACGTCTCTCCCGGTCTCCGCCTAATTGATCTGACTGTGCAGGAAACGGCAACTTAGAAAACACATAATGACTAATGAATTAAAGGAGAAAACTCATCAACATACAAAAAGCCTTATTTGAATTTAATTGCTGTCCTGGAGCGGATCAGATGTGCCACAACTGAAATGATCTTCCGCTTCCTGTTTTCCCTTTGTCTTCGTTTTTTTCTTATTTTATTTATTTATTTTTTTTGAGACATAACGTTTTTTTTTTTCATCTTCAAAGGTGGAATAAAAAATAAATAAATAAACGTTGTCAGCTGTTATGCGCAAGGATCAGTGAGCACCTATTACAGCAAAGCAGCCGGTGACAAGCGTGGAGAGGCAATATACGGAGTGCGCCAGGCTGGAAACATTCCGCCATTGCCTAATGATGACTTGTGAAAGTCAACAGGCTTTCTTGATACCCTTAAAGTGGACCTAGCATCAGATTAATTTGTCATTCTCCTGTTCTCTCCTCCCCAATCAACATAAAAATTTTATATTTTTAAATATTTTTTTAAATACATTTATTTTTAAATAAAAATCTTTTTTTTTTACAAAAATTTGAAATAAAAAAATATTTTTAAATAAAAATAATTTTTACCATTATTATATATTTTTATATTTTTTTAAATGAAAATAGATTTTACAAAAATTGAAATACATTTTTTTTTTTTAATAAAAATAATTTTTACCATTATTAGGTTTTTTTAAATGAAAATAGTTTTTACAAAAATTTAAACAAAAAAGTTTTTAAACAAAGATATTTAAAAATATATATAAATAAAATCTTTAAATACTTATTTTAGGATTAGTGACATCATCCCTGGGTCTTTGTGCTTCTTTATGCAATGCAGGCATATTATGGATGGTGGGAAGGGGCTATCAGGATGCTGTACAAATCTTTCTGAAAACATGACAGCCCCCCTGCCTCAGTACTCCTCAAAATATCAAAATGTCTTGATGGGGGGATGCCAATCTGGAGGAGGGGGGCATTCCTAGGAAGGCTGTATTTGACAATAGACCACCCTAGATTATGCCCCTATGTGATGCTGAGCCACCGTGATTTCAACAAGCTCCAGAAGATTTCTTGATACCCTTAAAGTGGACCTAGCATCAGATTAATTTGTCATTCTCCTGTTCCCCCCCCCCCCCCCCCATCAACATAAAAATTTTATATTTTTAAATATTTTTTTAAATACATTTATTTTTAAATAAAAATCTTTTTTTTTTACAAAAATTTGAAATAAAAAAATATTTTTAAATAAAAATAATTTTTACCATTATTATATATTTTTATATTTTTTAAATGAAAATAGATTTTACAAAAATTGAAATACATTTTTTTTTTTTTTAATAAAATTATTTTTACCATTATTAGATTTTTTTTAATGAAAATAGTTTTTACAAAAATTGAAACAAAAAAGTTTTTAAACAAAGATATTTAAAAATATATATAAATAAAGTCTTGAAATACTTATTTTAGGCTTAGTGACATCATCCCTGGGTCTTTGTGCTTCTTTATACAATGCAGGCATATTATGGATGGTGGGAAGGGGCTATCAGGATGCTGTGCAAAACTTTCTGAAAACATCACAGCCCCCATGCCTCAGTACTCTTCAAAATATCAAAATGCCTTGATGGGCGGAAGTGTCACGTACCTGGTGGTAGAGTCTGGTATGCAGAGGGAGGCCTCTCTTACACCTCTGACTCGAGGCCCCTGATAGAGCAGACAGGAGGTGCAGGAGTGCAGAGTCGCACGAGTGCCTGGCAAGGTTGCTAGTAGACGAGCTGGACCGGAACTGCAGCAGGACCTGGAATGGACTCGGGAGCAGCTGTCAGAAAGGAAGCTGAAGCTCAGGCAGGTGCAGGCAGATGAACTGGAAGCAGCGGCACACAAGTCCAAGCAAGTGAACACTGGAGCAGGGTCAGGTGCAGGCAGGCTCGGCAACAGGCAGGCAGCGAGGTAGCAGGAGGAGCAGGCAGGGACATGGTCTCGGGTACAGGCAGGTTCGGCAGCAGGCTGGCAGCGAGGTAGCAGGAGGAGCAGGCAGGGACGTGGTCTCGGGTACAGGCAGGTTCGGCAGCAGGCTGGCAGCGAGGTAGCAGGAGGAGCAGGCAGGGACGTGGTCTCGGGTACAGGCAGGTTCGGCAGCAGGCTGGCAGCGAGGTAGCAGAAGGAGCAGGCAGGAACGTGGTCTCGGGTACAGGCAGGTTCGGCAGCAGGCTGGCAGCGAGGTAGCAGAAGGAGCAGGCAGGAACGTGGTCTCGGGTACAGGCAGGTTCGGCAGCAGGCTGGCAGCGAGGTAGCAGAAGGAGCAGGCAGGAATGTAGTCAAACAGGCCGAGGTCAGATGCAGGCGGATAGCAGGAGTTGTCAGGAGCAAGCCGGGTAGGGTCAACTGGAGCAGGATACAGGCAGACGACAATCAGGGGTCTCGTGTAAACGCTGTAGACCAGACAGCACAGGTGCAAGGGAACAAGGAAGTTTAAATAGACTATGGCGCTAGAAGCGTCACCGTGCGCGCGTGCGCCAATGCCAGCATTTTGTGTAACACTAGTGCACATGCGTGTGCGAGTGAGTATAGGTGCAGGTGTGCGCGCACACACAGGCGTGCGCATAGGTGCGCGCAAACGTGCCCGTGCAGCCCTTCTCAGTGGAACATGGTCGCCATCCTGGTTGCTGGCGTGCCCTTCCTGACAGGAGGTCAATCTGGAGGAGGGGGGCATTCCTAGGAAGGCTGTATTTGAAAATAGTCCACCCTAGGTTATGCCCCCATGTGATGCTGACCCTCCATGATTTCAACAAGCTCCAGAAGATTTCTTGATACCCTTAAAGTGGACCTAGCATCAGAATAATTTTTCATTCTCCTGCCCCCAAAATCAACATACTAATGAGATTTGTTTTAATACATTTATTTTTAAATAAAAATATTTTTTTTATAAAAATGTAAATATAAAAATATTTTTAAATATATATATATTTTTATTTAAAATAAAAAAAAATAATTACATACTTTATTTTAGGCTCAGTGACATCATCCTTGGGTTGTTGTGCTTCTATATGCAATCCGGGCACATCATGGCTGGTGGGAGGGGCCAGCAGGGGGCCGTACAAAGCTTTCGGAAAACATCACAACCCCCCTGCCTCGGTACTCCTCCCAAGAGCCCCCAGCCCTCATGCAAACAGTGGGAGGAGTTATGCAAATATCAAAATGCCTTGATGGGCGAGTGTCAGTCTGGAGAAGTGGGTGTTCCTAGAAAGGCTGTGTATTCAAATAGACCTCCCTAGGTAATGCCCCCCATGTGATGCTGAGCCTCCATGATTTCAACAGACCCCGGAAGATTCCTTGATACCCTTAAAGAGGAAGTAAACCCTGATGGGTTTACTTCCTCTTTGTTTCCCTGCAAAGGTAAAGCATAATGGACTACTATGAATCGCATAGTAGTCCATTATGTGTCACTTACCTGACACAGAAGCCAACAAAGTCACCGCTGTCCCCTTGTGTAAGGAGCCTCCATCTTCTTGGTGGGTCTCGCGGCTCCGGCGCTGTCATTCGGCGGAGCCACAATGACGTCACTTCCGCGCATGCGCACGGAAGCCACCACTTGCGGCATATCGCAGTTGACAGCGGCGCGCTCAGTGTGCCTGCGCGGGGCTGTCTACGGTGCATGCGCCGTAGACAGCGGTGCCTGTCTTTTGGCAAATATCTCCTAAACCGTGTAGGTTTAGAAGATATTTCTTGGACCTACAGGTAAGCCTTAATCTAGGCTTACCTGTAGGTAAAAGTGGTTTGTAAGGGTTTACAACCACTTTAAAGAGGACCTGGCTTTAGATTATTTTTTTTTAGACAGGAAGGGGGTAAAAGTGTCCGACATTGAAGTAGTTAAAGAAAGTTTCATTCTATTTTAATAGGCAAAGCTCTTCAAGACCAACTCAAAGATCTAATTTTAATCACAGTTGAAAATGCATATCATTATGAAACCCCCCGGCTAGTGGCCCACCATGCTGAGAATAAAGCTGGGTTGTATATTGCATGACGCATACGCTGCATAGTGTACACAGAAAACAAAAAGTAACCAGGAGCCCAAGAAAAAAGTTTATTCTACAGAAAAACCCTCCTGGTGTTTTTTTTTTTAAGTTTAGTTCCCGCTTATAATGGATGAAATTCTTCAAGAGCAACAAGAGGATCTAATTTTATCACAGTTGAAAATGTAACTAATGTATTTCATTATGAAGCTTTTGGCAAGAAGACTTGTTACAAAAAAAAAAAAAAAAAAAAAATTATGAAAGATTCGTCTTTTTTTTTTTTTTTAGTCATTTTCCTCAGTCCTCAGCGTTTGTCTCTTGGATATACGAGTCGCTGCTGTAAAAACAACCACGCACATTGTATATTCTGTCATATTTATGTGCTGTGCTTTGGGGCTCAAGTTTTAAAAGCAATTAAACATCTGTTCAATTTTTAAACAAACTTTTCACTCCTCAAGAATAAAAAAAAATAAAAGATGGGTCTCAACAACCCAATCGAGTCCTCTTGTGCTCAAGAGCGTAGAATTTGAGTCTCTTGCCCACTTGAAATGCAATTTATATTCTGTGTATTATTCGAGCAGGGACAAGACGATTTCGGACTTAAAGAGAAATAGTGCCTTTATTTTTCTAGATGTATTTTTTTTTTTGCAAATTGTAAAACTTAATGTACGTTTATAATTCTTGACTTTGCTGTGTCCTCCTGACCCCCAATAGACTTTGGAAAATAGTAATGTGGGCCAATGGCAGTTTCTGACTCTAGAGATGAGCAAAATTTGAGAATTTCCATTTCCCAAATTTGAATAGAAATTTTGAGATTTTGGGGAAATGTGACCATTTTGGGTCAATGGGGAGTGTGAATTTTATCATTTATTTTATTTTTTTAACCACTTCAGCCCCGGACCAATTGGCAGCCAAAGGACCAGGCCCCTTTTTGCGATTCGGCACTGCGTCGCTTTAACTGACAATTGCGCGGTCGTGCGACGTGGCTCCCAAACAAAATTTGGCGTACTTTTTTTCCCACAAATAGAGCTTTCTTTTGGTGGTATTTGATCGCTCCTGCGGTTTTTATTTTTTGCGCTATAAACAAAAATAGAGCGACAATTTTGAAAACAATACAATATTTTTTGCTTTTTGCTATAATAAATATCCCCAAAAAAATATATAAAAAAAACATTTTTTTTCCTCAGTTTAGGCCGATACGTATTCTTCTACATATTTTTGGTAAAAAAAATCGCAATTAGCGATTATTGATTGGTTTGCGCAAAAGTTATAGCGTTTACAAAATAAGGGATAGTTTTATAGCATTTTTATTAATATTTTTTTTTTTTACTAGTAATGGCGGGGATCAGCGATTTTTATTGTGACTGCGACATTATGGCGGACACATCGGACATTTTTGACACATTTTTGGGACCATTGTCATTTATACAGCAATCAATGCTATTTACATGCATTGATTCCTGTATAAATGACAGTTGTAGTGAAAGAGTTAACCACTAGGGGGAGGGGAGGGTTATGGGCTGTGACGTGTGTGTTTTTTTTTACATTAGGGGGCGGGGCTGACGTCTGACGTCATTGATCGGCTTTCCCGATGACCGGGAACAGCCGATCAATGACAGCAGAGTAGGAAGCGCGGGGAGAGGTTTCTTTACAAAGACAACAAAAACTTGCCACCGCCCCCATCTACAGCTGGCTATCGCAATAAGTAGCATTGGAAGGCTAAAGCAGATAAAAACAAAGCCTGGGGAATGCCCAGGAAAAAAACAAGCCTACTTACCACCAGCTCGCAGACAACCAAATTAACCTGTCTAACAGTATGCGTTAAAAACAGGGGTTTAGTCCGCACGCATTTGCAAACGCATGCGTAAGCCACAGAGCCTCGTCAAGGCACCCTGGATATCTGTGGTCCTAACACTAAACTAAGAGTGTCCCCACAGTGGAGGCACATGCATTCTAATGGGTAGATGAGGGCAGGTGGACTGAAGGGGAGCCACCCCTTCTTAAAGGTACAGGAGCACACCAAACCCCCAGCAGATTGCACAATGGCTGCAAAGGTGTTGGTGCGTTGCTGGACCAATACAAACACTATGTGATAACAAAAACTTGCCACCGCCCCCATCTACAGCTGGCTATCGCAGTAAGTAGCATTGTTTACAAAGACCTCTCCCCGTTCTTCAGCTCTGTGACCCGATCACGGGACACCAGTGGCGATCGGGTCCGCTGGTCCCGCGCCGGGGTCACGGAGCTCCCGACCGGGTTGTGAGTGCGCCGCTGGCGGCGCGCGCGCGACCCACTGGCAGGCAATTAAAGGGCCACGTACAGGTACGTGATTTTGCCTGCCCGTGCCATTCTGCCGCAGTATATCTGCGTGAGGCGGTCGGGAAGCGGTTAAAGAGCACAGTGGGCTTTAAAGAGCTCCTGAGACCCTATCCAAAACAGAATTGATATGCTTCAAATTATTTGAGCCAATTCTGGACTTTAAGTGTAAATGAACCTTTATTTTTTGTTGTAAATTGCAAAATTGAATGTGTTTTCACCTTTTCGTGATTCTTCATTTTGCAATGTCCTTGTGGCCCCCAATAGACTTTGGCAAATTATATTGGTAGCTGTGAGCAGTACCTGGTTCTGACTAGGGATGAGCAAAATCAAGGGTTTTCTATTGCCCCCGAAATGGTAATAAAAATGGTGAGACGTTGAGGTAATTTCCCCATTTTGGGTCAATCTTCACGATCAGGGATCTCCAAACTACAGTCCTCCAGCTGTTGCGGAACTACACTTCCCATGAGGCTTTGTAAAACTCTGACATTCACAGACATGACTAGGCATGATGGGAATTGTAGTTCCTGAACAACTGGAGGGCCATAGTTTGGAGACCCCTGTTCAAGATGAATCACCACCCTATTCAAAACAGAATTGATATTTGGCATATTATTCAAGCAGGAACAAGCCAATTCCGGAGTTAAAGAGAAAATGTACCTTTTATTTTCTAGATTTTTATTTTTTTTTCATTTTATAATTGAATGTTTTTTCCCTTCTTCATGGTTCTTCACTTTTTATGTGTCCTTGTGGACCCCAATAGACTTTGGCCAATTATATTGGTAGTTCTGGGCAGTACATGGTTTTGACCAGGGATGAGTAAATCAAGAGTTTCTATTTCCCCCAAATTAAAAAAAAAGTTGAGATAAATTGAGGAAATGTAGCCATTGTGGAGCTGGGTCAATGTGGAGTGTGAAATTAGGTGGTTTGAGGCTTGTAGAATCTCCTTCCAGATGACCCACCACCCTATCCAAAACAGAATTGATATTTGGAGTGTTATTCAAACAGGAACAAGCCGATTCCTGACTTAAAACAGAAAATGTACCTTTTATTTTCTAAAAATTATTTTTTTTTCATTGTAAAATTGAATGTTTTTTCCCTTCTTCATGGTTCTTCACTTTTGATGTGTCCTTGTGGACCCCAATACACTTTGGCCAATTATATTGGTAGTTCTGGGCAGTACCTGGTTTTGACCAGGGTTGAGTAAATCAAGAGTTTCTATTTCCCCAAAATTTCCTAAAAAGTTGAGATATATTGAGGAAATTTAGCCATTGTGGGTCAATGTGGAGTGTGAAATTAGGTGGTTTGAGGCTTGTAGAATCTCCTTCCAGATGAACCACAACAGATGATCCAAAACAGAATTGATATCTGCTGTATTATTCAAGCAGGAACAAGCTGAAAATGTACCTTTAATTTTCTATATATATATATAGCTATATCTATCTATCTGTCTATCTATCTATCTATCTATCTATCTATATATATATATAGATATATATTTATGGTCGGAGCCCTCGGTCCTTAACGATGTGAAGGAGCAAACATAAACACGCCACAAGACAGACAACAAACTAGACCTGAAGTGTGCCCTGGTCTACCGTAAGGTAAGCCCTGGTGAGCTGCGCCGTGAGGCCCTTTCTGCTAGTAGAGTAGTTAAGAAAAGGGCGCTTACCTGAGGAGTAATGGCTGTTTCTGTAGAGAAACGTGTTGGAGTGTTCTGAGAAGGGGAATGGGTGGGCGGGTACGGCGCGCTGGAACCGACACCGGCCTCGTGGAGAGGTCTGGTGTATATACCCTCCGGGCTCCTCCCATAATTGCAGGCCACCATACTGGCCTTCCTATTTATGGTCGGAGCCCTCGGTCCTTAACGATGTGAAGGAGCAAACATAAACACGCCACAAGACAGACAACAAACTAGACCTGAAGTGTGCCCTGGTCTACCGTAAGGTAAGCCCTGGTGAGCTGCGCCGTGAGGCCCTTTCTGCTAGTAGAGTAGTTAAGAAAAGGGCGCAAAGACTTGTTTTTAGGGAGGTAATGATTTATTGTTTGGCAAAAGATTGTAAGACTGGTTGTGCCGTGAAGGTGGTGACTCAGACTAGGGTTAGTTGAGACCAGTGAGGGATGGCAGCCATGGTCGAATCGGCTCCGGGTTCCTGGGAAAAAAACAACGGGAAATTGAATCGGGACAGCGCGTCAGCTGAGGTGTTACACTTGCCCGGGATGTGGATGCAGAGGACCTTGAACTGGTTTAGCAGGGATAATTGTACCAGCCTGCGCAGGAAGGCCATAATGGTCAAGGACCTGGACCGGCCTTTGTTTATGATGTCAGCTGTGGCCTGATTGTCAGTGGAAAAAACCACCGTCTGGCCTGCCCAACTGCTGCCCCAGGTTTGTGCTGCTGCCACTATTGGGTATAGTTCGAATAGGGAGGAGGACTGGCTGAAACCGGGGATTGCCAAGATTTCTGGCGGCCATGGACCGGCAAACCAGTGGGGGCCAAAAATAGCTGCGAAGCCCGTGGAGGCAGCGGCGTCAGTGACAATCCGGGGAGAAGAGGGAGATGCTGCCGGAATGAACATGGAAATGCCATTCCAGTCAGCCAGGAAGTGGTCCCACATGGAAAGGTCGGCTATGGCTGCCTGATCAAGTCTGAAGATCTGGTCTGGGTCTTGACATCCTGTGAGGAAAACTAGGAGGCGGGAGACAAAGGATCGTCCCTGAGGGATGACTCTCACTGCGAAATTTAACATCCCGAGTAAGGACTGAAGTTGCCTCCTGGAGCACCCCTGGGTGGCCGTGAAGGAATGAATGACTTCCCTGATGCGAGTCAACTTGTCTGGTGGTAGGCTGGCCTGCATGGCCTGAGTGTCGAGTATGACGCCTAAGAAGGTGATGCGATGTGCTGGGCCTTCTATCTTCTTCTCCGCTATGGGACATTGAGGTTGGAGAAGACCTCCCTTAGACTCGTGAGGTCTACCGGGGGACGGTTGGGGTCTTCGATAAGCAGAAAGTCGTCCAAGTAATGGATCACTTTCTGACAGGATGCGTGGTGCGAGAGAATCCAGGACAGGGACTGTGCAAACGTGTCAAAGAGCCATGGGCTGCTTTTGGATCCAAAGGTCAGTTTCGTGGCGAAGTAGTACTGACCTTTCCACCTGACTCCGTGCCAGCGCCACAGACACGGCTGGATTGGTAGCAGCTTGAAGGCGTCTGCGACGTCTGCTTTGGAGAGCCAGGCGCCCTCGCCTGTGTCTAGGATGGCCTGGATAGCAAGGTCGACAGAAGAATATTTGAGTGAAAATTCCTGTGAGGGTATAAGGGAATTTAAGCTAGGTGTGTGAGAAGAATAAGGCGCGGACAAATCATAAATTAACCGGAGTTTATTTGAAAATTTCCCTTTTACAAGCCCGATAGGGCTAAGTCTCCAAACGGAAAACGGTGGGTGAGAAAAGGGGCCGATCATGTACCCTCGGTCAAGTTCGTTTTGTAGTAGGGTACTGATGGCTTCCTCGTCGGTGGCTGCTGACAGCAGGTTTTTGCACTCGTGGGTGGTGTCGGGGAGTGTGATAAGCCCCGTGTGAAAGCCTGTGGTGAAGCCTTGTACCAGAAAGGCTGCTAGTGAGGGTGATGGGTGTGAGGTGAGGTAGGACTGCAGCCATCCGATATCAATACGGCTTAGTCAGGCTGAGCTGAGCTTATTGATCCCGCAGGTGATCCTGGGGTGGGCTTTGCGGCAAATGAGGCAGACGTGGAGGAGTCTGCAACGTGAGAAGTTGCAGATCCCCAAATTGAAATTGTTGCATATCGGCGCCCCTCCTAATGTTCGGACGGGCCGTCCGAGTCTGTCCTCCTGGGGTGTGGTGGGGTTGCGTCTGAATACTGGGATGTGTGCGGGGCAGAGGGGAAGTTGGGGAGGCGTCTACCATCGGGTTCTGAACACCAATTGGCGGTGTGGGTGGAGGATTGGCAGTTAGCGCACAGTGGGGAGCGGAGGCCGGCGAAATGGCGACAGAAGAGTTCGGTGTCGATGGCGCTCCAGTCCGTGGTTGCCTGAAACTGACTGAGCTTGGCTGCTGCCTTTGCTGAAAAGGAGCGATGGTAGTCGTAGAAGGCGCTGCCTCCGTACTTGTACCCTAAATCTGTGACAGCATGAAGGTAGAGGTCTAGTTCTTCCCTCCTGTCGGGTTTGATGGAACAGATGACATCCCGAAACATGCCGAAAGCAAGTACGAATTCCGTCACCGTGAGCTTTCGTGTAAGCCTGTGGTCTTTTGCCTTCAAGATAACGGAAACGTCGCCCCAAGCGTAGGCCTTGTTCTCTGTGACATCGTGTACCGCGATCAGAAGGGATGCCAGGTTGACGTCGCGGCCATCTAGTATTTCCTTCCTGATGTTTGCCGGGATAAGATGTGCGGGGTAAACAGAAAAACCGGCGTGGGGCGTAGCTGTAACGCATGATGCGGGGTGGCGGGGGCGGCAGCTGGTGGAGTGGGGGTTCCTTGCTGGAACTCCAAGGTCCCCACTCTGGCCTGGACATCAGAGATGGTCGTAGATAGAGAGGAGACCAGCGTGTGAAGTTGGGACACTGCCGAGGCAATTGTCTGTAGTGATGCCTGAGTGTCTGGTGGGGTTGGTGGGGATGGGATGGGGAACAGTAGTCTGTACAGTTCGGCTTTCCTGGCCGTGATGGGGTAGGGGATGTTCCTGCGCCTCAGCTCAGCTGAGAGTCTGGGGATGGTCCAAGCTCTGAAGGCTTGAGAGGAGTTGTCTGCCGGACCCGCTTCGGGGGTGATGGGGCGGGGGTGAAATCGTCGCTGCTGGCCAGAGACATGGCGTCTGCTAGAATAAAAGAGGGGGGGGGGGAAGGGAGGGGGGGGGATGCATGTTTGTCTCGAGTTTCTCTTTTTTTTTTTTTTTTTTTTTTTGATTTGAAGGGCAGGAGAGCATATATATATGTATGTGGCTGTGGCAAAAAAAGGGGGGGGGGGGGGGGGGGGCAGGGTGGGAAACCTGTGTGACAGGTCTTTGCGCGCGTGCGCTGAGTGGGATGTTCCATGGGCCTATATGTAAAACTCGGGGGAGGGGGTGCATGACACCCGAGGTGAGCCAGGAGGTGACTGGCCGGATGGTTGATGCTCGGGTGTCCGTCTGTGCTCGGCACGGACTGGTTAACCAGAGCCCCCCCAGGGCGGTACTGGGGGGAGTGGCTACTGGTTGATGCTAAGTAGGAATGTTTCGATCTGTAGCATTTGACGTAGGTTCGGTCAGCTAATACTTGCACTGCCAGCAAGTCATGAGACTAGGTGACCGTGTCTGCGTAGTGAAGGCTTGTGCTTCGAAAAATAGAGTGATATGCATAGAAGTATGTGACAGTTACTAACGCCTGGAGATTTAATCAAAACTATGGTGTTCTGCTTGGGTGGGGAGGGGAGATGTGTGAACGAAGCAAGATACCGTTCGACGGTATGGTAACAATTGGGGGTGCGCGTGAGCGCTGGGTGAGTTTGTTTCTTTGGCCTGTGGAACTCAGAGAATGCGTGACAACCGAGGTAAGCCAGGAGGTGACTGACCAGGTAATCGGTGCTCGGGTGTCCGTCTGTGCTCGGCACGGACTAGTTCAACCAGAGCCCCACCAGGGCGGTACTGGGGGGAGTGGCTGCTGGTTGGTTGCTAAGTAGGGATGTTTCGATCTGTAGTAGTTTGACGTGGGTTCGGTCAGCTAATACTTGCACTGCCAGCAAGTCATGAGACTAGGTGACCTTGTCTGCGTAGTGAAGACTTGTGCTTCGAAAACAGAGTGACATGCATAGAAGTATGTGACAGTTTCTAACGCCAGGGTGCTGAGCCAAATAAGTATGTGGGAGGGGGATATGTGGTGAAAAAGGTGTGAAGAGAATGGAAACTGAAACCAACAATAATTTACGCACCTGCTTGCTGCCCTAGTGATGGAGTCACTGTTGGGGTCAAAACCTGGTGGACCTGGTACCTACGGTAGGGTGACGTAAAATTTATTAGTGAGAGGTGGGTTGCAAGAGCTGATTTGGGGCCGTAGTTGACCCCCTGGTGAAGAGATGCAAGCCCTCAAGAAAAAAAGGGGGGGGGTTATTACACACATTTTTTTTTTTTTTTTTTTTTTTACCTGAAAAGGAACGGGATGGTCTGATCCTGTTGTGTAGGAGACCAGGGGCGATTACTGACCTAAGGAAAAGGTGAAAAGGGATAGAGAAAGGCGTGAGTAGCTGAAGTTTGCTACTGGGGAGGTTGTGGCTGCGAGGCCAATGGAGGTCGAGCTGCAACGATTGCAGAGGTATGTGGGAGGGTGGATGTGGGAGCCGTGACACAAACCTGCGGTGAGGCAAGATGTGCGGGGGGCGGCTGTGCCTCACATTGGCTGGGTTGCCGTGGAAGGCAAGGAGTGGACTGTCTTGCTGAGGTTTGCAAGGTGTGGGGGCCCGTTTACACGAACTTGCGGTGCCTGCAAGAAGTGCGTGGGGAGTGCGGTGACAGATGCTCTGGTGAGTGTGTGTGCGTTTTTTTTTTTTTTTTTCTTTTTTTGGGGGGGGGGTTTGGGGGGGGGCGTTGTGGTGGACGTGTGAGTGAGGGGATGCTTGCACTGGGTAGCGGGCGTAACAACCAGTGGAAGTGGGGTAATTGTGGGGTAGAAAATGACAGACAATAGCAGTTGAAATGACTCAGTGAAAAACAGGGGTTTCGACGTAGCGACGAAAAAGCATAAATCCTACCTGCGACGCTGAAGCGGAACGAACTGGGGTGCGATCGGGAATCGAATCCGTAGTCTGGAACGAGGAGCGTCGGACAACTCAGGAACATGTACTGAGTTGTTTGTCGGCCTGGTGACGTGTAGTACGGCGCGCTGGAACCGACACCGGCCTCGTGGAGAGGTCTGGTGTATATACCCTCCGGGCTCCTCCCATAATTGCAGGCCACCATACTGGCCTTCCTATATATATTTTGCAGATTGTACAATTGAATGTATTTTCCCTTCTTCGTGGTTCTTCATGGTTCTCCTTATGGACCCCAATGGACTTTGGCAAATTATATTGTTAGTTGTGGGCAGTATCAAAAGTCTAAAGTTTCTATGTTGCCGAAAACTTTAATAAACATTGTGAGATTTTGAGGAAATGTAGTCATTTTGGGTCAATTAATTTCATTTTGAGGCTTTCCGAATCTTCTTCTAGATGACTCGCCACCCTATCCAAAACAGAATTGATATTTGGCATATTCAAGCAGAGACAAACCCATCCCTGATGGGTACCTTTAATTTACTAGATGTACAGTTTTTGTTGTAAATTATAAAATTTAATGAATTTTCGCTTCTAAATGGTTCTTCACTTTGCTGAGTCCTTGTGGACCATGACATACTTTGGTAAATTGTAATGGTGGCCACTGGCAGGGCTTGGTTCTGACTAGGGATCAGCAAATTTAGTAAAAAATTGGAAATTTGGGGGGAATTTTGCCATTTTGGGTCAATGGGGAGTGTGAATTAAGCTAGTTTGAGGCTTGTAGAATCTTCTTGTAGATGACTCACTACCCTATCAAAAACAAAATTGATATCTGGGATATTATTCAAGCAGAGACAAACTGATTCTGGACTTAGTTTTCTAGATGTGTGTTTTTTTTTGTGCAAAATGTAAAGCTGAATGTGTTTTCCCTTCTTCCCTTCTTTACTGTGTCCTTCTGGACCCCAAAATATGTTGTCAAATTGTAATGGTGGCCACTGGCAGCACTTTGTTTTGACTAGAGATGAGCAAAACTGAGGGTTTTCATTCAATTTTAATAAAAAAAATCAGATTTTGGGGAATTTGGGTCAATAGGGAGGATGAATTAAAGCGGCAGTAAACCCTCCTATCATTTTCAGCCAAGGAAGCTGCCATCTTGGTCTCTGTCTAATCTTCAACTGCCATGATGCTGCACATGTGATCAGTTATGACTCCAGCCATTGGATGGTTCGACAGATTGGTTGAGAGCACAACCAATGTGACAGCTAGCATTCTACGGCATGCCGGGAATGTAACTTTTTTTTTGAAGCCGTTAAATCGATGGGTTTACTTCCGCTTTAAAGCGGGACTGTACTGAAATTTTTTTTTTTTTAAAAGCCAGTAGCTACAAATACTGCAGCTGCTGACTTGGAAATGGACACTTACCTGTTCCAGGGTCCAGCGGTGTCGGCAGCAGAGGCCGATCGATCGCTCGGCTCTCAACTGTAGCCGGCGCCATTCTCGGTGAGGGAATCAGGAAGTGGCTTCACTTCCCGAGTCCCTACTGCGCATGCGCGAGTCGCGCGGCGCAATGAGAATGTTCAGCGCTGTCTGCCGGGACAGGAAGTGACGTAAACTCCCGTGGGAGTTTATGCCCGGAAGTGGGTGCAGATACCTGTCCCCACATAACAGGTGTCGTTGCGGCTTCAAACCCAGGTGCAAATTGGACAAATTAGCAATGGATTGAATTTTTTCAATATTTGCTCATCTTTAGGTATTTTTTGATGTTATAATTTTACCATAAGCTTGATTACCCACACATTTCATCTCTAGTAACATCAAATATGCGGACAGCCGCAGCGGAATGAATAGCCGGCTAAGCCATTCTGTAAAGGGCAGCAGTTTTGACTTGTCATAAAACAATAGTCAGCTGATATTGTTTGTGCCTACATTTCCTTCAGTATTTTAACTCAACAATAAACTTTAATTACCAAAGACATTGAGGCGCGACGACAATAGACTGATCGCGGGTAATTGTTTTCTTGACACAGTCTGCAGAATTATTTAATCACCTGCTTTTAATTTGCTTAAGTGTAAAAGATACTTTGTAATAAGTTTATACTGTCTTCATGCGGTCTGCCTGTTGAAGTTGCCATTTTATATCGGTATGTTTTAACCCTTTGAGGGGTCAGGTATGGCTGATTGTGATACTATTTGATTTATTTTCCAACAATTTAAAGGGAAGCTATTATTTACAAAGCAAGAGAACACTATAGGAACATGTAAAGTGGGTTTTCTTTTTAAAGATGATCTGTAGCCATCCCAGTAAAATAATAAAATAAAATATAATATTTATAGGCTTGGATTTTAAACCAATCACAGTTTCACTGACTACATGATAGCTGGGGTATGTCAGTGACCACTGTGTACAGAAGCCCCTATGGGATAGAGCAGTGCAGCCACCAGTATGCCCGTCTCTCATCTATCAGTACACCCCCATGTCTCATCCACTGGCACACCCCTATCTCTCATCTACCAGACCACCCCCATCTCTCATCCACTGGCACACCCCTATGTCTCATTCACCAACACCCCCATTTCTCATCTCCCAGACAACCCTCATCTCTCATCTACCAGAACACTGCCATCTCTCATCCACCAGACCACTCCCATCTCTCATCCACCAGACCACTCCCATCTCTCATCTACCAGACCACTCCCATCTCTCATCTACCAGACCACTCCCATCTCTCATCTACCAGACCACTCCCATCTCTCATCTACCAGACCACTCCCATTCTCATCCACCAGCACACCCCTATCTCTCATTCACCAACACATCCCCATGTCTCATCTAATATACCACCCCCATCTCTAATCCACCCACACACCCCTATCTCTCATTCACCAACACAGCCCCATCTCTCATCTACCAGACCACCTCCATCTCTCTTCCACTGGCACACCCCTATCTCTCATTCAGTGCTGTTTTTAAGGCAGGGCAAAAGGGGCAGCTGCCCTGGGCCCTGTCATTGTTGTGGGGCCCAAAGCAGCTGCCTCATACTTGCCAACTATCCTGGTTTAAATTCCCTCGTCCCTTGAGGTTTTAGTCCTGTGCTGTGTCCCAATATCTCAGTATGAAGTGCTGCTACGAATGCTGCCCAGCTCTGCCCTATTGTTGCGTAAAGATGACTCACCTGCAGACCCTGTATTTACATGTAAATTACCGGCATTCATATGTAAAAATCAGCAGCATTCATATGTAAATAAGGGCGACCGGCGGCATTGAAATGTATATCATGCCCCCCTGAGGTCATATCCACAGTAATCTCTAGCAACCAATCAACAAGCAGAAATCATGTGCTGTAACCTCTACAAACTAATCCGTGAGCCGTAATGTGTGAGTGGTAATTATACACTTTAACCTCTGGCAACCAATCGCAATCGCTGCCTGATTTGATTCAGTAAACTGATTTTGAGTCTAGCTGCTATTTATTGTATGTCTCAGAGCAGGTGGAGAGCGAAACTGCATGGGGGGGGGGGGGAAGAAAAGTTTTGCCCAGGGTCCAATCAATATTAAAGACGGCCCTGCTCTTATTCACCAACACACCCCCATCTCTCATCTACCAGACCACCCCCAACTATCATCTACCAGACCACTCCCATTCTCAACCACCAGCACACCCCGATCTCTCATTCACCAACACATCCTCATGTCTCATATTCCAGACCACTCCCATCTCTCATCTATCAGACCACCCCACCTCTCATCCACTGGCACACCCCTATCTCTCATTCACCAACACACCCCCTCTCTAATTTACCAGACCACCCCCAATCTCTCATTCACCAACACACCCCCATCTCTACTTTACCAGACCACCCCCAATCTCTCATTCACCAACACACACCCATCTCTCATCTACCAGAACACCCTTGTCTCTCATGTACCCATACCATCCCCATCTCTCATCCACCAGCACACCCCTCTCTCACATCTACCAGACTACTTCCATCTTTCATCCAATGGCACACCCCTATCTCTCATTTACCAACACACTCCCATATTTTATCTACCAGACCACCCCTATTTCTCATCTACCAGACCACCCCATCTCTCATCCACCAGCACACACCTATCTCTCATTCACCAACACACTCCCATATCTTATCTACCAGACCACCCCATCTCTCATCCACTGGCAGACCCCTGTATCGCATCTACCAGACTACCCCATCTCTCACCCACCAGTATGCCCCCATCTATCATCCACCAGTATGCCCCCATCTCTCATCCACCAGTATGCCCCCATCTCTCATCCACCAGTATGCCCCCATCTCTTATCCACCAGTATGCCCCATCTCTTATCCTCCAGTATGCCCCCATCTCTTATCCACTGGTACACTCCCATCTCTCATCCTCCAGTATGCCCCATCTCTCACCCACTAGTATGCCCCCATCTCTTATCCACTGGTACACTCCAATCTCTCATCAACCAATATGCCCCTATCGCTAATCTCTTGGTATGCCCCCATCTCTTATCCACCAGAAAACCCCCATTTCTCATCTACTGGTCTTCCCTCAACTCTTATTCAACCAGTAAACCCCCACCTCTCATCCAGTGACATACACCCTTATGTGTTATTCACAATTATACCCCCATCTCTTATCCACTGATATGTCCTCATCTTTCATCAACCGACACACTCCCATCTCTCATCCACTGACACACCTCCATATCTCATCCGCCAGCATGTTCCCATCTCTCATTCACTTATATGTCCTTATCTTACATTCATTGACACATCCCCATCTATCATCCCTTGGTATGCCCCCACGTCCCATCTCTCATCACCCAACACACCCCCATCTCTCATCCACCATTACAATCCCACCTCTCATCCATGGGCAT
The DNA here is from genome assembly GCA_028564925.1 of Lithobates sylvaticus. Lineage (NCBI taxonomy): Eukaryota > Metazoa > Chordata > Amphibia > Anura > Ranidae > Lithobates > Lithobates sylvaticus. Next base: position 22,554,633 of record CM053027.1, read on the forward strand.
GACCACATCTCTCATCCACTGACATGTCCCTATCTCTCATCCCTTGGTATGCCCCATATCTCATCCCTCAGTACCCCTCATATCTCTTCCACGACTACACCCTAACTTTCATCTATCAGAACACCCCATCCCTCATCCATCAACATGCCCCCATCTCTCATCTACCAATATGCCCCTTTATCTCATCTACCAATATGCCCCCATCTCTCATCTACCAATATGCCCGCTTCTCTCATCTACCAGCATGCCCTCACATCTTATCCCACCCCCCCCCCCCCATCCCTCACTCACCAGCACATCCCTAATTCTCATCAACCTACATGCCCTAATCTCTCATCCATCAAAACTCCCCCCTCTCTCATTTACTGACACACCCCCATCTTTCATCCACTGACACTCCCCATCCCTTATTTTTATTACGTACTATATTTTAGACCTCACTGGGACTCTGTGCTCCTCTATTTAATGCAACTATGTTATGGCTGATGGGAAAGGCTGGCAGGGTACTGTACATAGCTTCCTGAAAACATCACAGCACCCTACCTCATTTTTCCCCTCAAATGCCCTCAGTCCCGATGCAAGCAGTGGGCTGGCTCTTGGGAGGAGTTATGCAAATATCAAAATGTCTTGATGGGTGGATGTCAGTCTGAAGGAGTGGGCGAACTGCCCTAGACAACACCCAAATGTGATGCTGAGCCTCCATGATTGAAAGAACTGAAACCCAATGAATGAAAGGGGTGGTCCAGAGACCATGGACACGCATGATGCATCACAAGACCCTTGACAACCCAAAGACGGCACACTAGGATGCTGTGACACTCCAGTTGAGAAAGGCTGCCTCAAAACATGCTTCAACATTTGCTATGATGTACATTGATGCACGTAAACCTATCACAATGCTCACTAATGCACTATGATGTGCGCTATCACTTCTCGACCTTTTAGCTAAGATCAAGTGTAGTATCTGTTCTTATCAACAGATTGCCGGTGCTCTTAGACGGATGGGGGCCCTGGCGAGTATCCCTTCTGATGTAATTGGTAAGGAATGGTCATGGTGGTGGGAGGGCCTTTTTCCTCTTGGGTTGAATCTGGCCTTGTATAAGGCTTGTCCCTATTTGTAGGCAAGGCTCTAGCTAAGCTGTCTAAATTCTGATGCCTCCTGGTAGGGATGAGGCTGCATTTATCTGGCCGAAGGCCGGGGCTGTGAGAGAAGCCGGTGGTGTATGTGCCCCTGGAATGGTTTGGCAGGTGGGGGAACACATCTGGAGTTTTTTCGGCACTTTGGTCACTGCACCGCTACACACTTTTTTTAACACTTGCCTCTATGGCTGGGACCAGAGGAATTTTTTATTCCTGGCTAAAGGGCCGGTCATGGTATGACACTTCTCCACTTCCCTTTTCCCACTTTTATTTGTGTGTTTTGTCACATTTGTTTACTTTATTCACTGTTTGATTAGTAGGGTATAGGTCAGGGATCTCCAAACATTCAAAACAAAGGGCCGGTTTATTGTCCTTCAGACTCTAGTAGGCCGGACTATGGCCAGCGGGAGTGGAAATTTTCCTGGCATCAGTGGGAGTAAGCATCGCCACATTTGGTATTAGAGGGAGGAATAGTGCACAGTTCTTGGTATCATAGGGAGGAATAGTACCCCATTTTTGGTGACAGTGAGAGAAATGGTTCCCCATTGTTGGTGTCAGGTGGCAGAATAGTGTCTCGTATCAGTGGGAGGGATAGTGCCCCAAGGGCCGGAAAAAGGCAAGCAGAGGGCCACATCCGGCCCTCGGGCCGCAGTTTGGAGACCACTGGTATATGAATGAATGAATGAATGATGTGTATAGCGCTGCAATGCGAACTGAATCGCCTCAAGGCGCTTGTCTGCCCCTGTTGTCCTGCTGTATTAGAAGAGGTGGGTCTTGAGTTTTTTCCTGAATGCATGATGGTTTTCTTCCAAGCGGATGTCGTTTGGTAGAGCATTCCATAGCCGAGGTCCCTGTACTGCGAATCTTCGTTCTCCCTTCGATTTGTAGCGGGCTTTGGGGGTATAGGTCCTCGGGCCTGCCTGAAAGTCTTGAAAGGGGGTGGATATGGCCTTCCGGCTTAGTTCTCTCTCTCATGGGGTCTCCCTTCGGGGTAGCCCCACCTCGTACTTGGGGTTGGTCTGTTTTCGACAGACCTCCCAGAGAATGGTTTTGGCTAGGTGGACCAGTGAGTATCTCAGTCACTGTTAGGAGCCTTGTGCCCTGGGGGATCAGGGTAAGGGCCCTTTCTCTTTGGAGGAGGTCCATGTATACGCCCTGTTAACTTTTTTGTGTTCTCACGTTTTGTGTGTGCACTTTTTCTTGCACCGGGTGTTAGTCTGAGTGTGTTTTACACACCACGGGAAATAAAAGGAAACTTTGATGTGTGTTGCCATTCGATACAAAATGCATTGCAATGCCCATTGAAAATGACTAACAAAGCACATTAACTCGCATCAGCATGTATTTTGATGTGTTTCTATTGATCGCAATGAAAAATGCAACAGGCGATAAATACACTTTAGAAATTCCAATTGGTTTGTAAAAAAAAAAAAAGCTCTTAACCAAAGTTTGCAAATCCAGCTGCATATCCCCTTCCTTTGCGACAACAGATCAATTTCAATGTTGGATTTGCCCCCCCCCCCCCCCCCCCCCCAACAGAATGCGCGCCTATAAAAAAGCAAGAACGGCCTGGTTTAATGAAGTGTCCAGAATCGGCTCGGCAATAACCGTCTGCGGCGTCTTCTGTTCGCCCGTAGACCAGCGGTGTCCTAATATAGATTTCATGTAAATTCGTTCCATTAACGGCGCTCGCGGGGGCAAAGGTTGTAATCTGTGTTCGAGGAAACGCAACCTGGCTCCCAGACTTAAATAGGCGATATTTCCTTTAATCGTCTGAGCGCAACTGCCGCATCTGATGGTTAAACTTGCACAAAATAAGCCCCCAGGGGTGGTGGGTGGGGGACCATCGTAGATTCCATCTATCAGCCCACGCGCCTGGTTCTCTCCTGCCTCCCGCTCATTAGAGCCAACATCTGATCAATGACTGTAATATACAGCCGCAGCGACCCCATGCTGATATACAGTTGGCGGAAACAGCAACTTCAGGCAACAAGTCATTAAATTCTTTATACTCTCCAGGAACCGCTGCAGCTGTGCTAAAGTCAGTTCTCCAAGTTTTAGATTTAAGTTCCAGGAAACTCTCATGTGTGCCTTGGAGGGGGGGGGGGGGTTGTGACGTCTTGTTGTAGGATTAAGTAGCATGCAACTATATCTCAATAGCGTTTTCAGTGATCATGTGATGTTATTTTGTATTTATTCATTCATTGTCTCGATCAGGGTTTCTCAACCTTTTCTTCTGCACCCTTTGAATCTAAACTATAAATGAGAAAATCACCCGCACCCGGTTGGACAATTCTTAAGCCCCATACACACGGTCGGATTTTTGCATGGATTCTGTCCAATCGGACAATGTTGTTGAAAAATCAGACCGTGTGTATGCACCATCGGACAGTGTACGTCGGATTGTCCGACGGACAAAGTCCTATCTCCTGCTGGATAGATTTTCCGACAACACGGTCCGATCACACCAAATCCGATCGTGTGTACGGTTGTCCGACGGACAAAGTGCCACGCATGCTCAGATCACATTACAAGACCAAAGCTATTGGCTACTAGCCTCTGCGTAGTCCCGTCATAGGCAACAAACGTCACCACGTTCAGAATGATCGGATATATTCCGACAACGTAGTCCGACCGTGTGTACGCAACACCAACATCGGACAAAGTACGACGGACAGGATCCGACCGACCTGGTCCGCGGATAATCCGACCGTGTGTATGGGGCTTTATAATGAGTTGCTGCTGCTGTCTAATATTTCCAACAAGGAATTATTTAACGTATAACTACTCTTAGGCAGCGCTTGCTATAACATATAAAAAAAATCTAATATCTGAAGAAATCATAAATAACACAATAGTGAAATAAAAATCTAAACTCATATTAGAGCTGAGAGCTGAGCTGCTAAATCACTGCTGGGAAGCAGAGCTAAGCTGATAAATCACTGCTGGGAGCAGGTATGTACTGGCCATCGGGACTACCGGGAGTTTCCCGTTGGGCCGATGGCTCAGTGGGCCAGTCAGGTGCAGTCCTGGAGCCGCTCCTCTCTGACAGTGAGTGATCGCGATTTCACTCCTGTCAGGAGGAGCAGCTTCCGTCATATGCTGGAGAGAGCATTAGGCTTTCTGCTCCCTCCAGCCTGCAGGGGGAGATAGACGGCCGTCAGACTTTCCTTCCTCTCTCTGCTTATCACTTATCACATGACTGGAGAGAGGAAGAAGAGAAGCTTCCTTCAGAACTTTGAGTACAGATGGGAGGGGGACACTCTGATGTAAGGGGCTGGTGATGGGACTCTGATGTAAGGGGGGGGGGGGGCTGATGGGACATTCAAAATGTAAGTGGGCCGGTCTGGATGAAGTCCAGGGCCAAATTTCTGTCCCAGTCCAGCCCTGGCTGGGAGGGGAGAGCTGAGCTACTAAGTCACTGCTGGGAGGGGAGAGCTGAGCTGCTAAGTCACTGCTGGGAGGGAGAGCTGAGCTGCTAAGTCACTGCTGGGAAGGAGAGCTGAGCTGCTAAGTCACTGCTGGGAAGGAGAGCTGAGCTACTAAGTCACTGCTGGGAGGGAGATCTGAGCTACTAAGTCACTGCTGGGAGGGAGAGCTGAGCTACTAAGTCACTGCTGGGAGGGAGAGCTGAGCTGCTAAGTCACTGCTGGGAAGGAGAGCTGAGCTACTAAGTCACTGCTGGAAAGGAGAGCTGAGCTACTAAGTCACTGCTGGGAGAAGAGCTGAGCTGCTAAGTCACTGCTGTGATGAGAGAGCTGAGCTACTAAGTCACTGCTGGCAGAAGAGCTGAGCTTCTAAGTCACTGCTGGGGAGAAGAGTTGAGCTACTAAGTCACCTCTGGGATGGGAGAGCTGAGCTACTAAGTCACTGCTGGGAGGGGAGAGCTGAGCTACTAAGTCACTGCTGGGAGGGGAGAGCTGAGCTACTAAGTCACTGCTGGGAAGGAGAGCTGAGCTACTAAGTCACTGCTGGGAGAAGAGCTGAGCTGCTAAGTCACTGCTGGGGAGAAGAGCTGAGCTACTAAGTCACTGCTGGGAGGGGAGAGCTGAGCTACTAAGTCACTGCTGGGAAGGAGAGCTGAGCTACTAAGTCACTGCTGGGAGGGAGAGCTGAGCTACTAAGTCACTGCTGGGAGGGAGAGCTGAGCTACTAAGTCACTGCTGGGAGAAGAGCTGAGCTGCTAAGTCACTGCTGGGGAGAAGAGTTGAGCTACTAAGTCACCTCTGGGATGGGAGAGCTGAGCTACTAAGTCACTGCTGGGAAGGAGAGCTGAGCTGCTAAGTCACTGCTGGGATGGGAGATCTGAGCTGCTAAGTCACTGCTGGGAGGGGAGAGCTGAGCTACTAAGTCACTGCTGGGAGGGGAGAGCTGAGCTACTAAGTCACTGCTGGGAGGGGAGAGCTGAGCTACTAAGTCACTGCTGGGAAGGAGAGCTGAGCTGTTAAGTCACTGCTGGGAGGGAGAGCTGAGCTGCTAAGTCACTGCTGGGAGGGAGAGCTGAGCTGCTAAGTCACTGCTGGGAAGGAGAGCTGAGCTGCTAAGTCACTGCTGGGATGGGAGTCAAACTGTGTATAGTTTATTACAGTATATCTAAAGGCCAAGCTTTTTTTTGGGGGGGTTTTGGCTAGAGTTAGGCGAGATTAGAACCCGTGTTTGGTTTTTATTACTGTCTGTGCCCCCGTTAGAGAAATTTACCCTCTTTATCTGTTCTGGTGATCATTATAACCAGCAGTGAAAGAAAGTCCCACATTTTGGGTTGTCACCAGAAGAGGAATAGAGGGGAAATGTTGGGACACTAATTCTGGTGACCACCAGGGATTTCCTCTTACTTCCTGTTGTAGTGTTGGGACAGGAAGTGAAGGGATATCTCCCCAATGGGAGGTTATAATCCTCCCTACTCTATCCAATATGAAAAAAAAATAAAAAAAATCGTATTTTTCTTTTTAGTTCATGATTTTACCGTCTCCATATTTTTCTAAATGATTTGTTTTATTATTATGGAATTTTTGTTCTGAACTAATTACTCCTACAATACCTAAGCTGATTGGAAATACAGAAGCACCTACGTCATCAGATATTCTTTTTGGTAACAATGTAACACTTTAGCTCCGCTGGCACGCGCGGCGTTCTGCCCGCTGGGATTCCGCTTCGGTAATCCTTTCACCGTAAACTAAAGTGTGAATAAGGATTGCTGATTGTGTGCCGTGTTGTAGAGTAAATGGATTTTTGTATTCATCGGGGCCGTTATCCTGAATACATTGTATATTATCCGTCTCCGTGTGAATTACGCAACAAAGATCTTATCCTCTTATCCTCGCGTAGCGGTACGCCGCCGCGCTGAATGCGCTCCGTGGAGGCGCTGTGTACGGATCATTCTCTGCTGCTGTAATAAATGGATTAGCGATTCAAAAGGAACAATGGCGGTGATGCCGACAATAGAAACAGCAGACAAAACGCAGCCGCGATCGTTTTCCGAAAATTTGGTCCTGGAGGTCATTAACTTATTATATATCCCATAATATCGTATGCATTCGATTAGGTTTGATTTGTTTCTTTTTTTTTTTTTTTTAATTACTGTTATCAGAAAAATGTGAATCTGGCCAAGTTTGGGATTGAGTGGAGAAACATTAAAGTGGTTGTAAACCTCAGAAATGAAATATGAACAAAGCATGTCCCTCTATAGTGTGTGCTTGTCTCAATCCAGAGCACCGAGTGTCATTTCTGCCTGCTGCCTCCTTCCTCTGCTTTCTGCATGAGTCACTTCTGACAAGTTTTCCTGACACCAAGAGAAAAATGGTGACAGGGGAGGGACCTCCAGCAGATTGACAGCCTCAGCTCTGTTCCTGTGTGCTTTGTGAAGAGGGGGTGTGTCCTTTCCCTCCAATCAGCTTTCAGGGCTCTCCTCACTGAGCTCTGCAGAGTGTAACTTGAGCTCTACGCCCCATTTTTTTGCTGATAGCTCAGACAAGCTTTATAAATGATGCACTTTGAATGGATGTAGAGAAGAGAAGGCTGCAGATAAACATGTACAACTTATGTAGGAGGATTTGTTCAATCTCTGTGTATCACCTGAGGCCAGTCACTTCACTGGGTGTATATGTAAGGGTTTACAACCACTTTAACACCTTCCCACCCAGCCTATAGTGGATTGACGGCCGGACGGTGGCTTTTCTGACTGGGCGTCATATGATGTCCTTCAGAACAGGGCGCACAGCGCAGTAATCGGTGGTGCGGTGCGTCCCTCAAACACACCACATCACCAATCACGGTAAAGAGCCTATGACGTGGGCTCTTTACCATGTGATCAGCTGTGTCCAATCACAGCTGATCATAGTGTAAATAAGAAGGGAACGGACTTTAGTCCGGTCATTCGAAAGTCCGTCGGAAAGACCGTCGGACCTTTGATGCCGAAAAGTCCGGTCGTGTGGACACGGCCTTAGGGACTGTGCTCAAGGCAATCACCCCACGTGTCTCCAGTGACTCACATTGAAGGTGGGTGACAGCACTAAAAAGATCCTGTCCCGGCTTCCAGCTCCCGACTCTACACATGTAGAGAGAGCAAGAAGGAAGCGCTGCACACCAGAAAACAGCTTGTAAGTATAGAAGAATCAAGACAGCTTCAGGCCAGCTTCTCCCAGGCCATGTCCTGGGAGAAGCTCCACCCAGAAGGCTCCACCCAGTTTCGCCCCACCCAGAAGGCTTTATCATGACTAAGCCCTCTAGGTGGGGTGAAACGCGTTGGTGGCATGGCCTAAGAGGAGCAGAGTAGAAGTAGTGATGGTTCCGCTATACCTCAGATCAGGATAGAAACTGGGTGTCCATCAGAAGCCCTCAGTATGTGACGAGCCTGATTTTAACTAGTGATGCACCGAAATTTCGTCATTGTGCCTAAAGCTCCATTCACAAGTGTGCGACTTGTCAAGCAACTTTGGACATCAAAGTCACAGGACAAGCCGTTCCCCATGTTTTCCAATGATAACCATTGATATATGTGTAACGTAAAGTTCCAGCGACTTCAAAGTAGACCACTCGCTACTTTGGTCCGACTTTCATGCAACTTGAGGACCTTAGACTTCAATGTTAACTCTCAAAAGTTGCATGAAAGTCGTACCTGAATGTTACACAATGCAGCAGTTGTCCATTATCACTGGTCAAAGCCAAAGTCGTATACAAGTTGCACCTATCCAAAGTGGCATTAAAGTTGCGTCAAAGTTGCACTCCAAAGTCGGTGCAACTTTGGAGTCCTACAAGTGTGAATGGAGCATAAAGAAAAAAAAAGTGCAGATACTGGCTACCGAAAATGCCTGTGATTTTGCCAGGATTTTACCCCAATTTTACTGCGATTTTAAAGCAATTTTACTGAGATTTTCACACGATTTTACAGCAATTTTGCCTCGCTTATGGTGTTTTTTTTATAGGTCATGTGACACAAAAAATGCTTTAAAAAGGCAACACAGGTGCATTTTTGATGTGTTCTTGCTGTGTTTTCAATACATTCCAAAGGGGAGGTGCGTTTTTGGTGCAGTTTGCCAAATGTGCACCAAAAATGCAGCAAGCTGAATTTTTAACACCACATTTAAATGCATGATATTAATTAAAAGGTATAAATATAATACAATTATTTATAAGAAAAAAAAATAAATAAATATATATATATATATTTTTTTTTTTAAACTTCAATTTTGGTTTTGGCCAAGTGCATCCTGAATTTTTGTTTTTTGCTTTCGGCACCAAACGTTTCATTTCGGTGCACCGCAAATTTTAACTGTCACCATGTGAGTTGCCATTTGTCTTCTCACCCCAGTAAATCTGTTAATATACTACACTGAGATTCCATCCTGCTGCTCATCTTAACTGTGCTGTGCATATCCTGTGCAGAGAGCAGAGCTGTGGGAGGGGCCCAGAAGCCCCACCCACTACAGGCTGCCTGCAGAAAACTACAGGCGGGGGCGGAGACAAGACCAGTCACCCTGCACAAGGAGAGAGAGAGTAGAGTCATGGGAGGGGACCAGAAGCACAACCCACTACAGGCTGCCTGCAGAAAACTACAGGAGGGGGGCGGAGCCAAGACCAGTCATCCTGCACAAGGAGAGAGAGTAGAGCTGTGGGAGGGGCCCATAAGCCCCACCCACTACAGGCTGCCTGTAGAAAACGACAGGAGGGGGCGGAGACAAGACCAGTCACCCTGCACAAGGAGAGAGAGAGTAGAGCCGTGGGAGGGGCCCATAAGCCACACCCAATACAGGCTGCCTGTAGAAAACTACAGGAGGGGGGCGGAGACAAGACCAGTCACCCAGCACAAGGAGAGAGAGTAGAGCCATGGGAGGGGCCTATAAGCCCCACCCACTACATGCTACTTGTAGAAAACTACAGGAGTGGGGCGGAGACAAGACCAGTCACCCTGCACAAGGAGAGAGAGCAGCAGTGAGCGGTCTTTAATACAGGAAGTCTCACACTGGATTACTGCACAGATCTGGAAGAAATAGACAAAGCTCACCGAGACTCAAGAATACACATGATGAGTGGATTTAGATAATATTTGCTTCTCCCGGAGTTCGGCTTTAAGACAGTTTACAGAAAGTGCGATTTTTGCTGAGACGTAATGATGGTTCATTTGCCATTTTAATGAGGATGAAAGCCCAGAGTCCCAGAGCTTGCTGAGCTCCCAGCTGTAGGTCGCTATTCAGCGCTCAGTCGATGTCAATTGCTCCATATGTTAGAGGCGGCGCTCCGTGCTGGAGTGCGGATGGGGCACTAACACTTCCCTATACTGCCCACATAGATTACCATTACTAGACATAGGGACGTTTCTGCTACCAGATGGATTTAAAAATCAGTACGTGATGCAAATAATTAAGATTTATTTTTCGACGTTTTAAGGAAATACACTATATTGTCAAAAGTATTGGGACACTTGCCTTTACACGCACATGAACTTTAATGGCATCCCAGTCTAATGCCCCGTACACACGATAGGATTTTCCGACGGAAAATGTTTGATGGCAGCTTGTTGTCTGAAATTCTGACTGTGTGTAGGCTCCATCGGACATTTTCCATCGGAATTTCCGTGGCACAAAATTTGAGATAAAATCCGTCGTAAATTCCGATCGTGTGTACACAATTCCGACGCACAAAGTGCCACGCATGCTCGGAATCAAGCAGAAGAGCAGCACTGGCTATTGAACTTCATTTTTCTTGGCTCGTCGTACGTCTTGTACCTCACCGCGTTCTTGGCGTTCAGAATTTCCAACCAACTTTGTGCGACCGTGTGTATGCAAGACAAGTTTGAGCCAACATCCGTTGAAAAAAAAAAAACATGGATTTTGTTGTCGGAATGTCCGATCGTGTGTACGTGGCATTAGTCCGTAGGGTTCAAGTCCATAGATCCCCCCTAACTCCTCGAATGTTCATGTGACACATTCCAGAAGGCCACTTTAGTTAGGGGTGCGTGCATGAAACGAGATCCCCAGGCCTCTGCCAGGTCCTGCATACCTAAAACCAGGGCCGTTTTTAAGGCAGGGCAAACGGGGCAGCTGCCCTTGGCCCTGTCATTGTTGTGGGGCCCAAAGCAGCTGCCTCATACTTGCCAACTATGCTGGTTTAATTTCCCTCGTCTCTTGAGGTTTTAGTGCCATGCTGTGTCCCGATATCTCAGTGTAAAGTGCTGCTACTAATGCCGCCCAGCTCTGCCCTATTGTTGTGTACAGATGACTCACCTGCAGACCCCATGTTTACATGTAAATTACTGGCATTCATATGTAAATAGCGGTGGCATTCATATGTAAATAGCGGCGGCCGGCAGCATTGATATGTGTATCATGACCCCCTGAAGTCATATCCACAGTAATCTCTAGCAACAATCAGAAATCATGTGCTGTAACCTCTAGCAACTAATCAGTGAGCCGTAATGTGTGCTGTAACCTCTAGCAACCAGTCAGTGAGCGGTAATGATACACGGTAACCTCTGGCAACCAGTCAGTGAGCGGTAATGAAACACTGTAACCTCTGGCAACCAGTCAGTGAGCGGTAATGAAACACTGTAACCTCTGGCAACCAGTCAGTGAGCGGTAATGATACACTGTAACCTCTGGCAACCAGTCAGTGAGCGGTAATGATACACTGTAACCTCTGGCAACCAATCGCAATAGCTGCCTGATCTGATTCAGTAAACTGATTTTGAGTCTAGCTGCTATTTATTGTATGTCTCAGAGCATGTGGAGAGCGAAACTGCATGGGGGGGGGGGGGGGCAACAGAAGTTTTGCCCAGGGTCCAATCAATATTAAAGACGGCCCTGCCTAAAACCAGGGGCTTGTCTGGCCATGCACGGGATATTTCCAAATGGAGGTGTGGGAGCAGAGCAGTGCATGGAGAACTTTGACTGCAAGGGAGACAATGCTGGACTTTTTTGTTGGTTGCCCCCCCCACCCCCCCCCCCACTTCATGATTCCTTGCTTAGTCAAGAATGACGTAGGGATCCCCATGCTGCCTTTTGGAATGTTCATGTCACAAATCCCAGAAGGCAGTTCCGACGGAAAAAGTCAGATGGAGCGCACACACGGGCGGATTTTCCGACAACATGGTCCGATCGGACATTTTCCGTCTGAATTTCCGACCGTGTGTACGGGGCATTACTGTTGGTGGCCGGCGCTGCCTCTTTGTCCTCAATTAGCGAAGCTCGATAACCACCATTCTTCTATAAGAAAAGCAATTTGGAAAAACATGTCTCAGATATGCCTAATCCTTCATTTTTCGAAGTGCCCCCTCCTTTCTGTTCCTGACCCTATCGAGACAACAACCGAGAGCAGACGCAGTTCCTAAAGTACAAAAACCTGGAACATCTGACCTGCAAATATTACATTAACATTTAAATAAGGCTGTCGGAGAAGAAGAAAAGGGGGGGAAAAAAAAATAAGATTTCCATTTTCTCGAGGATTTTCTTTTTATTATTTGTTGACGGAGGGAGGCAGAGATGGAGCTATTAAAACCCGTGACCAGACCCAGCATGATGGACACCTAGGTGCAGGGTCACCGCTAGATCTGCTTGTCTAACACGGAACGCCTGCAGGAAAATTCAGCGCTTGTTTTTACAACGGTAGTTAGAGGCTGTGTACAACTATAAAGCAGACGATGCATCATTTTTACGGCACATACTGTACGGTAATAAGACGTTTTATTAAAACCAAACAACTGCTTTTGTGCTCGGCTTTTCTAATTTCTCTGAGTGTTTAACTCTTTAAGAACCAGAGGGTGCAGTCCTCCTTAGAGACATTGATGGTTTACATGCTGATCTGATATTCTTCATGATTAGTGATATGCCGCGTACACACGATCGGAATTCTCTTCGGAAAAAGCTCTGATGGTTTTCCCATCGGAATTTCGCTCAAACTGTCTTGCCTACACACGATCACTAGGGTGACCACATTTCCAAACTGCTATTCAGGGACAACACACCCCCCCCCCCCCCCCCCCCCCCCCCCCCCCCCAAAGATGATTTTTGACATTTTTTTGGACGATTTTTGGGGCAGGGGCGTATGAAATCAGCGTAATGGACAGGGGGACCGTGGGATGCACAGGGGGACAGTGGGATGCACAGGGAGACCATGCCGTGGGATGCACAGGGGGACAGTGGTATTGACAGGGGGACCATGGGATTGGCAGGGGGACCGTGGGATGCACAGGGGGACATTGGGATTGACACGGGGACCGTGGGATGCACAGGGGGACCATGGGATTGACAAGGGGACCGTGATATGCACAGGGGGACCGTGGGATGAACAGCAGGACCGTGGGATGGACAGGGGGACCGTGGGATGCGCAGGGGGACCGTGGGATTGACATGGGGACCGTGGGATGCACAGGGGGACCATGGGATTGACAGGGGGACCGTGATATGCACAGGGGGACCGTGGGATGAACAGCAGGACCGTGGGATGGACAGGGGACCGTGGGATGGACAGGGGGACAGTGGGATGGACAGGGGGACAGTGGGATGGACAGGGGGACAGTGGGATGGACAGGGGGACAGTGGGATGCACAGGGGGACCGTGGGATTGACAGGGGGACCGTGATATGCACAGGGGGACCGTGGGATGAACAGCAGGACCGTGGGATGGCGAGGGGGACCGTGGGATGGACAGGGGACAGTGGGATGGACAGTGGGATGGACAGGGGGACAGTGGGATGGACAGGGGGACAGTGGGATGCACAGGTAGACACTTACACATACAGACTTGTCTCTGACTGTCTCCCCGACCTCTCGGTTCTCCCTTCTTCCTTCCTAGTAGGCTGTTCCCTGAAGCCTGCGCTCTCCCTGCCGTACTCTTCTTCCTCATCGCTGTCCTGGGACGAGGCGAGCGTCCCCTCCGCGCCTCCTGTCTGCCATGTCAGTGAGAAGAGCATCGGCAGGGCTGCGCTGGAAACTACACTTCCCAGCGTGCAGCGCGGCACACGGAGCACTCCATGGAGATGACTGGGGGAGGCGGCTTGTGTAGTTTGTCTGAGCGGAGCGCACATGTTCCCTGCTGGAGCAGAGTGGACCTGCCCAAGCTGAGCCGACCTGGCCCCCTGTCCGAGCTGTTTATTCATGTGGCTGTGTGTCCTTATTTCATTCCAGGACACTGTATGGTCCCGGAATAAAGGTGCCCGGGACACAAATATGAATTGAGGGACAATCCCAGGCAACGGCACTATAAAAGGGAAGTTTAATGCTTCTGAGCATGCGTCAAATTGTTTCCGAGCATGCGTCGGAAATTTTGCGTGTCGGAATTGCATACACACGATCGGAAAATCCGATAGAAAGGTTTTCCGTCGGAAAAATTAAGAACAGGTTCTCAATCCAAAGTCCGTTGGAAATGCCGACAGAAAAAAAAACGATGGGCATACACACCGTCGGAAATTCCGACCGCGTGTACGCGGCATTACGCTGGTTTATTATCTCAAACAAGATGGAAGGGGGTGAATTGACACCCTCTTATTGAGTTGGATAAGTGGTCCTTTGAATAGCCATCCCCAACCATCCCTCATTTTGAGGGACTACCTGTGTCCCTTTTGTAAACAAGTACCTGTGTTTCTCATGCATGTGTAGGCAGATTCAGTCTGTACTCCCCACTGTAGGTGGTGACAATGCAGAAGGGGAAAGAAGTTGTAAGGAATGTTGCACCCCCTGTGTACAGTAAGTACATTTAGTTGGGCTCCTGCTGTAGGCAGAGGAGCCAGGGTTAATTTGTTTAGGGTTAGGTTGGCGGAGCTCCAAGGGCTGAGTTTCTGTCACCTCTCCTTGGCTTCTAGACGCTCCCGGAGAGTTGAGACCTGAATAGTTATAGAGTCTCCTCCAACCCCTGAGTGAGGATGGCCCAGAAGGTGGAGAGACAGCCCATAAAGTATTTTGGAGCCTGGTCATGTGGGATTCCAGGGTTCAGTGGCCTGGAGGGGACCCTTGTGCTGGGGGACTCTGCCTCCAGGACATAAAAAGCCAGAAGGAAGGAGCCAGAGAGGTAGAGAGAGAGAGCAGCAGTTGAGGAAGCCTCAGACCCCTTTCAGCCTTAGCTAGGCTTAGTTGAGTCACCTTGGGAGCCACTGGGACCTGTCCAGCAGGAGGCCTGTTCAGTAGTCACCATATTAGCCTCTGGATCTTTACAAGAGACTGAGTGGGTAGCTTAAATTCTACACCCCAGAGCCTATAGAGGAGAAGTAGCCAGGTGCGTTACCCAGATAGCTATCCACAAGGGTCAGCTTAGAGCCATTCAAGCCATCATTGCTACCCTTCACCTCTGCTTGGGGATTCTAGTGAGGAGCCAGGTGCTTTTGCATTACTCTGAAGACGGAGAGTACCTGCAGTCAAAAGTTGGAATTTTCTTTTACCAGTTGGGCTGCACAGTTTGGCCCATGGAAACACACCCTACAATCCACTGGGGAATCCTATCCCACAATCAAAAGGGGGACCCCACCCCACAATCTACTGGGGAATCCCACTGCACAATCCATTGGAGAATTACACCCCACAAGCAACAGGAAGATCCCACCCCCAAAATCTACTAGAGAATCCCAACCTAAAATTCACTGGTAAATCCCACCCCACAATCAACAAAGTGATCCCAACGCACAATCCAATGGAGAATTCCATTCCACAAGCAACAGGGAGATACCACCCCACAATCTACTGGGGAATCCTACTGCACAATCTATTGGAGAATTACACCCCACAAGCAACAGGAAGATCTCACCCCCACAATCTACTAGAGAATCCCAACCTAAAATTCACTGGTAAATCCCACCCCACAATCAACAAAGTGATCCCAACGCACAATCCAATGGAGAATTCCATTCCACAAGCAACAGGGAGATACCAGCCCACAATCTACTGGGGAATCCCACTGCACAGTCTATTTGATAATTCCACCCCACAAGCAACAGGAAGATACCACCCCACAATCTACTGGGGAACCTAAAATCCACTGGTAAATCCCAACGCACAATCCACTGGAGAATTACATGCCACAAGCAACACCCTTGTGATCTTTATGGAAGCCAGAGACAGTTTGTTGCATGTCTACAAGTTATATTATACTGCAGTTCTGGGCAAACCATACCACCCTTTTCCCACCAAAGTTGATTCCCCTAATAAACTAAGAACAAAACAAAGTCCTTGGACTGGTTTCTGTCTGCTGAGTGCATGCTGAAAATTCCTGTTGCCTGGCTGTGCATGTAAAAGAAACCCAACAAGCATCTGGGCTTTCACATTGGGATTGCAGATGAGGCTTCTTTCAAGCGCTTTACAGGCGCTTTTTTAAACGCTGAAGCGCCTGAAAAACGCCCCAGTGTGAAAGGGTTTTAAGACCCCTTTCTCACTGGGGCGTTTTTTTAGGCGTTTTTCAGGCGCTTTAGCGTTAAAAAATGCGCCTGTAAAACGCTTGAAAGAAGCCTCATCTGCAATTCCAATGTGAAAACGCAAGTGCTTTAAGAGCCCTTTCACACTGCCAGCGCCCGAAAAACGCTTGTAAAGCGCCGCTTAAACTAGCGTCGCTTTACCAGCGTTTTTCGAGCGCTAGTGGGGTGCTTTTAACCCCTGCTAGTGGCCAAATAAAGGGTTAAAAGCGCCCACAAAGCGCTGCTGCTACAATCGCTTTTCAGGCGCTTCCCATTGATTTCAATGGGAAGAGGCGCTTTAGGATCGGTGTATTCACCGCTCCAAAAGCGCTGCAAAGAAGCTGCTTGCAGGACTTTTTTTGATGCCCTGCCAGCGCAGCGCCTCGGTGTGAAAGCACTCGGGCTTTCACATTGGTATTGCAGATGAGGCTTCTTTCAGGCGCTTTACAGGCGCTTTTTTTAACGCTAAAGTGCCTGAAAAACGCTTGAAATATGCCCCAGTGTGAAAGGGGTCTAAAGCGCCTGAAAAACGCCCCAGTGTGAAAGGGGTCTTAGTAAGGAGAGTATGGCACGCAACGGAATCTTGCAGGTCTCTGCCAGGTCCCACATACCTGAAACCAACCAAGTAGGAAACCTGCCAGGGACCGGCAACAATACTGCGCTTGTGTGGGATATTTCAAGATGGACTCCTAGCACTGCTCTTCTTCCATGCCTCCATATCAAAATATCCCACTTATGTGCAAACATGTTGTAGGTCTCTACCAGGTTTCTATTGAACTTCCTTGCAGCGTTGTCTTTACCAACTTTGACTGCAAGGAAGACTGGGCTCCAGGATCTGGTAAGTATGTTTTTTTTTTTTTTTTATCACCATACAGCTGGGGAGTCAAACTTTTATCGCGGGCCACATAAGCATTATGGTTGCCCTCATAAAGCCGTGGTATCTGTAAGACTAGATGTCCAAAGCACCCCTGCCCTTACATCAAATGTCAAGACAGAACCCCCCCCCACTACCATCAGAAATCAAGAATCCCTCACCCTCCTTTACATCACAGCACACCCCCCTCCTTACCTTGTGCTGCTGCTGGGAGGAAGCTGGGGGCAGAGCTGGGAAGCAGAAAGTGCAGGGTCTGGAGGAGTACTAGAGGAGGGCTGGAGTCAGCTGCCGGAGTCTGCTGACTGTTGAGACCAGGGAAGCCGAAGAAAACGGGGCATACCTCCCAACTTTTTGAGATAAGAATGAGGGACATCTATCAGCAAAAGTATCTAGGCATAGGCCACACCCCTTGCCACGCCCCCTTAAAGGTGAATTGTACAAAAAAACAAAATTTGTTAAACCCACAAGTACTTTTTTTACCACTCATATTACTTTATATTGGCTTTTAAAATTTACAAATGCAGCAATTTAGAAATCAGATGAAAGTTTTAGCGCTTTGATAGATAAAAAGTGCATTTTATATACAACTATATTAGGGCTGTGGAAATTAAAGATTAATTCCTCGATTAATCCTTAATTTTTTTGATCCATCAAAATTCTTTTAAACAGTACTCACCTCTCCGCCGGCTTCCGAGTCTTCAGGGAGTTCCGTCGGAGATCCGGTGACGTCGCGGACATCGACTTCACGTTTGCTAGCGAAGGGAAGGGGGAGGAGTCCGGTGACGTCAAAGTTCTGATTGAACGTAACGCATACGGGGGAGGAGCTACGCATGACGTCACCCACTGCTGCCCTACGGAACTAACACGATTGTCGGCTTTACATGCTCTGTTTTTATCATCTTTATGTGAGTAGTTTGTGTTTGAACACAAAAATGAAATCTTATAGTTAAGCGGTGAGCACTTCGATCTTTTCTTTCTACCCATGACCTGGCATCCTTGCTGAGATCTAAGGAGACGTGAGAGAAGTTTATGGTCTGTGTTAACCCTTTTGATACCCGCTTGCATGACCACCTGTTTGCACAGGGGTCCATGCCATAAGGTGAGAGTGATTAGTTAGACCGGAGGTGGAGGGATTGTCGCACTACTGTGGGGAAAAAATTACGTCAGTGCTACAGTTTGAATTGAAAATGTATTTGTGTGAACTGTGAAGTTAAGTCATGGATTGTGGAAACTAACTAGTGTCGGGTGATTGTATATAGTGTATACCACATTTACCACTGACTAATGCAGAGTTGCAATGCAAGGAGATCAGCTAAAAGTAGTTGGATCTGTATGTGCGTTATAATTAATCGAAATTAGTCGATTAATCGATAAAAAAAAAATCGATTAATCGAACATGAAAATTTTAATCGGTAACAGCCCTAAACTATGTAGATCAGACCAAAATGAGGGACAAATGAGGAGGAATGAGGGACAGAGGGAGTTTGCTCCAAATCAGGGACAGTCCCTCCAAATCAGGACAGTTGGGAGCTATGAACGGAGTGCTGCAGCTTCTCCGAGAGGCGCAGAATCTGTAGGTGGGGTTCTGTCCTCCTCTCTGCTGCCCACTGCTGACATGGGGGGCAGAGACGAGCCTCTCCACAGCTGACTGTAGAAATGCAGGATCTGGCAGAGGAATTCTGTCCTCTATTCTTCTGCTGACTGTGGGGATGGAGACAAGGGGGTGCCGCAGCTGCAGGAGAGGTACAAGGGCCACATGAAATGGCCTGGCGGTCCAGATTCGGCCCACAGGCCTTGTGTTTTCCACATGTCTCATTATCAGTGACAGTTATTTAATAGAGGGGATCTAGTTAAACCTAGGTAGGCTGGGTGAGTGTCCTCCTTTAAGAAAAAACATTTGATCATCCCTACAGCCTAACTTTTTGAGATGGGAATGAGGGACACCTATCAGCAAAAGTATGCAGGCATAGGACACACCCCCTGCCACACCCTCTTAAAGGAGAATTGTACAAAAAAACTAAATTGGTGAAACCCACAAGTGCTTTTTTTTACCACTACTATTCCTTTATATTGGCTTTTAGAACTTACAAATGCAGCCATTTAGAAATCAGATGAAAGGTTTAGCTCTGGGAAACACTTTTTGAAAGATAAAAAGTGCATTTTCTATACAACTATATAGATCAGACCAAAATGAGGGACAAATGAGGATGAAAGAGGGACATTGCTCCAAATCAGGGACAGTCCCTCGAAATCAGGGACAGTCCCTCGAAATCAGGGACAGTTGGGAGCTATGGATCATCTCTACAGGCTTTATCTGAGCCACTCAGCACTAAACCTCAAACTCTTCTTGCCCACTCGAATGCCCCGTACACACGGTCGGAAATTCCGACCACAAAATCCGTCGGATTTTTTCCGACGAATTTTGTCTGACACTGGTGTTGCATACACACGGTCGGATAAAGTTGTCGGAAAAAATCCGATCATTCTGATCGTGGCGACGTTCGTTGCGTACGACGGAACTACGTAGAGGCTAGTAGCCAATAGCTTTGGTCTCGTAATTTGATCTGATCATGCGTGGCACTTTGTCCGTCGGAATTCTCTACACACGATCGGAAAAAGTCAGATCGGATTTTGTTGTCGGAAAATTTGAGAGCAGGATCTCAATTTTTTTCCGTCGGAAATTCCGGCGGAAAAAGTCCGATGGAGTCCACACACGGGCGGATTTTCCGACAACATGGTCCGATCGGACATTTTCCGTCTGAATTTCCGACCATGTGTACGGGGCATTACTGTTGGTGGCCGGCGCTGCCTCTTTGTCCTCAATTAGCGAAGCTCGGTAACCACCATTCTTCTATAAGAAAAGCAATTTGGAAAAACATGTCTCAGATATGCCTAATCCTTCATTTTTCGAAGTGCCTCTCCCCCCCTCCTTTCTGTTCCTGACCCTATCGAGACAACAACCGAGAGCAGACGCAGTTCCTAAAGTACAAAAACCTGGAACATCTGACCTGCAAATATTACATTAACATTTAAATAAGGCTGTCGGAAAGAAAGAAAAGGGGAAAAAAAGAGAAAAAAAAATAAGATTTCCATTTTCTCGAGGATTTTCTTTTTATTATTTGTTGACGGAGGGAGGCAGAGATGGAGCTATTAAAACCCGTGACCAGACCCAGCATGATGGACACCTAGGTGCAGGGTCACCGCTAGATCTGCTTGTCTAACACGGAACGCCTGCAGGAAATTCAGCGCTTGTTTTTACAACGGTAGTTAGAGGCTGTGTACAACTATAAAGCAGATGATGCATCATTTTTACGGCACATACTGTACGGTAATAAGACGTTTTATTAAAACCAAACAACGGCTTTTGTGCTCGGCTTTTCTAATTTCTCTGAGTGTTTAACTCTTTAAGAACCAGAGGGTGCAGTCCTCCTTAGAGGCATTGATGGTTTACATGCTGATCTGATTCATATTCTTCATGATTAGTGATATGCCGCGTACACGCCATCGGAATTCTCATCGGAAAAAGCTCTGATGGTTTTCCCGTCGGAACTCCGACGGAATTTCGCTCAAACTAAGAACAAAACAAAGCCCTTGGACTGGTTTCTGTCTGCTGAGTGCATGCTGAAAATTCCTGTTGCCTGGCTTTGCATGTAAAAGAAACCCAAAAATCCAGTGGCTCTTGTAGGGGTAACACTACAGGAACTTGGTAACTCTATTGCCCCGTACACACGGTTGGAAAATCCGACCACAAAATCTGATTTTTGCCGACGGATTTTGTCTGACACTGGTGTTGCCTACACACGGTCGGACAAAGTTGTCAGAAAATCCGATCATTCCGAACGTTTGTTGCCTACGACGGGACTACATAGAGGCTAGTAGCCAATAGCTTTGGTCTTGTAATGTGATCTGAGCATGCGTGGCACTTTGTCCGTCGGAATTCGCTACACACGATTGGAAAAAGTCCGATAGGACTTTGTTGTCGGAAAATTTGAGAGCAGGAGATAAAACTTTGTCCGTCGGAAAATCCAACGGAAAAAGTCAGATGGAGCCCACACACGGTCGGAATTTCCGACAACATTGTCCGATAGGACATTTTCCGTCTGAAAATCCGACCGTGTGTATGGGGCATTAGACTTCCTGTGGTCACAATTGGGCAGCTGTCCAATTGGACCCCAGCGGCCATCTTGGGTCTGGCAGAGTCTGTTTAAATAGAAGTATGTTTTTTTTTTTTTTTGGGGGGATATTCATACTTACCTAGGTGGATGCAGCATCAGACTGGTGCTGCAGCTGTCCCCTGGTGTCTCTGCACTGAGAACCGAGCCACCGAACACCGCCGATTGCTCGGTTCTCTCACATCCCAGAGCAGAGAGCTGCTGACTTTCAGTCGGCATCTCTCATTGGAGCACTGAGCTGTGGAGGGGTGGGGAGCGGCCGTCTCAGCAGCTCCCCGAGCCAGTGCCGGGACAAGGTCATTCAGTGCCCAGGGCGAAGATGAAAAACTGCGCCCCCCCCCCCCCCCGATGTGAAAAGTTACAGCGCCTACAGACGATGGGATCTATACTAATGCATCAGTGACAATGCATTAACCCCTCTTCCTGCTGCATATTACCAATACCATTGCTAATTAAGCAAACACCCCTCAGAGACTGCAGACATGATATAAGACAAGAGATGGTTAGAGACTGAGGACATCATACTAAAGATGGTCAGAGACTGCAGACATGATACAAGAGATCAATGCAGCCTCACCAGTGCCCATCAAATGCAGCCTACTGCTGTGCCCATCAATGCCGCCTCACTGTGCCCATAATCACAGCCTCACTGTGCCCATCAATGCCGCCTCACTGTGCCCATCAATGCCGCCTCACTGTGCCCATCAATGCCACCTCACTGTGCCCAGAATCGCAGCCTCTCTGTGCCCATAGTTGCAGCTTCTCTGTGCCCAGAATCGCAGCCTCACTGTGCCCATCAATGCCGCCTCACTGTGCCCAGAATCGCAGCCTCTCTGTGCCCATAATTGCAGTCTCTCTGTGCCCAGAATCACAGCCTCTCTGTGCCCATAATTGCAGTCTCTCTGTGCCCATAATCGCGCCTCACTAAAGGGTTCACAAATGTGGAAGTTAGACGCATTTTGAAGACTGCAGCAAGCCATAATGACATTCAAATGTGTTCCCTTATTTTTTCTTTTTGTTTTGTCTGTGGCACAGTTTTCATTGTTATTTGTATGCACCTTTTTTGGTGCCCTAGGCAAATAATGGGCTTTCTTAACGCAATGCACTTTAAAGCACCCCAGTGGTACGAATGGACTCTTACAGTTTACACTTTAATGGTCAGTACAGCCTGGGTGTACATTATATCCTCTCTATATGCCATCCCCTGGTTTCTGCATAAATAATTACTGTATACTTGTTTACCTAAGATTAGGATGGCAAACTATTTTCACAGCATGGCTGCATATATCAAGCTGTATGTGGAAAATTCAGCACTGAGTCAGTAAAGCATGCCAGATCAGATCATCCCCCGTGGATCTGACATGAAGCCCTCTCCCCAACTGCTATCAGTTAAGCCGGATACCTGCTCTGACGCTGAAAGCCTGCACGGGACCCAGCTGCCATATCCACCACCATCAATGCTGAGAGATGCAGACCTGATGGTCTGCTTTAAAATTTTGCTCCAGGGCGAGTGTGTGTTCAGCGGCGCCGTAACAAGGTCCCACCCCCTTAGACCGGCCAGTGTGATAGGCGGAACACTTATTCAATCTGCTATCACACGAGCCGGTCTAGTGGGTGGACCTTGTTACGTCGCCCGGTGAACACATACACAAATCCAGCTCCCTGACACACAGTGCTCCTAGCGCTGTGTGACAAAAACAGGAGGAGAAGAAGGTGGGAGGGGAGCGCTGCAGCCACAGTATCAAATCGGCCCCGGGACAGGCGGCCTGTAGTGTGGCTTCTACTGCGCCCCCCTTCCTCCAAAAAATTGTCCCGCCCAGGGCATCCGCCCCTTCTGCCCACCCCTTGTACCGGCCCTGGAGACAGCCATCAGTCAAGGCAGCTGGTGGATCCAGACTTCCTAAGTCATGATTATGCGCTGCCTCGACTGATTGCAGTAACGTCAGCGGAGAGCGGACTTCAGATCACTCTCCGCTGAAAACGGGTCACAGGAGTGCAAAACTAAATGCACTACTGTGACCCTTAGGAGAAGCCCAGTCTAAAAAGCTCAGGCTGGACTTCTCCTTTAAGACTCTGGCTCCTGAGCATGGCGCTCATGTAGGGACAGGTTCCCATTTTGGCAGGGACGGTGCTTAGAGGTAGGGAAACATTCCAGAAGAGTATGGACAGTGCATGTACAGTACTTTATTGCCCAACTCAGACTCTGTGTGTTCATCGCCCACTACACCACCTTGCACCTTGCACACACATTTACAAATGTCCTACACATGTCTAATGTAGAAATCTGTATAATCAAATATATTGTTTAACATGCCTCCTTCAGACAAATGCATTGGTTGCTAAAATCTATCAAATGTAGCAGAGTAAAAAAGCTACAGTGGGTTCCATTGATCAGCTTTATTTTGTCATGATCCCCATGATCAGGGCTGAAGCAAGGATAAGAATGAGCAAACTACAATATGCCTCATGTTTTTATTGATTAGCTGTGGGGGCTACAGATTGTGGGGTTCCTATTTTTGTGATTATTGTGATTTGGGATTTCCCAGTAGACTGTGGGGTGGGATCTTCCTGTTGATTGTGGGGTGGAATTCTCCAGTGGACTGTGCGGAGGGATCTCATTGTTGATTGTTGGGTGGGATTTACCAGTGGATTGTGCAGAGGGATCTCCTTGTTGATTGTTGGGTGGGATTTACCAGTGGATTGTGCGGAGGGATCTCCTTGTTGATTGTTGGGTGGGATTTACCAGTGGATTGTGCGGAGGGATCTCCTTGTTGATTGTTGGGTGGGATTTACCAGTGGATTGTGCAGAGGGGTCGCCTTGTTGATTGTTGGGTGGGATTTACCAGTGGATTGTGCAGAGGGATCTCCTTGTTGATTGTTGGGTGGGATTTACCAGTGGATTGTGCAGAGGGATCTCCTTGTTGATTGTTTGGTGGGATTTACCAGTGGATTGTGCGGAGGGATCTCCTTGTTGATTGTTGGGTGGGATTTACCAGTGGATTGTGCGGAGGGATCTCCTTGTTGATTGTTGGGTGGGATTTACCAGTGGATTGTGCGGAGGGATCTCCTTGTTGATTGTTGGGTGGGATTTACCAGTGGATTGTGCGGAGGGATCTCCTTGTTGATTGTTGGGTGGGATTTACCAGTGGATTGTGCGGAAGGATCTCCTTGTTGATTGTTGGGTGGGATTTACCAGTGGATTGTGCAGAGGGATCTCCTTGTTGATTGCTGGGTGGGATTTACCAGTGGATTGTGCAGAGGGATCTCCTTGTTGATTGTTGGGTGGGATTTACCAGTGGATTGTGCAGAGGGATCTCCTTGTTGATTGTTGGGTGGGATTTACCAGTGGATTGTGCAGAGGGATCTCCTTGTTGATTGTTGGGTGGGATTTACCAGTGGATTGTGCAGAGGGATCTCCTTGTTGATTGTTGGGTGGGATTTACTAGTGGATTGTGCGGAGGGATCTCCTTCTTAATTGTTGGGTTGGATTTACCAGTGAATTTGGGGATTGGATACCCCAGTAAGATTACTGTGTGGGCTCTCCCTGTTCATTGTGGGATGGTATTTACCAGTGGATTTCGGGTTGGGATACCCAAGTAGATTGTTGGGTGGTATCTCCCTGTTGCTTGTGGCATGTAATTCTCCAGCTGATTTTAGGTTGGGATTCCCCAGTAGATTGTGGGGTGGAATCTCTCTGTTGCTTGTGGAGTGGAATTCTCCAATAGATTGTGCAGGGGGATTCCCCAGTAGATTATGGGGTGGTATCTCCCTGTTGCTTGTGGCATGTAATTCTCCAGTGTATTTTAGGTTGGATTCCCCAGTAGATTGTGGGGTGGAATCTCTCTGTTGCGTGTGGGGTGAAATTCTCCAATAGATTGTGCAGTTCATCACGTTCCGAACAATTGGATTTTCTGACAACTTTGTGTATGCAACACCAGTTTCGGACAAAATCCGTCGGAAAAAATCAGACGTATTATGTGGTCGGAATTTCAGACCGTGTGTACGGGGCATTAGGAACCCTTGCAATATTTTTTTTAGGTCTGGGAGAACTTCTGCTAAAACCAATTCATTGGGGGATCAGTCAACCATTCCCATAGACACACTCCTAAACTTGGTGGACGGCCTTCTCGGAAAAGTGGAAAGCTGTTGTAGCTGCAAAGGGAGGGCCAACTCAATATTGAACCCTACAGACTGATTTCCCGTACACACGGTCGGATATTCCGATGGAAAATGTCCGATCGGATTATGTTGTCGGAAAATCCGACCATGTGTGGGCTCTAGCGGACTTTTTCCGTCGGAAGAGTTGAAGCTGTTATAGCTGCAAAGGGTGGGCCAACTAGACATGGGAGCCGTCAAAAAATGTGTTTAGTTTCGTTCCGTTCCGTAAAAAAAAAAAATCGTAATTCATGTACGAAATTTAATTCGGATTCGTACGAAATACGAATTTCGTACGAATCGTTACGAATCGTTAATATCATTACGAATCTTTACGAATCATTACGAATCTTTACGAATATCGACACTCTACGAATAATAACGAATTATCCGAAAACGTATTAACGTTACATAACACAAGTCTATTGTCTATTGTTCACCAATCACTCAGAGGAAGTACAAAATACGAAATGTCATTTACGAATACGAAATTTCGTATTTCGTACTTCCTCTGAGTGATTGGCGAACAATAGACAATAGACTTGTCTTATGTAACGTTAATACGTTTTTGGATAATTTGTTATTATTCGTAGAGTGTCGATATTCGTTATACTGAATCTCGAATTCATTCGAATCATTCCTTATATCCGCTATAATTTCTTTCATATTAGTTGAAATTCGTCATTTGGTAGTTTGGATTCGGATAATTTGGATCCGAAATTCGTAAACGAAATTTCGTATTTCGTACAGAATTCATATTCGTAAAAATTCGTAATTCGGATTCGTACGAATGTACGAATTTCGAAAAATTCGTACCAATTTCCGATTCGTACTAAATTAATCGCACATGTCTAGGGCCAACTCAATATTGAACCCTACAGACTGATTTCCCGTACACACGGTCGGATATTCCGATGGAAAATGTCCGATCGGATTATGTTGTCGGAAAATCCGACCATGTGTGGGCTCTAGCGGACTTTTTTCGTCGGAAGAGTTGAAGCTGTTATAGCTGCAAAGGGTGGGCCAACTAGACATGGGAGCCGTCAAAAAATTTGTTTAGTTTCGTTCTGCTCCGTATAAAAAAAAATCGTAATTCATGTACGAAATTTAATTCGGATTCGTACGAAATACGAATTTCGGACAAATCGTTACGAATCATTAATATCGTTACGAATCTTTACGAACCTTTATGAATATCGACACTCTAAGAGTAATAACGAATTATCCGAAAACGTATTAACGTTACATAACACAAGTCTATTGTCTATTCTTCACCAATCACTCAGAGGAAGTACGAAATACGAAATTTAATTTACGAATTAGAAATTTCGTATTTCGTACTTCCTCTGAGTGATTGGCGAACAATAGACAATAGACTTGTGTTATGCAACGTTAATACATTTTCGGATTATTCGTTATTATTCGTAGTGTCGATATTCGTTATACTGAATCTCGAATTCATTCGAATCATTCGTTATATCCGCTATAATTTTTTTCATATTAGTTGAAATTCTTCATTTGGTAGTTTGGATTCGGATAATTTGGATCCGAAATTCGTAAACGAAATTTCGTATTTCGTACAGAATTCGTAAAAATTCGTAATTCGGATTCGTACGAATGTACGAATTTCGAAGAATTCGTACTAATTTCCGATTCGTACGAAACTAATCGCACATGTCTAGGGCCAACTCAATATTTACCCCTACAGACTGATGCCCCGTACACACGGTCGGATATTCCGATGGAAAAAATCAGATCGGATTATGTTGTCGGAAAATCCGATATTGTGTGGGCTCGATCAGACTTTTTCCGTCGGAAACCTGGTGGACGGCCTTCTCGGAAAAGTTGAAGCTGTTATAGCTGCAAAGGGTGGGCCAACTAGACATGGGAGCCGTCAAAAAATTGGTTTAGTTTCGTATAAAAAAAAAAATCGTAATTCGTGTACGAAATTTAATTCAGATTCGTACGAAATACGAATTTCGTACGAATCGTTACGAATCGTTACGAATCGTTATGAATATCGAAACACTCTATGAATAATAACAAATTATCCGAAAACGTATTAACGTTACATAACACAAGTCTATTGTCTATTGTTCACCAATCACTCAGAGGTCGTACGTAATTCGGATTCATACGAATGTACGAATTTCAAAAAATTTGTACGAATTTCCGATTCGTATGAAACTAATCGCAATCAATATTGAACCCTACAGACTGATGCCCCATACACACAGTCGGATATTCCGATGGAAAAAGTCTGATCGGATTATGTTGTCGGAAAATCCGATCGTGTTGAAGCTGTTATAGCTGCAAAGGGTGGGCCAACTCAATATTGAACTCTACAGATTAAGACTGGGAGGCCATTAAAGTTCATGTGCGTGTAAAGGCAGGTGTCACAATACTTTTGACAATATAGTGTATATGCATCTCTAAAATATGGGAAATGTTGAGAGTCGTTCTCATCCCACTGCATGAATCGGCTTCAACTGAATGGAAACATTGATGTGTATAATTGTGAAGAGATCTTGGTTTGCTGAGCAGTGGGTGTTCGAGTTTATATAAGGCGGTATAATTGCGACATTTTGAAGCCTCTCTTACATACAACTGCATTGATCTCTTTTGTGATTTGAAGATAAAATAGACAATAAAAGAATGTTATAGTTTTTGAACTCTATGTATTAATTAGGGGCCTTCAAGTCCCATTCACATGTGAGGATTTCTATTGAATGCTGGTTGTTTGGTGGGGATGTGGTGCTTCAATATACTTTTGCTATGATTCACTTTTTCTCTTGTATGAGGAAATTATATTTGGCGCTAACCAATGTTATTTTTTTTCTGTTCCTTTTGCAGGTAATGTAATTTTCTGATCGCTCCCTTCTATGTCATCGTCACAGTAAGACAACCAAATGCTTGTATGACTATTGTGTTATGGTATTGGTGGTATGGTTCTCCTTGCTTGTTGCCTAATCCTGATATTGGATTCTTTGTATTTCATGCTAAATTCCTAACTGTCCTTATAGGGAGATATGTGGATTCTTTACTGTCAGAGCAGTAAACCTGTGATTTTATTATATTGGCAAATCTATTTTTCTACATTAGCAGCTGATCTATAGACTATATCCAGTCAACTGAATCCTCCTGGGAGTTCTTTACGGCAGGCTGTAGATTGTACACTTTAGGGTTTTTGGATTGTGCATTCTTTACTGTAAGAGTAATAAAGTTGTGATTTAATAAATTGGCAGTAGAGGTTATTGGTCTAACTGGCTAATGAATAATTTCATAAACCTTCCACAATTTCCCTGTACTACTTTAGTAGTTATTTTTTTTACCAAGGACTCTGGACCCAAATAGAGGAAGTGGATTCTTATTCATAATATTTCTATTATAATATTATTAATATCTATAATACTTTAGTCTATGGGGGCCTTTACTGTAGAGTTAATCATATTGTAGGCTTTAGACTTTACAGCAAGTCAGACTGTGGATTCTTTACTGTAAAAGTTTTTTTTTTGTTTATAAAGATATTCACCCTGTGGATTCTTTACTGTAAAGGTAAAGATCATTTGATTTAATACATGGTTTCTCAGAGTCTATTGGTCTAATGTTGTTATTTTTCTAAATATTTTTTATTTTTATTTTGTTTTATTTATGTTTATTTGTTTATAAAGATATTCACCCTGTGGATTATTTACTGTAAAGGTAAAGATCATTTGATTTAATACATGGTTTCTCAGAGTCTATAGGTCTAATGTTGTTATTTAAAAAAAAAAATATTTATTTTTTATTTTATTTTTTTATTTTTGTATTTGTTTATAAAGATATTCACCCTGTGGGTTCTTTACTGTAAAGGTATAGATCATTTGCTTTAATACATTATTTCTCAGAGTCTATTGGTCTAATATTTGTTATTTTTCTAAATATATTTTGTTTTTATTTTTTATTTTTTTATAAAGATATTCACCCTATGAATTCTTTACTGTAAAAGTACAGATCATTTGCTTTAATACATTATTTCTCAGAGTCTATTGGTCTAATATTTGTTATTTTTCAAAATATATTTTATTTTTATTTTATTTTTGTTTACAAAGATATTCACCCTGTGAATTATTTACTGTAAAGGTATAGATCATTTGCTTCAATACATTGTTTCTCGGAGTCTATTGGTCAAATTTTGTTATTTTTCGAAATATATTTTATTTTTATTTTATTTTATTTTTGTTTATTTGTTTATAAAGATATTCACCCTGTGGATTCTTTACTGTAACGATATAGATCATTTGCTTTAATGCACTGTTTCTCAGAGTCTATTGGTCAAATTTTGTTATTTTTCTAAATATATTTTATTTTGCTTTTGCTTGTTTGTTTATAAAGATATTCACCCTGTGGATTCTTTACTGTAAAGGTATAGATCATTTGCTTTAATACAATTGTTTCTCAGAGTCTATTGGTCTGTTGTTGTTATTTTTCTAAATATATTTTATTTTTATTTTTTTATTTGTTTATTAAGATATTCACCCTGTGGATTCTTTACTGTAAAGGTATAGATCGTTTGCTTTAATATATTGTTTCTCAGTGTCTATTGGTCTGTTGTTATTTTTCTAAATATATTTTATTTTTATTTTTGTTTATTTGTTTATTAAGATATTCACCCTGTGTATTCTTTACCGTAAGGGCAGGCAGGCCATAGATTCTAGATTTTAAATTCACAATCCAAATTCTTTACTTTAAGGGTCAGGCTGTGGATTCCAGGTGTGAGGGTAAACAAATGGCAGCTAATGGGGCTTTGATGTAGATTCTTAACTTTAAAGGTAGGAATGCTATTCAATATGCAAGCAAGTCTATTGGTCTAACTTGGTCGTTGGCCTATGGATAGTTTTCTGTAAAGGGAACTTTGTTGTGGATTCTTTACTGTAAAGGTAGGAAAACAATTCAATATATCAGCAAGTCTATTGGTCTAATTTGGTCCTTGGTCTATGAATAGTTTTCTGTAAAGTATAAGCAAATAATATTTAGGCAAATGAAAACATTAGACCAGTAGACTCTGAGAAAAGGTCTTTGCTGTAGAGTCTTTACTGTAAAGCTATTGAATATATTAGCAAGTCTATTGGTCTAACTTGGTCATTGGCCTATGGATAGTGTTCTGTAAAGGGAACTTTGCTGTGGATTCTTTACTGTAAAGGTAGGAAAGCTATTCTATATATTAACAAGTCTATTGGTCTAACTTGGTCATTGGTCTATGGATAGCTTACTGTAATGATAAGCTAATACTACCCTAGCCTGCCACTATACCACCCTATACTACCCTAGCCTGCCACTATACCACCCTGTACTACCCTAGCCTGCCACTATACCACCCTATACTACCCTAGCCTGCCACTATACCACCCTATACTATCCTAGCCTGCCACTATACCACCCTATACTATCCTAGCCTGCCACTATACCACCCTATACTACCCTAGCCTACCACTATACCACCCTATACTATCCTAGCCTGCCACTATACCACCCTATACTACCCTAGCCTACCACTATACCACCCTATACTATCCTAGCCTGCCACTATATCATCCTATACTACCCTAGCCTTACACTATACCATCCTATACTACCCCAGCCTGCCACTATAACACCCTATACTATCCTAGCCTGCCACTATACCACCCTATACTATCCTAGACTGCCACTATACCACCCTAAACTACCCTAGCCTGCCACTATACCCCCCTATACTACCCTAGCCTGCCACTAAAACACCCTATACTACCCTAGCCTGCCACTATACCACCCTATACTACCCTAGCCTACCACTATACCACCCTATACTACCCTAGCCTGCCACTATCCCCCCTATACTACCCTAGACTGCCACTATACCACCCTATACTACCCTAGCCTGCCACTATACCACCCTATACTACCCTAGCCTGCCACTATAACACCTTATACTACCTAAGCCTGCCACTTTACCACCCTATACTACCCTAGCCTGCCACTATAACACCCTATACTACCCTAGCCTGCCATTATAACACCCTATACTATCCTAGCCTGCCACTATACCACCCTATACTATCCTAGCCTGCCACTATAACACCCTATACTAACTTAGCCTGCCACTATACCACCCTATTTTACCCTAGCCTGCCACTATAACACCCTATACTACCCTAGCCTGCCACTATAACACCCTATACTACCCTAGCCTGCCACTATACCACCCTATACTACCCTAGCCTACCACTATACCACCCTATACTACCCTAGCCTGCCACTATCCCCCCTATACTACCCTAGACTGCCACTATACCACCCTATACTACCCTAGCCTGCCACTATAACACCCTATACTACCCTAGCCTGCCACTATAACACCTTATACTACCTAAGCCTGCCACTTTACCACCCTATACTACCCTAGCCTGCCACTATAACACCCTATACTACCCTAGCCTGCCATTATAACACCCTATACTATCCTAGCCTGCCACTATACCACCCTATACTATCCTAGCCTGCCACTATAACACCCTATACTACCTTAGCCTGCCACTATACCACCCTATTTTACCCTAGCCTGCCACTATAACACCCTATACTACCCTAGCCTGCCACTATACCACCCTATACTACCCTAGCCTGCCACTATACCACCCTATACTACCCTAGCCTGCCACTATACCACCCTATACTACCCCAGCCTGCCACTACACCACCCTATACAACCCCGGCCTGCCACTACACCACCCTATACTACCCCAGCCTGCCACTATACCACCCTATACTACCCCAGCCTGCCACTATACCACCCTATACTATCCTAGCCTGCCACTATAACACCCTATACTACCTTAGCCTGCCACTATACCACCCTATTTTACCCTAGCCTGCCACTATAACACCCTATACTATAATTTACAGGGGCCAGTTTGGGGTGCGTCCTGTAACCGTGTGCTGCTTGCAGGGTGCTGGGCAGCCTAGACAGGAGGAGGGGGGCGATACCATGTTTTTACCACACCAGGTGACACCAACCCTAGTGATGCCATTGCTGTATACATAAAAAGTATGAATGCATGAGTATTAATGCATATTGACAACATTTTTTTAAAACAGTTGAGCATGACTTTCATTTTTCAGTGCTTTATCGAGCAGTTTATTTGCAATTTTAAAAAAGATTTTAGGCATCCACATGCAATTATGTGACTCTAGATTATACTTGGAGTGTTGGCAAGGCTGGTGTGTAACAAGCATTTTTAAGTGTTTTGCAAGCACTGCCACAGGGTTGAATTAGAGCAGAAAACACAACAAAATGCCGCATGTGGGAACTCTTTGGTGGGAATGGACCTTGTTTTAATAGGCTTAATTATCGTTGAGCTATAACAATCCTTTTTTCAGCACTGAGAGCCATTAAAAGCTGAAAATAATGGTACATAATAGTGCTGGAACCCGGACGCGGAATGATCGTGATGTACTAGGGGGTGTAAAGAATGATTACCTTCTGAGCCCTCGCTAATAGTAACACCAACACAGCATAACCTTCCAAACCTTAAATAGTACCCTTATACTATGCCTGTACACCTGCCCCAACCCATCAGTCTCTCCCTGGTTGTTCTTTTAATTCATTTTGGGCACCATTAGGGCTCGGCCAAGAGGTAGGTAGAAGAGGTGACCACTATGGGCTCTTCAGCAATAGGGGAGCACAAAAAGGTCAGGACCTGCAACCAATTTTGCTTAAGTAGTTCACAGCCCATAGGTGAATGTTTTGGCCTTTTTCCTAGGGTGCTAAAATGTTTTGTCTTGGTACTGTGGCCCATAGCAACACCCATAACTCATGACTGCCTTTGATTTAGAGCTTTGGTGCCCAACCTGGGGCCTGGGGATCTCTGACCAACTCTTGTGTAATGTTCATAGTCTTTGGCCATCTATTGTGTCATGCCAACAGTCTTTGATCATCTCTTGTAACATGCCCACAGTCTTTGACCATCTCTTGTGTCATGCCAATAGTCTTTGATCATCTCTTGTGTCATGCCAACAGTCTTTGATCATCTCTTGTGTCATACCCACAGTCTTTGATCATCTCTTGTGTCATGCCAACAGTCTTTGATCATCCCCTGTAACATGCCCACAGTCTTTGACCATCTCTTGTGTCATGCCAACAGTCCTTGATCATCTCCTGTAACATGCCCACAGTCTTTGACCATCTTTTGTGTCATGCCAACTGGCTTTGATCATCTTCTGTAACATGCCCACAGTCTTTGATCATCTCCTGTAACATGCCCAAAGTCTTTGACCATCTCTTGTGTCATACCTACAGTCTTTGATCATCTCCTGTAACATGCCCACAGTCTTTGACCCTCTCTTGTGTCATGCCAATAGTCTTTGATCATCTCCTGTAACATGCCCACAGTCTTTGACCATCTCTTGTGTCATGCCAATAGTCTTTGATCATCTCCTGTAACATGCCCACAGTCTTTGATCATCTCTTGTGTCATGCCAACAGTCTTTGATCATCTTTTGTGTCATGCCAACTGGCTTTGATCATCTTCTGTAACATGCCCACAGTCTTTGATCATCTTCTGTAACATGCCCACAGTCTTTGATCATCTCCTGTAACATGCCCACAGTCTTGTGGGCATGTTACAGACCACCTCTTTTATTATGTTCACAGCAGGATTGCCAACCATCCCTAAATTTACGGACAGTTTGTAAAAACTGGCAGACTTTTACACTGTCCGTTAATGCCGGTAACGGATGGCGGATGTCCGTAAAACCAAAAAACAAAAAAAAGGCTTTTGGATGACTTCTGAACTTGGATTGTAAAGGGAGACCCTGCAGACTTTTGCCTTTTGTTATAGCTTAAACACATTGCTGATAGCACTGGGTACATGTTTGTAGTTTAAATATTTATATTTGCACTATTTTGCACTGAACTTTTCTTGAAGTGTGGCATTGCATGTGTTGTCGGTACATTTTGTGTGTCCTGTCGTTAAACTTCACTTTGAGAGATTGACAACACTAGTCCACAGTGACAGTCTCTAACCATCTCTTGTATGATGCCTGCAGCCTCATGTCCGTAGTCTCTGACCATCTCTTGTACGATGCCCACAGTCTCTGACCATCTCTTGTATGATGCACACAGCCTCTGACCATCTCTTGTAACCTGTCTGCTGTCTTTGATCATCTCTTGTATCATGCCTGCAGCCTCTGGCTATCTCTTGAATAATGTCCGCAGTCTTTGACCATCTCTTGTATGATGCCTGCAGTCTTTGTCAGTCTCTTACCATCTCTTGTACCTTGTCCACAGTCTCTGACCATCTCTTGTATCATGTCCACAGTCTCTGACCATCTCTTGTATCATGTCCACAGTCTCTGACCAGCTCTTGTATCATGTCTGCAGTCTCTGACCATCTCTTGTACCTTGTCCGCAGTCTCTGACCTTGTCCTGTATCATGTCCGCAGTCTCTGACCATCTCTTGTATCATGTCCACAGTCTCTGACCATCTCCTGTATCATGTCTGCAGTCTCTGACCTTCTCTTGTATCATGTCCGCAGTCTCTGACCTTCTCTTGTATCATGTCCACAGTCTCTGACCTTCTCTTGTATCATGTCCGCAGTCTCTGACCATCTATTGTATCATATCCACAGTCTCTGACCATCTCTTGTATCATGTCCACAGTCTCTGACCATCTCCTGTATCATGTCTGCAGTCTCTGACCTTCTCTTGTATCATGTCCGCAGTCTCTGACCTTCTCTTGTATCATGTCCACAGTCTCTGACCTTCTCTTGTATCATGTCCGCAGTCTCTGACCATCTATTGTATCATATCCACAGTCGCTGACCATCTCTTGTATCATGCCCACAGTCTTTGAATATATCCTTTTGTGTGTTTGCTGTCTCTGAGCCTCCCCCCTCCCTTCTTGGCAGTGGCTGGTCCTCCCTTGCCATTGCTCAGTCTATACAGTGAACCCAGGCTGCTTTTTGATGTGGGTCCATGACTGCCTGGACTCACAGGAAGTTGGTTCAACGACACTGGCCATCATTTACGTTGGAACACTGACGGCATCCAGTGGTGGAGGGGAAGTATTCCAAGGGGTACCTCTGCAGAGAAGGTGAATAATGCAGCTCCTCCTTGACCAGACTTCTACAGTGAAAATATGACTTTAGGGCAAACTGACATGACCATTGAATTCAAGTTCTCGCTTTGGAATGAGCCCTTTACCCCAGCGTGAACAGGTTGTTACATTAAATCTTCCCCCCATTACAATGTCCCTAATGAAAGGTAATGATCAAAAATAGGTGTTCTAATGTTCTGCCAGGTTTATGATCATCCTGCTCTCTACAGAATGAATTATAGTTCTGAGTCTTTTTCTTTTTTTTTTTTTCCAAAGCGAGCCTTGCTGGAAGGTTTCTCTGCTTGAAAATTACAGTGCAATTTGTGCCTCAATCACAGGACATTGAGGTTGGCAGCATCATACATTGCATAACTGGAAGCAGCAGCGGGAAGGGTGGTTTGAGGTATAGACTGTTCCTTGGTTTCCCGGTTACACGCCATCTATTTCCAGACCACCTCGGGACCTATTTGTTTGCTAAAATATCCTCATTAAAGTTATTTTGGCCCAACACAGTAGTCAACGGCAATTTTCCCCCCGGCTTACAGTGAGGTTTGTGCCCCTACCCTTGCTAGTCGTGTTTGACTGCGTGCAATATGATACCCAGAACATACGTGACCATGGAAGGGACTGCTTGGATGGAGGTCGATGTCCGGGATGCAGTGACGCAATGCTTTGCAGAATTTACATCCGTCATGGAGCGGATCACAATCTTTGCTGTGTCTGTGTACCGCCTGAACTAATAAAGTAGATTTAAACCTAATTATTCATTTTTTTTGCTTTAAGCTTTAACCACTAGACATGTGCACAACAAAAAAATTTGTTTTTTTTTGTTTCCGAAAAAAATTTGTTTATTTTTTAGTTTTTTTTTTTTTTCGTTTCCGTTGATTCGTAACGATTCGTACATTCGTAAGTCGTCGGTGTTCGTATTCGTAACGATTCGTACATTCGTAAGAGTTATTTTTCGTTGATTCGTTTTTTCGTTTATTCGAAATTCGGACGCATTCGTATTTATTCGTACATTCGTAACGTTCGTAGATTCGTAATCGGAGCATAATTCATAATTTTATGTAATGTGTGCTATTATTACATTTTAATAATTTACGAATCGAAAAAAAAAAGTTACGAATCGAAAAAAAAAAGTTACGAATCGAAAAAAAAAGTTACGAACGTTCAATCTATTCGAAGCACGTTAAGCAGCACCATTGTAAGGGACAAGGAAAATTACCAATTCAACAAAAAAAAAGTTACGAATGTATGAATTTTTTCGTTCAATCTATTCGAAGCGCGTTAAGCAGCACCATTGTAAGGGACACGGAAAATTACCAATTCAACAAAAAAAAAAAAGTTATGAATCGAAAAAAAAAAGTTACGAATCGAAAAAAAAAGTTACGAATGTACGAATTTTTTCGTTCAATCTATTCGAAGCACGTTAAGCAGCGCCATTGTTAGGGACACGGAAAATTACCAATTCAACAAAAAAAAGTTACGAATGTACGAATTTTTTCGTTCAATCTATTCGAAGCGCGTTAAGCAGCGCCATTGTAAGGGACACGGAAATTACCAATTCAACAAAAAAAAAGTTACGAATGTACGAATTTTTTCGTTCATTTTCGTTGTTCCTCTTTTCGTTTTTCTTCATTCGTACATTGGTTGTTTCTAATGTGTTTTTTTTGGATTTTCGTTGTTTTTCGGATTCGTTCGATTCGAACGATTCGTTAATCGGATTCGTTCGAATCGAACGATTCGTTCATTCGTACGAAAACGAACGAACGAAAAAAACGAAAAAAAAACGAAACAAATTGCACATGTCTATTAACCACTTGACCTCCGAAAGGTCCCTTCATGACCAGGGCATTTTGTGCTACTTTAACTGGCAATTGCGCGTTCATGCAACACTGTACCCAAATGAAATTTATAGCATTTTTCAACACAAATAAAGGTTTCCTTTGGTGGTATTTGATTACCACTGTTTTATTTTTATTTTTTGCGATTTAAATGAAAAAAGTAAAAAAAAAAAAAACCTCCTATATTTCCCAATAAGTGTATAATAATTAGTTTGTGTGAAAGTTATTATGTCTACAAACTATGGTATAGGGTTATGTGCACTGTTTGTTTCGTTTTTTTTTTTTTTTTCATTCTTCGGGTCATTCCTTATGATCACAATTCGTAAATTCTAAAACTTGTAAATTCTAAAATCTGAAAATAAGAAAGAAAGTCCCAAAATTTGAAAGACTAACTAATTAATAATAACTAACTATAAATTTATCTGAAGTTACTAATTATATGAAATAACGAATGCTGCAGCTAAACAGATGGAACGGAACTAATTAACAATAAATAATAATAATAATAATAATAATAAAACGTTTTTATTATTATTATTGTTATTTATTATTATTAATATGTTATGTTCCATTTAGATACGGCATTCGTTATTTTGGATAATTCGTAACTTCAGATAAATTCATATTCGTTATGTTCACTAACAGCCAAATTTGAAAGGAAATTCCAATACCTACAGTATAATTTTTCCTCCTACTGTTGACCCCTCTAGTGATGACTAAAGATCTATATAGGGGAATCAGGATCTCCTTCCTCCTGCTGGTGATATTTCTAGTGATATAAAGATCTATATAGGGGAATCAGGATCTCCTTCCTCCTGCTGGTGATATTTCTAGTGATATAAAGATCTATATAGGGGAATCAGGATCTCCTTCCTTCTGGTGATCCCTCTAGTGATAACTAAAGATCTATATAGGAGAATGAGGATCTCCTTCCTCCTGATGGTGGTCCATCTAGTGATAAAAATATCTAGGAAGCAGAACATCTTTCCTCCCGCTGTTGACCCCTCTAGTGATGACTAAAGATCTATATAGAGAACTACGGACATCCTTCCTCTTGCTGGTGATCTCTCTAGTCATATAAAGAGCTATATAGAGGAATCAGGATCTCCTTCCTCCTTCTGGTGATCCCTCTAGTGATAACTAAAGATCTATATAGAGGAAGGAGGACCTCCTTCCTCCTGCTGGTGATCCCTCTAGTGGTATAAAGATCTATATATAGAGGAATCTGGACCTCCTTCCTCCTGATGGTGATTTAACTATAAGTAATTAATGATCTATATAGGGGAATGAGGATCCCCTTCCTCCTGATGGTGGTCCCTCTAGTGATATAATGATCTATATAGAGGAATCAGGACCTCCTTCTTCATTCTGGTGATCCCTCTAGTGATAACTAAAGATCTATATAGGGGAATGAGGACCTCCTGGACAACATGTTCTGAGATTTGCCACACAAGTACAGTCCCTTTTGACAGTTGTTCTGGTGCAGTTAAGTAACACTTATAAGTCTTGTTCACCCCCCCCCCCCCCCAACCATGACTGGACAGTGAAAGGAGAAGCAGGAGACTGAAAAGCTGCTCTTTGTCTGTCACTCTGTCCTGTCAATATGTCTCTTGTTAGCACATAAGCATTGCGGCCCTTCTAATTAGCTCCTTGTGCTGCTTCTTCCTCTTCCAGCCTGAGCTCTGCTGTAGAGTTGCTGCAAGAGGACAAATGCAGGTACGTACACTAATTCTCTTCAAAAACATACATTTAACAATTTCCAATAAATACAGTGCTATAATAATTTGTGTCCTTCGTATCTGCTTGGAAGCAAGATTT
The DNA here is from genome assembly GCA_028564925.1 of Lithobates sylvaticus. Lineage (NCBI taxonomy): Eukaryota > Metazoa > Chordata > Amphibia > Anura > Ranidae > Lithobates > Lithobates sylvaticus. Next base: position 22,593,620 of record CM053027.1, read on the forward strand.
AAGTCTACTAGATTTAGGATGGAATAATCCTTTTGCTATTTACCTTTACTGTTCATCAGCTTCTTGATGATCCTGCTAAATCATTACTTGTCGATTGATTAACATTGGTGCTTGCCAGTAGCAGCTATGTGGGTGGCATAATATAAAACTATAGAAGCAAAATGAGAGGGGGACATGGGAGGGATGCTTACAGAACAAACACTCGCATGCTGTTTTATTGTTATTTATCTTGTAACAATTACCGGCTGCGGTTTGTTTGTCATTCTCCATCGCTTACAAGTCCAAAACAATGTCAGAATTGTCTTCTGGGAAATGCGTTTTTCAGCCATTACCAAGACAGCGGGGAATGTATGTGTTAGCCATTCGTTAAAGGATGTCTGACGAGTGGGAAGATGGATGGACCAGTACTGTGGGGTCGTTAGCGGGAGGGTGTATGCTCTACTATAGTGGTAGAGGTTGGCTGTTGTATCATATATGTGATTGGTGGGGCAGAGTGCACTAAATGTGGCAAAAATTCAGTTTGCTGCAAAATTACCACTTTTGCTGCCGGCGAAACCGACACTTTCATTTTAAGCTTCTTGAGAAAAATTTGGCTTGAGGATGAAAAAACTCATTTAGTTTAAGTCAACTTGTACTTTATTTATTTATTTATTTTTGTATTTAGAGTTTTTGTGAAGGTGTTTTTAGGGTTTCATTTATTGCTTTTGTGTTTTCTTTATATTGAGGGTTTTTATTTTTGAGGGGGTATTTAGTTACATAGTTACATAGTTAGCTAGGCCGAAAAAAGACACAAGTCCATCCAGTTCAACCATAAAAAAAAAGAAATAATAAATAAAAATAAAATATATCGTACAATCCAATAAACCCCAGGTTAGGTTAGTTTATTTTTTTCTATTTGATTATTATGTGTTTTCTGGCAGTTTAAGTGTTTTATTTTTATTTTTTTATATTATATGTGCTTTCTTTCTGTAAAAAATATATAAATAAATAAAAATTAAATAAAATATAATTTAAAAAAATTTAATTAGCCGTAAAAGTTTATGCCGTGTACACACAATCGGATTTTCCGATAACAAATGTTGCATGTGAGCTTGTTGGCGGAAAGTCCGTGTGTACCCTCCATCGAACATTTGTTGGCAAACTTTCCGCCAACAAATGTTGGCTAGCAGGTTCTCAAATTTTCCGCCAACAAATTTTTGTTGTCGGACTTTCCGATCGTGTGTAAGTCTGTCGCACAAAAGTCTACGCATGCGCGGACTCAATGCTCATCAAAAACACAACATTAGCAGAAGGAGCCCAAAGGGTGGAGCATGACTATTGAACTACATCTTATACGTCACTACGTTCGTAATTGTTGGCCAACATTTGTGTGACCGTGTGTATGCAAGACAAGTTGGAGCCAACAACCTTCGAACAAAATTCCACAGTTTTGTTGGCGGAAAGTCCGATCGTGTGTACATGCATTAGAGTGAAGATGGAGTCTCTCTATGGCTGACAATTCATGACATCCCTGGGGTGTGTGTGTGTGGCAACCTCAGCCTGGATACTGGCCAGGCCACACCCCCAAAGTGTTTTGCTCCGCCCCTTGGAGCTTAGTCATGGGGATCCCCCATGACTCCCATGACTAAGCTCAGAGGGACGGAGCAAAACACATTGGGAGCATGACCTGGCCAGAGTCCAGGCTGAGGTTGGCAAACACACACACCCCCCAGGGATGTTATGGATGTGCGGCCATCGGGAGATTTCCTCTTTACTCTGAACCATTGGAGGAGTCGGGACAAGGCCAGCACTCCCAGCGCTGGATGTCATAGGACTTGCACCCCCTTCAATAGAGCCTGAGTGGCACAAAAAGCAGGTCTTGGCTCAAAGCCGTAAAGGTGCCACACCAATGGTCAGATAGTATAAATCTTTTTTTATTGGATAAGAGGAGACCCAATGCATTTTGAGGGTTCAGACACTTTATCAAGGCCTATGTATTATGTCACCTTAACAAAAAATAATTCTAGACAAGGATATTTTTACAGTTACATTGTTCCAGCTTGCACCATTTTAACTACACATATACAATGTCTGAAGAAGATGGAAATAAATGTAGTAGGCACCAATTCTCCTGTGATCTCTAATTGCTTCTGGATCCCATGATGAGCAGCTGCCCTGTGAACCCCAGGAGGTCACTTGCTGGGCACAGGTGCCATTTAGAGATTGCTTTACATTTACTTAATGAATGCAAAGCAGTCTCTGATTGGATGAGGTGGAGAGGGAGGCATTGACATCACACTCACCACTACATCCAATCAGAGAATGCTTTGGATTAATTGAGAAAATACAAAGCTTTATCAGAATGATGCCTATTCTTTTTTTACCCTAAAGAGCTCTTGAAATAATGTTTAGATTTTAGGAAACCCCTGGTAAGATTAATCCATTGGTGGGTCATTGGGAAAATGCCCCTTACATTGATGATTGCAAGTGGGCAGAATGCCAACTTTACAGGGGTGGCCAGAATTTTACACTCAATCTGCTGGCTCTGTGAAGTGGCATTAGATGGAGGGGGCCATCAGATGGGGGGGGGGGGGGGGTCAATTAGCCACAGGGACCATCAGATGGAGCATCAGATGGAGGAACCACCATATGGAGGTGGGACTATCAGATGGGGGGGGGGGCAAGATGTAGGACTATCAGATGGAGGAGGGTCTATCAGATGGAGGAGGGTCCATCAGATGGGGGAGGGGGGGTCAGATAGCCACAGGGACCATCAGATTGAGCATCAGATGGAGGAACCATCATATGGAGGTGGGGACTATCAGATGGGGGTAAGATGGAGGACTATCAGATGGAGGAGGGTCTATCAGATGGAGGAGGGTCCATCAGATGGGGAAGGGGGGTCAGATAGCCACAGGAATCAGATGGGGGTGGTAAGATGGACCATCAGATTGAGCATCAGATGGTGGGACCATCAGATGGAGGACCATCAGATGGAGGAGGGACCATCAGATCGGGGGGTCAGTTAGCCACAGGGATCATCAAAGGGAGCATCAGATGGAGGGACCATCATATGGAGGAGGGACTATCAGAAGGGGGGGGTGGTGGTAAGATGGAGGACTATCAGATTGAGGAGGGTCTATCAGATGGAGGAGGGTCCATCAGATGGGGGTTGTCAGATAGCCACATGGATCATCAGGCGGAGCATCAGATGGAGGGACCATCATATGGAGGACCATCAGATGGGGGGGTACGGTGAAGGGAGGCTCCATCAGATGGGGGGGGGGGGTAGATAGCCACAGGGACCATCAGATGGAGGAGGAACCATCAAATGGGTCAGCTAGCAACAGATTAAGTAAAGCCTAGCCAACCCTGGATATATCCTAGTTGAGAATGGTTGTTCTAGAGCAGTGGTTCTTAACCTCAGTCCTCATTACCCCCCACCAGGCCATGTTTGCAGGCTTTCCTTTTATCTTGCACAGGTGCTTTAAATCTAAGTCAATGGCTTGGTATTTTGGACAGCTATTTTATCTAAGGGAATTTCCCAAAACATGGCCTGGTGGGGGGTAATGAGGACTGAGGTTAAGAACCACTGTTCTAGAGGAATCCCAGGTAGAGTATATATATATATATATATATATATATATATATATATATATATATATATATATATATATATATATATATATATACATACATAGTTACATATTGGTCCAAGCTGAAATAATATAACCAATAATTCTTCTTTAAAAATGGCTGGACCTAATTGGCTAATGATAATAGTAGTATGTAGATAATCAGATCCTACCACCAACTGATTTTGAACCATGAAGCTCTACAAGGGTATTGGCTGAGCCACAGAAATGTTTTGGTTCGCTTATTTTATTAATCATCTAATAAAAATATAAGATTTTGGACTTTTTAATAATTGGTGTGACACCCTTATTGCTCCTTACAAATTTTGTATTTTTGCTCCTTATCCTTTGTTGCTGATTTTCCTCACTTCCTGGCTGGTAAAACTGTTGCTGGGCAGGACAGGAGGTCGGGGCAGTGCCAGATAACAGTGAAATCTTTACAAAGTTCTGATCTTTCCCCGCTCAAACCAAAACTGGAAAATAAAGTTTTTATCTTGATATACAGATTGTTTGTCAGAGATGTGACTCTCAGATCAATAAGTTCACTGTTTTTTTTCCCGGCGCCTTCCAAGTTAATGATAACGCGGAGCAGAATCCAGAAATAAAACATTTTTATTCTTCTCGTAATTGATTGCGCCGTCTCTTGTCAACGGGTCACGTTGAACCTTAAATTTTCCCGGTGACTCTGTAGCGGCTAAACAAGACCTCAGACGCGGGGGCCCTGAAATTTCCCTTGCGCTTGGCTCTCCAGTACGCATTACAGCTTTAAAATCAAGCCGGCTTGGCTCGAGTTTATTTTTTTTTTATATATACAATAACTTGACAGCTCTGCCGGAGAATGAAGCATGACACAGAAAGAAAATCAATGCGTCTTTATATAGAGCCCTGGCGCGGGAAGTCAAGCAAGCGTTGGGGGCCGCCAGTGGGAAAGAAAAATAATAATAGTTTGGACTACAGCTTGCCAAACACTCACCCTGGGGATGCAAGTAGAGGAGGAAAAGGGATGGAGAATATGCTGAGCAGTACATAATTCCAGAAATACTTTGTTTATGCGTGAAAACACAAGGCTTAAAGTGCATAGACTCAGTCATCAGAGTCCACGGCAAAGCATTTAACATATCATCAAAGCCACTTGTGACTCTACAGGTGCTCTGAATTCAGAGCTGTGCATTGTGAGGTACATACACTATATTGTCAAAAGTATTGGGACACCTGCCTTTACACGCACATGAAGTTTAATGGCACCCCAGTCTTAGTCCGTAGGGTTCAATATTGAGTTGGCCCACCCTGTGCAGCTAAAACAGCTTCAACTCTTCTGGGAAGGCTGTCCACAAGGTTTAGGAGTGTGTCTATGGGAATGTTTGACCATTCTTCCAGAAGAGCATTTGTGGGGTCAGGCACTGATGTTGGTTGAGAAGGCCTGGCTCGCAGTCTCCACTATAATTCATCCCAAAGGTGTTCTATTGGGCTGAGGTCAGGACTCTGTGAAGGCCAGTAAAGTTCCTCCTCCCTAAACTCGCTCATCCATGTCTTTATGGACAAAAAGGTCAAAAAGGGTTTAAACAGAAGAACATTTTATATATATATATATATTTATATATATTTATTTATTTTTTACTTGACAGGTTGCTTTAAACTGGCTTCATCTGCTGATCAAAGTTCATCCATTTGATCTGTAGATGAATAAACAAAAAGATACAAAAAAGAAGCAATGTTTCTTTTTATCTTTCTGTTTCAGGGGCTGAGCAACCATTGCCAAGCCGAGGAGAGAGGAGAAGAAGAGGAAGGGAAGAGGAAGAGAAAAGGAGGAGAAAAGGAGGAGAAGGGGAAAGAAGAGGTAGAGGAGAGTGAGAGGAAAAGAAAAAGATAGGAGAGGAGATGGAAGAGGTGAGGAGATGGAAGAGTTGAGGAGATGGAAGGGGAGAGGAGGGGAGGGGAGATGAGAGGGAGAGCAAAGGAGATAAAGAGCAGGGGAAGAGGAATGGAAGAGAAAAAAGAAAATTTGGAGGAGATGGAAGAGGTGAGGAGATAGACGGGGAGAGGAGAGGAGAGGGAGAGGAAAGGAGAGAAAGAGGAGCGGAGGAATAGATGAAAGATTAGAGAAAGAGAAATAGGAAGAAGAGAGGAGAAAGGAAATAAGAGGAGAGGAGGAGAGAGGAAGAGGAAAGGAGAGGAGAGGAAGAGGATATAAAAAGGAGAGTTGAGAGGAGATGGAAGAGAAATAGGAAGAATAGAGAAAAAGGGGAAATACGAGGTAGAGGAGAGGGAGAGGAAGAGAAAAAGAGAGGAGAGAAGGTGGAAGAGGGGAGGAGATGGAAGGGGAGGAGATGGAAGGGGAGGGTGGGAAGGGAGAGGAGAGGAGAGGAGGGGAGAGGAAAGGGTAAGGGAGAGGAAAGGAGAGGAGAGGAAGAGAAAAAAAGAGAGCGGAGAGGAAAGGAAATGAAAGAGGAGAGGAAGAGAAAGAAAAAGAGGAATAACAGAGGAGAAGGGGAAAGAAAAGGACGAGGAGAGGAAGAGGAGGGGAAGAGGAATGGAAGAGAAAAAAGAAAATTTGGAGGAGATGGAAGAGGTGAGGAGATAGAAGGGGAGAGGGAGGGGAAAGGAGAGAAAGAGGAGCGGAAGAATAGATGAAAGATTAGAGGAAGAGAAAAAGGAAGAAGAGAGGAGAAAGGAAATAAGAGGAGAGGAGGAGAGAGGAAGAGGAAGAGGAGAGGAGAGGAAGAGAAGAGGAGATGAGAGGAAGAGAAAGAGGAAGAATAGAGAAGAAGGGGAAATACGAGGTAGAGGAGAGGGAGAGGAAGAGAAGAAGAGGGGAAGAGATGGAAGGGGAGGGGAGAGGAGAGGAGGGGAGAGGAAAGGGTAAGGGAGAGGAAAGGAGAGGGGAGGAAGAGAAGAAAAGAGAGCGGAGAGGAAAGGAGATGAAAGAGAAGAGGAAGAGAAAGAAAAAGAGGAATAACAGAGGAGAAGGGGAAAGAAAAGGAAGAGGAGAGGAGGCGAAAAAAAAAGAGAGGAGAGTAATAAGAGAAAGAAAAAAGTTACATTTTCATTCCTTTGGTTAATGTCTGTATTGTTACATTGTATGTCTGTTAAAAAAGAAAGATACTAATAATATCCTCCATTTTTTATTTCCTGGGGAAAGTATTAATAGAAAACATGGCACAATCCTCCAGGTAGGTTGAAGCATAAAGACCTCCAGACATCCCGCACACAGAACACTGTGCACACCTGATCTCTGTCATGTTCTAACCGCTCCAATTGTCCCATTTACGCTCTCTGGATCAGCGCCGTATAATCCAGTCAATTAGCGCTCCATTTGTTGTCGAGCATTGATCTGTGTTGTGAACTGCTGTCATATGTAATTACATAAGGCCCAGAACTATGGATTTCAGCCTGTCACCACACAAGACAGACAAACTACAATACACATAGGATCAAAAAAAAAAAAAGAAGAAAAGATACAGTATCTAACACACATTTATACGTGTTTAAAGAGTAACTCCACGTGTGTGTTTGTCTTTGCCCATGTACAGAGTGAGTCTAACGGAAGTGGTTTCTTAATTATCAACCAGCTGCTTCACCTGCAGGGCTCTAATGAGGAAAATTGATGGGTCAGCATACCTTTACACGTGTTCCTATTGTGAGTATTTCACCAAAAATGAAATTTTTGTTGCAGGAGATGCCTGTATTGAGAACAAAACGAACTGCACATGTGTACAGTTTACCTGCTTATTCCAAGTTGATAGAAGAAAGCGTAGAACAAGAGGAGCTGGAATACTCAATGGGACTTTTGTGGCTCCTACAGCTCCTTGACCAGCAGTCTTTTAGCAGGTCCCTGATTTGTCACCAGCTCCTGCCAAGCTGACCAAGGACACCTCCCTTCTTCTTCACGCCCAGAAATAAGATATACACACACCTGTCATACGGAGAAATGCAGCCATCTTGGGTTTCTTACATTCTCCTGGCCTGAGACCCAACTCCAGAAATTAAGAAATGTCGTCACATTCAGCCTTTTGAAAGACTTTTGCTGTGGCAAAAACATAAACAGGTTCAGTCTATCATGATTTTCACCTCCAAAACTTCAGGTTCAACAGCAATAATTCACCACACTGTAAATCCAACACTAACAAAGGATATCCACCCATCTATTCTATCTTCCTCATTATAGGTCCTCCCTTAGGTGGGTTCTCCTACAGAGTCTGTACAGGCCTACCCCGAAGGGTCCACTTCCACAGGCTCACCAGGGGTAGCCCAATACCATTATCCTTTGCCTCAGGCTCTTCCAGTCCTAAGTTATATATGACAGGCTAACTCCACCCACTATACCCACCCAGGGGAGGGACCTTTCTAAAAGGGGTACTAAGCCCTGCTTACAAATCATTGGGTAGGTCAACGCACCCAGAGACAATACTTCTTCTGGAGCACATCAGGCAAAATCCAGAAGGTTCTTGTGTTTCTCTGTTCCAGTGATGGCTCTAACTTACAAAATAGACAAAACAGACCCACATGGCCTCCAACACAAAGAGACGATACCCTCTGGGTACCCTCTGGGATACCCTCAGGCTTCAACCCCAAAACCTTAAAAGCACACAACCTTCTCACTTTGTGATCTTCTCCCTAGAAAGGATAGCTCCTCAAGGATCCTTCTAGAACAGGGCTTAGCTGTTTTGTTATTGTCTGATCAACCCAAAGATGACAAATTAACCAAGTGTTGGCCAACTGACAAGATCGGCAAAACTCCCAGCCCCACACCCCCTAACACAAGTCTCTGGAGCCTCCAGAATAAAGTAACAGGTAGGTAATGCTATACTGCAAGTAGCTGAACTCAGATTTCTGTAAGAGGTCTTAAAAAATAGACATGTGCAATTTGTTTTGTTCCAAAAAAAATTTATTGACTTTCGACAAATTAGTTAATTCGGAAACATCAAAATTAACGAAAAGCCATTTAACCCCTTTTTTTTAGAATATTCATAAATTCATTCATTTGGAAATTCGAAATGGGAAAATCCGAAATCCTGAAAATTCTAAAATCTGAAAAAATGACTATTGAATTATAGGTGTAGCTCCCTGCTCCTGATGGGCAGATGCTATAAGTAGAAATTTAGTTTTGTCTGTGCTGTAGTTTAGCTCAGACTGATTATGTTAAAATTCTGGTTCTGTTCCAGTTCAGCTGGGTTGTGTGGTTTTCCCCTTGGCCGAGGGGTGGCGCTCTTGTTGTTGGCCAAGGTTGGAAATTGCAACAAGCTGGGCGTATTAAGTGCCTCTTTACCCAGAAACAGTCAGTGGGTGTGGTCTGCCCACTGTGAAATCTGGGAGAGGGTACTTAAGGGACAGACCCCGTGATAGGGTGTGTTCCGACCTGATGGCCCTCCTGGCCTAAGGTGGGCTGCTGCCATCCAATTTGTCTCGGGGCTGGCTGGCCCGAGGCTTCGTTACTGAAAAGGTAGGCCCAGAGATCCGGGGGCCTGCCGATCCAGGGGTGGTCCTGTGCTGTCTTGCCTTCGGGGAGAAGCCAAGCAACTGGAGGAACCAGGGGAGGACTTTTCAGAGAGAGGACCGAGCAACAAGGCCGGTGCCTCTAGAAGAGCCTGGAGACTCAGTTGGAGGACACATCCCGGGTCATCTATTTCACGGTATCGTCGGATCGGCTGAAAGAAACTGGTACTGTGTGACTGTTCTTTGATATTGAAAAAGTTACTGCTTACACAATCCTGTGGCAGAGGATTGTGCAACGGTTCTACTTAAGTCTGTGGCAGAGTCTATGACCGAGCATCGCATCGGCTGCTAGGTCAATGAGAGAGGCCTATCCGGTGGTTGCTGGATCCATTTGTGGAGCTGTTTGTCCCCTGGATCAAGAAGTATCCCTGACCCGCAATTACAAGGTACCTGAATTCCCCTTAACCCTCCATCCCTCTATTGCAATGTCTTTTCTGTCAATAAAGCATTCAGAAAAAGGACTAAGTGTCAGAGCCGAAATTTGTGAGAAATTTGTTAATGGGACCTCTATGATGGACATGGTGGAATGGTGAGGTAACGGTAAGCCCAATCAAATACCAGCAGCTCCTTCGGGGGTAAGTGATACATAGGTAATGGAATTTCCTTTCAAATTTGGCTGTTAGTGAACGTAACGAATACAAATTTATCTGAAGTTACGAATTATCCTAAAATAATGAATGCCATATCTAAATGAATGGAATATAACAAATTAATAATAATAAATAATAATAATAAAACCTTTTTACTATTATTATTTATTATTATTTGATCCGTTTCATTCGTTAAGATACAGCATTCGTTATTTCGGATAATTTGAAACTTTGGATAAATTCGTATTCGATGCGTTCACTAACGGCCAAATTTGAAAGGAAATTCCAATACCTATAATTTAATAGTTAGTTATTGTTAGTTAGTTAGTTATTCTTTTGCATTTTCAGATTTTTGTTCTTATTTTTGGATTTTCGAATTTACGGATGTTCGAATTTATGAATTTACAAATTTACGAATTGCGATCATAACGAATGACCCCAAAAAACTAAAAAACAAACAAAAACAAATTAAACGAAAACAAACACATTTTTTAGCAGGTTATATTGGGGTATGCTGCCTTTTGGAGATTGGAGCTGTATTTAATAATGTAATGTAATACCTATAATTTAATAGTTACCATATTTATTGGTGTATAACACGCGCCGGCGTATAACACGCACCACAAGTTTAGGATTGAATTTTAAGGAAAAAACTTTTAGGAGGGAAGATTAAGGAAAAAAAATTACATTTAAATGCCCATCAATGCAGCCTTGTCAGTTCCACCTGCAGCCTTGTCAGTTCCACCTGCAGCCATGTCAGCTCCACCTGCAGCCTTGTCAGTTCCACCTGCAGCCATGTCAGTTCCACCTGCAGCCATGTCAGTTCCACCTGCAGCCTTGCCAGTTCCACCTGCAGCCTTGCCCCAGTTCCACCTGCAGCCATGCCCCAGTTCCACCTGCAGCCTTGCCCCAGTTCCACCTGCAGCCTTGCCCCAGTTCCACCTGCAGCCTTGCCCCAGTTCCTCCTGCAGCCTTGCCCCAGTTCCTCCTGCGAATGAAAAAACGGCGCCGCCGAGATACAGAGCCAGATGTCCTGTGTATCTCAGCGGCGCTTGATAGTTCTCGTCGGCTTTCGGCCGCTCTCGTCGGCTTTCGGCCATTATCGGCAGCTCTCGATCGTTCTTGCCGGCTCACGCGGGACTGCGAGAGCCGCCGAGAATGTACGAAAGCGGCCGAAAGCCTCCAAGAATGGCTGAAAGCCTCCGAGAAAGGCCAAAAGCGTCCGAAAGCCTCTGAGAGTGTCCGAAAGCCTCCGAGAGCAGTGAAGAGGCTCAGAATTGGCTGGGGATCTGCGTACAACACGCACCCACGATTTTCCCCTGATTTTTAGGGGAAAAAAGTGCGTGTTATACGCCGATAAATACGGTAGTTATTATTAGTTACTGTAGTTAGTTATTATTTTGCATTTTCGTTCTTATTTTATTTTATTTATGTATTTACGAATTTTCAAATTTACGAATTTCTAATTTACGAATTTTCAAATTGCGATCATAACATATGACTCAAAAAAATAAAAAAAATAAAACAAATGAAACGAAAATTAACACATTTTTTGACAGGGCACATATCTATTAAAAATTACAGAACAGATCGAGGATATGCTGCCTTTTGGAGATTGGAGCTGTAAGGGATCCCCCAGAAGCCCCATACATATAACATATGAACACTTGTGCTTTACAAACGTGGATATGTACTTAATACGTGTGTACAAAAACTACAACTCAGCCATTGGATCATGCCCCCATGCCCAGTTGCCATCCTTTATTAGCTAAGTCCTATCCTAAGCCCCTCATTATGTCAGTCGAATTGTATCTTTCCAAGAATTTCAGCACAGAGCTGTACATTTCCATTGAATGCCCCTGGCTTTCTGCACACATTGACAGACTTTTACAATATATAAGACACCTTTCTGTTTCGTATGACCAAGGTTAAAAAAAATAAAATGGTAAGTGCTAATTATTTAGATTAATCTCTTCTAATGTGCCTCTGACTTCCATTTACATTCAGCTAGGCGACCAAAAAAACTCTTCGCAGTTTTCACGTCTTGTTCAATAATGGCAGCATTTTCTGCACTGTGAGAAGTTCTGACACCTGGGCTGTCCCCTAGGATCTTTATGCTGACGATAATTGCCTTCCAATTAGGCGACAGATAGAAAAACATATACAGGAAAGTCTTTATTTTAAGACATCAATCAAAAAGCCAGGTAAATGTGTAATTAGCGGCCTGTTAATTGTTAACACCGATCCTGCTTTTATGAAACGTCTGTCAGAAACCATGAAATCAGGCCGAGACAGAAGTACAGTTAAATCCCACTTGTTTAATAATAAAAGTAAAAAAAAGAACAAACGTAGTCAAAACCAAGCCAAAGTTCAGTAACCAGAACGGATAGTCAGCCAAGCCAGAAGTCAGGGGTCAATGAAGTAGAAAAGCAAGCAGGATCTGGAGCCAGAAGGGATGTCAGCAAAGCAAGTCTTGAACAGGATCGCAGGAGATAGTTTCTGTGATGTTGACCAAGGCAAAGGCAGAGAACCTCTGGACTGGACGGCTTAAGTAGGCAGGACTGACAAGCAGGATATCATCAACAGCTGAGAAACTGTGGAGAGATAGGAGCTGGCAATTAGCAGGCAAGTCTTGAACAGGATTGCAGAAGATAGTTTCTGTGATGTTGACCAAGGCAAAGGCAGAGGACCTTCTAGACTGGAAGGCTTAAGTAGAAAGGACTGACGAGCCGGATATCATCAACAGCTGAGAAACTGTGGAGAGATAGGAGCTGGCAATTAGTAGGCAAGTCTTGAACAGGATTGCAGGAGATAGTTTCTGTGATGTTGACCAAGGCAAAGGCAGAGAACCTCTGGACTGGACGGCTTAAGTAGGCAGGACTGACAAGCAGGATATCATCAACAGCTAGTAACTGTGGAGAGATAGGAGCTGGCAATTAGTAGGCAAGTCTTGAACAGGATTGCAGGAGATAGTTTCTGTGATGTTGACCAAGGCAAAGGTAGAGGACCTTCTGGACTGGACAGCTTAAGTAGAAAGGACTGACGAGCAGGATATCATCAACAGGTGAGTAACTGTGGAGAGATGGGAGCTGGCAATTAGCCGACAGCTGAGCGGCCAGCTCAGAGAAGTAAGGGCTGAGCCCAGCTCTGACAACATGTCACTTTCAGCTGTGCTTTTCTCCATCTTTTTTTTAATGCTGTGGCTATCACGTTTTGCTCGTATCTATCATAACCGGATATTGAGGCCAACATAATGGAAAATTGCTTAAATGGTCTTTGGGATCGTGCTAAGGGATACTTTAGCCACTTCAGCCCCGGAAAGGATTTGCCCCCTTCCTGACCGGGCCATTTTTGGCGATACGGCACTGCGTAGTTTTAACTGACGATTGCGCGGTCGTGCGACTTTGTGCACAATAAAAATATGACGTCCTTTTTTCCCCCCACAAAAAGAGCTTTCTTTTGGTGTTTTTTCTATCACCTCTGCGTTTTTAATTTTTTGCAGTATAAACAAAAAAAGACCAACAATTTTGAAAAAAAAAAAAACAATATTTTTTTTACTTTTTGCTATAATAAATATCCCCAAATTTATAAAAAAAAAACGAATTTCTTCATCAGTTTAGGCCGATATGTATTCTTCTACATATTTTTGGTTAAAAAAAAAAAACTGCAATAAGTGTATTTTGATTGGTTTACGCAAAAGTTATAGCGTCTACAAAATAGGGGATTGATTTATAGCATTTTTATTATTATTATTTTTACTAGTATTGGCGGCGATCTGTGATTTTCATCATGACTGCGACATTACGGCGGGCAGATTGGACACTTTTTGAAACTTTTTTGGGACCATTGACATTTATACAGCTATCAGAGCTAAAAGTAGCCACTGATTACTGTATAAATGTCACTGGCAGGGAAGAGGTTAACACTAAGAGGCAATGAAGGGGATAGGTGTGTTCCCTAGTGTGTGTTCTAACTGTGGGGGGAACTGACTGGGGGGAGGAGACCGATCGCTGTTCCTACTTAGTAGGAACACACGATCTGTCTCTACTCCCCCTACAGAACCGTGATTTGTGTGTTTACACACACAGACCCCTGTTCTGGCTCTGTAAGGAGTGATTGCGGGATCGACCACATGCATCGGCTCCGGGGACACGCTGCGCGCGCGCGCGCCTGCTATATCCATTTAAAGAGCCGACGTACAATGACGGCGATTCGCGCAGCTGTGCCAACCTGCCGCAGTACAACTGTGGCGGCTGGTCGGCAAGTAGTTAAAGTGGAAGTGAACCCTCCTGTTTTTTTAAGCCAAGGAAGCTGCCATCTTGGCCTCTGTTTGATCTACAACTGCCATGATGCTGCACATGTGATCCGTTATGACACCAGCCATTGTGTCTAGCACCCCCCAATTACTTACCTGAGCCCCTTATTTCTCCAGCAATGTCCACAATTGTCTAAGCTGTCCGGGACACTCCTCCTGATTGGCTGAGACACAGCAGGGGCGCCAATGGCTCCCGCGGCTTTCAATCAAAGTCAGTCAGCCAATCAGGAGAGAGGGGGCGGGGCCAGGTCAGGGCTTCGTGTCTGAATGGATACATGGAGCTCTGACTCTACTCGGGTGCCCCCATAGAGAGCTGTTGACTGTGGGGGCACTTGATAGGCGGGAGAGGCCAGGAGAAGCAAAGAGGCACCCGATAAGAGGAGGATCCGGGCTGCTCTGTGCAAAACCATCTGCACAGAGGAGGTAAGTCTGACATGTTTGTTATTTTATTTTATTTTTTTAAACAAGACTTTACAATCACTTTAATGTTAAAGTCTAGTTTAAAAAGCACACCCCAACGTCCCTTTAAAAGGTTGGGAAGGATTGGCAGTGATGTGACCACTGAGATTGGCTGTCACAGTGATCACATGATCAGGAGCCGGTCCCACTGACTATCAATTATTAGTAGGGACCAAGAGCACACTCTCAGCGCAGAAACCTCGGCCACCCCATTGACGCATTTGTGTGCTGCATTGGGGGCGCTAAAGCCCACCCTTTTCCCACCGCACATATTGTTCCGCGGACTCCAACAGGTTATGAGCACATAACCATAATTCCGTGAACAAACACTGCAGCCTTCAATTGCAGGTTAGCCGTTACGGCTGTTTGTCCACATTACAACATTTTTCAGCGCTACAGAAGACACGAAAAAATTGCAAATTTGCGATGACATTGAGGACCTCCGTACACTGCACACATAATAATAAATGACTGAAAAGCGACTTCCATCAGGTCTGTCCGGGGCGTAGAGGCTAAATACCACTTTGCGGCACCCAGACGCGCTCAATCATCTTTTGTTTACAAGCCTGTAATCAGTATGTGAGATTCTGAACAAGGTTGTAACATGAAATTCTATCCTGTCCATTTGCCGAGCCTCTTTGTATCCGGCATCCATATTTAACCACCAGTTTCCTCCGCTGTTTGGGTGAGTGGGAGTGAATTGTGAATCTCGCAGAAGATAAAAAGCCTGGCAGAGAGACCTCCCACTCACCATCATGGAGACAGCTTGGATTGCAGGCAGCCTTGTTAGGAAAACATCTTCTGGAAGAGATAATCAAACAAAAAGACTAAAATGTGTCGATTCACCTGTTATATCTGAAGAAAACGACTTCTAGGCTGCTAGATTACGCACACAACTATGTAAAGACAATGGTATGTCTAATGCATTTAACTGAAACATATTATAAAGAATTACTGGATTCATAACAATCACATCACTGGGAATGCAGCCTATCCATTTACTAGAGACCGGTGACATCACTGAGAATGCAGCCTATCCATTCACTAGAGACCAGTGACATCACTGGGAATGCAGCCTATCCATTCACTAGAGACCGGTGACATCATTGAGACTGCAGCCTATCCATTCACTAGAGACCGGTGACATCACTGAGACTGCAGCCTATCCATTCACTAGAGATCAGTGACATCACTGAGAATGAAGCCTATTCATTCACTAGAGACCGGTGACATCACTGAGAATGCAGCCTATCCATTACTAGAGACCAGTGACATCACTGAGACTGCAGCCTATCCATTTACTAGAGACCAGTGACATCACTGAGACTGCAGCCTATCCATTCACTAGAGACAGTGACATCACTGAGAATGAAGCCTATTCATTCACTAGAGACCGGTGACATCACTGAGAATGCAGCCTATCCATTTACTAGAGACCAGTGACATCACTGAGACTGCAGCCTATCCATTCACTAGAGACCAGTGACATCACTGAGAATGAAGCCTATTCATTCACTAGAGACCAGTGACATCACTGAGAATGCAGCCTACCCATTCACTAGAGACCGGCGACATCACTGAGAATGCAGCCTATCCATTCACACTAGAGACCGGTGACATCACTGAGAATGCAGCCTATCCATTCACTAGAGACTGGTGACATCACTGAGAATGCAGCCTATCATTCACTAGAGACCGGTGACATCACTGAGAATGCAGCCTATCCATTCACTAGAGACCGTGACATCACTGAGAATGCAGCCTATCCATTCACTAGAGACTGGTGACATCACTGAGAATGTAGCATATCCATTCACTACGGCTGAACCTTTCTACAGAATCCTGAAGAAACAATCACATTGCTCTGCACTCTCCATATAGCTCATAATTCTCTGTTTGTTTGGAGTACACGATTTCACACCATATAAAATCCTCAGCATTATTTCCCAACATTTACATGTTCTTTTGCTGATTAACTTTTAAAATAGCTGATTTCTTTTATAGTCCGCTTGCCTGAAAAGCTAACGCAATCAAACACATTAATTAAGACAAGAGAAGTTGTCATGGAAATAGCAAAACCCAGCAAAAGCATTGAAATAAAACAAAAAAAAATGTAAGATAATGAGGAGGTATGTGCTCCAGGGGTCCTGATGAGATGTCCCCATTCCGGTGTATGAAGTGCCTTCATTTTGTTAATAATTCGGTTCTGGGAACACTATGAAACCTTACTAAATTTAATATGAAAGTCAACTGGGGACTTTGCCTTTGTGTTACGAAGCAACAATCTCACATAAAGCCCAACTTCAGGAATTAGAATCTAGGAACGAGCCGCTGAGAGCCTGAGCCCGCCGTTCCCACCCCCTCCACAGCCCAGCGCTAGTGAGTATGGATGCGGGTGGGGTTCAGGGGCAGAGAATACAGCGGTGACTGACATTCACCAGCTCCCTGCTCACGGCTCTGAGAACCGAGAGATCAGTGGTGTTTGATGCGCATACACACGGTCACACAAAAGTTCTCTGAACTTTCGACCGCCAAGAACGCGGTTACGTACAACACTACAACGAGCCGAGAAAATTAAGTTTAATGCATCCGAGCATGCGTCTAATTGTTTCCGAGCATGCGTAGGAATTTTGCATGTTGGAATTGCTACAAACGATCGGAATTTCTGATCTGAACTTTTTCCTTTGCAAAAATATACTAGCAAATTATGAAATACTTACCTTAGAACGAAGCCCTCCAGCACTGTTGAGAGGGCTTCCATCTTCACCTGTTCTTCCTTGTGAGTTCGTGTTGGCCGTCTGATTGGCCGTGCTGTGATGACGCCACTCCCACGTGTGCCCACAGGAGTGACTGACCGCGGCATGGGGCTCTGAAGGGACGGCGCGGGTATGCTAAGAAGAAAACTGAAAATTGTTTCAAATACTTACCAACATTTACCAACAACTTTCTTGGTACCTATCCATGGCAGCATACCAATAATTTTGGGACCTCCATAGACGTGAGAGAATAGGAAGGCTGAGAGCGAGCAAAGGTCCAAAAATGGCCATTGAAATTACCCAAGGGTCTTTGCAATGATCCACTCCAACATGTGCAAAGTGGCCCAATCTGGTGCCAGGCCGACAAAAGAACTTTGCAGAGTCCTGGGAGCGGAAAGGGATTTTTGCTTTTGGGAAAGGTCCCAAAATCGCTTGTATGCTGCCATGGAGGCATCAAGAAAATATTTTGGCTCTACATACAATTAAACAGAAAACAAGTCTGGCACTGTATTTCACGGCAGTAAACTTTTGCTTTGGCATCAACTGTAAAGGATTCTTGAAGACAGGGCAGATTGCGGTGAAAAAGTTTTCCATTAATTATTTTCTGTCCTCTTCTTGGTTTACGCCGGGGTCTCTCCTGGAAGCCGAGACTATGGCTGGAGGTGTTTGTAATATGAGTCTATTTTTCGTGTCGCTCAGCATGCAAACTGACTGCCAACCGCCTCGGAGCCCCGTCCGATTCTCCCTTTGTGTCTACATAATGCAACATTAAAAATTCCATTCCGCCTAGAGCTCGTCATTGGGAGAGTGCGCAGCGCCTCCAGCCTTCCGAGGCAATCATAAAGCTAATATTTAATATCTATACTTTTTCTCCAACTTAAATAAAGTATCATTGAGTGCCTTTGTCCCTACAGACATTCTGCAGATGTTCTGCGAAAAAAAAAAAGAAGATCTTTGCAGAAGAATATTGCCGCTCGTGCCGGGGGAAAAAATTAAAAATAAATTACGTTTACCCAAAATAAGATTGGAGAAAACATTCCAATTACATGTGTTGCAATCTGGCACTGAAGTATCATAATCATGAGAATATTTATTTATTTTTTTATTTCTAGAGAACCTTCACAATTCTGCCTCGCTGCACCGCTGTGAAAGGATAACATTCAGGAGTATCCGAGTGTAAAAATTGAAATGTAACCGACAAGTACTGATGAGTCGTACAACCCTGGATTGGATTTGCCGAAATTAAAAAGAAGTTTAAATGCCCAAACCCTTGTAGCACTGTCCCTGTAGGGCTTGCTGTGCGTTGACTTCATAGGCCTCTCTCTTGTTACCTGCAGCTGGTTACTAGACATGTCATGGCCGAAAAATTTCTTTTTTTGGGTCATTCGTTTTGATTGCAATTCGTAAATTCGTAAATTTGTAAATTCGTAAATTTGTATATTCGTAAATTCTAAATTTGTAAATTCTAAAATTCGTTAATCCAAAAATAAGATTAAGAAGTAGTAGTTAGAGCCAGAAGAGCAAAGTCCCTTTAAGTAGAAGATTATCGGGACAGAGCTCTTTAGGACACCAGCCAGTGTCCCCTTTAACAGACCCACAGCTGACTATAAGGCACCAGAGGGGTAGCTAGAGCACAAGGTCCCCAAGATCTCTTTGTCTGTACCCACAAGGCCCAAGGACAGGTAGTCTCCTTCCAATCTTCCAAGCGACACGTTGATAACAAACAGATCTTTAGCAGACAGCTACCTTCAGTCAACTGCTCCTTACCACCCGGGTCTCAGCATTTCTCTCCTCATTTTGCCCACATGAGACCTCTTCCACAGCAGCTTGTGCCTGAGAGGGCAGCATGTCCCACTCTGGACTGATCCATTCTGGGAAAAGACCCAGAGCTCTGCATGCTCCCAGAATATATACAGATTCCCAGTATGCCATCAGAGCCTGAGTCTCTAGGATAGGCCAGGGCTGCATCAATATTCATGCTTCCATCTGCATAGCTCCACACCTATCATCCAGAAACTTCTCAAGTTACATAAATACAGAGGGAGATATCCAGCAGACTGGCAGCAGCAGAGCAAACAGAGCAGACCTAATCAACAACATCAAACAATCACAGCATTGAGTACAGTGAGCCAAACTATGCTTTTACCTTACCCAACTAAATGTACCTATCAAAAACACCCACTAGCACTTACCTAACTATCCTAGCACCTACCCTGTTTCCCCGAAAATAAGACCTAGCGTGACTGTCGGTGATGCCTGCAATATAAGCCCTACCCCCCAAATAAGCCCTAGTTAAAGTCCTTGTAGGTCTTATTTTCAGGTTAGGGCTTATTTTTGGGGAAACAGGGTAGGGCTTATTTGGGGGGTAGGGCTTATATTGCAGCCATCACCGACAATCACGCTAGGTCTTTGCTACACATAGTAACACTAATCCTCCTAGCTGGGGCAGCATAAAACTCAACCTGCCTACAAGCGGGCCTTGCTTCTCTTTAGTATCTTGGTCATGAATGTGTTTAAGTTGTGAATTGATTCTTCATCTCTATGTTGCAATATTTTCCTGGAGGGGAAAAACTAGAACTGAAAGACAAAACTATAATGCCGCGTACACACGAGCAGAATTTCCATCGGAAAAATCTTGGATGTTTTTTCCAAAAGGAATACCACTTAAGCTTGGCTTGCATACACACGGTCACACAAAAGTTTGCTGAACTTTCAACCGTCAAGAACGCGGTGATGTACAACACTACGACGAGCCGAGAAAATTAAGGTCAATGCTTCCGAGCATGCGTCAAATTGTTAGCAAGCATGCGTAGGTATTTTGCGCATCGGAATTGGTACAGACGATCGGCATTTCCGAACGGAACTTTTTCTGACCGAAAAATTGAGAACCTGCTCTCGATCTTTTGCTGGCTGGAATTTCGCCAGCAAAAGTCAGATGGAGCATACACACAGTCGCATTTTCGGACCAAAAGCTCTTATCAGACTTTTGCTGGTGGAATTTCCGCTCGTGTGTACGGGGCATAAGGGAGGGTTAAAACCCCTTTCAGTTTTATTTTTGCCATCGGTGTCCTATTCATTTGGAAGCTCCAAGAGTGTCCAGCCATGAAGAATATGGGGAAAGGTAGCAGATATTAGGTCACTTCCTACTGCTACATCTGCGCCCAACAACCGCAGAAGAAGGGACAGTGATTGGACGGTGTGCAGTCATGTGGTTACACATAAATCAATCAGAAAAGGTACTTTTAGAGCTATTTTTTTTAGAAAACACTTAAGAACACTGACAAAGTGCTGTGACAGGTGCCATTGGGCCGTTTGTGAGATTGCGAGCATTTCCATCTACTTTAAATTGCATCATAAAAGCTTTCTGTCATTGCACATATCCAGTCTGAGAACACCAGGAAGGAGACAGATGCTGTAAAACTCTTATGACTTTTTAAAATTGCTCAGATATGTAAAAAACAGATGGGAGAAGGAATAAAAAGAGAGAAAAGAAAAAAATACAACATGTCGTACCCCCGTCAGTCCTAAAATCCATCTTGTGCTGCGTAGCAGAGTAAGGGAAGGAAAGCCCATATGGACCACAGAGCTGTGGAATCTAAAGGGTTAGTTCCTACAAAAGTCACATGTTGGCCTTTGGTAGATGCCGACAGATTCAGTCACCCACTGGCTTATCAAATCTCTTGGGGATTCTGGTGGTGAAACCTCAGTTCTCAGGTCCACCTACTGGTTGCAAACATTATAAGTCGTCCCTTGTTGGGGTTTTGCTTCTTTACATGATGAAAAAGACAACAGGAAAGGCAAGACGTCCACTATTGTTGCTGGAGAATGGCAGAATGAAGGAATTTCTCAAAGAGAGATCTCAATGCTAGAGTCCACCACAGATACGTTGCTTAACAAGCAACTGGGTGACTCAGTTTTTTAGCATCCACCTGTCTTTGGATGGACTGACCCTTGAAGATCTACTGTATTTACCTTTTTGAATCTACTGTATTTACCTTTTTGAGGTTGCGCGACCCTGAAACATAACCACTCATGTCCCGCCATGGCTGAATTTCCAGTGGTGGCCGGTGGAAACATTTTTTGGGGGGGAAGGCAAACAGTATGCCACCCCCTCCCCCGTCAATTGGTAGCACTTACCCCATCACTGGCAGCCTTCCCTGCTCGGCGGCAGCGGCCTCCCGTTCCCCTGCTCTCCACAGGTCATCACGCAGCGGCCTCCCGTTCCCCTGCTCTCCACAAGTCATCACGTCGGCGGCCTCCCGTTCTCCTGCTCTTCATGGGTAATCAAGCGGTGGCCTCTTGTTCTCCTGCTCTCCACAGGTCATCACGGCAATGGCCTCCCATTCTCCTGCTCTCCACGGGTTATCACGACAGCTGCCTCCCGTTCTCATGCTCTCCACGGGTCATCACGGCGGCGGTCTCCCGTTCTCCTACTCTCCACGGGTCATCACGGTGGCAGCCTTCGGTTCTCCTACTCTCCACAGGTCATCACGGCGACGGCCTCCCGTTCTCCTGCTCTCCATGGGTCATTACAGCGGCAGCCTCCCTTCCTCTTGCTCTCCACGGGTCATCACGGCGGCGGCCTCCCGTTCTCATGCTCTCCACGGGTCATCACGGCGGCCATCTCCCATTCTCCTACTCTCCATGGGTCATCACGGTGGCAGCCTCCCTCCCGTTCTCCTACTCTCCACAGGTCATCACGGCGGTGGCCTCCCGTTCTCCTGCTCTCCACGTGACATCACGGTGGTGGCCTACCGTTCTCCTGCTCTCCACGGGTCATCACGGCAGCGGCCTCCCATTCTCCTGCTCTCCACGGGTCATCACGGCGACGGTCTCCCCTTCTCCTACTCTCCAGGGGTCATCACGGCGGCAGCCTCCCGTTCTCCTGCTCTCCACGGGTCATCACGACGGCGGCCTCCTGTTCTCCTGCTCTCCAGGTGTTATCACGGTGGTGGCCTACCGTTCTCCTGCTCTCCACAGGTCATCACGGCGGCGGCCTCCCATTCTCCTGCTCTCCGCGGGTCATCATGGTGGCGGCCTCCCATTCCCCTGCTCTCCACGGGTCATCATGGCGGTGGCCTCCCGTTCCCCTGCTCTCCACAGGTCATCACAGCGGCAGCCTCCCGTTCTTCTGCTCTCCACAGGTCATCACGACGGCGGCCTCCTGTTCTCCTGCTCTCCACGGGTCATCACAGCGGCGGTCTCCCCTTCTCCTACTCTCCAGGGGTCATCACGGCGGCGGCCTCCCGTTCTCCTGCTCTCCACGAGTCATCACGACAGCGGCCTCCTGTCCTCCTGCTCTCCAGGTGTTGTCACGGTGGTGGCCTACCGTTCTCCTGCTCTCCACAGGTCATCACGGCGCCGGCCTCCCATTCTCCTGCTCTCCGCGGGTCATCACGGCGGCAGCCTCCCATTCCCCTGCTCTCCACGGGTCATCACGGCGGTGGCCTCCCGTTCCCCTGTTCTCCACAGGTTATCACAGCGGCAGCCTCCCGTTCTTCTGCTCTCCACAGGTCATCACGACGGCGGCCTCCTGTTCTCCTGCTCTCCAGGTGTTATCACGGTGGTGGCCTCCCATTCTCCTGCTCTCCACGGGTCATCACGGCGACGGTCTCCCCTTCTCCTACTCTCCAGGGGTCATCACGGCGGCAGCCTCCCGTTCTCCTGCTCTCCACGGGTCATCACGACGGCGGCCTCCTGTTCTCCTGCTCTCCAGGTGTTATCACGGTGGTGGCCTACCGTTCTCCTGCTCTCCACAGGTCATCACGGCGGCGGCCTCCCATTCTCCTGCTCTCCGCGGGTCATCATGGTGGTGGCCTCCCATTCCCCTGCTCTCCACGGGTCATCACGTCGGCGGCCTCCCGTTCCCCTGCTCTCCACGGGTCATCACGGCGGCGGCCTCCCGTTCCCCTGCTCTCCGCATGTCATCACAGCGGTAGCCTCCCGTTCTCCTGCTCTCCACAGGTCATCACGGCGGCGGCCTCCCATTCTCTTGCTCTCCACGGATCATCACAGCGGTGGCCTCCCGTTACCCTGCCTTCCACGGGTCATCACGGCGGTGGCTTCCGTTTCCAACCTTCTCCCTGGCGGCCAGTCTGGAGTCTTCTCTTTTCGGCCAATTGGAAAACGGGTCTCACACCCGCTTCCAATTGGCCGGATTGAGGATCAGTGGTTCAAAAGCAAATATTAATTCGCTGTTGTAACACACCTGGGTGGGATCGGAGAGCAACCGTATACAATGAGAAACAAAATACAATTTGAATAATACACAATTTAATTAAACCATGGATACGTCATGAAGGCATTGAAAGGCATAGATAGGCGCTTAGACGTAAAAACATATATACATATTCCCCGTATTTTCAGCACTTTCTTTTCTTTTCATTGTCAATCTCTTTTTCATTAAAAAGAATCCGCAAACATAATCAAGGTCATAGAAGGCGCATGGCAGAAAGATCAGATTCATCCTGATAATACTATTGTTTACACAGACCAAGTCTCACTCCCTGTGACTTTGTCACAATGACATTTTGTACTCTTCTACTGCAATTAGGTTTTGTTTTAAATCAACATGAATTAGATTAAAAATGTTCTGTCCTCTTTCCATTTACATTAAAGTTTTGTTTAACCACTTCATCTACGGAGGGTTTTACCCCCTTAATGACCAGGTCATTTTTTGCAATACAGCACTGCGTTATTTTAACTGACAATTGCGCGGTTGAGCGACATTGTACCCAAATAGAATGTATGTCCTTTTTACCCAGAAATAGAGCTTTCGTGGTAATTAATTACCTATACGTTTTTTTGGGGGGGTTTTTTGCGCTATAAACAAAAACAAAAAAAGACCGATAATTTAAATCAAATTT
This sequence comes from Lithobates sylvaticus, assembly GCA_028564925.1. Lineage (NCBI taxonomy): Eukaryota > Metazoa > Chordata > Amphibia > Anura > Ranidae > Lithobates > Lithobates sylvaticus. The sequence goes on from CM053027.1 coordinate 22,617,713, forward strand.
CTTCATCAGTTTAAGCCGATATGTATTGTATTCTAGACATGTGCACAATAGAAAAATTTGTTTAGTTTCGTTTCGTTTCTGTTAGTTTCCGTTGATTCGTAACGATTCGTAATTTCGTAAGTCGTCGGTGTTCGTATTCGTAACGATTCGTAAATTCGTAAGTCGTCGGTGTTCGTATTCGTAACGATTCGTATGTTCGTAAGAGTTATTTTTTCGTTGATTCGAAATTCAGACGCATTCGTATTTTCGTAGACTTAGTTACATTCGTACTTTCGTAAGATTGATTTATTCGTACTTTCATAACATTGTTTTCGTAGATTCGTAATCGGAGCATAATTCATAATTTGATGTAATGTGTATGCTATTATTACATTGTAAGAGACACGGAAAATTACGAATCGAAAAAAAGTTACGAATGTACGAATTTTTTCATTCAATCCATTCGAAGCACGTTAAGCAGCGCCATTGTAAGAGACACGGAAAATTACGAATCGAAAGAAAAAAAATAAAAGTTACGAATGTACGAATTTTTTCGTTCAATCCATTCAAAGCCCGTTAGGCAGCGCCATTGTAAGGGACACGGAAAATTACCAATTCAACAAAAAAAAAAAAGTTACGAATGTACGAATTTTTTCGTTCATTTTGATTTTCGTTGTTCCTGTTTTCGTTTTTCGGATTTTCTTCTTTAGTAGTTTCGTTGTTTCTAATTTGGTTATTTCGGATTTTCGTTGTTTTTCATATTCGTTCGATTCGATAATTCGTTATTCGTTAAAATTTTTAGCGAATCATTCGTTCATTCGTACGATAACGAATGAACGAATATAACGAATTTTAACGAAAAGCTAATTAAAACAAAAGGAATTGCACATGTCTATTGTATTCTGCTACATTTTTTTGGCAAAAACAATCCCAATAAGCGTATTTTGATTGGTTTGCATAAAAGTTATAGTGTCTACAAACTATGGGATAGATTTAGGGATTTTTTATTTATTTTTATTAGTAATATCGGTGATCATTGATTTTTTAGCGGTATTGCGACATTGCGGCGGACAAATCTGACACTAAGTGACACTTTTTGGGGGGCCAGTGACACCAATACAGTGATCAGTGCTAAAAAAAAAAAAAAATGTGCTTCCACTGTATAAATGACACAGGCATGGAAGGGGTTAACATCAGGGGTGATGAAAGGGTTAACTATGTTAACTATGTTCCCTATGTGTGCTTTCTAACTGTAGGGGAAGTGCTTTGACTAAAGGAAAACAGAGATTCGGGATTTCTGATTAGCCTGAACATGATATCTCCATTTTCCTTTCTGGCATAACAGCGGTCTGCCTTGGAGTGGGAAGAAAGAGATAGAGTGGGGGAGAGAAGAGAGAGAAAGAGAGAGGATAGAGAGGGAGGAATAGAAGGAGGAAGAGGGATAGAGAGAAGGAGGGGAGAGAGAGAGAGAGAGAGAGAGAGAGAGAGAGAGAGAGAGAGAGAGAAAGAAAGAGAAAGAGAGAGAGAGTGGGGGAGAGAAGAGAGAGAAAGAGAGAGGATAGAGAGGGAGGAATAGAAGGAGGAAGAGGGATAGAGAGAGGGAGGGGAGATAGAGAGAGAGAGAGAGAGAAAGAAAGAGAAAGAGAGAGAGTGGGGGAGAGAAGAGAGAGAGAGAAAGAGAGAGGATAGAGAGGGAGGAATAGAAGGAGGAAGAGGGATAGAGAGAGAGAGAGAGAGAGAGAGAGAGAGAGAGAGAGAGAGAGAGGTGTAGAGACAAAGGGGACAATGTGAGTGAGATAAGAATAGAAGGAGGGAGAGAGATGAATTGATGGAGGTATATAGAGGAATGGAGAGAGTGGGTTAAAGATGGGGGGGGGGGGGGGAGAGAGAGAGAGAGAGAGAGAGAGAGAGAGAGAGAGAGAGAGAGAGAATTGAATTGGGGGATAGAGATATGAATAGAGAGAGAATAATTTAGGGGAGGGAGAGAGAGGAGAGATGGGGAGAGGAATAGAGAAGAAGATAGAGAAATACAGAGAGAGGGAGACAAGGAATAGAGAAAGATGAATGGAGGGAGAGAGAGGAGAGGTCGGGGAGGGGGGGAGGTATCGAAAAAGTGTGAGCGTGGTAAAGGGAGAGAGAGAGATGAGAGAGAAGAGAGAGATGATGGAGGGAGAGGAATAGAGGGAGAAAAATAAAAAGGAAGATAGAGGACACAAGAGAGTGAGAAGAGGTAGGATGAGAAAGACGGAGAAAAGAGTAGAGAGGGAGAGGAAGAAAGAGCGAGAGAGGGAAGTAGATGGAAGAGAGAGGGAGAGGGAGGGGAAATAGAGGGATGAAGAAAGGAAGAAATAGAGGGAGAACGAGAAATAGAGAGAATGAGAGAGAGAGGGGAATAGAAAGAGGGATAGAGATGAATATAGAGAGGTAGAGAGGAATAAAGGGAGGGTGAGAGAGGAACAGAGAGTAGTAGAGAGAGAAAGAGGGAGAAGGAGTGTGTGACAGACCTACCCGAGACAGGGGCTTTTGGAGGGGACAGAATGTTAGCCTCCTGCCTACTGACTTTTAAGGGAACACTACTCTTTGTGGGGTGTATGCCTGGGGGACCCTTGGAGTAATGTTACTTTGGATTCAAGTTCTTGTCCCCCCAAGACACACAGACTCTGGGACTCTAAGCCTGGGATCCATGTTAAGGGCCACATTACCAGCAATGACTACTCCACACCGTGGGACTCATAGCAGATGTTGATGTCATCAGAAAGCCACCTGTCTGGGGTTGCCTGGGGTTGCCGGCTATAATGTGTTTATTGTAAGTAGGTCTAGTGTGCCTCTTAAGGGTCTTTCACCCATTGTTAATTATGCTAATTAACTCACCGATTGTCTGCCTGCTAGCAAACCATTGTGGGTTTGGTTTACTCTTGTAATAATGTGTATTGTACAGTACATTGACATAAAAAAAAAGGGGATAAATCCGCGCTTAGTAAACGTCTATGTGACACGAGCTTCTTTTCCTACAGTACATTGACATTGTATGCAGTATTGTAGGGGCTGTGAAGTCTGACCTGGAGGGAGACCTCTGAGTCTTCCAGGTGACTAGTTAACGTGATGTTTATAGTATATGTCGGTTGTTGTAATTATATTCCTGTGTACAGGTTGAATTGTTAGGGTAATATTAACATAATGGGGGGGGGGGGGGTGTCCTCTTGTGGTGTATATATTCTGTGTAAGTGTGTTCAATAAAAGAGAGTTCCAGTTTTGCAACCAAACGAGTCCTGCCTAGTTCTTGGTTACAATAGGCAGCTATAATATCTGATATCTATGTTCAGATGGGAGGAAGCGGTATACTGACGAAAGCACTCAAGTGGAGTGTGGGACGGATCCATCGGGCTAGCCTGCAAATCCCCTCCAAAAGCCTTTGTCCAAAAGCCTTCCGACTCGGGTAAGTCTGTCACAGAGAGATAAAATAAAGAGAGCGAAAGAGAAACAGAAGCATTGTGTGGGATCACCGTCTACTTCCTGGACTGAGATGCCAGCTATTAGATGAAACAATCATGTAAATCCTGATACCTGTGCACAAATGTCTGACACCGATCAGCCCCCTGCTGCAGCCTCCCAACTTGTGATTTACTACAAAGGTTCAATGCTGCAGTCTGATCACTGAGGAAATGCTTCCCCCTGCCTGCAGCAGACTGATGACATCATCTCAGCCTAGGCAAAGTTACTGACTGAAACGCTAATGCCGCGTACACACGGTCGGAATTTCAGATGGAAACAGTCCGATGGGAGCTTTTCATCTGATTTTCCGACCGTGTGTATGCCCAACGGTCTTTTTCCGTCGGAATTTCCTGTTCTTAATTTTTCCGACGGAAAACCTTTCTATCGGATTTTCCGATCGTGTGTAGGCAATTCCGACATGCAAAATTCCAACGCATGCTCGGAAACAATTCGACGCATGCTCGGAAGCATTAAACTTCCCTTCTATAGTGCTGTCGAACGTGTTTTATGCCGCTGTGTTACAGACCGTCGGAATTTGGTGTGAGCGTGTGTAGGCAACACAGTTTAAGCGAAATTCCGTTGGAATTCCGACAGGAAAACCATCAGAGCTTTTTCCAACGACAATTCCGACCGTCTGTACACGGCATAAGGAGCCCTGTTAATAATAAAATTCTGAGCTTTTTTGAAAAATTATACTATTAAATTACGAAATGTCCGAAATTTTCTTCAAGCAGACATAGAGAGAACTTGTGAACAGACAAAAAATTTGTGCAAATATGCGAACACCGTTAAAGTCTATGGGACACGAACGTGAAAAATCAAAAGTGCTCATTTTAAAGGCTAATGCCCCGTACACACGAGCGGATTTTCTGTCGGAAAAATCTTGGATGGTTTTTCCGACAGAATTCCGCTCAAGCTTGGCTTGCATACACACGGTCACACAAAAGTTTGCTGAACTTTCGACGAGAAAATTAAGTTCAATTAAGTTCAATGCTTCCGAGCATGCGTCAAATGGTTTCCGAGCATGCGTAGGAATTTTGCGCAACGGAATTGGTACAGACGATCGTAATTTTCCGATCGGAACTTTTTCCGACCGAAAAAATTGAGAACCTGCTCTCAATCTTTTGCTGGCGGGAATTCGGCCAGCAAAAGTCCGATGGAGCGTACACCCGGTCAGAATTTTCTGACCAAAAGCTCTCATCGGTCTTTTGCTGGCCGAATTTTCCGATCGTGTGTACGCAGCATTACAGTATATGCAAGTTATTGCCATAAAAAGTGTTAGTGATCTGCTAAAACTATTCTGAAGCTATTTTTTTTTCTCCAAAAAATGACCAATAAAACATTGTTTATTTCATTTCGATCCACCGTTTACAAGCAAATCCCATCATGAAGTGTAATTCCTCTAAAAGTTAAAAACATTAAGAGACTTAAGAATATTTTCTAGAATTCTCCGGATGGAACTCAGTGCCGTTACGGAGTCCAAAGGTTATGAGCTATGTATCTTCACAGTATGAAATGCTTGCTACATTAAAACAATCTAATTAAAGTTAATGGGTAGTAATAACAGAAGACGCTGTGTCCGGCTCTTTTATGTCCCCTCTATCTATCTTGCCCCCTCTTTGCATTTTTTTTTTTTATATATAATTTTTATTTTTTTTGACACGGCTTTGTTACTTTTACAGAGGACGCTGCTTATTGGTCCATGGAATGCTGGGTTGAGCTTCAAACCGGGTCCAAGGAAGCCAAAGCAGCCATTGTTTCATTAAGACAATAAAAATCAATGGCGCGTACGGCAAAGTTAATGGCTTTTCATCCGGTTTATGGGCTGAACTGTTCATATAAATGTTAAGGAAATGAACTCTTTAAATATCTTCCTTCTATGGCTGGACTATCTGAACACAAAGGCGATGACTGCTGGAGTTAGAGCCATTCACGGTGCTGTTGGACATAGGGGGGGGTATTTAAAGTTGAACCCCAAGGCTAACAATTAAATATACAGATTACATACTCATAAGTAAACCTAAAATACATATATAAATAATATACTACATATATATACACACATATATACATATATATATATATATATATATATATATATATATATATATATATATATATATATATATATATATATATATATATATATATATATGTATGTATGTATATATATATATATATATATATATATATATATATATATATATATATATATATATATATATATGTGTATATATGTATATATATATATATATATATGTATATATATATATATATATATATATATATATATATATATATATATATATATATATATATATATACATACACATATACATATATATATATATACACACACATACATATATATATATATATATATATATATGTAGCGCCATAACCCCTGCGGGGCGGCTATGTATTTTCTGGGCTTACCAATTACCTCCTCCTTGTAGCTCGTCGTTCGTTGTCTAGGGGCTCCCAGGCTTAGTACCCAGTAACTTCAGAAGCTGACACTCAAATGTCCTTTTGAGGATTTTTATTTGCAAAAAGTAACGTTCAAATATAACACAGTCTCTTAGTTGGGAATAGAGGGCACGGGTGATAAAGCTCAGGCACTTCAGAGCTGCTGACATCAATCGAATGTCTCTTTAGCCCAGAGAGTAGCCACTCGCAACTGGGCGCTTCACTGTTGGATAAACCCCTGTCAGTAGATTTAGCAGCCAACAAGTGATTCAAAGACTTGCAAAGTCTCTGCCACAGACTTGGTTGTAACTGAAAGATGAGTTAGGAACTTTTCCTACGGTACCTGAATCTTCCAGCCGTTTCGGCGATACCGTAAGAAATGCGGATTCACCAGCGTCCATACAATAACAGCTCCCAGGCTCTTACCGAGCAGCCAGCTTCTTGGCCCTCCTCTGAAGAGTCCTCCCCTGGTCACTTGTACGAGTTGCTGTGCCTCTCCAATGCCGAGAGCACACCGGGACACTTCAGAATCCTCCTTCAGTTACTGGGACTCGAACTAGCCAGTTCCGAGGCTCGGGAACAGACGGATCCCCACCCCAGACCATGAGGGCCTCTGGGGCTGGTCAGGGTGACCAGGCTTACGGGGGGCAGCAGACACTCCTGGGTCCGGGACCCCTCATGGGGTTGGTCCGGACCGGAAACCAGGAATCAAAGACCAAGCCAAACCCTGAACACGTGACTTCAGCATCTTAAGTACCCCTTCCCAGGATACACAGCGGGGCCAGACGCGCCCACTGATGGGCTCTGAGAAAGATTGGTACCTAACACGTCCAACCAGGCTACGTTCTCAGCCGGTCACAGGTGCTTCACTGCACCTATGATCAGGCAGAACTTCAATACATCCCAGCCAAACTGATGCCAAAGTAAATGACCTAAACAATTAACTCCCAGAACTCCGTTACAGTTCTGAAAAAAATACATTTACACATATAGCGCACACTTTAGAAAAGTGTTGGCGCTACATATATATATATATATATATATATATATATATATATATACTGTAAATCAATACACAGACATATATATTTTGTGTTATATACTATATATATATATATATATATATATATATATATATATATATATATATATATATATATATATATATACACACAGTATAAGTATATTATTTATATGATGTATTATTTATATATGTATTTTAGGCTTACTTATATGTATTTATTCTGTGTATTTAGTTCTTTGCCTGGGGTTCAACTTTAAATATTCCCATATGTCCAACAGCACCGTGCGTGGCTCTATCTCCAGAAGTCAAAAAATAAATATAAATATATATTATTTAAAAGAGTTGAAGCTGTTATAGCTGCAAAGGGTGGGCCAACTCAGTATTGAACCCTACGGACTAAGATTGGGATGCCATTAAAGTTCATGTGCATGTACAGGCAGGTGTCCCAATACTTTTGACAATTTAGTGTGTGTGTATATATATATATATATATATATATACAGCCACATTTTAAGGGAAATTTCAATACCTATAATTTAACCACTTACAGACCGTAAGATTTTTCCCCCTTAATGACCAGGCCATTTTTTGCGATGCGGCACTGCGCCGCTTTACCTGACAATTGAGCGGTCGTGCCACATTGTACCCGAACAAAATTGACGTCCTTTTTTTCCCACAAATAGAGCTTTCTTTTGGTGGTATTTTATCACCTCTGCGGTTTTTATTTTTTGCGATATTTACAAAAAATAGCGACAATTTTGAAAAAAAATATATTTTTTTTAATTTTTGCTATAATAAATATCCCCCCCCCCCCCAAAAATAAATAAATAAAATTGCTTCATCAGTTTAGGCTGATATATATTCTTTTACATATTCATGGTAAAAAAAAATCACAATAAGCGTATATTGATTGGTTTGCACAAAAGTTATAGCGTCTACAAAATAAAAGATACATTTATGTTTTTTTTTTTTACTAGTAATGGCGGTGATCTGCGATTTTTAGCAAGACTGCGACATTGCGGCGGACAGATCGGACACTTTTGACACTTATTTGGGACCAGTGACATTTATACAGCGATCAGTGCTATAAAAATGCACTGATTACTGTGTAAATGTAACTAGCAGGAGTTAACACTAGGGGGCTATCAAGGGATTAAATGTGTTCCCTAGGGTGGCGTTTCTAACTGTGGGGTGATGGGACTGACTGGAGGAGGAGACATATCGTCGTTCCTAATCACTAGGAACAGGTGATCTCTCTCTCCTTCCCTGTCAGAACGGGGATCTGTCTGTTTACATACACAGATCCCCGTTCTGGCTCTCTGTGGATCGATCGCAGGTGGCCGGCAGACATTGTGGCCGCCAGCCGCACACATATCGGGTCCCCTGCCTTGCAGGGGACACGCCTGCTTTTGCCCTTTAAGGTGCCGATGTACACCTACCGCGATTTTACAGGAATGAGGCGACCTACTGCAGTATAATAACGGCGGCTGGTCGGAAAGTGGTTAATAGTTAATTATTATTAGTTAGTTGATCTTTCGAATTTTCAGATCTTCTTTCTTATTTTCAGATTTTCGAATTTACAAATTTACGAATTGTGGATGGCCTGAAAAACGAAAAAAAATTGAGAATAAAATGAAGGAATTTTTCGGCAGTGCACATGTCTAGTGCATGCTCTACTTTCTCCGTGTTCTGGTGCGATTTCAACCCATTCAAATGAACAGGATGCAAAATTGCAGTGCACAAAATGTGCTAAAAATCACACGGAACGCGGCACGTGTTTCTGCGCAATCCTGGTATGAACCGGCCGTTACGTACATCTAGTTTTTGGGAATAGTCTTCACTTCCCATCCTACAGACACACCAGGGATGTCAGCACAGGCAACAATGAACTGATGGGTCTCAGCCTCCTTTTTCCTACATTATATAGTCATAACCTAAAATACAAAACATAAAAGCCAATAAAAATAAAATAAAATAAAGCACCAAACTTGACTTTTAGAGCTTATGGAGTCACAATGTGGGAGAGTCGCCATTTGTCTCCATTTGGTGGCTGCGCCACGTTCGGCGCTCCATGGATCACTGATGCTCGGTGGGATTTGGGGACTGGCGGAGGAGTAGAGAGAACACTTAAAGAGCGGGGAGGAAAAGAAATCACAAACGAAAACTGGAAACGAACAAAGCGACTGAGCAGTCATTTCACAAATACATTATATTTCCACTGTACAGAATGAACATCCCAGGTGGAAGATTCTGAGCAAAAGATAATAATTTGTCCAAAGAACAAAACCGACTCACATTGAATTATGAGGCAATAATGTGCATGGAGCTTAAATAGAGGAAGAGAGGTACTGGAGGGATGGCTAAGAAAAAAAAAAATACTGGTTTAAGAAAAGAAAAAAAAGGAAGGAAGGAAGGAAGGGTGGGAGGGAGGAAGAAAGGAAGGAAGGAAGGAAGAGAGGAAGGGAGAGAGGAAGGAAGGAATTGGAATAAAGAGAAAAAGTTAGAGTGGAGAGGATAGAAATAAAGCAAGGAGGGAGAGAGTAGGGAAGGAGATAAGGGAGGGAGGAAGGAAGGAAGTAAGGGAGGGAGGAATGAAGGGAGAGAGGGAGGAAGGAAGGAAGGGGTAAGGGAGGAAGGGAGGAAGGAAAGAATTGGAATAAAGAAAGAGAAAAACTGAGGGTGGAGAGGGATAGAAAGAAAGCAAGGAGGGAGAGAGGAGGGAAGGAAGGAAAGAAGGAATGGAGAAAGGAAGAAAGGAATGAGGGAAGAAAATAAGGGAGAGAGGATTGAAGAAAATAAGGAAGGGCAGAAGGGCTGAAGGAAGGATGGAAGGAAGGGCTTGACACTATTGGAAGGAAGAGAGAAAGAAAGAAAGGTAGGAAGAGAGGAAGGAAAGAAGGATAAAAGGAAGGGGAGAAAAGAAAAGAAGAATGGTAAGAAGAGAGGAAGGAAGGAAGGAAGGAAGGGAAAAGAAAATAAGAATGGTAGAAAGAGAGAGAGGAAGGAAAGGAGGAAGGAAAAGAGGAAGGAGAGAAGGACAGGAGGAAGGAAGAGAGAAAGGAAGAAAGGTAGGAAGAGAGAGCAAGGAAGGAAGGAAGGGAAAAGAAAACAAGAATAGTAGGAAGAGAGAGAGGAAGGAAGGGAGAAAGAAAGAGAGGTAGAAAGCGAGAGAGAGCAAGAAGGAAGAAAGGAAAGAAAGAAAAAAGAGAAAAACTGAGGATGGGGATGGCAGAAAAATACTGATAGGGAAGTGAGGGAAGCAAGGAAGGAAGGAAGGGAGAGGGGGAGGAAGGAAGAAAGGAGGGAAGAAAGATAGGAAGGGAGGAAGGAAATAAAGGAGACAGGAAGGAAGGAAAGCAGGAGGAAAAGAAAGAAGGAAGAGAACAACTAAGGATGAGATGGAATTAAATAAAAAAGGAAGGTAAAAGACTGAGGATACAAATGAATGAAGGAAGCAATGGATATAGGATAAGGGTCTGGTATAGATTTTGGAGGGTCCCCATGCTGATTTTTTTCCATTTTTACCCATTAAAGCTGTATGGGAATTGTGTTCAGCCCCATCCAGTCCCAGCATATTTCCGCCTGCAATAGACTTTGACAGGCTGCAGGTAGCTGGGCACCTGGGCACGTTACAATGCTAGATATCCCATGTGCAAGTCACCAGGTGTGCCACTTCACATGCAGGTGTAAGGCATCCCCTATTCATGTTATTTAAAGGAATTGTGGATTTTTAATGTTGCCCTTTAAACCTGCATCGGTACATGTTATACATGTGCAGAATGAATAAAAAAATTTGTTTCGTTTCGATTTGTTATTTACATAAATTTGTTTAGTTAAATTAGTTTAATTTGTTTTCAGAATTTGTTTAGTTTATTTGAACACTTAATTTGACTGAATTCGGAAAATTCTAATTGATTCTAATTAAAATTCCTTTCGAATTGCATTTGAATTTGAATTGAAATCCATTCGAATTGCATTCAAATCAAATTCCATTCAAAACAGAATTTATTCTATTCAAAATTTGAACTTTGGAAGATAATTATATTCTATTCCATTCTATTCTATTTCTTTTTCTATTGTATGCTATTCTTTTATTTTCTGTGCTATACTTTTATTTTCTATAATATTATTTTTTGTACAGACTTGAATTTATTCTATTCGAAATCTGAATTTCATAAGAAGTTTATACTCTATTTTATTCTATTCTATTCTTTTTTTTTCTATTCTATTCTTTTCTATTCTATTATTTTTCTATTGTATTTGAATTTTAATTCATTCTATTTGAAATTTGAATTTCAGAAGATGGTTATATTCTTTCTATTATATTATATTAAATTTTTATTATAATCTATTCCATTTATTTATTTTCTATTTTATTCTTTTATTTTCTATTCTATCCCTTTATTTTCTATTCAATTTTTTTTCTATTCTATTCTTTTATTTTCTATTCTATTCATTTATTTTCTATTCTAGTCTTTTATTTTCTATTCTGTTCTGATTTACTCTATTATAATATACTATTTTCTATTCTATTTTATTTTCTTCGGAAATTCAAATTAGTTTCTAAAATGATTCAAATTTGTAATGAATTCAAATTCGATTCGACTATTTGATTTTTTTTTTTTTTTATAAATCTTTATTTAAGAAAACATTTTTTTACAATTTTTCTTATCCAACACTTACAGATCTATTCTTTATAAAACAATCTAATCGAATTACATTCTATTTTCACATAGACACATTTTCGAGTACCTAACCTATTTTCTCAAATCTAAAACTGTTTGAATTTTGCCCGTTTTGTTTTTTTCGGATTTGTTTAAATTCGTTACTATTGTAATTCAAATACACCCAAATTTCAATTCGAAACTAAACGAACTACACATGTCTAGTACATGTTCCACATGGCAACACCCATGCCCAAAGGCCAGAAGTAATAACAGAATTCAGCTCTCATAGACTTGAGTCACATTTTTTCATTTGTTCGACAAGATTTGCTTGGTTCACTCATCTTCGCTCGCAAATCAAGACAGAATAAAAAAAAAAATATAGCTCGTCTTGCGAAACGCTCGTATACCGCGTTACTCGCAAACCGAGGTATCACTGTACAGCCTACCTTGCTTTGAACTTGCTGCATTGCGCAGCCATTGCAGTGCTTCGGATGCACATGGAAAAAGTATGTGAAGCGCTAAAACACTAAAAATTGTGCAAAAATGCAGAGAAAATAAATATATATGTATAAAATATATAAAAAGTGCCAGAACAAATTTTGTGCAACAATACTAAAGTATAATAAATAACGGTAAAACTGGTGGACAAAAGTCTCTCTATTTCAAGATAGACGCTAGTGAGGTAGATGGATGGAGATTTCTCTTCCGAACGTGGTCATGGGTACAATCTGATATTGTAGAGGTGCTATACACACAGAAATGTGTGAATGTGATCCCAGGGAAATTAACCGATTCAATACCGGGCCATTTTACACCCTTCCTTACCAGAGCACTTTTTGCGATTTGGCACTGCGTCGCTTTAACTGACAATTGCGCGGTCGTGCGACGTTGCACCCAAACAAAATTGACGTCCTTTTTTTCCCACAAATAGAGCTTTCTTTTGGTGGTATTTGATCGCCCCTGCGGTTTTTATTTTTTGCGCTATAAACAAAAGAAGAGCGACAATTTTGAAAAAAAACACAATATTTTTTACTTTTTGCTATAATAAATACCCATTTTTTTTTAAAAAAAACTATTTTTTTTACTCAGTTTAGGCTGATACGTATTCTTCTACATATTTTTGGTAAAAAAAATCGCAATAAGCGTATATTGATCGGTTTGCGCAAAAGTTATAGCGTCTACAAAATAGGGGATAGATTTATTGCATTTTTTTTTTTTTTTTTTACTAGTAATGGCGGCGATCTGCGATTTTTTTTTTTTTTCGTGACTGCGACATTGCGGCGGACACTTCGGACACTTTTAACACATTTTTGGAACCATTCACATTTACACAGCGATCGTTGCTATAAAATTGCATTGATTACTGTGTAAATGTGACTGGCAGGGAAGGGGTTAACACTAGGGGGCGCTGCAGGGGTTAATCTATTCCCTATATGTGTGATTCTAACTGTGGGGGGAGGGGACTCAAGGGGAGGAGACCGATCATGTGTTCCTCCGTACTGGGATCACATGATCAGTCTCTTCTCCGGTGACAGGACGTGGAGCTGTGTGTTTACACACACAGCTCCACGGTCCCGCACGGTCCCGTTGTTTTAACGGGCAATCGCGGGTGCCCGGCGGACATCGCGGCCGCCGGGCACTCGCACCGGGTCCCGAGCGACGCCACGGGCGCGCACGCCGCCGGTGGCGCGCGCGCGCCCCCCAGGCGGCCGAGAATGGGAGGACGTCATATGACGCCCACCCAGGATGGGAGATCCACCTTGTGGGCGTCATATGACAGTGGGCGGTAGGGAAGTGGTTAAACACTTGATAAGGTACTTCTTACCGGAAAGGATGGACACACATACCATACGGCAGTGAGTCAAAAACGCATGTGTGTTTCTCCTTTTGGATGATGGGAGGTGGTTCCAGGTCCTACAGGCACGCCTTGTGGATATGAACACGCAGCCTTGGGGTATCACCAAACCGATGCCCCTGTTGATGACCACTGGCGTCGAAACGCGTAGGAATTTTATTTGATACTTTTTTTACATTGCCCTTTACTGTTTTTATGCTTGTACATTTTAAACTGGACTGTCTTTGTTTGCTCCTTCATTGTGAGACTTTTTACTCCAATAAATCGTTATTGGTTAATTTGCACCATATGGAGCATTTTTTTCCTGTTTTTTATACCATGTCCTACCATTTGTGATCTCGGACGAGTCGGAGCTTCATTTCCATACCGTGTGCCAACCACCTGGATAATTTACTGTGCGTCTACCGGATGATCCATCGTGTGTCCACTCCTGGACGGTTTGGTGATACCCCAAGGCTGCGTGTTCATATCCACAAGGTGTGCCTGTAGGACCTGGAAGCACCTCCCATCATCCAAAAGGAGAAACACACATGCGTTTTTGACTCACTGCCGTATGGTATGTGCGTCCATCCTTTCCATCCTTACAGCGCAGTAATATTCCCCCTTCACTAGCACATTTCCTTCAGATGTACAGCAGCTGTCAGTGCTAGACATGTGCAATTCGTTGTTTTTTTTCGTTTTTCGTTTTTTTCGTTCGTTCATTTTCGTACGAATGAACGAATCGTTCGAATCGAACGAATCCGATTAACGAATCGTTCGAATCGAACGAATCCGAAAAACAACGAAAATCCGAAAAAAACTAATTAGAAACAACAAATGTACGAATGAAGAAAATCCGAAAAACTAAAAAAGGAACAACAAAAATGAACGAAAAAATTTGTACATTCGTAACTTTTTTTTTTCTTGATTTGGTAATTTTCCGTGTCCCTTACAATGGTGCTGATTAACGTGCTTCGAATAGATTGAACGAAAAAATTCGTACATTCATAACTTTTTTTTTTCGATTCGTAACTTTTTTTTTCGATTCGTAACTTTTTTTTTCGATTCGTAACTTTTTTTTTTTTTTGTTAAATTGGTAATTTTCCGTGTCCCTTACAATGGTGCTGCTTAACGTGCTTCGAATAGATTGAACAAAACTTTTTTTTTCGATTCGGAACTTTTTTTTTCGATTCGTAAATTATTAAAATTTAATAATAGCATACACATTACATAAACTTATGAATTATGCTCCGATTACGAATCTACGAATGTTACGAATGTACGAATAAATACGAATGCGTCCGAATTTCGAATAAACGAAAATTAAACTAACAAAAAAACGAATCAACGAAAAATAACTCTTACGAATGTACGAATCGTTACGAATACGAACACTGAAGACTTACGAATGTACGAATCGTTACGAATATGAACACCGACGACTTACGAATGTACGAATCGTTACGAATCAACGGAAACGAAAAAAAAGAAAAGAAAATAAACAAATTTTTTTCGGAAACGAAAAAAACGAAACGAAAATAAAATAATTTTTTTGTTGTGCACATGTCTAGTCAGTGCTAGCTGCTGCACCATTAATGCTCTAGGGGTAATTTGAACCCCCCTATCCCCCCCCCTTATCTATGCCCCTGCTTTGTGCGCTCCTAGTTGGATTTCATAACGGTAGCGCTATGACTTTCCTGCTGGTACGCCGTATCCAGCAGCTTCTATGCACACCCGATTAGCCTCTCCCTGGTACCTCCGTCTGCCTGGGCCAAGTGACCCAGAACATTTAAAAGACGTCAAGACAAAACAAGTCAAATCTCCCAACAGCTTCCCATAGAAACAAATCCATTTCAGCTTGAGATCTCCCGGACAGAAGTGTGAAATTATTGAGGCATGAAAAATGGGCCCCGCTTTATCCAATCCCTCTGGCTTCAAAATATCAATACCAGTAAGAGACTTAAACAAAAAAAAACACACAACATTGATAGGAGACCTTGCACAGAAGCGGAACGCGGCGACGTGAATTGAACAAGCACCCCGTACAATAGCTGCTTCCCCATCGCTTTGTTCATCGCTGACAATAATCTCTTCTGTCAGTCGCCATCCAACAAAGCTCTCTCTATTACGCCAGTCGATGGCACGGAGCACTGTAAAGTACTTTACTGTATAAGGATACTCCTGGTTGTTAAACATGGCGAAGGATATTTCCCCGCGGGATTCAATAAAAACGAGCTGGAAGACCGCGGCCTGCATGTGACGGGATTGAATGAGGACACGGAGTCATCGCTGAATCCTGAACCTTAAACCCGAAATTTAATCCGCCTTCCCTGATTCCTCCCTTCCCCCCTTATCAACATGCTAATATTTTTTTTTTATGTATTAAAACATGATTCTTTTCCCAGTGACATCATCATTAGATCTCTGTTGTTCTCAATGCAATGCAAGCCTATCATGACTGGTGGGTGCTGGTGGACAGCCTTCTAAAATTTGGGACTATCCCTGGAAATCCGGGACATCTGGTCAGCCTGTTGTACACTACCAAAAACATAACAGCACCCTGCTCCAGTACTCCACCCAAGAGCCCTCAGTCCTGATGCAAGCAGTGGGAGGAGATATGCAAATATCAAAATGTCTTGATGGGTGGATGGAGGAGTGGGTGCTCATAGGCCAACTACGTTTGCATGTAGAATGTCCTAGAAAACTCCCACGTGTGTTGCTCAGCCTCCGTTTTTGAAAGAAATCTAATGAATGAAAGGGGCAGGCCAGGGGCAGTCTGGCTGAGGTGGAAAGGACACATCTGGGGATAGTTTTTATCTGGGGACAACCTTCTAAAATCGGGGACTATCCCTGGAAATCCGGGACATCTGGTCAGCCTATTGTATACTACCAAAAACATAACAGCACCCTGCTCTGGTACTCCTCCCAAGAGCCCTCAGTCCTGATGCAAGCAGTGGGAGGAGATATGCAAATATCAAAATGCCTTGATGGGTGGATGGAGGAGTGGGTGCTCATAGGCCAATTACGTTTGCATGTAGAATGTTCTAGAAAACACCCACGTGTGTTGCTCAGCCTCCATTTTTTAAAAGAAATCTAATGAATAAAACGGGCAAGCCAGGGACAGTCTGGCTGAGGCAGAAATGGCACAGTTTTTATCTGGCGACAGCCTTCTAAAATTGGGGACTATCCCTGGAAATCCGGGACATCTGGTCAGCCTATTGTACATTACCAAAAACATAACAGCATCCTGCTCCAGTACTCCACCCGAGAGCCTTCAGTCCCGATGCATGCAGTGGGAGGAGATATGCAAAAATCAAAATGTCTTGATGAGTGGATGGAGGAGTGGGTGCTCATAGGCCAACTATGTTTGCATAAAGAATGTCCAAGAAAACCACCCACGTGTGTTGCTCAGGCTCTATTTTTGAAAGAAATACAATGGATGAAATGAGCGGGCCAGGGATAGTCTGGCTGAGGTGGAAAAGGCACATCTGGGGGCATTTTTAATCTGGGGACAGGCTTCTAAAATTGGGGACTATCCCTGAAAATCCGGGACATCTGGTCAGCCTATTGTACATTTCGAAAAACATCACAGCGCCCTGCTCTGCTACTCCTCCCAAGAGCCCTCAGTTCTGATGCAAGCAGTGGGAGGAGATATGCAAATATCAAAATGTCTTGATGGGTGAATCAAAATGCCTTGATGGGTGGATGGAGGAGTGGGTGCTCATAGGCCAACTACGTTTGCATGTAGAGTATCCTAGAAAACACCCACGTGTGTTGCTCAGCCTCCATTTTTGAAAGAAACCCAATGAATGAAAGGGGCAGGCCAGGGAGAGTCTGGCTGAGGCGGAAAGGGCACATCTGGGGACAGTTTTTTTCTGGGGACAGCCTTCTAAATTTGGGACTATCCCTGGAAATCTGGGACATCTGGTCAGTCTATTGTATATTACCAAAAACATCACAGCACCCTGCCCCGGTACTCCTCCCAAGAGCCCTCCCAAGCAGGCTTTGGAGTCAGAAGTGATGTCAGCCAAGCAAGTCTTTAGCAGGAACGCAGGAGATAGTCTCTGTGATGTTGACCAAGGTGAAGGCAGAGATCATCTGGACTGGACGGCTTAAGTAGACAGGACTGACGAGCAGGATATCATCAACAGGTGCGTAACTGTGGAGAGATAGGAGCTAGACATGTGCACAACAAAAAAATGTGTTTATTTTCGTTTCGTCTTTTTCGTTTGCGAAAAAAAAGTAGTTTTTTTTCGTTTCGTTTTTTTCGTTTCCGTTGATTCGTAACGATTCGTACATTCGTAAGTCGTCATTGTTCGTATTCGTAACGATTCGTACATTTGTAAGAGTTATTTTTCGTTGATTCGTTTTATCGTTAGTTTAATTTTCGTTCATTCGTTTATTCGAAATTCGGACGCATTCGTAGTTATTCGTACATTCGTAACATTCGTAACATTCGTAACATTCGTAGATTCATAATCGGAGCATAATTCATAATTTTATGTAATTTGTATGCTATTATTACATTTTAATAATTTACGAATCGAAAAAAAAAAAAGTTACGAATCGAAAAAAAAAGTTACGAATCGAAAAAAAAAGTTACGAATCGAAAAAAAAGTTACAAATATACAAAATTTTTTTTCAATCCATTCATTACGAATCGAAAAAAAAAAAAAAAAGTTACGAATCTGGAAAAAAAAAGTTACGAAACGAAAAAAAAAGTAAAATTTTTTTGTTCAATCCATTCGAAGCACGTTAAGCAGCACCATTGTAAGGGACACGGAAAATTACCAATTCAACAAAAAAAAAAGTTACGAATGTACAAATTTTTTCGTTCATTTTCGTTGTTCCTTTTTTTGTTTTTCGGATTTTCGTTGCTTTTCGGATTTGTTCGATTCAAACGATTTGTTAATCGGATTCGTACGATTCGAACGATTCGTTATTCGGATTCGTACGATTCGAACGATTCGTTCATTCGTACGAAAACGAACGAATGAAAAAAATGAAAAAAAGAAAAACGAAAAAAAACGAAACTAATTGCACATGTCTAATAGGAGCTGGAAATTAGCCGACAGCTGAGTGGCCAGCTCAGAGAAGGAAGGGCTGAGCTCAGCCCTGACACTCAGCCCCGATGCAGGCAGCAGGCTTGCTCTTGGGAGGAGTTATGCAAATATCTTTGGCTTTGTCTGAGTTGCTGCAGCTTCTAATGCACATTGTGAGACGCTAGCAGTGTTCAGTGAAATCGGAGTAAGTCATTTCAGTGTAGGAGAGAAACAAGACTGAAGTGAAGGGAAGGACAAGGTTCAGATTTAAAGAGTAAGTTCACCCAAAATAGATTTTTCAGATTTTGATGGATACCAAAGAGTTAAAGCAGACCTCTTTTTTTTAATTTTTTTTATTTTATTTAATGCAAACAATTTGAAATTGTACGTTAAAAATAGTCCACTTACCAATCTGTGTTACCTGTTGAATTATTCATATTTTCTATTATCCATATGTCACCCAGCAGATTCCGTTCCATTACCTCTCCTCAGTATTAGAGGGGAGTGATGAAGACACCTTCCTCATGGGAAGTCCCCTCTAGGGACTCATTTTATTCTTTGCCAGGATCTGGCTGTGTAATGGACGGCCTCCCCGAGTCCCCAGCTACTTGTTACTTGTTTTACTAAATGCAACTGTCAATTAAATAAGAAGGGAAAACACATGTTTCTATGGATTTTATATTTAGTTTTTTAAATGTTCTTTATTATTGTATCATTTTAGGGGATGTGGTACCTTGATAGATAAGCTGGAAGATAATATTGCTCCCCCTCATTTCCTGATTAGTCAGCAGAAAGCTTAACCTTTAGTGATTGCAGAGCTATAGGTCTGACTTAGCAGGGGGTGTGCAAGACCTCTGCAGAGAGACCACTGTTTCCACACACAGAACAAGGGCCCCTGTGTAACAGTGTTCTCCAAATTGTGGCCCCAGGGCCAGCTGCGGCCTTTTGCTAGCCCTCATACAGACCTTGGGTCACTATTCCTCCTAGCGACACCAACAGTGATACATCATTTTTGACACTAATGATGGGGCATTATTCCTTCCACTAATATTAATGATGGGGCACTATTTCTTGCACTAGTATCAATGGAGGGGCACTATTCCTGCCACTGTCACCAATGATGGGGCACTATTTCTCCCACTGAAACTAGCAATAGGGCACTATTCCTCCCACTGACACTAGCAATGGGGCACTATTCCTCCCACTGACACCAATGATGGGGCACTATTCCTCCAAATGATACCAATGATGGGGCACTATTCCTCCCACTGATACCAATGATGGGTCACTATTCCTCCTGCTGACACCAATAATGGGGCACTATTCCTCCAAATGATATCAATGATGGGGCACTATTCCTCAACTGATACCAATGATGGGGCACTATTCCTCCCACTGATACCAATGATCAGGCACTATTCCCCCCACTGATACCAATGATGGGGCACTATTCCTCCAAATGATACCAATGATGAGGCACTATTCCCCCCACTGATACCAATGATGGGGCACTATTCCTCCAAATGCTACCAATGATAGGGCACTATTCCTCCCACTGATACCAATGATGGGGCACTATTCCTCCCACTGACAACAATGATGGGACACTATTCCTCCCACTGACATCAATGATGGGGCACTATTCCTCCCACTGACACCAAGGATGAGGCACTATTCCTCCCATTGATACCAATGATGGGACACTATTCCCCCTACTGATACCAATGATGGGGCACTATTCCTCCCACTGATACCAATGATGAGGCACTATTCCCCCCACTGATACCAATGATGGGGCACTATTCCTCCAAATGATACCAATGATGAGGCACTATTCCCCCCACTGATACCAATGATGGGGCACTATTCCTCCAAATGCTACCAATGATAGGGCACTATTCCTCCCACTGATACCAATGATGGGGCACTATTCCCCCCACTGACATCAATGATGGGGCACTATTCCTCCCACTGACACCAAGGATGAGGCACTATTCCTCCCATTGATACCAATGATGGGACACTATTCCCCCTACTGATACCAATGATGGGGCACTATTCCTCCCACTGATACCAATGATGAGGCACTATTCCCCCCACTGATACTAATGATGGGGCACTATTCCTCCCACTGACACCAATGATGGGGCTAACAGGGGACAGGCCTTTCTACTCCAGCTGTTGCTGTTTTGTGAAGAAAACAAACTGTAGATCTTTGAACACCTTTTTTTCTTTAGGTAGTTAAACTCAAAACCAGTTGATCTTTAAGCCTAAAAAAAAAAAAAAGTTCACGTCTCTCAGCTTCCCGACCAGATTCCTGGCGCCGAGACGGCATAAAATAAAACAAGTCCTTGTATATTTACGGGGCGACGGGTTTGCGGCGAGGAGGATATATTCACAGCGCAGTTAATTATCTCCAAAGAGGAGATAACGGGCCGGATTAAACGTCCACCGGAGGCGCCTTTTCTCGGCTGTCGTAAACGGGTCTCCACCGGCATTTTCATCTTTAATAATGCCAATTTTTTAAAATAAATCATACTTTACGGTGCTAAACATAGCTCCTGTACGCGGAGGCCGCGGCGGCTGTGTGCCGGAGTGATTAATACATTGTGCAGGAGCATGAAACCGGGCTCTTTGATTAATAGTGGTGACATCATGGATTTTAAACATTCCATTAATGCCGAGCTTTGACAAACGATGTGCTAGAGTGAGATTTCAATGGCATTTACATTGTCGGATTGAAAACTTTAAATAGAGCTTTTTTTTCTGCCGATGAAGAATGGTTTGCTCAAGGGAGATACAATCTTTTTTTTTTTTTTTTTTTTGGATTGCTTTGCTGCATACCCGGCGCTGTGCGGGGTCCGGGGCCCGCCATCTTGGCCTTTGGGGTTTTGCTAAATAACCTCAACATATTACTCAGTGTTGAATTGCAACTGAACATTTTGTTTTCTTTATAAAGCAGCCACAGACTGAGTAGAGAAGCCAATGCCAGTAGTGTCCCCCTTTACAACAGGTGTCTCCTATATATATAGTTTCCCTTTTACATCATATGTCCCCAGTAGAGTCCCCATTTACATCAGTTGTCCCCAGTAGAGTCCCCATTTACATAAGGTGTCTCCTATAGAGTTTCCCTTTACATCATATGTCCCCAGTAGAGTCCCCATTTACATCAGTTGTCCCCAGTAGAGTCCCCATTTACATAAGGTGTCTCCTATAGAGTTTCCCTTTACATCATATGTCCCCAGTAGAGTCCCCATTTACATCAGGTGTGCCCAGTAGAGTCCCCATTTACTTTAGGTGTCTCCTATAGAGTCCCCCTTTATATCAGATGTCCCCAATAGAGTCCACCTTTACATCAGGTGTCCCCAGTAGAGTATACCTTTACATCAGATGTCACTAGTGGAGTCCACCTTTATATCAGGTGTCCCCTATAGAGTCCCCCTTTATATCAGGTGTCCCCAATAGAGTCCCCCTTTACATCAGATGTCCCCAGTAGAGTTTACTTTTACATCAGATGTCACTAGTGGAGTCCACCTTTATATCAGGTGTCCCCTATAGAGTCCCCCTTTATATCAGGTGTCCCCAATAGAGTCCCCCTTTACATCAGATGTCCCCAGTAGAGTTTACTTTTACATCAGATGTCACTAGTGGAATCCACCTTTATATCAGGTGTCCCCTATAGAGTGCCCCTTCACATCAGGTGCCCCCAGTATAGTACTGTATAGCTTTACATCAGATGTCCCTAGCGGAGTCCCCCTTAACATCAGTTGTCCCCAATAGATTCCTTCTTTACATCAGATGTTCCTGATAGAGTCCCCCTTTACATCAGTTGTCCCCAATAGATTCCTTCTTTACATCAGATGTTCCTGATAGAGTCCCCCTTTACATCAGTTGTCCCCAATAGATTCCTTCTTTACATCAGATGTTCCTGATAGAGTCCCCCTTTACATCAGTTGTCCCCAATAGATTCCTTCTTTACATCAGATGTTCCTGATAGAGTCCCCCTTTACATCAGGTGTCCCCAGTAGAGTCCCCCTTTACATCAGGTGTCCACAGTTAGAGTCTCTCTTTACATCAGGTGTCCTCAGGAGAGTCCCTCTTTACACCAGGTGTCCCCAATATAATCCCCCTTTACATCAGATGTCTCTAGTAGAGTCCCCCTTCACATCAGAATATCAAAATATATATATATTTTCTATTCTCTTCCTTTATATTCTATTCTATTTTTTTCTCTTTGGAAATTGGAAAACTATTCAAATTAGAAAACAGTTTGAAAACGATTAGAATTTCGTCCAAATTTTCTTTCGTTATGTCGGATTCGTTTTCAAATCGATTCGAAAAGTTTTCGAATCAATTTTCGAATAGTTTTCAAATTCCAATCGTTTTCCAATTTGCAAAGAGGATAAAATAGAATGGAAAATACAGGAATAGAATAGAAAAAAATATATACATTTTTTCTATTCTATTTCTATATTTTCTATTCTATTTTTTTCTCTTTGAAGATTGGAAAACTTTTCGAATTAGAAAAAATTTCAAATTCAAGTTTCAAAACTATTCGAATTTCAAAACTATTCGAAAGCGATTCAAATTCGAATTTCGTCCAAATTTTCATTCATTATTTAGGATACGTTTAAATTCGGTACTATTCTAATTCAGGAATTCAAATTAATCTGAATTTCCGTAAAAAATGGCAAAATTTTAATTCGGAATGAAACGAATCGCACATGTCTAGTTTTTGGGTGAAGGCATTAATCAAATCAGATCAGGTAACAAATGTTGGCGCATTTCTCAGAACGGTGCCCGCTTCTTCAGGACAAATTGGGCAGCTCTTATCTGTAATCTGTATTATGATTTATATTACACATGGGTGTAAAGTGGAGTGTGGCTGACATTCATTCATATTTTTTAAGGGGCTGATCTGCGTCAGACATTTGTGAATAAAAATTATTTTGTCATCTGTAAATCGACATCTCAGTCCATGAAGTGACCATGGATGATGCCTGAACAAGCAAGGTGCTGTCCTTCTGTAGAGGAAAGCAGAAGAAGCATTGGCATTAATGTGAATGATAATAAATACTTGTAAGTGTTGGATGCACATATTAGTATGCATGAACCTAATTCTGTTTTGCGCAACGTGTGTTTTTATTCCTTTGCCAATATTTAGCCATCAGGTGTTCTAAATCCAAGAATTGGAATCCCTTCCCCGGTGAAGTTCTCTTTATTCGCTGCGGTAGTTCGGAGGATAAAACCCTCTATTGGCGGTACTTAGCCAAGTTCCAGCAGCAGGTACAAGTCAGGCACATTGAGTGGCGCGCCGGTAAGGAAGGCAGCCACGGCACGCAGGTGTGTGTCAGAGGGCCCCCGGAGCTATGTGGCGGCTCCCTAATCCGGCACTCTATCGGAGAAGATCTGCCAAGGCTTAATTACATTTAATTAGGACGGCACAGCTGTCTTGCCGTTTGAAGGGAGCAACACAAGAAAATGAGCCTATTTAATCACATCCTCATTTATAAACGCACTTTAGTGCTCGATCCGCCGTTACTGTTGCACCAAAAGCACTAAATTAAAAGTGGTATCATCCTCTGCCAATGCAATGGAAGATGGCATCAATAAAATATCATGGTGTTTCTGGTGGTGCCACTGTAAAACACATGGCTGCTCCTTTTGTTTTTTTTTTGTTTTTTAGGAATGTTGGGATAATTGTAAGATGATGTCAGAAAAAAAACACAGTATATATTATAATATATATATATATATATATATATATATATTTTTTTTTTTTTTAATATATAAAACAAATATATATAGAGCACTCCTGGCATGCTCATAAAGGGGGACTCTACTGGGGACACCTGATGTAAAAGAGGACTCCCTCAGGGACACCTGATGTAAAGGGGGACTATTGGGGACACCTGATGTAAAGGGGGACTCTACTGGGGACACCTGATGTAAAAGAGGACTCCCTCAGGTACACCTGATGTAAAGGAGGACTCTACTGGGGACCCCTGATGTAAAAGAGGACTCCCTCAGGGACACCTGATGTAAAGGGGGACTATTGGGGACACCTGATGTAAAGGGGGACTCTACTTGTAAAGGGGGACTCTACTGGGGACACCTGATGTAAAGGGGGACTCTACTGGGGACACCTGATGTAAAAGAGGACTCCATAAGGGACACCTGATGTAAAAGGGGACTATTGGGGACACCTGATGTAAAGGGGGACTCTACTGGGGACACCTGATGTAAAAGAGGACTCCATCAGGGACACCTGATGTAAAGGGGGGTTATTTGGGACACCTGATGTAAAGGGGGATACTACTGGGGACACCAGATGTAAAGGGGGATTATTGGGGACACCTGATATAAGGGGGAACTCTACTGGGGACACCTGATGTAAAGGGGGACTCTACTGGGGACACCTGATGTAAAAGAGGACTCCATAAGGGACACCTGATGTAAAGGGGGACTATTGGGGACACCTGATGTAAAGGGGGACTCTACTGGGGACACCTGATGTAAAAGTGGACTCCCTCAGGGACACCTGATGTAAAGGAGAACTCTACTGGGGACACCTGATGTAAAAGAGGACTCCCTCAGGGACACCTGATGTAAAGGAGAACTCTACTGGGGACACCTGATGTAAAAGAGGACTCCCTCAGGGACACCTGATGTAAAGGGGGACTATTGGGGACACCTGATGTAAAGGGGGACTCTACTTGTAAAGGGGGACTCTACTGGGGACACCTGATGTAAAAGAGGACTCCATAAGGGACACCTGATGTAAAAGAGGACTCCATCAGGGACACCTGATGTAAAGGGGGGTTATTTGGGACACCTGATGTAAAGGGGGATACTACTGGGGACACCTGATGTAAAGGGGAATTATTGGGGACACCTGATATAAGGGGGAACTCTACTGGGGACACCTGATGTAAAGGGGGACTCTACTGGGGACACCTGATGTAAAAGAGGACTCCATAAGGGACACCTGATGTAAAGGGGGACTATTGGGGACACCTGATGTAAAGGGGGACTCTACTGGGGACACCTGATGTAAAAGAGGACTCCATCAGGGACACCTGATGTAAAGGGGGACTCTACTGGGGACATCTGATGTAAAGGGGGATTATTGGGGACACCTGATATAAGGGGGAACTCTACTGGGGACACCTGATGTAAAGGGGGATTATTGGGGATATCTGATGTAAAGGGGAACTCTACTGGGCACACCTGATGTAAAAGAGGACTCCATCCGGGATACCTGATATAAAGGGGGGTTATTGGGGACACCTAATGTAAAGGGGGACTCTACTGGGGACACCTGGAAAAAAACAAACAAATATATATAGAGTATATATATATATATATATATATATATATATATATATATATATATATATATATATATATTTACAAAGTATTTTCCCCCTTTCTGATTTTTTATTTGTTTGCATATTTGTCACACTTAAGTGACTCAGGTCATCAAACACATTTTATTATTACACAAAGATAACCCGAGTAAATACAAAATGCAGTTTTTAAATGATGGTTCCATTTATTAAGGTAAAAAAGCTGTCCAGACCTGCCTGGCTTTATGTGAAAAAGTAATTACCCCCTAAACCTAATAACTGGTTGGGCCACCCTTGGCGGCAACAACTGCAATCAAGCGTTTGCGATAACTGCCAATGAGTCTTTCACATTGCTGTGGAGCAATTTTGGCCCCACTCTTCTTTGCTGAATTGTTTTAATTCGGCCACATTGGAGGGTTTTCCAGCATGAACGGCCTGTGTAAGGTCATGATACAGAATCTCAATTGGATTTAGGTCCGGGCTTTGACTAGGCCACTCCAAACCCTAAATTTAACTTTGTTTGAACCATTTGGAGGTGGACTTGCTGTTGTGTTTCGGATCATTGTCCTGCTGCATAACCCAAGTGCACTTGAGCTTGAGGTCACAAACTGATGGCCGGACATTCTCCTTTTAGTATTTTCTGGTAGAGCTCAGAATTCATGGTTCCTTCAAGTATGGTAAGTCGTCCCAGACCATCACGCTACCACCACCATGTCTTGTTATAAAAATTATGTATTCATTTTATGCCAGATGTAACGGGACACACACCTTCCAAAAAGTTACATTTTTATCTCATCAGTACACAGAATATTTGCCTAAAAGTCTTGGAGATTATCAAGATGTTTTTTGGTAAATGTGAGATGAGCCTTTGTGTTCTTTTTGGTCAGCAGTGGCTTTGACCTTGGAACTTTCCAAGGGACGCCATTTTTGCCCAGTCTCTTTCTTATTGTTTTATTGTTTGATCTTACCTGAGGCAAGTGAGGATTGCAGCTCTTTAGATGTTGTTCTGTGTTCTTTTATGACCTCCCGGATGAGTCGTCGTTACTCTTGGAGTAATTTTTGTAGGCCGGCCACTCCTGGGAAGGTTCACCACTGTTCCAAGTTATCTCCATTTGTGGATAGTGGCTCTCCCCGTGGTTCATTGGAGTTCCAAAGCCTTAGAAATTGCTTTGAAACCCTTCCTAGACTGATTTCTAATCTGTTCTTGAATTTATTTTAGATTGTGGCATGATGTGTGGCTTTTTGTGATCTGTTAGCGTGCTTCGCTTTGTCAGACAGCTTCTATTTATGTGATTTCTTGATTCAACAGGTCTGGCAGTAATCAGGCCTGGGTGTGGCAATTGAAATTGAACTCAGCTTTCCAAAAAATTGTGGTTAATCACAGTTTACTCATGAGTCAGCATGGGAGGGGGCAATTACTTTTTCACATAGGGCCAGGCAGGTTTGAACAGCTTTTTTTCCCTTAATAAATGAAATGATAATTTAAAAATGGGATCTTGGATTTACTTGGGTTATCTTTGTTTAATATTAAAATGTGTTTGATGATCTGAATCATTTAAGTGTGAGAAATATGCAAAAAAATAAAAAAATCAGAAAAGGGGCAAATACTTTTTTCACACAATTGTATGTATGTATGTATATATATATATATATATATATATATATATATATATATATATATATATATATATATTTATTTATATTTGTGAGTCCACGTGATATTATATAACAAAGTCCAAAGAAGGATGAAACATCCAGGGAGGGATTTCCACCCCCAAAGGTCAAATCATCTCCTGTGATACCCGTCACCTTAAACATAGGGTACTTTTACCAGATGTAATGGAACATCTATCGCTAGAATGGCCAGACACGTTTGTGGGTAAGCATCAGCAGTATAATATGAGCAATGGAGTCTTCTATTGGCCAATGGAACCCGAAGGTCCAAACGTAAATTGGTCCATTAATAACAGGCTCTCGTTATGATATCCCAGTCAGCCGTGACCCCACAGAATTAATAAATGGGAAGAGAACTCTAATATAATACTGTATGAATCCGTTTAATAAAAATGACAAAGACCTACTTACAGAATGTTAAAACAACATGCGCCTTGTAAATTATGTTTGCCAGCAAACAGTAAGGCAAGCAACCCGCACTTCCGTGATCATGTAGGACGTGATAGCATCAGCGCGTAGCTCCGCCTGACATGTTTCGTCCTACGTGACGTCTTCAGAATAATTTTCATGATTCATGGGATATTTATATGCTCATGCGTCTTGGAAGGCAAGCACCCGCACTTCTGGGATCAGGTAGGACGTGATAGCGTCAGCGCGTAGTTCCGCCTGACATGTTTCGTCCTACGTGACGTCTTCCGAATAATTTTCATGATTCGTGGGATATTTATATGCTCATGCGTCTTGGAAGGCAAGCACCCGCACTTCTGGGATCAGGTAGGACGTGATAGCGTCAGCGCGTAGCTCCGCCTGATATGTTTCGTCCTACGTGACGTCTTCCGAATAACTTTCATGATTCATGGGATATTTATATGCTCATGCCTCTTTGATGGCCTATATTTTGATCTTTATTTATCTTGATCTCTTATTTAATACACTACGAAGGAGAAAAATTACCTGTTTGCAAAATGTTATACCAAAACTATAAAAGAAAAATTCCTTTTTTTTTTTTTAATTTTGGGTCTTTTTCGTTTGTTTAGCAAAAAATAAAAAAGACCCAAGGATTAATAAATACCACCAAAAGAAAGCTTTATTTGTGTGAAAAAAAAAATCATAAAAATGTCATAAGGGAACAGTGTAGCATAACTGCGCAATTGTCATTCAAAGTGCGACAGTGCCCGAAAAGCTGAAAATTGGCCTGGGCAGGAAGGAGGTGAAAGTGCCCGGGTATTGAAGTGGTTAAACTATGCATTGTATCAAAATGTGTAACAAAAGACGACTATTGTGAAGATTGTGGATAGGAGAGACGCACAACAGATGCTTTTATTGATAAGTGACAACCATTTCGCTCGCCCGCTTTCTGCCAACGCACGCCAAACAATGGCCACCCGAAAATGATACCGCTAGACCTCCCTGGACCTCGGAGTCCTCCATTCTCTGTAACAAGAAACAAATATTTGGAGTATTTGGCACCCGGGAACCTGACCTCGGATGTGTCAGAGGATCTCTCCACTGGCAGATGCGATCTTCTAATAATCACGCGTTTCGCTGTCTCCCTGTCTTCTCATGTTGGAAGCTGTCAAAGCTCATTCCTCTTTCCTGCTAATTAACTCTCTTCTACATCCGAAAAAAATTTTTTTTTATCATCTGCCGTTTCACACGCACATGACATTAAAGCAGACAAATCAGTCTGGCGAGATGTCAGCGGCGGCGTTTATTTGCCGACAGATCTCTGCGTGTGTTCCATCATCGGCTGCTTAAAGGAACGCTCCGCTGTTAACCCTTTCGCTGCCAGAGCCGTTTTTGCTTTTTTTTTAAAATTTATTTTTTGCACAAATGTTTTTTTATGAAATCATTTTAGGCCTGAAGATTACGCAACCCCCCCCCCCCCCCCCCCCAAAAAAAAAATATATTTATTGAAAGCAGACACCCTAGAGTGTCAAACTCAATTTCATCATGGGCCACATTGGCATTATGGTTGACCTCAAAGGGCCGGCTGTATCTGTAAGACTAGATGTCAGGGGCACCCCCCCTACATCAGATATCATGAGCCCCCCCACCATCAGAAGTCAAGAGTCCCAACCCCCCCTTACATCACACTGCACCCTCCTTACTTTGTGCTGCTGCTGGGAAGGAGCTGGGGGCAGATCTGGGAAGCAGAAAGTGCAAAGTCTGGAGGAGGAACAGAGGCGTTTTAGTTTGTATGTGCGTATATATACTTTTTTTTGGGGTGTGGTGAGGGGGGGGGTATGTATTTGGGCATAACTTTTTATTTTTTTTGCAACAAAAACATTTTTTTTTTTTTTTTTGCTTTGCTTCTTTTTTCCATCACATTGGGTACAAAAAGTCTCCTTATCTGGCGATTTTTAGGTGACAGGTTCTCTTTAATGAGATATGCAGGCTCTAAAATACTCTGCATGTCTTCTCTAGGCTCCAATGAATGTATTGATCAAATGCAGATCGCAATAAATTCCTTCCGGACTATGCTAGCCCGGGAAAATCACAGGTGACCCGGAAGTGACGTCATAAACGTCGCTTTCCGGGTCGGAGCAAGAAGGGGAGAAGAGCAAAGCAAGCCCTCAGTGAATACAGGGCATTCTCTGATTGGAAGAGGTGGGGGGTAATATGGGAGAGGGGTCCTGTGTAATGATGGGGGTAGTATGGGGAAGGGGATCCTATGTAATGACATAATGATGGGGGAAGACTCCTCTGTAATTTATGGGGGAGGGGGGGGGTACTGTATAATGATGGGGTTATTATTGGAAGAGGGGATCCTGTGTAATGATGGGGATAGTATGGGGAAGGGGTTCTGTGTAATGATGGGGGTAGTGTGTGGGAGTGGGGTCCTGTGTAATAAAGGGGGTAGAATAGGGGAGGGGGTCCTGCAAAATTATGGAGGTAGTATGGGAATGGGGTCCTGCGTAATGGTGGGGAAAGTATGGGGGGTCCTGTGTAATAATCGGGGTAGTATGGGAAGTGAGGCCCTGTGTAATTATGGGGGTAGTATGGGGGGTTCTGTGTAATGATGGGGGTAGAATAGGGGAGGGGGGTTCTGTGTAATGATGGGGGTAGAATAGGGGAGGGGGTCCTGCCTAATTATGGAGGATGTATGGGGAGGGGGGTCCTGTGTAATGATGGGGGTAGTATGTGGGAGGGGTCCTGTGTACTGATGGGGGTAGTATGGGGGAGGGGGTCCTGTGTAATGATGGGGGTAGTATGTGGGGGGGTTCCTGTGTAATGATGGGGGTAGTATGTGGGAGGGGGTCCTGTGTAATGATGGGGGGTAGTATGTGGGAGGGATCCTGTGTAATGATGGGGGTAGTATGGGGGAGGGGGTCCTGTGTAATGATGGGGGTAGTATGTGGGAGGGGGCCCTGTGTAATGTTGGGGGTAGTATGTGGGAGGGGTTCCTGTGTAATGATGGGGGTAGTATGTGGGAAGGGGTCCTGTGTAATGATGGGGGAAGTATGTGGGAGGGGGCCCTGTGTAATGTTGGGGGTAGTATGTGGGAGGGGTTCCTGTGTAATGATGGGGGTAGTATGTGGGAGGGGGTCCTGTGTAATGATGGGGGGTATTATGGAGGGGGGGGTCCTGTGTAATGATGGGGTGGTATGGGGGAGGGATCCTGTGTAATGATGGGGGTAGTATGGGGGAGGGGTTCCTGTGTAATGATGGGGGTAGTATGTGGGAGGGGGTCCTGTGTAATGATGGGGGGTATTATGGAGGGGGGGGTCCTGTGTAATGATGGGGTGGTATGGGGGAGGGATCCTGTGTAATGATGGGGGTAGTATGGGGGAGGGGGTCCTGTGTAATGATGGGGTGGTATGGGGGAGGGATCCTGTGTAATGATGGGGGTAGTATGGGGGAGGGGGTCCTGTGTAATGATGGGGTGGTATGGGGGAGGGATCCTGTGTAATGATGGGGGTAGTATGTGGGAGGGGGTCCTGTGTAATGATGGGGGAAGTATGTGGGAGGGGGCCCTGTGTAATGTTGGGGGTAGTATGTGGGAGGGGTTCCTGTGTAATGATGGGGGTTGTATGTGGGAGGGGGTCCTGTGTAATGATGGGGGTAGTATGGGGGAGGGGGTCCTGTGTAATGATGGGGGAAGTATGTGGGAGGGGGCCCTGTGTAATGTTGGGGGTAGTATGTGGGAGGGGTTCCTGTGTAATGATGGGGGTTGTATGTGGGAGGGGGTCCTGTGTAATGATGGGGGTAGTATGTGGGAGGGGTTCCTGTGTAATGATGGGAGTAGTATGTGGGAGGGGGTCCTGTGTACTGATGGGGGTAGTATGTGGGAAGGGGTCCTGTGTAATGATGGGGGTAGTATGGGGGAGGAGATCCTGTGTAATGATGGGGGGTGGGGGGGTAGTATGGAGGAGGGGGTCCTGTGTAATGATGGGGGGATAGTATGGAGGAGGAGGGGGTCCTGTGTAATGATGGGGGGGGGGGTAGTATGGCGGACGGAATCCAAGATCATCCAGTGTGCAGCGAAAGGATGCCAAGGTGTGCCCTAGCCCTTCATTATGTGTGAACTTATGAGGAGGGTGAGAGAGAGAGCACAGCCTGCACCTCCTCCCGAGTCTCCTCTCCTCTCCTTGCTGCTTCCAGCGCTGGGCTGACAGAAGTAGTGATGCCGCTGTCACTTCTTCCGTCAGCCTTATAGTAGAAGGAACTTGCGGCACCCCCATTCCTACAATGCGCCCAGGGCAGCCGACCCCTCTGCCCACCCCTTGCCCCAGCTCTGATGGCAGAGGAGAGTGGGGAGTGGATGTTCCCCAAGCTTCTAAATACACAGCTATCAGTCTTCTGCTTTGAAAAAAAACCGCACCGCATGCCGCGTTCTTGGATTCGGCTTCTCCCGGAAAGTTGCGCTTTTCCCCCAAGATATATGACTGTCTTCTCAATTCCATAAGTCTGCAGCAGATGTGTTTGTTGATGCAACACTAATATTGTACAAATAAAGTCTCACTTTAGCAATTACTCCACATATGGTATATTCCGACTGCCTGTAAACACTGCTTTTTAATCACAAAATGCTGCTCGAGGTTGATTGGTTGGAAATAAAGGGAAGACACAGAACATTTAAATTCAGATCAGAAACTTTAATCTCTGTAACAAGATGCAGGCGGCGGAGCCGTCACGTAGCAGTTGGAGGAGCTCGAGGTTTTACATTCAAACCTACTTATCGGATAATAGGTGGACTCACGGCTATGAAGCCCGGGGCCCCAGGTACTGGCCCCACCGCCCCATTGGCTGAAGACATTCAACACCATTTATTAGAAGAACACCAAACTTAGAAGATGTGTCGGGTCCTCCAAAGCAGAAATGTCCAGGAAAGGTTCAGGTCCTCTACAGCGAGGAGCGAGAGCCGACCCAATGGTCTTCTTCTATGAACCCTGTATGGTCTGCTTAATACTTGAGGACCGCCCCACACAGGGCAACCACTCTGCTCTGGATCATGTATCTGATACCCAATCCACAGGGCCGTCCTTAATATTGATTGGACCCTTGGCAAACATTTTCTTGGGCCGCGTCACCCCCACCCCGCATTCAATTTTGTTCTCACATTACACAGGACCTTCTCCCACATACTACCCCCATCATCATTACACAGGAACCCCCCCTCCCACATACTACCCCCATCATTACACAGGAACCCCCCCCTCCCATACACTACCCCCATCATTACACAGGAACCCCCCCTCCCATACACTACCACCATCATTACACAGGACCCCCTCCCATACACTACCCCCATCATTACACAGGACCCCCCTCCCATCCCACATACTACCCCCATCATCATTACACAGGAACCCCCCCTCCCACATACTACCCCCATCATTACACAGGAACCCCCCCTCCCATACACTACCCCCATCATTACACAGGACCCCCTCCCACATACTACCCCCATCATTACACAGGAACCCCCCCTCCCATACACTACCCCCATCATTACACAGGAACCCCCCCTCCCATACACTACCCCCATCATTACACAGGACCCCCTCCCACATACTACCCCCATCATTACACAGGAACCCCCCCCTCCCATACACTACCCCCATCATTACACAGGAACCCCCCCTCCCATACACTACCCCCATCATTACACAGGACCCCCTCCCATACACTACCCCCATCATTACAAAGGCCCCCCCTCCCACATACTACCCCCATCATTACACAGGAACCCCCCCCCCCATCCCACATACTACCCCCATCATTACAAAGGAACCCCCCCCCCCCCCATCCCACATACTACCCCCATCATTACACAGGAACCCCCCACCCTCCACCCACATACTACACCCATAATTACACAGGACCCCCTCCCACATACTACCCCATCATTACACAGGATCCCCTCCCCCCATACTACCCCCATCATTACACAGGATCCCCTTCCCCATACTACCCCCAGCATTACACAGGACCCCCTCCCTATACTACCCCCAGCATTACACAGGACCCCCTCTCCCATACTACCCCTATCATTACACAGGAACCCCTCCCTCATATTACCCCCATCATTACATAGGACCCCCTCTACTCCGATCATTATACAGGATCCCCTCCCCCATACTACCCCCATCATTATACAGGAACCCCCCCCACATACTACCCCCAGCATTACACAGGACCCCCCTCCCGCATACTACCACGATCATTATACAGGACCCCCTCCCCCATACTACCCCCATCATTATACAGCAAGCCCCCCACATACTACCGCCAGCATTACACAGGACCCCCCTCCCGCATACTACCCCCATCATTACACAGAAACCCCTCCCACATACTACCCCATCATTGCACAGGACCCCCCTCCCCCATACCACCCCCATCATTACACAGGACCCCCCTCCCGCATACTACCCCCATCATTATACAGGACCCCCCCCCATACTACCCCCATCATTATACAGGACCCCTCCCCCATACTACCCCCATCATTATACAGGACCCCCCCCCCCCCCCACATACTACCCCCAGCATTACACAGGACTCCCCTCTCCCATACTAACCCCATCATTACACAGGACCCCCCTCCCCCATACTACCCCCATCATTACACAGAAACCCCTCCCACATACTACCCCATCATTGCACAGGACCCCCCTCCCCCATACTACCCCCATCATTACACAGGACTCCCCTCCCCCATACTAAACCCATCATTACACAGGACCCCCTCCCTCCTACTACCCCCATCATTACACAGAACCCCCCTCCCCCATACTACCCCCATCATTACACATGATCCCCATCCCCATACTACCCCCATCATTACACAGGACCCCCTCCTCCATACTACCCCCATCATTACACAGGACCCGCTTCCCCATACTACCTCCATCGTTACACAGGACCCCCTCCCACATACTACCCCCATCATTACACAGGATCCCCTCCGGCTCTGGGGAGGTGATCAGGATATATATTTTTTTACACATTATGATTGTCTATAACTGAATTTTACAGTTAGAAGCAACCATTTTTTTCTAAATGAAAACCATTCAATAAGTGTTTACTATTGTGATTCGCTATGATTGGCCACAGCTTATCCCATGGTACAAATGGGTTGTGATTGGCCTTGTCTGTACCATGTGATTACTGTGACCAATCACAGAGCTCATCACAATAGTACATGTTACAAAGCCTTTCATTATGTTCAATTGTCATGTGATCTGCTGTGACTGGCCACAGCAATTACTTGGTACCGGAAGCGGTACAGTGATCTGTCAGTGTTAGATGGCCTCACTCAGCGCTCCTCTACTGACCATGATACTGACAAATTTTGCCCCACCCATCGGGGCTTAGTCATAGAGGTGGAACCTCAAAACCCATAGGAAATGTGTTAGACGGCCTCGGCCAGCACTCTCTCCCATGACGCGTTTCACCTTGAGGTGAAACACGTGTTGGGAGAGAGTGCTGGCGGAGGCCGTATAACACATTTCCTATGGGTTTTGAGGGAGAATGGCATTACCAATGTTTGTTAATCAATATAATGGTGCTTCTGCCCAGCCTATTGTAATATGGCAGGGTTAAATAACATATCCAGTAGTGGCAATAACAACCATCGGTAACGCCGCTCTACCTCCCGTCCCGTAGGAAATGTGTTAGATGGCCTCAGTCAGCGCTCCTCTACTGACCATGATACTGACACATTTTGCCCCACCCTCCAGGGCTTAGTCATAGAGGTGGAACCTCTATGATTATATGCCCTGGTGAGCAAGGTGAAACACAACATGGGAGAGAGTACTGGCTGAGGCCATCTAACACATTTCCTATGGGTTTTGAGGGAGGATGGCGTTACCAATGTTTGTTCATCAATATAATGGTGCTCCCGCCCAGCCTATTGTAATATGACAGGGTTAAATACCATATCCAGTAGTGGCAATAACAAACATTTTGCCCCACCAACTGGGGCTGAATCATAGAAGTGGAACCTTAATGACTAAGCCCTGGTGGGTGAGGTGAAACGCATCATGGGAGAGAGTGCTGGCTGAGGCTGTCTAACCCTTTTCTTCCGGGTTGGGAGGGAGAATGGCGTTACCAATGTTTATTCTACAATATAATGGTGCTTCTGCCCAGCCTATTGTAATATGGTGGGGTTAAATAACATATCCAGCAGTGGCAATAACAAACATCGGTAACGCCGCTCTCCATCCTGGAGAGAGTTGTTACTGTGTTAGACAGCCTTAGTCAGCGTTCCTCTGCTGACCATGATACTGACACATTTTGCCCCACCCACCAAGGCTTAGTCATAGAGGCGGAACCTCAAAACCCATAGGAAATGTGTTAGATGGCCTCAGTCAGCGCTCCTCTACTGACCATGATATTGACACATCTTGCCCCACCCACCAGGTCTTAGTCATAGAAGTGGAACCTCTATGTCTATGCCCTGGTGGGTGAGGTGAAACACGTCATGGGAGAGAGTGCTGGATGAGGCCGTCTAACACATTTCCTATGGGTTTTGAGGGAGAATGCCCATACCAATGTTTGTTCATCAATATAATGGTGCTCCCGCCCAGCCTAAGCCTATTGTAATATGGTGGGGTTAAATAACATATCCAGTAGTGGCAATAACAAACATCGGTAGCGCCGCTCTACCTCCCAGCCCATAGGAAATGTGTTAGATGGCCTCAGTCTGCGCTCCTCTACTGACCATGATACTGACACATTTTGCCCCACCCACCAAGGCTTAGTCATAGAGGTGGAACCTCAAAACCCATAGGAAATGTGTTAGATGGCCTCAGTCAGCGCTGCTCTACTGACCATGATACTGACACATCTTTCCCCACCCACCAAGGCTTAGTCATAGAGGTGGAACCTTTATGATTATATGCCCTGGTGGGCGAGGTGAAACACGTCATGGGAGAGAGTGCTGGTTGAGGCCGTCTAACACATTCCCTTTAGGTTTTGAGGGAGAATGGCGTTACCAATGTTTGTTCATCAATATAATGGTGCCTATTGTAATATGGCGGGGTTAAATAACCTATCCAGTAGTAACAATAACAAACATCGGTAGTGCCGATCTACCTCCTGGCCTGTAGGAAATGTGTTGGATGGCCTCAGTCAGCGCTCCTCTACTGACCATGATATTGACACATCTTGCCCCACCCACCAAGGCTTAGTCATAGAGGTGGAACCTTTATGATTATATGCCCTGGTGGGCGAGGTGAAACACGTCATGGGAGAGAGTGCTGGTTGAGGCCATCTAACACATTTCCTATAGGTTTTGAGGGAGAATGGTGTTACCAATGTTTGTTAATAAATATAATGGTGCCTATTGTAATATGGCGGGGTTAAATAACCTATCCAGTAGTAACAATAACAAACATCGGTAGTGCCGATCTACCTCCTGGCCCGTAGGAAATGTGTTGGATGGCCTCAGTCAGCGCTCCTCTACTGACCATGATACTGAAACATTTTGCCCCAACCCACATTTTGGGTTTTGAGGGAGAATAGCATTACCAATGTTTGTCCATCAATATATTGGTACTCCCGCCCAGCCTATTGTAATATGGTGGGGTTAAATAACCTATCCAGTAGTGGCAATAACAAATATCAGTAGCGCCGCTCTACCTCCCGGCCCTTTTGGCGTTACCAATGTGTGTTCATCAGTACCATGTGCCAGTACCCGTAGTCCCCATGGATGCTTTCCGATAAGGTGCTGAGACCTCACACAGCCCTCATCTTTCCTGTAGAGATTAATAAGCTGGTAATATAAATCACCAAAAAAAAAAATCTTTCTGACAGCTGATGGACAGAGTTTAACTCGTGGAACCCCCTCGATCATGTTATTTATCTTTTTCCTCACCCGTCTTTGTCTGTAAGGGTTTTGGGTAAAATGCTGAGATGTTGCCAGTTATTAGGTGGCGGCTCTGCGGCTGACTAGAGCATGATACCTCCGTTATAATATTCTTATAGAAAATCCATTTCCGTAGCGGTGTCAGCTCGTGAAAAGGGCTGACCACACGCCACTGTTATCTTGTTATGTTACAATGGTTTGTCAGCAAGGATTTCTCATCTCTTCTTCTCTACATTTAATGAGGCAGTATTTATACCCCGGGAACAAGACTTGTATGGTTAATGCGTCCGAAGCAATAAACAGACGTTTCAGGTCTGCTTATGGGAAGAGACAACTGTAACTGAGCATTATGGGAAGACAACTGGGTATACAACGAGAAATTACTCCCAACCACTCAGTCTCTATTATATGGAATAAAATGCATCTAAAAACACTTAAAGGATACTGTATATAAGCCTGAGCACAAAAATGTATTATATTACAGCTTTCCGTTCCATAGATGTGGCGGCTGCGTTTGTTTTCTTTTTTTCAGGCAAAGTAGCAAGTGCAGAAAGAACCTGTTGATCCTGCCAGACATCCTTGTCAGGGCTGGGACAAGAGGTGGGCAGGGAGGGCACTGTGTTGTCATATGAGGTAGGAGGGTGCCTCAAGGAGTTGGGAGGGGATTTGTGTTGAAAGGGGGAATTTGGAGGACGGCAGGGGGTAAATATTGTTCTAAGAAAGGAAATTGGGGGAGGGGGGGGGGCGGGGTGCTATGAGTGATGATTAATGCTGCGTACACACGAGCGGACTTTTTCGATGGACTTGGTCCGCTGGACTATCCGCCGGACTTTCAAATGAACGGACTTGCCCACACATGATCACTCCAAAAGTCTGACGGATTTGAACGTGACGACGTACGACCAGACTAGAATAAGGAAGTTCATAGCCAGTAGTCAATAGCTGCCCTAGCGTTGTTTTTCGTCCGTCGGACTAGCACACAGACGACCGGATTTTTCGACCGGACTCGAGTCCGTCTGAAAGATTTGAAACATGTTTCATTTCTAAGTCCGTCGGACCTTTGGGAAGAAAAGGCAGCTGGAGCCCACACACAATCGAATTGTCCGATGGATTCCGGTCCGCCGGACCTAGTCCGTCGAGAAGTCCGATCGTGTGTGCGCGGCATAAGGGGGATTTGTGCTGGGAGGGGGAAAATTAGTGCCATCAGTGCTGCATATTAGTGCCTCCTCATCAGTGCTGCCTCATCAGTGCCCATCAGTGCAGCCTCACATCAGTGCATATCAGTGAAGGAGTAAAATTACTTATTTACACAATTTTCTGGCAAAAACAAAGAAAATCATTTTTTTTTTTTCAAAGTTTTTGGTCTTTTTTTTTTTTAGCAAACTAAGAAAAAAACAGTGACTAAATACCACCAAAAGAAAGCTCTATTTGTGGAAAAAAATATATAAAAATGTCATATGTGTAAAGCGTTGTATGACCGCGCAATAGTCATTCAAAGTGTGACAGCGCTAAAAGCTGAAAATTGGCCTGGCCAGGAAAGGGGTAAAAGGGCCCGGTAGGCAAGTGGTTAAGCTTATGCCGCGTACACACGATCGGACTTTGCCCCACCCACCAAGGCTTAGTCATAGAGGTGGAACCTTTATGATTATATGCCCTGGTGGGCGAGGTGAAACACGTCATGGGAGAGAGTGCTGGTTGAGGCCGTCTAACACATTCCCTTTAGGTTTTGAGGGAGAATGGCGTTACCAATGTTTGTTCATCAATATAATGGTGCCTATTGTAATATGGCGGGGCTTCGCCGGACTTGAAAGCGAACGGACTTGACCACACACGATCACGCTAAAAGTCCGGCGGTTCACGTGATGACGTACAGCACGTACGACGGGACTAGAAAAAGAAAAATACTAGAAAAATACTTGCTACTGAGCATGCGTCCTTTTTGGTCCGCCGGACCATCATACAGACGGCCGTATTGTCCGCCGGACTGCCAAGTTCAGCGGACAATTTTAAAACAAAGCTTAAAACCTAGACCGCCAGACTTTTGGGAAAAAAAGTCAGTCGAAGGCCCACACACGATTGGACTGCCCGGCGGACAATCCCGCGTGAAAGTCTGCTCGTGTGTACGCGGCATTAGGCTTTCAATCCTCCTTTCACCCGTATCCTTTCTCTAAACTTCCTTCTCTATCTCCTAGAGACAAAAGGATGGGTGACAGCACTTTTCTCCAAAGAATGGCTTCAACCTGGAGGGGTTGGGGGATTAGTTTTAGTTTTTTTTTTAGGGTTTTTATAAATCAAATAGCAACACTATGTTTTTTTTTTTTTTACAACAAGTTTTGCATAACACATGCAGCTACCATTTAGAGAGAAACTTTATCGGGAACAAAGTATTTTTTGGCTGTTGTTTCTCCTCATTAGTAGACCAGGGAGAGATTAGGAGATTAGGCTTCTGAGGGCCAGCAGAACACTTCCATATCCGCTGTTAATCTTCCCCAGTGGTGCTCAGCTGTGTTTGGCTGACTTCTCCCCTTTTCGCTTCAGTGGACAGACAGCAACGCCTGAAAAATTCTCAAGACACAAACTTTTCTACCATCACCTACAGATAAGGAACGTAGGAAAATGTATTGGAGTCAGTGGAAAAGGAGAGAAATGACAACAAAATAACATACATTGGCACACACCCTGTACAATAGAAAAAAATTAAAAAATAAACACATTATTAAATGATAACTAAATAAAAACCTTAAACATATTTAAAAAATATAAATATTATAAAACCCATTAAACAATAGTAAAAAAAATAAATAAATAAATAAATACATACATAAACACATTACAATTATTTAAAAACAAATATTAATACAGTAAACACATTAATAAATAAAAAAAATATATAAAAAATAATATTAACTACATTAGACAAAAGTAAAAAAAAATGTACAAAAAATAAACACATTCAATTTTTTTTAAAAACAAATAATAAATACAATAAACACATTTATGAATGCCTTGACCTCATCCCTACTGATCACCATCCATAAGAACATGGTTTGATAAGTTTGGTGTTTGGGAACTCAAGTGGCCTGCAGGGAGCTCTGACCTCAACCCTACCAATCACCATCCATAAAAGCATGGTTTGATGAGCTTGGTGTGGAGGAACATTAATGGCTTGTACAGAGTCCTGACCTCAACCCTGCCAATCACCATCCATAAAGACATGGTTTGAACAGTTTAGTGTGGAGAAAATCGAGTGGCCTGCACAGAGCCCTGACCTCAACCCTAGCGATCAGCTTCCATAAACATATGGTTTGATCAGTTTGGTGTGGAGGAACTTAAGTGGACTGTACAGAGCCCTGACCTCAACCCTTCTGATCACCATCCATTAAGACATGGGTTGACCAGTTTTGGTGTGGGATAACTCCAGTATCCTGCACAGAGCCCAAACCTCAACCCTTCTGATCACCATCCATTAAGACATGGGTTGACCAGTTTTGGTGTGGTGGGATAACTCCAGTGTCCTGCACAGAGCCCAAACCTCAACCCTTCCGATCACCATCCACTAAGACATGGGTTGACCAGATTTGGTGTGGGGGGAACTCCAGTGTCCTGCACAGAGCCTTGACCTCAACTCTACTGAACCTTTGGGGTGAATTGGAACACCAATGGCAAGCCAAGTCTTCTCATCCAACTTCAGTACCTGGCCTCGCAAATCCTCTTTTGACGAACGAGCACAAATTCCCACAGACATACGCCAACATCTTGTAGAAAGTCTTACCTGAAGAGTGGAGGCTGATATAGCCTCTAAGGAAGGGACAGCTCAATATTAATGGCCCTGGTTTTGGAAAAGGATGTCCATCACGCTTGTATAGGTGTGATGGTAAGGTGTCCACAAAAATGTAATCTGTTTTAATTGAGTTAAATAGTTGTGGGAGTCATTAGTGGGAACAGTACATGTAAATAACAATTTGTAGTAGTCAGTGGAAGGTCTTTTATTAGGTGAAAACTCAACCAATCTTTTCTACAATTGAAGATCAGACCTTAGCTATGGTTGAGAGGTGCTCTGACCCATTTTCATATAAAAATATTGTTTTAGTTCTTGAATATTTTTCAGTCTTCCTTGAGCAGCCGAATCTGTTCACAACACAGCACTTCCACTAAATTGAGGTCAGGACTGAAAGACTGCCGAATGAAAGTAATATTACTTGTTATGCTTGTAGTGTATACACGTATTCTGTACAATATCCTTATACACCCTCAAGTTCCTTTGTATTTTGATACAGGGAACCTTCATAATAAATAAATAAAATACAATGTATATCAAATAATCAGATAAATAGAGCTGAAATAATATGTCTGAAATGTTTCCATTATTATCATCAGTCCTTCTTCAGAAAGCATCACTGGTAATAACGAGTAAGTATGCCATAAATTGGTTTGTAGAAGATGTCTTTGCATCAAAAAAGATGTATAGGCTAAAAGTTGTTGTTGTTGTTCAGCCGTTTAGTTGTGTCTGACTCTTCGTGACCTCATGGACCATAGTGCACCAGGCTTTTCTGTCCTCCCCTGCCTCCCGGAGCTTGCTTGACTTCATGTTCATTGTTTTCGATGATGATATCTATTCATCTTGTTTTCCTCTTTTTCCTTCCATGTTTTCCAGCATCAGGGTCTTTTCCAATGAGTCCTCTCTTCGCATTAGGTGGCCAAAGTATTTGGGTTTCAGCTTTAGCATCTGTCCTTCCAGTGAATATTGAGGGTTGATCCCCTTCAAGATTGACTGGTTAGATCTTCTTGCCGTCCAAGGGACTTTCAAGAGTCTTCTCCAACGCCATAGTTCAAAAGCATCAAATCTTAGGCATTCAGCCTTCCTTATGGTCCAACTTTTACAGCCATAGGTTACTACTGGGAACACCATAGCTTTGACTAAATGGCACTTTGTCGGTCTTCGGGACGTCATGGACCATAGTGCACCAGGCTTTTCTGTCCTCCACAGCCTCCTGGAGCTTACTTGACTTCATGTTCATTGTTTTGATGATGCTATCTATCCATCTTGTTTTCTGTCTTTCCCTTCTCCTTTTTTCTTCCATGTTTCCCAGCATCAGGGTCTTTTCCAATGAGTCCTCTCTTCGCATTAGGTGGCCAAAGTATTTGGGTTTCAGCTTTAGGATCTGTCCTTCCAGTGAAAATTGAGGGTTGATCCCATTCAAGATTGACTGTTTGATCGGCTTGCCGTCCAAGGGACTTTCGAAAGTCTTCTCCAACACTATAGTTCAAAAGCATCAATTCTTAGGTGTTCAGCCTTCCTTATGGTCCAACTTTTATAGCCATAAGTTACTACTGGGAAAACCATAGCTTTGGCTAAATGGCACTTTGTCGGTAGGGTGATGTCTCTACTTTTTATAATGTTGTATAGGTTTGCCATTGCTTTCCTCCCAAGAAGCAAGTGTCTCCTAATTTCATGGCTATAGTCATGTCTGACATGATCTTGAAGCCTAGGAAGATAAAATCTGTCCATTTATTCTCCTTCTATTTTCCAAGGAGTGATGGGACCGGTTGCCATGAT
This sequence comes from Lithobates sylvaticus, assembly GCA_028564925.1. Classification (NCBI taxonomy): domain Eukaryota; kingdom Metazoa; phylum Chordata; class Amphibia; order Anura; family Ranidae; genus Lithobates; species Lithobates sylvaticus. The sequence goes on from CM053027.1 coordinate 22,661,115, forward strand.
CTTAGTTTTCTTAAGGATTAATTTCAGGCCGGCTTTTGTGCTCTCCTCTTTCACCTTTTTTAAGAGACTCTTTAGTTCTTCTTCACTTTCGGCCATTGGTGTGGTATCGTTTTCATATCTCAGGTTGTTGACATTTCTCCCGGCATTCTTAATTCCGGCTTGTGATTCAGCGATCCTGGCATTTCGCATGATGTATAGGCTAAAACTAGCCATACACAAAAACTGCCTGACTTCAGAATGATCAGGATTTATGATGTGGGGGAACTTATGGCTCCACAGGTTTAATAAATGCTTTACATGGTCTGTCAAGAAAAGGAAAATCAGAATATGGTGCATATAGGAACACAAATATACCCAAGAATTTCCACTGTCGTATAAATGACAATACAAATAAATGAATACATAAAATAAAAAAAACATGTATCAAAAGTCTATGTTAAGCGGTCATAAATGTAACTGGATTTGCTGCATATATGGCTGCTCCACCAAGAGACAGGAGGGATCTCTGAAATATAGATACAAAATAAAACAACAGGGGTCGCTAGTGAAGTGCAGCATCAATAAACGTTATTGGATAAAAGGAGTAAGCCACTCACACTGCTGCACTTAGCTGGCACCACCTATTGTTTTATTTTATATCTATATTTCAGGAATCCCTCTGTATCACATGATCTATGCATGACCAATGCCAGCTTCTGATTGGTTCACACCCACAGATAATAAAAAGCTAGCACAGGGCAGTTAGGTACAAACAAAAACAGCAAGTTGCCCTTAGCAGTCCCCGGATGGGGTGGCTGTTAGACATGTGCAATTTATTTCGTAAAAAAATTGTTTTCGGATGAAATTCGGCAAATTCGTTCATTCGGAAGCATCTGAATGAACGAAAGACTCTTTTTGACGAATGCATACGAATTGTCAGAAAGAACGAAATTTTAAGATTGCCGGGAGAAATGTCAACAACCTGAGATATGAAAACGATACCACACCAATGGCCGAAAGTACGAAAAGCCGAAAGAACGAAAAACAATTCAGCTTACGAGTTTAACGAATCCAATACATTCAGATAATTTATTTTTTCGTATGTTCTATTATAATTAAAATTATTAACTATTATTATAGTTTTTATTCTTATTATTATTTATTATTTACTATTATAAACTATTAAATTATAGGTAAAATAGCTGAAGTCAGTAATTCTTCTATTCAGGCGCCGTAGCATTTTTGGAATAGATTAGATTTACAATTATTTTTTTTGGAGTTTCCATTCAAGTTTGGCTAAAGTAACTGTTATGCCACGTACACACGATCTGACTTTTCGGCCGGACTATCCAGCGGAGGTCCGCCGGACTTTCCACGTGTGGACTTGCCCACACACGCCCGGACTTTTCCGGCGGACAATCCGCCGGAGTTTTGGCGTAACTTGGCGGGACTTTTGAAATGAACGGACTTGCCGACACACGGAGTAAAGTCCGTTCATTTAGAATGTGACTCCAGGTAGATGGGACTAGCGAAGGAAGTCAATGTCGCCGCCTCGATCGGCGAGATTGACACCGCGCTAGCCCCATCACCTGGTATGGATTTAAAGGGGAATCCCTACGCCGAAAAAACGGCGTGGGGGTCCCCCCCACATCCATATCAGACCCTTATCCGAGCATGCAGCCCGGCCGGTCAGGAAAGGGGGTGGGGACGAGCGAGCGCCCCCCTCCTGAGCCGTACCATGCCGCGTGCCCTCAACATGGGGGTGCTTTGGGGAAAGGGGGGCCCTGCGGCCCCCCCCACCCCAAAGCACCTTGTCCCCATGTTGATGAGGCCAAGGGCCTCTTCCTGACAACCCTGGCCGTTGGTTGTCGGGGTCTGCGGGCGGGGGGCTTATCGGAATCCGGGAGCCCCCTTCAATAAGGGGGCCCCCAGATTCCGGCCCCCCACCCTATGTGAATAAGTATGGGGGATGTACCCCTACCCATTCACCTGGTGAAAAAAAAAGGGTAAATAAAAACACAACACAAGTTTTTTAAATACTTTATTACACAGCTCCGGGGGTCTTCTTCCGTCTTGGGGGGTCTTGTCCCGCTCTTCTGTTCTTCTTGCCGGGCCTCCGCTTTCTTCTTCCAGCTCTTTTATTAACGGTGACCCGGGCTTCTGTTGCCGTCGCCGCCGCCGCCGCCTTCTGCTTCTTGTTCTTCTTTCTTCATCCGATGTTGACACAGCGCTGTCTCCTCTTCTAATGGCCCAGGCGCGTTGTGCTGTGACTTATATAGGGACAAGGGGCGGGGCCACCGTCTCATGTCACATGGTGACATGAGAATACGAATACGTAATGAATACGAATGCTTCCAAAGTTACAAATAATTGGAAGGTACGAATTCCGATCATAACGAATGATCTGATAAACGAAAAGAAATAGAAAACGAACTAATCAAAAACAAAACTAAACCAATTTTTTGGTAGTGCAATGTCTAGTGGCTGTGTTAGTTTTTCTTTTTTTATTGTTTAGTCTCCCTGCCCATAACACACGTCCTGCTGTTCTATGGTGACAATGCTCATCTTCCTGTCACCTTAGGACAGGGAGTGTGTTGGAACTACAGAACACCTCGCCCTCTGCTCTGGGGGTGGGGGTAGCATGGGTTCTGTAGTCCACAGAGAGCTAAAAACTAAAACCAAAATAGGCAAGGGAATTGACAAAGGGAGCACATAACAGAAGTTCATTGTTGGGGTTTACAGACATTTTTAGACATGTGCAATTCGTTTAGTTTTTTTTCTTTTTTCGTTAAAATTCGTTATATTCTTTCATTCATTATCGTATGAATGAACGAACGATTCGCTAAAAATTTTAATGAATAACGAATGTTCGAATTGAACGAATACGAAAAACAACGAATATCCGAAATAACCAAATTAGAAACTACGAAAGAAGAAAATCCGAAAAACGAAAACAGGAACAACGAAAATCAAAATGAACGAAAAAATTCGTACATCCGTAACTTTTTTTTTGTTGAATTGGTAATTTTCCGTGTCCCTTACAATGGCGCTGCCTAACGTGCTTCGAATGGATTGAACGAAAAAATTCTTATATTCGTAACTTTTTTTTTTTTTTGAAATTCAGAATTTTACGTGTCTCTTACAATGGCGCTGCTTAACGTGCTTCAAATGGATTGAACGAAAAAATTCGTACATTCGTAACTTTTTTTTTAGATTCGTAATTTTCCGTGTCTCTTAAAATGTAATAATAGCGCACATTACATAAAATTATGAATTATGCTCCGATTACGAATCTACGAAAACAATGTTACGAAAGTACGAATAAATACGAATGCGAAAATTAAACTAACGGAAAAAAAAAAAACGAATCAACGAAAAAATAACTCTTACGAAAATACGAATCGTCACAAATACGAACACCGACGACTTACGAATTTACGAATCGTTACGAATCAACGGAAACAAAAGAAACAAAACTAAAATAAATGAATTTTTCTATTGTGCACATGTCTAGACATTTTTAATTTGTATTCACATACTTTTTGTTGTTATATATGCTTTTCTCTTCTAAATCGCTACAGGAGTATATATATATATATATATATACACATACATAGTGGGAGGCACCCTCTCAATACCAACTCCTATTAAAATTAAATTAAAAATTAAAAAAATGACAAACTATTCCAGTACTGACCAAACTTTCTGATAAGACATCACGAAAATCTATTATCCACAGCCCAGTAAATACTCATTTTACATCCCGAGAGCTGTGGTAGATCCTGATCACTTAATAAAAATTGTTTTACACTCCATGCATGAAATTGATTATTAAGAAATTGCTACCTAGCTTGTTAAAAAATAAAAAAATAAAAAATAAAAAAATCACCCCTCCAGGATAGGATAAAATCTCAAGAGAATAACAAGTAGGAATATGGGAAGCAAAAAAACAAAAAAAAAAACTAATTTAATTTCATTCAATCTTTAGGAGTTTAAAATATAAAACATAGAAAATTTGCCTTAAGATGATTCTGGGAAAACAGTCTACCACCATGTTATTGAAAAAAAAAAAAAAGTCTATCTATTTGAAATCACTTGTATTAAAGAGGAAGTAAACCCTGATGTTTTGTTTTTTTTTTCCTTTCTTCTGCCCTGCAATGTAAAGGCATGATGTGCTAGTAAGCATCGCATACTAGCACATTATGTGACACCTGCAAAATGAAGCCCATGCCGTCCCCGCTGAAGGCCGCATCCATCTTCCTTCTGGGGCGGCGGACTCCTGCTGCGTGACTGGTCGGAGCCGCGGCTGTTTCTTCAGAGTGAATGCGCTGATGACATCATCGGCACAGTAAACAGTGCATATCTCCTAAACAGCATGCGTTTAGGAGATATTTACAGAACATATAGGTAAGCCTTATTCTAGGCTTACCTATAGGTACAAATGTTACAGGGAGGTTTACAACCTCTTTAATACAACCAAAAATATTGAGATAATGTCAATAATATTGAGATTTAGACGTCTCACTAGACAAAAATAAAATAATATATATCTATATATAATTTTGTATACAGTATATGAACTTGTGTTTTTCCATATAATTGATATTATTTTCCAACAGAAAAAAAAAAAAAAAATTACTACTACTACTACTAATAATAATACTACTACTACTAATAATAATAATAATAATAATAATAATAATAATAATAATAATAATAACTATTATTATTATCATTATTATTATTATTATCTCTAAAAATAATACTAATACTATTAATAAAATAATACTAATAATACATATTATTATTATTAGTATTATTATTATTAATAATAATATTAGTAGTAGTAATATTGTTGTTAATATTAGTAATCAATAATTATGTTGTTAAAATTATGAGAATAATTATTTTTTTCCTCAATGGGAAGTCCAATAACCGTAGTTGTATTCATACAGTTGATTCCAAGCATATAGATTTTTTTTTTTAAATAAATAAGCCCCTTAGAACACCCCCCCCCCCCAAGAGGGTGCACTCTCACCCAAATAAATTGGAGCATTAGAGGGAGGTTGCCCCCAACCCCCCTCCCCCACTGCCCTACTTACCTCCTGTGCTTTTCCCTGCTGATCCTCTTTACACTGCCCTACTGGCCCCCTGTACATTGCCCTACTGACACTATACACTGCCCTACTGACCCCCTGTACACTGCCCTACTGGCCCCCTATACACTGCCCTACTGGCCCCCTATACACTGCCCTACTGACACCTCTTCACTGCTCAACTGGCCCCCTATACACTGCTGTACTGCTCTTCTTGTACACTGCCCTATTGGCCCCCTATACACTGCCCTACTGACCCCCTGTACACTGCCCTACTGACAGCCTGTACACTGCCCTGCTGACAGCCTGTACACTGCCCTGCTGACCACCTGTGCACTGCCCTTCCAACAACCTGTGCTTTCCCCTGCTGACCACCTGTACACTGCCCTTATGACCCCCTATACACTACCATACTGATCCCATATACACTGCCCTACTGACCCCCAGTACTCTGTCCTACTTACCCCCTGTGCACTGCCCTAATTACCCCTTGTACACTGTCCTACTGACCGCATTTATACTGCCCTACTGACCCCCTATACACTGCTCTACTGACCCCCTATACACTGCCCTACTGACCCCCTGTATACTACCCTACTTACCCCCCTGTACACTGCCCTACATACCCCCCTGTACACTGCCCTACTTACCCCCTGTACACAGCCCTACTGACACCCTGTTCACTGCCCTACTTACCTCTTGTACACTACCCTAGTTGCCCCCTGTACACTGTCCTACTGATCCCCTATACACTGGTCTATTGACCCCATGTTCATTGCCCTGCCAAACTCCTGTGCACTGTCCTACTAACCCCCTGTACACTGTCCTGCTGTCCCCCTGTACACTGCCCTACTTATCCCCTGTACACTGTCCTACCGACCCCCTCTACACTGTCCTACTAACCCCCTGTACACCGTCCTGCTGTCCCCCTGTACACTGCCCTACTTATCCCCTGTACACTGTCCTACCAACCCCCTGTACACTGTCCTACCAACCCCCTGTACACTGCCCTACTAACCCCCTGTACACTGTCCTGCTGTCCCCCTGTACACTGCCCTACTTATCCCCTGTACACTGTCCTACCGACCCCCTCTACACTGCCCTACTGACCTCATGTGCACTGTCCTACTGACCCCCTGTACACTGTCCTACTGACCACCGATACACCACTCTACTGACCCCCTGTACACTGCCCTAGTGACCCCCTGTACACTGCCCTGCTGAACTCCTGTGCACAGCCCTACTTACCCCCTGTACACTGTCCTACTGACCCCCGTACACTGCCCTACTGATCCCCCTATACACTGCCTAACTGATCCCCTATACACTGCCCTGCCGACTTCCCATCCTCTGCCCCCCTCATTTTTTACTGCACCCCTACATCAGACAGGCTAGATCGACCCTGCTCCTGGCATTGTTTTCTTAACATTGGTGGTTAGCTACACCTGAATCAGCTCTTGTTTCTATAGCACCAAATAGCGGAGTTTAGAAAATATCTCCTAGCTGGTCGTCATCTCAGTGAGTCCCGGTGATGAGATCATTGTTGACAGGTCTGGGATATTGTTATCAATTCCTTACGTTCGGGTCCATTCTGAAGCTGCCTAATCACTGCGGGCAAGCTGGAACCATCCTGGTAATTGTTCTTCTTCTGACTTTGACCCGGACACTGTGTATCATTTCTGATTTAGAAAATCCTGCTGTCATCCGCAGGGGTAGACTACGCCGTTAAAGATGTTTTTTTTTTTTGATAACCTTGTTCTAGTTATATGAAGCTAAATAACATAGATTGTCCTCAAATGGCCCTAAATCCTAAAGGAAACAAGATGTATGGAGTTTGCCAGCAGCCTGTCAAAATGTAATAAATGGATCACATACACAGTTGCTGGATGAGGCTGGTTGCTGTACCGATTGGTACTTATGTTTAGGGACATATACCCTTGACAGAGAACATCGGAAACGCCAGGATTTGACACACACGGGCTAAATGTTTAGTGAGAAAGGTGAAAATGTAGCAAATCTAAATACTAGAATGACTACTTGTAAGCAGATTTTGGGCTGCAGTTTGCCTGCCGATCTGAAGGTGGCACTGTGTCACTTTTCAGGTTGGCAGGACTCCACTGGGGACTAATTTGTCCCCTATCATGGACTCCAGACAGCCATCTTGGGAAGGTTTGCATCTCCTATTACATTCTGCAAGATTTGGGCGGCCATCTTGATACAGAAGTGCTTAAAGTGATACTAAACATACAATGTTTATTTCCCATTATTCCTTCTATTTATGTATAAAGATCATGCCACTGTATTTATTTATTATGAAAAAAAATCAAGTATTATTTAATCATTACTGTTCAGAGTAGACATGTGCAGAACGAAAAAATTTGTTTTATTTAGTTTTGATTTGTTACTTACATAAATTTGTTTAGTTAAATTAGTTTAGTTAAATTTTTAAGTGTAATTTATTTTCAAAATTTGTTTTGTTTATTTAAATTCAAATCAATTCGAATTCCATTTGAAATCAAATTTATTCTATTCAAAATTAGAATTTTGTGAAGATGGTTATATTCTTTCTATTCCATTCTATTCTATTGTTTTTTTTTTCTATTTTATTCTTTTATTTTCTATTCTATTCTTTTCTATTCTATTCTATTCAAATTTCGAAAAACGTTTATATTGTTATATTAGTTCTATTTTATTCTATTCTTTTCTATTGTTTATTCTATTCTTTTTTATTCTATTATTTTATTTTCTATTCTATTCTTTTCTTTTTTGTTTTACTCTATTCTTGTCTATTCTATTTAAATTCGAATTTATGATGGTTATATTCTTTTATTTTATTCTATTTTTTATTCTATTCCTTTATATTCTATTTTTTATTCTGTTCTTTTATTTTCTATTCTATTTTGCTCTGTTTTGCTCTATTCTTTTATTTTCTGTTCTATCCCTCTTTTTTTACCGTACAATATATATATATATATATATATATATATATATATATATATATATATATATATATATATATATAGTTTGTTTGTTTGTTTGTTTTAATTCTATTTTCATTTTTTTTATTTTTACACGTTCCCTTACTTTTTTTTTTTTGATTACTTTTATTCCTATTGCAAGGAATGTAAACATCCCTTGTAATAGGAATAGGACATAACAGGTCCTCTTTACAGAGAGATCTGGGGTCTATAGGTCCCCGCATCTCTCCTCAAGGCTGAAAAGTCTGAGATAAAATAAAAAGTAATATCGGGCTTTCCAGCTAAAACAACGGCAGTGTTTACATCTGCTGGCCCCAGAAGTGACGTCATGACGTCACTCCTGGCCTCCGAGGGTCATAGAGATGGCCTGATTGAACTGATTTTATCTGCGTTTGTACATTATGGATTTACAATAAAATTAAGATCTCTTAAGAGCAATAAGCGGTGTTGCTGGAACCCGACCAGCTCTATGATAAACTACCGCCACTGGCCAATTCTCTCTCTAGCTCCCCAATCATATGGGCGGCCCAGGAACAGCACCGAAGGGCGGTGGAAGGGGGGGCGTCCCCTTCCGCCGCCTGTAAAGACAATCAAGTGGCTAAACAGCCGATATGATTGTTTTTTCATTGCAGAGAATCACCGGCAATTCAGATTTAACCATTTAAAGCCCAGGACGTCATATGACGTCCACCTAGGGTTAAGTGGTTAAAGGGGGTGATTATTTTCTATACCCATTGAAAATGTACATGATCTAGCTTCCCATGTGGGGTCTATAAGTCCCCAGATCTCTCTTCTAGGCTGGAAAGCCTGAGGTCAAACCTGTTTTCCAGCTAAATAAAACAGCAGTGTTTCCATCTATCGGCACTGGAGGTGACGTCATGACGTTGCTCATGGCCCCTGAAGGTCATAGAGATGACCTGATTGAACTGATTTTATCTGTGTATATTGTGGCTTTCCAATAGAATGAAGATTTCTTAAGAGGAACAACCGATGCGCGGATCATCTTTTCTACATAGCGCTGGCCCGGGGACCATCAGGTCCATGGTCAGCTCTATGGTAAACCACCTCCACCGGGCAATTCTCTGTCCGGCTCCCCGATCATATGGGCGAGCCGGGAGAAGCACCAAAGGGCGGCGGGAGGGGGGCGTCCCCTTCATCCGCCTGTAAAGACAATCAAGTGGCTGAACATCCGCTATGATTGTTTTTACATTGCATAGAATCACCGGCAGAAATTCTGATTTAACCACTTAAAGCCTAGGACGTCATATGAGGTCCACCTAGGGTTAAGTGGTTAAAGGGGGGGGGGGGGTGATTCTTTTCTATACCCACTAAAAATGTACATGATCTAGCCTCCCATGTGGTGTCTATAAGTCCCCAGATCACTCTTCTAGGCTAGAAAGCCTGAGGTCAAACCTGTTTTCCAGCTAAATAAAACAGCAGGCTGCCGGCGCCGGCAGTGGCATCATGATGTCCCTCCCGGCCTCCGAAGGTCATAGAGATAGCCTGATTGAACTGATTTTATCTGCGTTTGTATATTGTGGCTTTCCAATAAAATGAAGATTTCTTAACAGCAATAACCAATGTGCGGTAGACATGTGCACAATAGAACAATTTGTTTAGTTTCGTTTTGTTTCTGTTCGTTTCCGTTGATTCGTAACGATTTGTAATTTCGTAAGTCATCGGTGTTCGTATTCGGACTCGTTCCTATTTTCGTAAGAGTTATTTTTTCGTTGATTCGTTTTTCCGTTAGTCTAATTTTCGTTTATTTAAAATTCGTATTTTCGTATTTTCGTTATATTTTGTATTCGGACACATTCGTATTTTCGTAGATTTAGTTACATTCGTACTTTCGTAAGATTAAATTATTCGCACTTTTGTAACATTGTTTTCGTAGATTCGTAATCGGAGCATAATTCATAATTTTATGTAATGTGTATGCTATTACATGTTTAAGAAACAAAGAATTTCTCTCTCACAAGTCAGAACTTAACTCAAAAATCCACCAAAACACAGTGCCTCCGACCCAACCACGTTTATCAACTAACAAAAAAAAAGTAACGAATTTACGAATCCATTCGAAGCACGTTAAGCAGCGCCATTGTAAGAGACACGGAAAATTACGAATCAACAAACAAAAAAAAAAAGTTACGAATGTACGAATTTTTTTCGTTCATTTTGATTTTCATTATTTTTGAATCTTTGTTCGGTATTTTCGTTGTTTGTTTTAGTTTTTCGGATTTTCATTCATTCGTAGTTTCGTTGTTTCTAATTTAATTATTTCGTATTTTCGTTGTTTTTCATATTCGTTCGTTTCGATAATTCGTTATTCGGTAGAATTTTTACCAAATCATTCGTTCATTCGTACGATACGAATGAACGAATATAACGAATTTGAACGGAAAACGAATTCGTAACTAAACGAATTGCACATGTCTAGTGTGCGGATCATCTTTTCTACATAGAGATGGCCCAGGACATCATATGGTGTCCACCTAGGGTTAAGTGGTTAAAGGGGTGGTGCTTCTTTTCTATACCCACTGAAAAAGTACATGATCCTGCCTGCCCATGTCACCTGGCTGCAGTGAATGTACAGACAGGAACTGGTTAAAAAAATTTAGTAAAAAAAAGATTCCTCTTGAAAGACTTAAAGGAGCCTTTAACCTTTATCCTTCCCATTTACAGCCTTCTCCTCATCCTAAAGCCCTGTCCAGGGCCACACTTATGGGAATCGTCCTTACGGTTGAGCTCCCAGGACCATAATGACCGGCTTTCATGAAAAAAACAATAAAACAACCGGGCCATGGGATTGTGGGAGATTCCCATGACCCAGTTCCCACGCTCTGATTGGCTGATTCATTCACTCGCAGGAAGCATTGTGGGGATTCTAAATACAGTAGAAGGTCTGGAAGGCACGTCAGATGATGTTGTTGGGTTTTAAGCACACGCCCGGCTGCATTGCTGCAATAACGTTTTATGGGGCGGTAAACAGCTGTGTGTAAATTTTGGAGGTTATACTGGAAGATATGGGAGCTGTGATCCTCCCCTGCACCTTCCTCATAGAGAGAGAGAGAGAGAGAGGGAGGGGGCTGAAATAATGTAAGAATGCTGATATCAAGCTGTCAGCAGGTTCTCCTGGGGATAAACCTCTTAGATGGAGTAGGAGTTGCAGGAATGTAAAAGCATCGCCTCTGATTGTACTATTACACTTCAATTCCTGCAAGCTTTATATAATGCCGGGCAACTTAGCCCCCGGTGACGCTCCATCGCTACAAGGATTTTCTCATTGTATCCTTACATTTGTCAAATCCCTTTTTAAATTTGAGATAATTAAAGTAAACCTCATTTTTGTTGAAAAAAATTATAATTTTATGGGTCAATTATTTAAATGGAGGGTCAAGCAAGGCTTACAGAATAGACATGTGCAGAACGGTTCGTTTAATGAATTTGAATTCGAATGGAATTCAATTAGGATTCGGATTCAATGGAAATTTCCCTTATTCGGTCGAATTGAACTCAATTCGACCACATTTGGCACAAAATTCTAATGGAATTTAAATTCGAATCAAATTCAGATTTATTCTATTCAAAATTAAAATTATGGAAGATTGTCATAGTCTTTCTATTACATTCTATTCTATTGCTTTTTTCTATTCTTTTCTATTCTATTTGAATTCAAATTTATTCTATTCGAATATGAATTTATGCTATTTTTTTAAATTGTTTCCGAGCATGCGTCGGAAATTTTGTATGTCGGAATTGCATACACGCGATCGAAAAATCCGATAGAAAGGTTTTGCGTCGGAAAAATTAAGAACAGGCTCTCAATCTATAGTCCGTCGGAAATGCCGACAGAAAAAGCCTGGTGGGCATACACACGGTCTTAAAATCCAGATCGGACTGTTTCCATGGGAAATTCCGCCCGTTTGTACGCGTCATTACTCATTCATATGGTGGGGAGGAGCAGTATCCTAATTTTTAAAGAGAGCTTCTAGATTCGGGTAATCCCCCCACTGTGGTGGTAGAGCATTACCTTTAATAAGATGCAAATATTTTCACATGCCAGCTATAAACATATTTTGTCACATGAGATAAAATAAGTTGTAATCCACTGCGATCCATCATACATCTTCCTTCTAAGCAAAGACGCAGGGTTTGATTTATGAATTTAGCTTGCACGCTTCCCAGATACTGACAAATGGATGTCCCAAAAAAGAAATAATGGACACGGTAGGGCTCCTGGATGGGGAGCCACCAGGATGTGTCCTCAGATATCTCGTGAGTGAAATCTTCCTCCCGATTAAAGATGTGTTATGGAGACAGCTTACAGGATTCCCAGATACCTACAAATATACATCCTGAAATAATGGATGCGGTAGGCCTCCTGGATTTGGAGACGTCAGAATTTGTCCTTAGATATCCAGTGAGTGAAATCTTCCTCTTGATTAAAAATGTGTTGTTATAAAACGACAACTTCTAGGTTTCCCAGATCCTGCATATATATATGTCTCAAAATGGAAATAATGGATGCCGTAGGCCTCCTGAGTTGGGAGCCGTCACAATGTGTCCTTATATATTAGGTGAGGGAAATCTTCCTCCTGAATAAAGATGTGTTGTTATAGAAAGAAAACTTACAGGCTTCCCAGATCCTACAAATATATGTCCCAAAAATAAAATAACGGACAAAATAGGCCTCATGGATTGGGAGCCACCAGAATGTGTCCTCAGATGTTCCCGTTAGTGAAATCTTCCTACTGACTAAAGATGTGTTGTTATAGGAGGACAACTTATAGGCTTCCCAGATCCTGCATATATATGTCTCAAACATGAAATAACGGGACGCAGTAGGCCTCCAATATTGGGAGCCTCTAGAATGTGTCTTCAGATATTCAGTGAAATCTTCCTGAATAAAGATATGTTGTTATAGGAAGATAACTTATAAGCTTTCCAGATACTGACAATTACATATCCCAAAAATAAAAATAATGGCCTTGGCAGGTCTTCTGGACAGCCTGGGAGCCACCAGAATGTGTCCTCTGATATCCCGTGAGTGAAATCTTCCTCCTGAAGGAGATGTGTTCTTATAGGAAGATAACTTATAAACTCCCAGATACCGGCAAATCTATATCTCAAAAATGAAATCATGGGCATGGCAGGTCTTCCGAACTTGGAACCACCAGAATGTATTCTCTGATATCCCATGAGTGAAATCTTCCTCCTTATTAAAGATGTGTTCTTATAGGAAGATAACTTATAAACTCCCAGATACCGGTAAATACAAATCTCAAAAATGAAATAATAGGCATGGCAGGTCTTCTGGACTTGGAGCCACCAGAATGTGTTCTCTGATATCCCGTGAGTGAAATCTTCCTCCTGATTAAAGATGTGTTCTTATAGGAAGATAACTTATAAACTCCCAGATACCGGCAAGTACATATCCCAAAAATGAAATAATGGACATGGCAGGTCTTCTGGACTTGGAGCCACCAGAATGTGTCCTCAGATATCCTGTGAGTGAAATCTTCCTCCTGATTAAAGATGTGTTCTTATAGGAAGATAACTTATAAACTGTCAGGTACCGGCAAATACATATCCCAAAAATTAAATAATGGACATTGCAGGTCTTCTGAACCTGGAGCCACCAGAATGTGTCCTCAGATATCCTGTGAGTGAAATCTTGCTGCTGATCAAAAATGTGTTGTTATAGAAAGACAGTTTGTCTGATTCCAAGATACCAACAAATATATGTCCCAAAAATGAAATAATGGGCATGGTAGGCCTCCTGGATTGGGACCAGATTGTGTCCTCGGTTATCCGGTAATTGAACAATCAAATATGGATGCTGGAGTATAACATCCAAGGCTTTTTTCAGCGGCAACGTGGGGGAATGCAGTTCCAGCACCTCTAGCATTGAATGTACAGTCATGTAATGACAAGGGGTGCTGGGATATGCTGGAGGATCTATCGATGCTAGCTGTTGAGGGATCTATTGTCGCCGGAAGGGGTCTATAGTTGGGAAGGTCTGTTTTTTATGCTGGGGATCTAATGTTGCTGGGGGATCTACTGTTAAGGGAAGGACCCATTGTTGCTGGGGGATCTACTGTTGAGGGAGGTGTCTGTTGTTCTTGGGTGGGATCTCCTGTTGAGAGAGGCGTCTGTTGTTGCTGGCTGCTGAATGGTCTATTGATGTTGGCTGTTAGGAGATATATATTTTACTGGGGGGGAGGTCTATTGTTGCTGAAGTTGATCCATTCTTTCGGTGAGGCCCCTATTGTTGCTGGAGGATCTATAGTTGGTGGTGGGGTCTGTTTTTGCTGGAGGTATCTATTTTACAGCTTTTCTTGTTAGAAATACCAAATCCCATACAAATTACTTAACAAAATAATAAATTATATTTGGTTCTGTATTCTCTAAAAGGGGTGGTACTGGGAGGTGGGTAGGGGTGGTACCAAGGGATGTGCTATGGGGAATCGGCGCTGCACAGGGTGATGAAGGTGTGCCCAGGCACAACTGCCACACCCTGTTCGCACGCCTATGGTTAGTTGATGGGATCATTATTTTTGCTGTCTTTTCATCTCACGGGAGGTGACAAGGACACAGCACTTCTGGCAAGATCCACAGATATCTTCTGAAAATATTCAAAAATAAACAAATGCAGCCACCACATAAAATGACTGGTAGGTTGCAAAACATTATTGTTTTTATTTCTGGGTTTAGATATCCTTTAAGAGCAGGTTAAGGGTTAGGGGAATATTGATTTGGAAATTAGGAGTTGCATTGATTGTTAGCGTTAGTTTAAGGGTTACATTGCAGGTTAGAAGTTAAATTGAGGCTAAAGGTTAGGCATACATTTGAATAGTGGTAGAGAGATGAGAAGTCCAATTAGGTCGAGGGTTAAAATTAGGGACTAGGTTGAAGGTTAGGAATCAATCTGGAGTTTAGGGTGAGGGTTTAGGATCTAAAACAGTATTTTAGTTATAGCTTGCCTCAAGTCTCTCAAACGCAATCCTCAATTTCAGAGAAACAGTGATTTCAAGATTTCGAAATGCCTTCACTTATTCCAGCTCATTAAAATGTTTCACCAATCTAGCTGGATAAGCTTCTCTCCGTGACTCCGTGTCAATCCATTCTGACTCAATCATTTATTACCAGCGGTCATGAAGTAAGTACATCCAGCAAAATTAAGTCAATCATAGATCCTTAGGTCCTAGGACAGGAAATCGTGATGATAAAATGAGAAGCATAAGCTACTAATGCCGCATACACACGACCGTTTTTTTCCGTCGGAATAAACTTCAAAGGTTTTTTTTTTCCGCTGAAACTGTCTTGCCTACACACGATCACACCAAAGTCCGACCGTCTAGAACGCGGTGACGTACAACACATACGATGGGACTAGAAAAAGGAAGTTTAGTAGCCAGTAGCCAATAGCTGCCGTCTCGTACTTGCTTCAGAGCAGTGGCGGTGCGTGCATAGAGGGCGCAGGAGCGCCGCCCCCTCTCTCCTGCACCGCTCTATCACCAATAGATAGATTCATGCATTGCATGAATCTATCTATTGTCACCGCTGCCGCCCCCTATTCAGGTGTCCGGCCCCTTGTCGGGCGACGGGCATCTGAATTACAGCGGGGGGGGGGGGGGGGGGGGGGTTTTGGAAGTGCCTTATTAGAGCTGTAAGCTCTAATAGGGGACCTGATTAGAGCGGTGGGCTCTAATAAGCTTCCATAAGTGTAAACAGCGGGCGCACTGCTGTGCGTTCGCTGTTTACACAGTATTGTGTTAGAGAAGCGAATACATCGCTTCCCTAACACAGACCCGCCTCTCAGCCAATCAGGTTGCAGGGTCTGTTACCTGTCACCTGATTGGCTGAAGTCACAGGCGCTGTGATTGGAAGCTAGGCGTCCAATCATAGCCGAAGACAGGAGGAGCGCGGGAGAAGACATTGGACGATGAGGAGACACCGCTCGCCGCCTGACACCGTCACCAGCTGCACACCGAGACAAGGTAAGTGCAGAAGGCAGGCAGGGGGCACAGTGGCAGCACTTAAGGGGCACAGTGGCAGCACTTAACCACTTCAGCCCCGGACCAATTTGCAGCTAAAGGACCAGGCCCCTTTTTGCAATTCGGCACTGCGTCGCTTTAACTAACAATTGCGCGGTCATGCGACGTGGCTCCAAAACAAAATTGGCGTCCTTTTTTTCCCACAAATAGAGCTTTCTTTTGGTGGTATTTGATCGCCCCTGCGGTTTTTATTTTTTGCGCTATAAACAAAAATAGAGCGACAATTTTGAAAAAAATGCAATATTTTTTACTTTTTGCTATAATAAATATCCCCAAAAAATATATAAAAATTTTTTTTTTCCTCAGTTTAGGCCGATACGTATTCTTCTACATATTTTTGGTAAAAAAAATCGCAATTAGCGATTATTGATTAGTTTGCGCAAAAGTTATAGCGTTTACAAAATAGGGGATAGTTTTATAGCATTTTTATTAATATTTTTTTTTTTTATTAGTAATGGCGGCGATCAGCGATTTTTATTGTGACTGCGACATTTTGGCGGACACATCGGACATTTTTGACACATTTTTGGGACATTTGTCATTTATACAGCAATCACTGCTATTTAAATAGCACTGATTCCTATGTAAATGACAGTTGTAGTTAGGGGGTTAACCACTAGGGGGCGGGGAGGAGTCAGTGTGACGTGTTGTGTTTTTTTTACAGTAGGGGGGCGTGGCTGTACGTCTGACGTCATTGATCGGCGTTCCCGATGACAGGGAACCGCCGATCACTGACAGTCAGTGTAGGAAGCGCGGGGAGAGGTTTGTTTACATAGACCTCTCCCCGTTCTTCCGCTCCGTAAACCGATCGCGGGATACCAGCGGCGATCGGGTCCGCTGGTCCCGCGGCCGGTGTCACGGAGCTCCCGACCGGGTCGCGAGCGCGCCGCTAGCGGCGCGCGCGCGACCCACGGGCAGGCACATGCACGATCACGTACAGGTACGTGATTCTGCCTGCCCGTGCCATTCTGCTGACGTATATATGCAGTGGCCGGTCGGGAAGCGGTTAAGGGGCACAGTGGCAGCACTTGGGGCACAGTGGCAGCACTTGGGGCACAGTGGTAGCGTTTGGAGCACAGTGGCAGCATTTGAGGCACAATGGCAGCACTTGGGGCACAGTGGCAGCACTTGGGGCACAATGGCAGCACTTGGGGCACAGTGGCAGCACTTGGGGCACAATGGCAGCACTTGGGGCACAGTGGCAGCACTTGGGGCACAGTGGCAGCACTTGGGGCACAGTGGCAGCGTTTAATGGGCACAGTGGCAGCGTTTAATGGGCACAGTGGCAGCATTTAATGGGCACAGTGGCAGCGTTTGATGGCACAGTGAGGCTGTTTGTTTGCGCCCCCCCCAAAAAATTTTGAGCACCAGCCGCCACTGCTTCAGAGCATGCGCCGTTTTTAGTCCGTCGAAACAGCATACAGACGAGCGGTTTTCCCGATAGGAATTGATTCCGTCGGGAATATTTAGAACATGTTCTATTTCTAGGTCCGTCAGAATTTTAAAAAAAAAGTCAGATGAGGCCCACACACGATTGGAATACCCAATGAAAAGATTCCGTCTGACTTTTTCATCTGGAAAGTCCGACGTGTGTACGCGACATCAGAGTTGTCAGAGCTCCAGCACATAATAACATATGGGGCAGTGTAGGGGGAAAAAAAGAACCCAGTTGAGTTGAGGGTTAGAGCCTGTGAGCAAAGGTTAGTTAAAGTTAGGCTGAAATTTTAGCTGACCATAAATGGGTCAAAATGGGTCAGTTTCATTCTCTTGAGTGACCTGACCACCCTCTTGCCTGATGCCTGCCCATGACCTTCACTTGAACTTGACTGCTCTCTTGTCTGCTTCTTGTTCATGACCACTCTCTGGATCTGACTACTTTTTTTCCGATACTTGCCTACGACCCCTACCAGGATCTAGCTACTCTGTTACATGGCCCCTGCCCACAATTCTTCCCTGGATCTAACTACTCTTTTGCCTGCTCACCACCCCTGCCTGGATCTAACTACTCTTTTGCCTGCTCACCACCCCTGCCTGGATCTGATTACTCTTTTGCTTGCTGCATGCCCATGACCCCTGCCTGGATCTAACTACTCAGTTACCTGCCCACAGCCCTTACCTGGAACTGACTACTCTTTTGCCTGCAACCATCTCTGCCTGGATTTGATTACCCTCATATCTGCTACCTGCCCATGAACCCTGCCTTAATCTGACTACTTTGCTACCTGCCCACAACCCTTGCCTGGATTTAACTACACTTTTATCTGCTACTAGGGATGGGCCCGGTGTTCGATTCGAACCCATGTTCGAATCGAACATCGGGCGCTCGCCCGTTCGGCGAGCCCAGAACTATTTGGGCCGTTCGCTTCAAATTCGTGTGATGCGAACGGCCCGCAATGCACTGCGCCAGTCACAGTGCATTGCTGGCTGATGATTGGCCAAGCATGCACTGTGACCCCGCATGCTTGGCCAATCATAGAGCCAGCGGCGAGGAGAGCATTAATTGGCCACAGGCAGGATGCCTGTGGCCAATTATAGCTCAGGGGGTTTAGTACACGCCCCACATTATATAAGGCCGCCGATATATACATGGTTAATGGTAAAAAGTGTGACAAAAGGATCAACGTTTTCAAAAATCTTGCATCTTTAACCGCTTCCCGACCGCCTCATGTAGATATACGTCTACAGAATGGCACGGGCAGGCAAAAGCACGTACCTGTACGTCCCCGGTCGGGAGCTCCGTGACCCCGGCCGCGGGACCAGCGGACCCGATCGCCGCTGGTGTCCCGCGATCGGGTTACGGAGCTGAAGAACGGGGAGAGGTTTGTGTAAACAAACCTCTCCCCGCGCTTCCTACTCTGCCTGTCATTGATTGGCTGTTCCCTGTCATCGGGAAAGCCGATCAATGACGTCAGACGTCAGCCCCGCCCCCTAATGTAAAAAAACACACACGTCACAGCCCATAAACCCTCCCCTCCCTCTAGTGGTTAACTCTTTCACTACAACTGTCATTTATACAGGAATTAATGCATTTAAATAGCATTGATTGCTGTATAAATGACAATGGTCCCAAAAATGTGTCAAAAATGTCCGATGTGTCCGCCATAATGTCGCAGTCACAAAAAAAAAATCGCTGATCGCTGCCATTATTAGTAAAAAAAAAAATATTAATAAAAATGCTATAAAACTATCCCCTATTTTGTAAACGCTATAACTTTTGCGCAAACCAATCAATAATCGCTAATTGCGTTTTTTTTTACCAAAAATATGTCATAGAATACGTATCGGCCTAAACTGAGGAAAAAAAATGTTTTTTTTATATTTTTTGGGGATATTTCTTATAGCAAAAAGTAAAAAAATATTGCATTTTTTTCAAAATTGTCGCTCTATTTTTGTTTATAGCGCAAAAAATAAAAACCGCAGGGGCGATCAAATACCACCAAAAGAAAGCTCTATTTGTGGGAAAAAAAAGGACGTCAATTTTGTTGGAGCCACGTCGCACGTCCGCGCAATTGTCAGTTAAATCGACGCAGTGCCGAATCGCAAAAAGGGGCCTGGTCCTTTGGCTGCCAATTGGTCCGGGGCTGAAGTGGTTAATAAGTCATGTTAGCCAATAAAGGGTTCTACTTACGCTTGATTAATCAATGGCTAACACAGTACAACACTCTACTTCTGCTTCTAGGTAGGATCACCTTTGCAGAAACATTACTTACCGTATCGCTGCCAAGTAAAGATGTTTCACAAGTATTCAATCATTTTGTATTATTTTTTTTTTAAAGTTCTGTGCTGCAAACGTTGAGAACGACCTCAACAATTTTCGGAAGCAGCAAAACAACGTGCCGTGACAGCCTTAGGAGGACAGCAGGTCTGACAGTGACAGCGGACATCGGAGACACAAGCACAGTTGATCTTCTAGGCCCGGTGATAAATGACCCGTTTTAGCGCTGTTGGCTTGATCTAGTTTGGCGAACTTCATTGTTTCAGTAATCCATCAGGTTTAGCCGAGCCTCCTTTATAATAACCCCCGAAACCCCCTTCCCCTCCCAAACATTTATCTGTCTGGCCTCTTATTTGTCTGCCTATCCGTTTATCTAATTTTCCTCCTTCGATCAATCTTTTTATTTGCCTGTTTTTCTGCTGACGTTAGGGCTACATTCTAATACACTAACCACGCACTGTATTTCCTAATTATATTTTGCTGCCCTGACACAAACTCATATAAAAGTCCTTCGCAGAACATCGTTCCATCAAGTCCTGGGGGATGCTGGGAGCTTACGGCTAAAGCCGAACGTGTGTCTTTTTGACTTATAATTTTATTGCTTGATTTATTTTTATTTTTTCTGTAGAGTGAGAAAAATTTAACTGATAAACTTTGATTAGATCAAGATGAAGGTGTTGTGCAGAAGAACGCGCCTCTCCAGTGGCCCACGTGTCCTACCTCCTTCTCTTCCAGCACTGCTGCCTCCATCACTGTCTAGAAAAGAATGGAGTAGAAACCCTGGGGTCTTAAGTTTGACCATTTTTATTGTAAAAGATTAAAATAATAGTGTTGTTGGGGTATCTGGATTGGGGTAGGTCTGCCTCTCCATGACAGGTGATCTCCACTGACTCCCTGACTCATAACTAAAGGAAATCCAGACACAAGGGCCATACAATTGCACATCCAGATGTACCTGGCAAGGAGGTAATGACAGAAAGCACAGTCCTGTGACTACTAATGACCCTGGGCGGAGGAGAGACTGTAAGGGAGATGGCTGCTAAGTGCTGCACATGCTTTCACCTGTGACTACTGCGGACTGTCCACTAAATACAGTAGACATGTGCACAACAGAAAAATTTGTTTATTTTCGTTTCGTTTTTTTCGTTTCCGTTGATTCGTAACGATTCGTAAATTCGTAAGTCGTCGGTGTTCGTATTCGTAACGATTCGTATTTTCGTAAGAGTTATTTTTTCGTTGATTCGTTTTTCCGTTAGTTTAATTTTCGTTTATTCGAAATTCGGACGCATTCGTATTTATTCGTACTTTCGTAACATTCGTAGATTCGTAATCGGAGCATAATTCATAATATTATGTAATGTGTATGCTATTATTACATTTTAAGAGACAAGGAAAATTACGAATCGAAAAAAAAAAGTTACGAATGTACGAATTTTTTCGTTCAATCCATTCGAAGCACGTTAAGCAGCGCCATTGTAAGAGACACGGAAAATTACAAATCGAAAAGAAAAAAAAAAAGTTACGAATGTACGAATTTTTTCGTTCAATCCATTCGAAGCACGTTAAGCAGCACCATTGTAAGGGACACGGAAAATTACCAATTCAAACAAAAAAAAAGTTACGAATGTACGAATTTTTTCGTTCATTTTGATTTTCGTTGTTCCTGTTTTCGTTTTTCGGATTTTCTTCTTTCGTAGATTCGTTGTTTCTAATTAGTTTTTTTCGGATTTTCGTTGTTTTCGGGTTCGGTCGATTCGAACGATTCGTTATTCGTTAAAAAATTTTGCGAATCGTTCGTTCATTCGTAAGATAACGAATGAACGAATATAACGAAAAAAAAAAAGAAAAATGAAAAGAAAAAACGAAAAGTAATGCACATGTCTAAAATACAGTATGGTTGACTGTAATGTCATGTGACTCCAGAATGTATGTCCTTGTGATGTGCAATGGCGGACGATGATTTTCTTTGGGGGTGGGGCGCCAAAGAACCCCCCCGTTGGTCAGTGGCATCTCAGTCAGCCCCCCCCCCCCACACACTTACCCAAGCAGGCCCCAGCGGACGGACTCCGGCAGGCAGCGGCGGGCTTCGATGGGCAGGGGACGCTCCGGTGGCAGCGGCAGGCTTCGGCAGGCAGCAGGCTCCGGTGGCAGTGGCGGGTTGCAGGTTCCAGTGGCAGCGGCGGGCTTTGGTGGGATGCAGGGTCTGGCAGCAGCAGGCTTCTATGGACAGTGGACAGGCTTCTGTGTATTCTGTGTGGCTCCTCCCTTTTTCTCCTAGGCGTCCAATAGGATCACCTGTCCTTTCAGCCAATCGGGTGATGGGTTTCAGACCCACTGCCCTATTGGCCGGGAGGAGGATCAGTGTTGCAACAGCGAATATTCATTTGCTGTTGCAACACACCTGGGTGGGCTCCGGAAGCAATGCTCTGCTCCCCGAGTCCACCCTATTTTGAAGCCTATTAGAGCCTCTGGCTTTAATCAGTGCTTCAAGAAACACACCCCGCCCATCCCCGCCCTAGGAATTCATGTGCCCGGTGTCCTGAAAGGGGCCGGACGCATGAATAGGGAGGGTGGCAGGGCATGGATATGGGGGCCGGTGCTTGTGCGCCCACAATGGACGGGCCGCCCCTAGTGGTGTGAGTGTAATGCCATTTCCTGAACACCACCAGTAAAGTGCAGAAAAACTACTTTTATGGGTATACATTCGTTCTTTCCAAAAGTCTATGGCCAGGAAGGTTGTGTGGAGGCCTATGGCAAGGAGCAGGGCACAAGATGGTGAAGGGTTTGGCCTCATCGGGAGAGACAGTGTTCTAGCAGGACTGCAGTGGGGTAGGGACTTATGGTCTTGGAACCAAATCTAGCCAACCATGAAGCCTCTCTTACACTATGACCACTGTAATAGCCAATCGCAGTGGTCATGTGATTGAGAAGTCTGTCCCACCCCCCTCCTCCCCAGGCGTATACACCTACTTAAAGTGTCACCGGGGCTAGAGGAAGGGGTTAATAGAGCAAAATGAGGATAAACAATAATCTAACCTTAGCCCAGCCTTGTTCTCCATCTTTCACTTCTCAAGCTACAATCTCCAAGCAGGTTTGAATTAGGACTGAGCTAGTGGTGTAGCAGAGGAGCTTGGGAGCTTTGTCTGGCTATAATAGTCAGTGCCCCCATTTGGCTTTAAAGGTTAGGCATTTTTTTATCTTAATGCATCCTGCTAGTTGTATGTCCCACTAGCTGTATCAACCGCCCGCCAACCCCCCCCACACTCCAGAAAATGACTGAGTCCTATCTCGATCCAGTGCTGTGCCCGTCTGCAGCGGTGCTGGTCTCTCTCTCTCTCTCCTCCACAGGAAACAGAGGCAGCAAGGGGAGCCATTGGCTCTTGCTGCTGTCAATCATAACCTCTAAAAGGAGGGAGAAGGGAGCAGGGGGTGGGGCCAAGCCACACTGTGAGTGTCTATGGATGCTCACAGCCCCGGCTCTGGAGCAAGCCCACAGGTTTCATAGTTAGTAAGGTTAAATAAAGACACCAGTCCATCCAGTTCAACCTGTGTGGATGTCTACAATTGTCCCTATCCCTGTACATTGCACACTCACATTGGTCCCTACCCACAAGGAGCCCACAATCCAAGGTCCCCATTCATATACTAGGGACAATTTTTGGACAGAAGCCAATTAACCTACCTGCATGTCTTTGGATTCCACTATAGGAAGCAGCTTCCTATGGTGGCACACCAAGAAGAGGAGGAGCATGGAGCACCGGCAGGGGACCCCAGAATAGGACGTTTGGGTTTGCTCTATGCAATAAGGTTGCACAGAGCAGGTGTTTGTGATTTTATTTAAAAATAATATCCCTTACAAACGCTTTAAGGTCCATTCACAAACACAAGCATATGAATGGGTATGAAAGTATGGCAGGATATTGGCAACAGAACACCATATGGCTCCCAACTCTCCAATATACAAAGCCTATTAAAAAAAAAAAAGAAAACCTTGTTTTGAAAAAAACTTATTTCAATACAAGGTTTTCTTTTTTTTTTGTTAATAGGCTTTGTATATTGGAGAGTTGGGAGCCATATGGTGTTCTGTTGCCAATATCCTGCCATACTTTCATACCCATTCATATGCTTGTGTTTGTGCCCCATCGTTAGATTTTGATCTAGTAAATATCTCCTCGCTATGTTAGGGGGATAAAGAGAGGGAGGAGGTCTTTGTAGTCCTAACACATTTCCTGTATAGGTGTTTGTAGTCCTAATGCCCCGTACACGCGGTCGGATTTTAAGACGGAAAATGTCCTATCGGACCATGTTGTCGGAAATTCCGACCGTGTGTGGGCTCCATCGGACTTTTTCCGTCGGAGTTTCCGACGGAAAAAGTTTGAGATCCTGCTCTCAAATTTTCCGACAACAAAGTCCTATCGGACTTTTTGCGATCGTGTGTAGCGAATTCCGACGGACAAAGTGCCACGCATGCTCAGATCACATTACAAGACCAAAGCTATTGGCTACTAGCCTCTACGTAGTCCCGTCGTAGGCAACGAACGTTACCACGTTCAGAATGATCGGATTTTCCGACAACTTTGTCCGACCGTGTGTATGCAACACCAGTGTCGGACAAAATCCGTCAGAAAAAATCTGACGGATTTTGTGGTCGGAATTTCCGACCGTGTGTACAGGGCATAATACATTTCCAATACATAGGTGACAATGCTGCTGCTCCTCCATAGATACAGTACATTCAGTGAGCGTTGACATCCTTGGACAGGAAAGTGTGTTACTGGCAGGATCACAAGTCAAACATTAGGGGGAAAAAATGCCTTTAAAAAGAAAATGAAAGCATCCATTACATCTAAAACATGTAAGTCGCAATATGTTACTTTTTGTATTTGGGCTGAGTAGCGATAAACTTGCATTTTCTAAGGCAGGGATCTCCGAACTCTCTAAGCAAAGGGACATTTTATCATTCTGTGGGATTTAACGGGGGCCAGACTGTGGCCAGTGGCAGTATAAAATGTCCTAGTGTGGGAGCAAGCAATGCCTCATCATTGGTGTCAGTGGCAGTAATTATGCCCCATTGTTGGTGTCAGTGGGAGGAATAGTTCCATGTATAAGTAGGAGGAATAGTGCCTTATCATTGGTGTCAATGGGAGGAAGAGGAGTGCCCCATCATTGGTGTCAGTGGGAGGAATAATGCCCCATTGTTGGTGTCAGTGGAAGGAATTGTTCCTTGTATCGTTGGTGTCAGTGGCAGTAATTATAGACAGTTGTTGGTGTCAGTGGGAGGAATACTTACTCGTATAAGTGGCAGAAATAGTGCTCCATCATTGGTGTCAGTGGCAGTAATTATGCCCCATTGTTGGTGTCAGTGGCAGTAAATATGGCCAATCGTTAGTGTCAATGGGAGGAGTAGTTCCTCATATAAGTGGAAGGAATAGTGAACCATCCTTGGTGTCAGTGAATGCAACAGTGAATAGCATAATGCCCCATCGTTGGTGTCAGTGGTAGTAGTTATGGCCAATTGTTGGTGTCAGTGGTAGTAGTTATGGCCAATTGTAGGTGTCAGTGGCAGTAGTTATGGCCAATTGTTGGTATCAGTGGTAGTAGTTATGGCCAATTGTTGGTATCAGTGGTAGTAGTTATGGCCAATTGTTGGTGTCTGTGGTAGTAGTTATGGCCAATTGTTGGTGCCAGTGGGAGGAATAGTTCCCTGTATAAGTGGGAGAAATAGTACCTTATCATTGGTGTCAATGGACGGAATAGTGCCCCATCATTGGTGTCAGTGGAAGGAATTGTTCCTTGTATCGTTGGTGTCAGTGGCAGTAATTATAGACAGTTGTTGGTGTCAGTGGGAGGAATACTTCCTCGTATAAATGGCAGGCATAGTGCCCCATTATTGGTGTCAGTGGCAGTAATTATGCCCCATTGTTAGTGGCAGTGGCAGTAAATATGGCCAATCGTTAGTGTCAGTGGGGGAGGGAGTAGTTCCTCATATAAGTGGGAGGAATAGTGAACCATTGACATTCACTTATTGTCAGTGAATGGAATAGTGAGTGGAATAATGCCCCATCGTTGGTTACTGGAACCACTAGGGTAGTAGTTATGGCCAATTGTTGGTGTCAGTGGTAGTAGTTATGGCCAATTGTTGGTGTCAGTGGTAGTAGTTATGGCCAATTGTTGGTGCCAGTGGTAGTAGTTATGGCCAATTGTTGGTGTCAGCTGTAGTAGTTATGGCCAATTGTTGGTGTCAGCGGTAGTAGTTATGGCCAATTGTTGGTTTCAGCGGTAGTAGTTATGGCCAATTGTTGGTGCCAGTGGTAGTAGTTATTGCCAATTGTTGGTGTCAGCGGTAGTAGTTATGGCCAATTGTTGGTGTCAGCGGTAGTAGTTATGGCCAATTGTTGGTGTCAGTGGTAGTAGTTATGGCCAATTGTTGGTATCAGTGGTAGTAGTTATGGCCAATTGTTGGTGCCGGTGGTAGTAGTTATGGCCAATTGTAGGTGTCAGTGGTAGTAGTTATGGCCAATTGTTGGTATCAGTGGTAGTAGTTATGGCCAATTGTTGGTGTCAGTGGTAGTAGTTATGGCCAATTGTTGGTATCAGTGGTAGTAGTTATGGCCACTTGTTGGTATCAGTGGTAGTAGTTATGGTCAATTGTTGGTGTCAGTGGTAGTAGTTATGGCCAATTGTTGGTGCCAGTGGTAGTAGCTATGGCCAATTGTTGGTGTCAGTGGTAGTAGTTATGGCCAATTTTTGGTGTCAGTGGGAGAAATAGTGCCCCAAGGGCCGAATAAAGGCAAATAAAGGGCTGCATCTGGCCCTCGGCCCCCCGCAGTTTGGAGACCCCTGTTCTAAGGGGATAAAAGAATGATCACGGACAAGTAGCCAAAACTGTCCGAAACTGTTGCACAACAAGTGTTTTTTCTAAGTCTGAGTCAGGTAAGGGTGGCTTAACATTCTTCACACATCTCCTTCGCCGTTGATTTTACGTAAACCCTGTAATCCCCAAGACCCCCAAGATTCCAACCTTATACTGAATTGTGAAAAGAAAAAGAAAAAAGTCTGATTACATTTCATTGCCCTTCCTGACGTCTCCTCTGTACAGTATTTCTTCGTATAGATTTTTAAAAATTCAGCTTAAAAAAAAAATCTTGCTGGGAATAGAGCAATAAAAATGTAAAGGGAACAGTAAAAGTATAGTGTTTCCAGCCGGAAGCTTATCGCTCAGTTAGGAAAACTCTGCAGAATGCTGAATGTGATCGCAAAAAAAACATCAGCAAACCAACTGCGGTTTTCATTTTTTGTTTAGAATCATTTTTTATTAAATATGGTATACTCAAATTATTACACTATATTACCAAAAGTATTGGGACGCCTGCCTTTACGCGCACACATGAACTGTAATGCCACCCAGTGTTGTACGCAACGAACGTCACCTCGGTCAGAATGATCGGATTTTCCGACAATTTTGTCCGACTTTGTCCGGATTTTGTGGTCGGAATTTCCCACCGTGTGTACGGGGCAAAAGTCCATAGGGCTCAATATTGAGTTGGCCCGCCCTTTGCAGCTATAACAGCTTCAACTCTTCTGGAAAGGCCGTCCACAAGGTTTAGGAGTGTGTCTATGGGAATGTTTGACCATTCTTCCAGAAGAGCATTTGTCAGGTCAGGCACTGATGTTGAACAAGAAGGCCTGGCTCGCAGTCTCTCCGCTCTAATTCATCCCAAAGGTGTTCTATCGGGTTGAGGTCAGGAGCCAGTCAAGTTCCTCCACCCCAAACTCGCTCATCCATGTCTTTATGGACCTTGCTTTGTGCACTGGTCCAAATCACTTGGTGGAGGGGGGATTATGGTGTGGGGTTGTTCTTCAGGGGTTGGGCTTGGCCCCTTAGTTCCAGTGAAGGGAACTCCTAAGGCGTCAGCATACCAAGACATTTTGGACAATTTCATGCCCCCAACTTTGTGGTAACAGTTTGGGGGATGGCCCCCTTTCCTGTTCCAACATGACCAGTGCACAAAGCAAGGTCCATAAAGACGTGGATGAGCGAGTTTGGGGTGGAGGAACTTGACTGGCCTCCACAGAGTCCTGACCTCAACCCGACAGGGGATGGCCCCTTCCTGTTCCAACATGACTGCGCACCAGTGCGCAAAGCACAAAGCTGCCCTCTCATTGGGTGGTTTAGAGTAGTAACAACGTTTTCTGTAGACACCTCTGTATACGTTGTCTTTCACGATCTCCGTGGCTTTCTTAAGAATTCCTGACTGGTATATTTCCAGGTCAAGTACCGTAAAGCTGCTGGTTTCATCAATTGCACATTTATATTTTATTGTGTTTTTTTTTATAATACCTCTTACAACTATGACATTGGCTTTATTCGGCTCGATAGGTAGCCCGTAGGGTGTGCTGTACCTCTCCAGCAAGGCCAGGCTGCATTGCGGGCAAAAGGAGGTCATTTCCATAGGGCAGGACCTTCACCTTGGTATGAAGGTATGTCTGAAGATGAAGGGGAATCCGGAGCTGCAGCCAGTTCATTGATGTATATATTAAAGAGAGCTGACCCAGGTTGAAACCCCATCTAACTCCTTGGCCCAGCTGGAATATATTTTACACCGTATTTTCTTCTTCATATATGGCATTATATGATTTCCCTTGTATTGCAGTCTCCAGTAGTTTCAGAGGAAATTTTTTGGAGAATTTTTAAAGCCTGACTCCAGCAATTTTTTTATTTTTTTTTTTTGACTCCAGCTATTTTTTATATGTATTTGTTTATTTATTTAGCAGTATCTATCTTCGCAAAAAAAAAAAAAAATTATGAATAAAATAACCAATTCAAAAATGGCCTGACTCCAGCCATTTTTTGACTGAATTTTTTATATTTATTTGTTTTTTTTATTTAGCAGTATCTATCTTTGCAAAAAAAAAAAAAAAATATATAAATAAAATACCCAATTCAAAAATGGCCTGACTCCAGCCATTTTTATATTTATCTATCGATTTGGAACACGGAACCAAATGGGTACGTTGAGTTACAAATTTTGTTAGATTTTTATTTACTTGTACAGGGATCAATAAACACTCCTATCCGCAAGAAAAAGAATAGAATAAAATACCCAAATCAAAAATGACCTGACTCCAGACATTTTTATATTTATTCAGCTATTTATTTATTTATTTAAAATACTGAATACTGAGCTGGCGTCAGGTTGCAACACCATCTAACTCTTTGGCCCTGCTGGAATACACTTTATTTTCTTCTTTGTATATGGAAATATATGATTCCCCTTCTTGTTCACTCTCTAGTAGTTTCAGTGGACCTTTTTATTTTATTATTTTTTTTTTGTGCAATTTTAAAGCCTGATTTCAGCAATTTTTTATTATTTATTTGATTAATTATTTAGAACGATTCTGTCTTTGTAAGAAAAATAAAAAATAGAATAAAATAACCAATTCAAAAATGGCCTGCCTCCAGACATTTTTAAATATATTTATTTAGAATACTGAATAGAGTTGGGTAAGAGTTACAATGTTTGTTAGATTTTTATTTACTTGTACAGAGATCAATAAACACCCCTATCTTTGCAAGAAAACAAAAACAGAATAACATAACTTATCCAAAATGGCCTGACTTCACTCATTTTTATATTTATGCATTTAAAATACTGAATAGAGTGGGTAAGTGTTACAATGTTTGTTAGATTTTTATTTACTTGTACCGGGATCAATAAACACCTATATTTTTGCAAAAAAAAAAAAAAAAATAGAACAAAATAACTAAATAAAAAAAATGGCCTGACTCCAGTCATTTTTATAATTATGTATTTTAAATACTGAATAGAGTGGGTAAGTGTTACAATGTTTGTTAGATTTTTATTTACTTTTACCGGGATCAATAAACACCTATATTTTTGCATAAAATAAAAAATAGAACAAAATAACTAAATAAAAAAAATGGCCTGACTCCAGTCATTTTTATATATATGTATTGAAAATACTGAATAGAGTGGGTAAGTGTAACAATGTTTGTTAGATTTTTATTTACTTGTATCGGGATCAATAAACACCTATATTTTTGCAAAACAAAAAAAAAAAATAGAACAAAATAACTAAATAAAAAAAATGGCCTTACTCCAGTCATTTTTATAATTATGTAGTTTAAACACTGAATAGAGTGGGTAAGTGTTACAATGTTTGTTAGATTTTTATTTACTTGTACCGGGATCAATAAACACCTATATTTTTGCAAAAAAAAAAAAAAATAGAACAAAATAACTAAATCAAAAAATGGCCTGACTACAGTCATTTTTATATTTATGTATTTAAAATAATGAATAGTGTGGGGAAGAGTTACAATGTTTGTTAGATTTTTAATTATTTGTACATGAATCAATTAACCCCCTATCTTTTCAAGAAAAAAAAAATAGAATAAAATAACCAAATAAAAAATGGACTGACTCCAGACATGTTTATATTTATTTATTTATTTAGTGTACTGAATAGGAGGGGGAAGAGTTACATTTTTGTTAGATTTTTAGTAATTTGTATAGTTGATCAAGAAATAACCCTATATTTTCAAGAAAAAAAAGTAGAATAAAATATCCAGATGTATATTTACTTGCACAGGGATCAATAAACACCCCTATGTTTGAAAAAAAAAAAATGAATAAAATAACCAAATCAAAAATGGCCTTATTTTATATTTATTTATTTAGAATACTGCATAGAGTGGGAAAGAGTTGCAATGTTTGTTAGATTTTAATTTATTTGTACATGTATTAAATAAACACCCCTATCTTTGAAAGATTTAAGGATCAAATAAAATAACCAAATCAAAAATGGTCTGGCTCCAGCAATTTTTTTATTTATTTATTAAGAATACAAAATTGAGTGATTTGAGTGATTAAAATTTGTTAGATTTTAATTTATTTGCATGGGGATCAAGAAAATCCCCTATGTTTTCAAGAAAAAAAATAAAAATAAATAAATCAAAAGTGTTCTGACTTGAGCTGTTTTATATTTATTAATTTATATATTAATATAAAATGTTTAGTCGAATAGGGAAGAATTTCAGTTATTTTGATTTACTTGTAGAGTGATCAATAAACACCTCTATCTTTGCAAGAAACAAATGTAAAACAATAATATGAAATAACCAAATCAAAATTGCCCTGACTCCAGCCATGTATTTAGAATACTGAATAGACTGTGAACAAGTTACAATTTTTGTTAGATTTGTATTTGTTTGCACAGGGATCAATAAATAACCTTATCTTTGCAAGAAGAAAGCATAAATAGCATAAAATAACTACATTTTGCAACACAATCTGGCCCTAATACAACACCCATACCAGGGGTAAAGAAAATAAAGACTGGTGATGGGATGTCTTTTCTACCAAAAT
This sequence comes from Lithobates sylvaticus, assembly GCA_028564925.1. Classification (NCBI taxonomy): domain Eukaryota; kingdom Metazoa; phylum Chordata; class Amphibia; order Anura; family Ranidae; genus Lithobates; species Lithobates sylvaticus. The sequence goes on from CM053027.1 coordinate 22,692,330, forward strand.
TTATTTTATACTACATTCATTGTTGCTAATGCTAATGCATTATCCTTATCTATAATTAAACACACATTATACATACATAAAAAAATATAAAATAAAATAAAAATAAAATAAAATTAAAAAAATAAATTGTTTACACCCTATGAAAAATTAAAAAATATTTGCTAGAAGAACAAGAAAATAGTATGATTATTAATATTATCAATAATAATAATAATAATAATAATAATACTGCTAATAATAAGAATTATACAATTATGAATGCTTATGCATATTAATGATTAATTATATAATATTTCTAAAATATTTGTATCCTCAGTAGTTATCTAAAAAAAAGGATCACATCAATACATTTTACTACTAACATGGCTTCCTCTGAAGGCCAAGCCCTTTTGAGGAAGCCACGTCAGTGGTAAAACACATTAGAAAACATAATTACTGCAGCTTGTGCTCTTGCAATAACTCTTGGTGAATACACTGAACCTGAAGTGATATTCATCTACCATGGGGTGGTGAGATCCTCAATAATGGAGGCAAGCTATGTAGGGCCAGGACCAGGGGTGGGCAGGAGGGGGCACTGTGGTATCATGTGAGGTGGGGGGGGGGGGGGACAAGGAGATTGGGGGGAGGAAATGTGTGGTGGAAGTGGGAATTTGGGGGGCTGCAGGGGGTAATTATTGTTCTAGGAGGGGAACTTTGGGGGGAGGCATGCTAAGAGTGGTGATTTAGGGGGAATTGTATTGGGAGGAGGATGGGGAAAGAAGATTAGTGCAAGGTGGGGGGGTTTGGGGGCAATTTGTACTTGGAGGGGAGATTTAAAGTGGAGGGATGTGTACTAGGAGGGGGAAATTGTAGGGGCAGATTATTTGTGCTAGGAGTGGTGACTTTTTTGGAGGAGGGGGGATTGAGCTGGGGGGATTGGGGGGATGGGGGGCAAATATTTGTGCTGAGGGGGGGTTAAGCTTACGGGGTCAGCGTTCAGATTCGTGCTCAGTGTTTTTGTGGGGTGATTTTTGCGGACACATAATGCTCAAGCATCTTGGGGGGGGGGGGGGGGGGCACAGTTTGGCATGATTGCCCTGGGCTCTAGATGACCTTGTCCTGGCACTGAAGCTATGGTCACCATCATTCCATCACCCCTTCTGATTGGCTGCTACTAAGCAGCAGGGCAGCTGCTTGGCACAGGACCTAGAAACAATCACTGGAGTATTGTTGCCTACTACAGTGATTTCCAGCTTCCCTGGGGTTTCCACAGGTATGCATATACTGTACATAGTTACACTGCCCTACCCAAGCTGAGGGAGTTGAGGTTCTTTTGGTTGACTCCATATGGGAGTGTCAGAGACCATGAATCAGACTGAGACAGAACTACAGTTAAATCTCACTTGTTTAGTAATAGTAAAAAAAAAAGTAAACAGAGTAAACGTAGTCAAAACATAGCCAGAGTTCAGGAACCGGGAACGGATAGTCAGACAAGCCAAAACGTCAGGGAGCCATAGATGAGCGTAGGGGAACAGCAAGCAGGATCTGGAGCCAGAAGGAAAGTCAGCCAAGCAAGTCTTTAACAGGAACACAGGAGAGCGTCTCTAGAGATGTGATCAAGGCGAAGGCAGAGATCATCTGGGCTGGACGGCTTAAGTAGGCAGGACTGACAAGCAGGATATCATCAACAGGTGAGTCACTGTGGAGAGAAAGGATCTGGCGATTAGCCGACAGCTGAATGGCCAGCTCAGTGAAGGAAGGGCTGAGCCCAGCCCTGACAGTGCCCCCTTCCTTAATGACCCCTCCCCTTAGGAGGACCACCAGGCTTGAGGAGAAAACATCTATGGAAATCACGGAGGAGGACAGGGGCATGAGCATCCGAGGATGAGACCCAAGAGCGCTCCTCCAGACTGTACCCTTTCCAATGCGCCAGGTACTGTATTCGCCCACGGAACCTACGGGAGTCAACAATGGACTGTACTTCATACTCCTCATGGTTCTCAACCTGTACAGGGTGAGGACGAGGCACCGAGGTGGTAAAGCCGCTGCAGACCAAAGGTTTTAATAAGGAGACATGAAATAAATTTGAGATACGTATATTAGAAGGAAGGTCTAATGCGTGAGCCAACATAGCCAGAGTTCAGGAACCGGAACGGGTAGTCAGACAAGCCAAAACGTCAGGGAGCTGGATCTGGAGCCAGAAGTTATGTCAGCCAAGCAAGTCTTTAACAGGAACACAGGAGAGCGTCTCTAGAGATGTGACCAAGGCGAAGGCAGAGATCATCTGGGCTGGACGGCTTAAGTAGGCAGGACTGACGAGCAGGATATCATCAACAGGTGAGTTACTGTGGAGAGATGGGAGCTGGCAATTAGCCGATAGCTGAGCAGCCAGCTCAGAGAAGGAAGGGCTGACCCCCTGCCATGACAGGTTGACTGATTAGGCAACCAGCCCAGCTGAAGCAGGGCTGGAAGTTTGGGGCTGTATATAAACTCCCGGCCTGCTCAAGGATTTTTCTCCACCCTGGAACCAATTTTCATGTATGTCAGGCAGGGGAGCTCTGGAGCACCTGCCTGGTGAAATATGGCCCATGTTTGGCGTACACTGGATGTACATCAAGTGCTTTATGTACAAAGAGTTAAGCCCCATACACACGGTCGGATTTTCCGATGGATTCTGTCCTATCGGACAATGTTGTCGGAAATTCCGACCGTGTGTATGCACCATCGGACAGTTTACATCGGATTGTCCGACGGACAAAGTCCTATCTCCTGCTGGATAGATTTTTTGACAACAAAGTCCGATCACACCAAATCCGATCGTGTGTAGCGTAGTCCGACGGACAAAGTGCTACGCATGCTCAGATCACATTACAAGACCAAAGCTATTGGCTACTAGCCTCTACGTAGTCCCGTCGTAGGCAACAAACGTCACCACGTTCAGAATGATCGGATTTTCCGACAACTTTGTCCGACCGTGTGTATGCAACACCAACAGCGGACAAAGTACGACGGACATGATCCGACGGACCTGGTCCTCGGATAATCCGAGCGTGTGTATGGGGCTTTAGGGTTCCTTGGTAGCCTTAAGATGCTCCAGGTCTGTTGGCAAGGGAGCGTGTACGTTAGTGAGCCACCAAGTAGCAAGTCTTTATTTTCTCTTTATTTCCTCACTTTCTTTCTTTTTTTTTCTATTTTTGCTCCTGTGAAAAGTGTAGATAGTCCTTGTAAATAAATTGCCCTTGTGTTTCACCGAGAACGGTCATTCGCTGTGCCTGCTTAGTGTTGTGAACTCATCCAGGGAGTCGCACGCATCCCGCCGCTCGGGTAATCCTCCTTAATGGATAACCTAAAAGACTGAAGATGAAATGTGTTTCCATGTTTAAATTTCCTGATTTATGGAAATACGCGTTCTACGGCGGTTGTTTTTGTAGCTGAACTTTAATAGTGAACACTATAGCATCTGGAGTTCATGCATTACATGGATCTTTATAATTCATGCGGGGACACACATGAGAAGAACTTTCAAGCACACTTATCTCTACAATTTGTTCTGGATACATGTATTATATATTTTATGTGAGATTTTATAGCGACGCACTCAGGCAAGCAATACTTACCACCTCTTCTTGTGACAATCTGCATTTATTCCATGATACGTGCCAGCATGTGGCCTTAATCCATTCAGAATGCACAGCATTTATCCAGATGGAAATGTGTGAAATTAACATGCCTTTAGGTTAGGATATCTCCTTGTTCCACAGCAATATACAGAACGCTGTCAAAAAAGTAGACATGTGCAATTCGTTTTTTTTTTTTTTCGTTTTTCGTTTTTTTTCGTTATTTTCGTTCATTCGTTTTCGTACGAATGAACGAACGATTCGCTAAAATTTTTTACGAATAACGAATCGTTCGAAACGAACGAATCCGAAAATAACGGAAATCCGAAAAAAACAAATTAGAAACAACGAATGTACGAATGAAGAAAATCCGAAAAACGAAAACAGGAACAACGAAAATGAAAATGAACGAAAAAATTCGTACATTCGTAACTTTTTTTTTTTTTTTGAATTGGTAATTTTCCGTGTCCCTTACAATGGCGCTGCTTAACATGCTTCGAATAGATTGAACTAAAAAATTCGTACATTCGTAACTTTTTTTTTCGATTTGTAATTTTCCGTGTCTCTTAAAATGTAATAATAGCATACACATTACATAAAATTATGAATTATGCACCGATTACGAATCTACGAATGTTACGAATGTACGAATAAATACGAATGCGTCCGAATTTCGAATAAACGAAAATTAAACTAACGGAAAAACGAATCAACGAAAAATTAACTCTTACGAATGTACGAATCGTTACGAATACGAACACCGACGACTTACGAATGTACGAATCGTTACGAATCAACGGAAACGAAAAAAACGAAACGAAAATAAACAAATTTTTTTGTTGTGCACATGTCTACAAAAAAGTATTTGAATGAACCTTTAATTATTAATAGTAGTAGTAGTAATTTTTATTTTTTTATTTATTATTATTATTATTATATTTATTTTTTATTATTATTAACCACTTAAGCCCCGGACCAATTTGCAGCCAAAGGACCAGGTCCCTTTTTGCGATTCGGCACTGCGTCGCTTTAAATGACAATTACGCGGTCGTGCGACGTGGCTCCCAAACAAAATTGGCGTCCTTTTTTTCCCCACAAATAGAGCTTTCTTTTGGTGGTATTTGATCGCCTATGCGGTTTTTATTTTTTGCGCTATAAACAAAAATAGAGCGACATTTTTGAAAAAAATGCAATATTTTTTTTACTTTTTGCTATAATAAATATCCCCAAAAAATATATAAAAAACATTTTTTTTCCTCAGTTTAGGCCGATACGTATTCTTCTACATATTTTTGGTAAAAAAAAAAAATCGCAATTAGCGATTATTGATTGGTTTGCGCAAAAGTTATAGCGTTTACAAAATAGGGGATAGTTTTATAGCATTTTTATTAGTATTTTTTTTTTTTTTACTAGTAATGGCGGCGATCAGCGATTTTTATTGTGACTGCGACATTATGGCGGACACATCGGACATTTTTGACACATTTTTGGGACCATTGTCATTTATACAGAAATCAGTGCTATTTAAATGCCTGTATAAATGACACTGGCAGTGAAAGAGTTAACCACTAGGGGGCGGGGAGGGGTTAAGTCTGTGACGTGTGTGTTTTTTTACAGTAGGGGGCGTGGCTTTACGTCTGACGTCACTGATCGGCTTTCCTGATGACCGGGAACAGCCGATCAGTGACAGGCAGTGTAGGAAGCGCGGGGAGAGGTTTGTTTACACAGACCTCTCCCCATTCTTCAGCTCTGTGACCCGATCGCGGGACACCATCGGCGATCGGGTCCACTGGCCCCGCAGCCACAGAGCTCAGAACCGGGTCGCGAGCGAGCCGCAGGCAGCGCGCACGCGACCCACGGCTGGGCAATTAAAGGGGACGTACCTGTACGTGCTTTTGCCCAGCCGTGACATTCTGCCAACGTAAATGTGCAGGAGGCGGTCCTGAAGTGGTTAATATTATTATTATTTTTTCCAATTGGAAGTCTAACCTCCAATTACTGTAGCAGTATTCATACAGTTTATTCCAAGCAAATAGAATTTACATTTTTTATTTATTTTTTTATAAAAAAATATCGCCCCTTAGAACCCCCCCAGGAGGTACCTTTCAAGCCCCGTGAGTGCAGCTTTATTTTTTGGATTATATGATTATTTGGATTATATTTATCATCAGTAGGCAGAGAGCCAGAACAGTGGCGATAGTAGGGAAGGCATTGATCCTGTGTTCAAAGCAGGGACATAGATCTGGGCCTTCCCCTAGTAAAAACACTGGCTAGGCACACAGTTAACCCTTTGATCGCCCCCCCCCCCCCCGATGTTTAACCCTTTCCCAGGCAGTGTCATTAGTACAGTGTCACTGGTTCCCAAAAAGTGTCAGTTAGTGTCCCGACTGTCCGCCGCAATATCGCAGTCCCGCTATAAGTTGCTGACCGCCGCCATATAAACCAATCAATATACGCTTATTGGGATATTTTTTTACCAAGAATATGTAGCAGAGTACATATTGGTCTACTGTAAATTGATGAAGAAATTCAATTTTTTTTTATTTGTTATTGGAGATGTTTTATAGCAGAAAGTAAAAAATATTGTTGTTGTTGTTTTTTTTTTAATTTATTTTTTTTAATTGTCAGTCTTTTTTTGTTTATAGCGCAAAAATTAACCACTTGCCATCTGCGCTATAGCCGGAAGACGGCTACAACGTGGACTTAATTTGCCGGGAGGGCATCCCTGGACGTCCTCCCGTGCTTGAGCGGCCTGCGCGCCCCCCCCCTGCAGGGCGCACGCGGCGCTCTCTGTGATCAGTAAGTTTATGAGACTCGCCTGATCACAGATCAGAGTAAGGGGTCGATCCCGACCCCTTACCACGCGATCAGCTGTCGGCCAATGACTTTTCTGAATGGAGAGTCGGTGATCCGTACCGATCATTGGCTCTGTCCAGTCATAACAAACATAGCAAACTGCTTTACTATGCTTACGTTTGTGAATGAACAGGAATCTCTGTACAGAGCTATTACTGTCCATTCATTCTGTGCAGCTGAGGCTACAGAGAAGGAGATTGAGGGCTGTGTCCTGTACTCTTTCCCAGCCCCCCCTGCACTCTCTCCTGCCCCCCTCCCAAGCTGCTGCTGGGGATTTGTCAGATCTGAGCATGAACATTTACCGGCCTCCTTCTTTTTCTGAATGGAGAGTCAGTGATCCATAGCTATTGTGTCCTCAATCTCTCTTCTCTGTCTCAAAGGTGAAACAGAGGTCTATTTATACCCCTGATAGCTCACCAAGGCCCCCCCAACGGGCTTCTAAAAAAAAAATTACAAAAATAATAAAAAAATAAAATTGTAAATAAAATAAAAAATAAATAAAAATTGTTAAAAAAATAAAATATGAAAAATAAAAACTACTGACACTAGTTGCGAAACTACCAGGGTCACAAAGATCACACTTGAGACCAGACCTTGGCATTCCACCACCACGGGGCTTTCAGGAAAGGGCCCTGGCATGGTTCTTGCACTGGTGCCCTGAAGGTTCTAGTTACGCCACTGTCTCCATGCATCCTTCTTTTTCTGGATCTCTCTATGGCATCCTCTTCACCTTGTATCTCTCAATGGCTCTTTCTCAGTCTATTTATACCCCAGATATCTTACCAACCCCCCCCCCCCCCCCAACAGGGCTTCCAAAAAAATAGTCAAAAAAAAAAAAAAAAAAATTTTGAAAAATAAATAAATAGCAATTAGTAAAGAAATAAAATAAGAAAAATAAAAAAAACTACTGACACTAGTTGCGAAACTACCATGGTCACAAAGATCACACTTGAGATGGGACCCTGGCATTCCACCACCACGGGGCTTTGAGGGAAGTGCCCTGAAGGTTCTAGTTACGCCACTGTCTCCATGGATTCTTTTTTTTTCTGGATCTCTCTATGGCATCCTCTTCACCTTTTATCTCTCAATGGCTCTTTCTTAGTCTATTTATACCCCTGATATCTTTCCGAGCCCCCCCGCCAGCGGGGCTTTAAAATAAATTGTAAAAAAAAAAAATATATGTTTTTAAATAGAAACTGGTAAAAAAAAAATAAAAATACTGACACTAGTTGCAAAACTACCAGGGTCACAAAGATCACACTTGATACCAGACCTTGGCGTTCCACCACCACGGGGCTTGTAGGGAAGGGCCCTGGCATGGTTTTAGCACTGGTGCCCTGAACGTTCTAGTTATGCCACTGTCTCCATGCATCCTTCTTTTTTTGGATCTCTCTATGGCATCCTCTTCTCCTTGTATATCTCAATGGCTCTTTCTCAGTCTATTTATACCCGTGATATCTTACCAAGGCCCCCCCCAACAGGGCTTCTAAAAAAAAAAAAAATTGTAAAAAAATAAACAATTTGAAAAATAAATAAATAAATATTTGTAAAAAAAATAAAATAAGAAAAATAAAAAAACTACTGACACTAGTTGCAAAACTACCAGGGTCACAAAGATCACACTTGAGACTGGACCCTGGCATTCCACCACCACAGAGCTTTGAGGGAAGGGCCCTGGCATGGTTCTTGCACTGGTGCCCTGAAGGTTCTAGTTACGCCACTGCCTCCATGGATCCTTCTTTTTCTGGATCTCTCTATGGCATCCTCTTCACCTTGTATCTCTCAATGGCTCTTTCTCAGTCTATTTATACCCCTGATATCTTTCCGAGCCCCCCCCCCCCCCCCCCCCCAACAGGGCTTTAAGATAAATTGTAAAAAAAAAAAAAAAAAAATTGTAAAAAAATGTTTTTAAATAGAAACTGGAAAAAAAAAAAAACTACTGACACCAGTTGCCCAACTACCAGGATCCCAAAGATCACACTTGAGACTGAACCTTGGCGTTCCACCACCACGGGGATTGTAGGGAAGGGCCCTGGCATGGTTCTCGCACTGGTGCCCTGAAGGTTCTAGTTATGCCACTGTCTCCATGCATCCTTCTTCTTTTTCTGGATCTCTCCATGGCACCCTCTTCACCTTGTATCTTTCAATGGCTCTTTCCCTACTGTATTTTCCTCTTCTCTCTCCGTCCCTTACACTGCAGCCACAGTAGAGTTAATTCCCCTATACAAGCATGAAATACATTACTGCAAACACAAACACGGATATTGCAAGCCTCAGCCATATTAATCATGCATTCAGGCTCATCCTACCTGATTGGAAATTGATTTCCCCGGGGACGCCAACGATTTGTAAATCAGATATTGATTCGGTCATCTATCCAGGAATCCGGCTCTCAGGCTCTCCAACGAGATCTCAGGTTAAACTTCATTTTTCTGTACTTCAACCCCGTCGCTATTGACGTTCTGCACAGACTGATGAAGATAAGTGCTTCAAAAATGATAATAGGCATCGGAGAAAAGAAATGGAATGTTAGAGGATTGAAAATTTCTGTGCATTGTGAGCAGATAACTCAGCTGAAATGGAATATCTATAGATACTCAGTCACACTTTCATTGTTGTAATATAATTTTGTTCGGGGGGTGAGGAGGCAAGCGGCGGTCAGTGAGAAATCTCCACGGTTACTGAGCGGAAAAAAACGCATATAGCGTCTCCTGGCTCAGCTAAAATTCTTAAAGTGAATCTCCAGTCCAAACTTTTTTATTTTAAAGTCCAATTCCAGGTGCATCAAATCTGAAGGCTTTTTTTTTTTTAAGCAGAAAAGCCTGCCCCCTGCCAGCATGCGATAGCAAAAAAACCCTCGTGTGAAAGCAGTGATCTCCTCACAACACTCCCCCTGTTGAGTAGATCTATAGCTCTGAAGTCAGCAAAATGTATTCTCCTTGTTTGTAAACAGGATTCAGTTATCTAGTGTAATCAGGTGCTAGGTCCCTTTTTGCTAAGGCCGTTCTGTAGTGATCTCCTGTGTGAGTCTGTGCCCATATTTAAGCCAGGTTGGGAAGGACCAAAAGTTAAGTATGAATAGGAGCCAAAAGCGCCCACATTGTGCAGTCACCTAATGCAGAGGCCCTGAACAGGGCTGGAGGACAGGTAGAGATAGCTCTGCACCCAGAAAAGTCAGCAGAAGTCCTTCTGTCTCATATGGTGGTGGAGGCTAGAGCGGGTTGCAAAAGGTCTTTTAGGCCAAGCCAAGCGTTCTCTGCTGTGAGTCTTTCCCCTTGGAGGACCTAGGAGAATTTTCTGGAGATAGAGGTGCTGAGGCAGTTATCCTGTCTAGTGCAGAGGCCCTGAACAGGGCTGGAGGACAGGTTGGGATAGCTCTGCACCCAGAAGAGTCAGCAGTAGCTGACTCTTCTGGGTGCAGTCAGAGTCAGCAGAAGTCTTTCTGTCTCGTATTGGTGGTGGAGGCTAGAGAGCAGGTTGCAAAAGGCCTTTCAGGCCAAGCCAAGCATTCTCTGCAGTGAGTTATCCTGTCTAATGCAGAGGCCCTGAACAGGGCTGGAGGACAGGTTGGGATAGCTCTGCACCCAGAAGAGTCAGCAGTAGCTGACTCTTCTGGGTGCAGTCAGAGTCAGCAGAAGTCCTTCTGTCTCGTATGGTGGTGGAGGCTAGAGCTGGTTGCAAAAGGCCTTTCAGGCCAAGCCAAGTGTTCTCTGCAGTGAGTCTTTCCCCTTGGAGGACCTAGGAGAAATGTTCTGGAGATAGAGGTGGTGCGGCAGTTATTCTGTCTAGTTCAGAGGCCTTGAACAGGGCTGGAGGACAGGTTGAGATAGCTATGCACCCAGAAAAGTCAGCAGAAGTCCTTCTGTCTCTTATGGTGGTGGAGGCTAGAGCGGGTTGCAAAAGGCCTTTCAGGCCAAGCCAAGTGTTCTCTGCAGTGAGTCTTTCCCCTTGGAGGACCTAGGAGAATTTTCTGGAGATAGAGGTGCTGAGGCAGTTATCCTGTCTAGTGCAGAGGCCCTGAACAGGGCTGGAGGACAGGTTGGGATAGCTCTGCACCCAGAAGAGTCAGCAGTAGCTGACTCTTCTGGGTGCAGTCAGAGTCAGCAGAAGTCTTTCTGTCTCGTATTGGTGGTGGAGGCTAGAGCAGGTTGCAAAAGACCTTTCAGGCCAAGCCAAGTGTTCTCTGCAGTGAGTCTTTCCACTTGGAGGACCTAGGAGAAATGTTCTGGAGATAGAGGTGGTGCGGCAGTTATTCTGTCTAGTTCAGAGGCCTTGAACAGGGCTGGAGGACATGTTGAGATAGCTCTGCACCCAGAAGAGTCAGCAGTAGTTGACTCTTCTGGGTGCAGTCAGAGTCAGCAGAAGTCTTTCTGTCTTGTATGGTGGTGGAGGCTAGAGGTCAAATGACGGAGCGATCACATGTAAACAAACCGGCGTCACGTCATGACGCAGGTTCCTCCCTCCCCTCTCTGTACGATCGGTACAGTGAGAGGGGGAGAGATGGCAGCAGCGCTGTGGGCTGGATGTGTAGTGCCCACAGTGCTGCTCAGGGACAGTATTCTCCCAGCACTGTGCAATACTCTGCCAACACTGTGCAATACTCTGCCAATACTGTGCAATACTCTGCCAATACTGTGCAATACTCTGCCAACACTGTGCAATACTCTGCCAATACTGTGCAACACTGCAACACTCTGCCAATACTCTGCCAATACTCGCCAATACTCTGCCAATACATTTTAATAGAAACAAAGAATTTTCTTTTTTTTTTACAGAATTTTCTTTTTTGATTTATTGCGCAAAAAATAAAAAACCCAGCGGTGATTTAATACCACTAAACGAACGCTCTATTTGTGTGATAAAAGGGAGAAAAAATTCATTTGGGTACAGTGTTGCATGACTGAGTAATTGTCATTCAAAATGTGAGAGCGCCGAAAGCTGAAAATTGGTCTGGTTAGGAAGGGTGTTTAAGTGCCCAGTGGGTAAGTGGTTAAACTGACTTCATCTGCAGATCAAAGTTCATCCCTTTGATCTGTAGATGAAGAAAAACAGTAAGATACAAAAAAGAAACAATGTTTCTTTTTATCTTTGGGCTGAGCAATGTTGTTGATAAACATTGCTCGGCTGCTTTTTTGTTTTATTTTTTTTTGACAGCTCAAATTTCCAGGACTTCAGCTTAAACTTCAGCTGTGTCAACAGGGGAAGCCCACTGACAGTTGAATGAGTCATTGGTTGTTAAGGACGAGGTGGCCCCGCACCTTAACAACCGATAATTGCCCTTTTTTTTTTTACATTTCATTGGGGGAGTCCCGCTGTCAGCTGAAAGAACTGAGCCTGAAAGTATCAGTTTCAGGTATTGGAGCATTTGCACGAGTACCGATACTCAGGCAAATGCTAAGTATCGACACCAATACCGATATCGGTATCAGCGCAACCCTAGCAGGAACTTATTTTTTTGGTCGCTGTGACTTGAGTCACATTGATTAAGACGGCTCCCACTGAAATGAAGGGCCTCGGGATTGTAGGGAATGGAGGAAAGGGCTCCAGAGACCAGGGGAATAGACATGTGCACAACAAAAAATTAGTTTATTTTTTTTCGTTTCCGAAAAAAATTAGTTTTTTTCGTTTCGTTTTTTTCATTTCCGTTGATTCGTAATGATTCGTACATTCATAAGTCGTCGGTGTTCGTATTCGTAACGATTCGTACATTCGTAAGAGTTATTTTTTCGTTGATTCGTTTTTTCGTTAGTTTAATTTTCGGACGCATTCGTATTTATTCGTACATTCGTAACCTTCGTAGATTCGTAATCGGTGCATAATTCATAATTTTATGTAATGTGTATGCTATTATTACATTTTAATAATTTACGAATAAAAAAAAGTTACGAATTTACGAATGAAAAAAAAGTTACGAATGTACGAATTTTTTTGTTCAATAGAAACACGGAAAATTACGAATCGAAACAAAAAAAGTTACGAATTGAAAAAAAAAGTTACGAATCGAAAAAAAATTTTACAAATTTTTTTGTTCAATCCATTCGAAGCACGTTAAGCAGCACCATTGTAAAGGGACACGGAAAATTACCAATTCAACAAAAAAAAAAAAAGTTCCGAATGTACGAATATTTTCGTTCGTTTTTGTTTTTCGGATTTTCTTCATTAGTACATTCGTTGTTTCTAATTTGTTTTTTTCGGATTTCCGTTGTTTTTCGGATTCGTTCGATTCGAATGATTCGTTAATCGGATTCGTACGATTCGAACGATTCGTTATTCGGATTCGTACGATTCAAACGATTCGTTATTCGGATTCGTACGATTCAAACGATTCGTTATTCGGATTCGTACGATTCAAACGATTCGTTATTCGGATTCGTACGATTCAAACGATTCGTTATTCGGATTCGTACGATTCGACGATTCGTTCATTCGTACGAAAACGAACGAAAATAAAATAAAAAAAAAACGAAAAAAAAAAAAAAAAAAAAACGAATTGCACATGTCTACAGGGGAAAGAGCCCTGGGACTGATGGAAAGGGTCTGTGGTCCATCTGGCAGTCAGGGGGGCTTTATATGGTTTCTTGCACCTTGGCCCTGAAGGTTCTAGTTGCGCCTCTGCTGAAAGACTTGTTTGTAAAAAGATAAGACATTGGATTGGCGTTGGGTTTTACCATTACAGATTACTGCAGATTACGTTGAGTCTTCCTCTTTGCTGTCCTCATGTCTTATTTCAGTAGAATAGCAGACCAGCCAGTCTTCGATTCCCAGCACGGAGCTGTGTTTTGGTTGAAGGATATAATCTTGTTGTCTTGGTGACTAAATTCACTGATCGCCGTTGAGGTGACCGATGACACCAAGTTCATGAGACATCATTAAGTGACTGCGACTTAACACCAGGTGAAGGCTCGCCACTTGTAATGGCGTTTGGGTCACAGAAAGCGTGGTAATAGTCTGCACGGGTGGATGGATGGAGGAAGGTGGGGGAGATAGATGGCTGTGAAGTATGAAACCGTTTATGAAGGGCCACAGAGATGGGAGAAGATATTTTCTGAATGACGAAAAATGGACGGGCGCCACAGATGGAAGGAAAACATTTTATTCTTGCCATAAAGGTTCGCACCTTCTTTAACCGCTTGCCTACCGGGCACTTTCACCCCTTTACTGCCCAGGCCAATTTTCAGCTTTCAGCGCTGTCGCAGTTTGAATGACAATTGCGCGGTCATGCAACAGTGTACTTATATGATATATTTTTTTTATTTTTTTTTTTTGACGGCAAAATTGACGTCCTTTTTTTTCCCACAAATAGAGCTTTATTTTGGTGTTATTTAACCGCATCAGCCCGACGTTACACCGAAACAAAGTTGGCGTCCTTTTTTTCCCATTTTATTTTACCCCCCTTTTTTTTATTCCCTGCTTGAACCCAGAGCACTTTTTTTGCAATTCGGCACTGCGTCGCTTTAACTGAAAATTGCGCGGCCGTGTGACGTTAAACCGAAACAAAATTGACGTCCTTTCTTTTCCCACAAATAGCTTTATTTTGGTGGTATTTAACCGATTCAGCCCCGGAAGATTTTACCCCCTTCCTGACCAGAGCACTTTTTGCGATAGAACACCTTTGGCATGAATTAGAGCAGAGATTGCGAGTCAGGCCTTCTCGTCCAACATCAGTGCCTGACCTCACAAATGAGCTTCTGGAAGAATGGTCAAACATTCCCATAGACACACTACTAAACCTTGTGGACAGCCTTCCCAAGAAGAGTTGAAGCTATTATAGCTGCAAAGGGTGGGCCAACCCAATATTGAACACTCCTAAACCTTGTGGACGGCCTTTCCAGAAGAGCTGAAGCTGTTATAGCTGCAAAGGGTGGGCCAACACACGGTCGGAATTTCCGACAAAAAATGTTGGATGGGAGCTTGTTGTAACTAATATTGGATATGAGCTTGTTGTCGGAAATTCCGACCGTGTGTATGCTCAATCGGACATTTGCTGTCGGAATTTCCGGCAACAAATGTTTGAGAGCTGGTTCTCAGATTTTCTGACAGCAAAACTTGTTGTCGGAAATTGTACACAATTCCGACGCACAAGTCTACGCATGCTCGGAATCAAGCATAAGAGACGCACTGGCTATTGAACATCCTTTTTATCGGCTTGTCGTATGTCTTGTACTTCACCGCGTTCTTGACGTTCGGAACGTCCGACAACATTTGTGTGACCGTGTGTATGCAAGACAAGTTTGAGCCAGCATCCGCCAGAAAAAAAATCCACGGTTTTGTTGTCGCGTCATAAGACTGGGATGCCATTAAAGTTCATGTGCGTGTAAAGGCAGGTGTCCCAATACTTATGACAATATAGTGTATCTGTCCATCTACCATCAGCCTAAGCCAGGTGCCTGCCTATGAAGAACGTATCCTTTTCCAAAGGCGAGAGTCACTAACAGTCCTACCTAATGCAGACCTGATTCAGACACTCCATTCCATGCGAAACAGATCATTTTTCCACAATAGCTCTAATCACTTATGTCTATTATCTCCAATATGTTTCTGTCCCTACCAATTCAGCCTTAATAATTCCATTGATGTGAATAATAAACCATTACAAAAAAAAATTAAACTGCAATCTGACACGAGTATATTCTTCAGCTGAAGGCTTAGTGTATGGTGTAACTATTATAGAAAAACACACTGCGTGCCCTTCCAGAAAACGGTGCAATCATTTTACAAATGAGCAATCCGATGAATTTCACCCTTCGCTGATGCTGTAATATATGGCAATTATGATACTGATACAGAATATACTTCCCATTCTAAATATAACCAATGACTTTAAATGGGAACGCCAACAATGCTTGTAGCGCTAACCCCCGCTGGAGCCGCCTGATATGACGGGTTCTCTGTTCTGCCCATGACTCTTTAAACCGCTCGGTCCCCCCCACTGTCCACACCTGGTTATGGATTAAAGGCTGCTCACACCTGTGTAACTCAAGTGTTAGTAGGCTACCACTCTATTATAGGTCGCAGAGATTAGGCCACAAGCGCTAGATGTTAGAACAGATGAGTGTATTAAGGCAACATTACACAATGTACCAACCAATATACAGATCAGAGTGCATTAGGCTAACTAAATTGAATGCTGGCCTTAGTTATGGCAGTTAACTAAAACTGCCATAGTGCTAAACTAAATTAACATGGATTCCACATCATTAATTAGGTGCTGCATAAACAGTGAGATATGGCCATAAAGATTCTCATAGTAACTCTGTATTAATCAAAGAAAATGTCCTAGAGTACACTGTGCAATGATGTCCTCAGACGTGGTTATGCATAATAGTTCCTGAGCAGGGTACCCCCTAGAAGGTATTTGTATGATATCTGGTCTAATTTGCAATGTTAAGCCGAGTGTCGTTGGGGCCTCTCTTTATGGTGGTGCGCATACTGCTTTCTTTTTAACTGTTGTTAAAAGTAAAGGCAGTCTCTACTGTCATTAGCAGTGGGCAGTAATTGGACTAGCACAGTTGGTCCAGCTCATCACCCCCAAGTCTAGTTCAGAATGCGCGGTGGCCTGCGGTCTGATGAAATCAGGTCTTCATGGCCTAGTTCAGTGATGGCGAACCTTGGCACCCCAGATGTTTTGGAACTACATTTCCCATGATGCTCATTCACTCTGCAGTGTAGTTGAGCATCGTGGGAAATGTAGTTCCAAAACATCTGGGGTGCCAAGGTTCGCCATCACTGGCCTAGTTTCTCAGCTATGGTCCTCACAAAGTGCAGTCTCTCAGCTCTGGTCCTCAGGACGCAGCAACTCTCTCTCTCTTTCAGTCTCTCCCTCCCAAAGCACTTTGAAATCTCAAAATTATGGAGCCAAATCCAGCAATGCTAAAATCTGGAGAAAGTTGTAAAAACAGTTTTCTCTGCTCATAATCCAGTCTGACACGTGCAAACCCTATGTTTTTTTCTACAACCATTTTCACAGTGGTAGGGCCTACACTGTCACGATACGTTGGATTAAACGTCTGTGTCTTATTGGAGAGTTAAGCTATCAGTGGAGGGCGCTTATTCAGCAGGTGACCATACTGGCCGGATAGACCTAAAGAGCTAGCTTTATCAATGCATACAGAATGTGTAAAGTCTTCCCTAAGTGGCACATACTTTTCCTTATCTCCTACCTTCCCTTATCTGCTACCTTCCCTTATCTCCTACCTTCCCTTATCTGCTACCTTCCCTTATCTCCTACATTCCCTTATATCCTACCTTCTCTTGTCCCTTACATTGTCTTGTCTCCTATATTCCCTTGTTTACTTCCTTACTTTGTCTTCTATCTTCCCTTGTCTCCTACATTCCCTTGTCTCCTACCTTTCCTAGTCTCCTACCTTCCCTTGTTTCCTACATTCCCTTGTCTCCTACATTCCCTTGTCTCCTACATTCCCTTGTCTCTTATTTTCTTCTTCTCCTACCTTCCCTTGTCTCCTGCTTTCCTTTGTCTCCTGCTTTCCCTTGTCTCCTACATTCGCTTGTCTCCTGCTTTCCCTTGTCTCCTACCTTACCTTGTCTCCTACATTCCATCGTCTCTTATATTCTCTTGCCTCCTACTTTATTCTTCTCCTACATTCCCTTGCCTCCTACCTTTCCTAGTCTCCTACATTCTTCTATCTTCCCTTGTCTCCTACATTCCCTTGTCTCCTACCTTTCCTAGTCTCCTACATTCCCTTGTCTCCTACCTTCCCTTGTTTCCTACATACCCTTGTCTCCTACATTCCCTTGTCTCCTACCTTTCCTAGTCTCCTACATTCCCTTGTCTCCTACATTCCCTTGTCTCCTACCTTTCTTAGTCTCCTACCTTCCCTTGTCTCCTACATTCCTTTGTCTCCTACCTTCCCTCGTCTCCTACCTTCCCTTGTTTTGTAGATTCCCTTGTCTCCTACATTCCCTTGTCTCCTACCTTCCCTTGTTTCCTACATTCCCTTGTCTCCTACATTCCCTTGTCTCCTACCTTCCCTTGTTTCCTACATTCCCTTGTCTCCTACGATCTCTTGTTTCCTACTTTCCCTTGTCTCCTACATTCTCTTGTCTCCTACCTTTCCTAGTCTCCTACATTCCCTTGTCTCCTACATTCCCTTGTTTCCTACCTTCCCTTGTCCCCTACCTTCCCATGTTTCCTACCTTTGCTTGTCTCCTACCTTCCCTTGTCCCCTACCTTCCCATGTCTCCACCTATTGGTATACACAATAAAAAATGCCCATTGCACTGTCAAAAAAAAAAATACAGGCATGCAGGAGCAGCCATATCACCACCTAAATTCCTGCCAGCTGCCCCTTTAGCCATTGTGTGGAAATGTATTGATCGCTTTTCACAGTCAATCGCAGATGTAAATGAGCCCACAATGTCCACATACTCATCTAGAACCACTGGTGTATAGTGCAGATGCAATGAAATACAAGGTCATTATCAGTGCTGACTTGGTGATCAGAGGCTTTGTTGATAAGCAAAGCCATGTCACACTGTGACTGGGTACCTTTTTCTAGTTTTGCATAGCACCGCAGTGTGGCAAAATTACAGGTGAATCTTCATCGGCTTAAAGAATAAAGAAAATAAGTTAAAATAATGATTTGTGAAAAAATAGGCTTCTCTCAGTAATGAAATGACTGTTTCATGCTGGAAAAATACACCAAAGCGGTGCTTCTGTTTGTGTGAACTGAACATATTTAAGAGAAAATTATTATGAGATGAATTAAGGAGTTAACATGGCTGATCTCCAGTGAACTGAGTCGGTGTTCTGTATAAATTGTGAAATAAATATATAGAAGCTGTGAGTGTAACATTGTGCTTTGCAGAGGTTGTAGGGCACTCCCTCTAGTGGCTAATGATTGAAACAACGTTAAATCGCTACAGTTTTGCATGCTGCATGAAACAAAGACTGTTTTAGTAGCAAAAGTGTTTTTTTACAAGGCCAATGCTACAGATTTAAGATTTTTATTATTCCCAAGTGTGTAACGCATACATGCGGCAGCAGGAAAAGTGGTCTTCAATGCCCAGCTGCCACACATATGCGTCCACGGCCATCTGAGGTTGTGTGCCGAGGCCGCACTCACGGCACGCTCCCTGCTGTCTCCTACAGATCTCGGGCATGGCTTCTGATTGGGAGCTAGCAGGACTGGCTACCGATCACAAGGCCTCTGTAAGAGCCATAAGTCACATGATCGGGGAGCCACTCTTTAAAGGGCATTTAAGGGCCGCCTGCAGCTGTTGGAAAAAGAGGTTAGGATAGTAATACCATGTTTGCCCATAACTTTTCTATTTATGTTTGCTGTACCGTATTTCCATTATATACAGGGCACGCAATGGGATTGATTTACTAAAGGCAAATACACTATTCAGGGCTCAAAATTTCAAGTCCTGTGCTACTAGCCAGGCCTCCAGGATTACTCACCACCAGTGCCCCACCCAACCCCTACCTTGCCCCGCCCCGCCCCACTTTCATCATTCAGTCTCCCCTGCACAGTCCTACCAGGGCAGAGGCACTCTCCCTCTGCTCTCCTGCCCAGCCACCGCTATCATCCTCAGGTAAAAGGGTGCTGCATATGGAGACGGAGGGCCAGAGCTGTCCAACTTATTACATTAACAAGCGGGTGATTAGCGAATCCTGTCCTCTGTCCTAAAAGGCAGCGCCTCCCTCCCCTTCCTGCTGTGAGGATGCCGAGGCCAGGAGATCGGAGAGAGAGACAACCAACGGACTGATAAGGGTCCAGGCAGGACTGTCGCTTGTTCCAGGTCCAGGCCGCGGTCCGCCATTTAGTGAACCCTGTCCTATGGCCTGACCCCAGCAGAGCTCGAGATAGCTTACGCATACATCTTCTTAGGGTCTGCATTCAGAAAGCTCAAGGACCTGGGACCTGGGCATAGGAAAGCTCAAGATAGCTTACACCCATATCCCCTGAGGGCCTGGGCATAGGAAAGCTCAAGATAGCTTACACCTGTATCCTCCCATTGCTTGGGTATAGGAAAGCTCAAGAGACTGAAGGTGTAGAATTCGGTGTGTCACAACCAAGTACTTGCAGTACACCGACGTCCGAATGCAGCAGGCAAATTTCCCTGCCCCAGCTGCTGGACCGTAGAAAGAAGTACACTCCCAGCCATCCACATGCCCAGCGGTTGAATGCTAGCCTTGCTAAATTGCTAGCACTTCAACTGCTGCCTTTTCAGTTGGTAGACTCGGCCCCCTTCCGTGAGTTTGTTCAATGTGCGGTTCCTCAGTGGCAGGTTCCCAAACGCCACTTTTTCTCGCGGAAGGCGATTCCGTCTCTCTACCGGCATGTGGAGGGCAATGTCCATGCCTCGCTGGACAGGGCGGTCAGCGGTAAGGTGCATATTACCGCTGACTCATGGTCCAGCAGGCATGGACAGGGACGGTACCTTTCTTTCACGGCCCATTGGGTCACTCTATTGGCAGCTGGGAGGGATGCAGGACAAGGTGCAGTAGTGTTGGAGGTTGTTCCGCCACCACGCCTCCAAAACGCGATTACTGCTACTGGTTGTGACACACCTCTCTCCTCCACCCCCTCCTCTTCTTCTTCCTCCAGTGCTCTGTCCTTGGAACCAGCGGTGCTCCGTAGGCGTACAAGGGGCTACGCAAGTACGCAGGCAAAAAGATGCCATGCCGTGCTTGCGCTGGTGTGTTTGGGGGACAGGAGCCACACTGGGCCAGAGGTTCTGGCAGCTCTGCAGGGGCAGGCCGAGAGGTGGTTGACGCCACGTCAGCTTAAGCCAGGAATGGTCGTTTCTGACAATGGCACCAACCTCCTCTCCGCCCTGCGACAGGGGCAGCTCACCCATGTGCCCTGCATGGCTCACGTCCTCAACCTGGTGGTGCAGCGGTTCTTGGGCAGGTTCCCAGGCTTACAGGATGTCCTGAGGCAGGCCAGGAAAGTCTGTGTGCATTTCCGCCGATCTTATAATGCCAGTGCTCGGCTGACTGAGCTGCAAAAGGAGCTGAACCTGCCCAAGAACCGCCTAATATCTGACATGCCACCAGGTGGAACTCAACGTTGGCCATGCTGCAGCGACTGCACACGCAGCAGAGGGCCATCAATGAGTACCTTTGCGACTACGGCACCAGGACAGGGTCAGGGGAGCTTGGTTTTTTTTCCCCACGTCAGTGGAGCATGATCAGGGATGCATGCACTGTCCTCTCACCATTTGAGGAGGCCACGAGGATGGTGAGCAGTGACAGTGCATGCATCAGTGACACTGTCCCTCTTGTCCACCTGTTGGAGCATACGCTGCGTGGGATAATGGACAGGGCACTTGAGGCAGAACAGAGGTAGGAAGAGGAGGACTTCCTTGCCTCTCAAGGCCCCCTTTATCCGGACAGTGTTCCTTCTGTCCCACCCATCACACAGGAAGAGGATGAGGAGGAGGAGGAGGAGGAGGAGGAGGAGGAGGATTGTGTGAGCATGGAGGTGGAGCCTGGCACTCAGCATCAGCAGCAGCAGTCTTTTAGGGATGATGTACAGTCCCAACAAGCCAGTGGACTTGTACGTGGCTGGGAGGAGGTGGCTGGCGATCATGTCATCCTCAGTGACCCAGAAGACTCCGGGACCGAATGCCTCAGCTAACCTACGCTGCATGGCCTCCCTGATCCTGCAAAGCCTGCGGAAGGATCCTCGTGTTCTTCGGATCAAGGAGAGGGACCATTACTGGCTGGCCACTCTCCTTGATCCGCGGTACAAGGGTAAGGTTGCGGACCTTATCTTGCCGTCGCAGAGGGAGCAGAGGATGAGACATCTCAGGGAGGCCTTGCAGAAAGGTCTGTGCAACGCGTTCCCAGAAACTGGGAGGCTACAAACTCCTGGTCCTGGGCGACGAGTTGCTGAGGCTTCGGTCAGTGGCAGAAGGAGCGGTGGGGAAGGTGGACGTCTGACCGATGCGTTCAGACAATTTTTTAGTCCGCAGCCCCAAGGTATGATCGGTTCCAGCAACCATCGCCAGCGTCTGATATACATGGTGCAGGAATACCTTGGGGCAAGGTCAGACTTGGACACCTTTCCCACCGAAAATCCTCTGGCTTACTGGGTCCTGAGGATGGATCACTGGCCAGAGCTTGCACAGTATGCAATTGAGCTACTGGCCTGTCCTGCCTCCAGCGTTCTTTCCGAACGCACATTCAGTGCTGCTGGAGGATTTGTGACTGATCATAGGGTGCGCCTGTCCACCGCCTCGGTTGATCGACTGACATTCATCAAAATGAATCAGTCTTGGATCACCACCAGCTACCAGGCACCTGAGGCGGATATAACCGAA
Source organism: Lithobates sylvaticus (assembly GCA_028564925.1). Taxonomy (NCBI): domain Eukaryota; kingdom Metazoa; phylum Chordata; class Amphibia; order Anura; family Ranidae; genus Lithobates; species Lithobates sylvaticus. Next base: position 22,714,073 of record CM053027.1, read on the forward strand.
TAATTTTTAATGTCACATCCCTTCAAGACTGCCTATGCTGATGCTGAGTGACTGTCCTCTTATGTTCACTGACTATCCTCTTCCTCCTCCTCAATGATCCATGCCACAGCACCAGTGCCTAAGGCACAATTTTTCAGCCCCTGTTTAACAGGGGCGTGTACTTACAATTTTTTAAAAAAATGCTTCGCAACACGTGTGACTGCTGTGCTCCAAGTACAGTCTCTGTGAGGGCCGTGTTGCAGTGTTGTGGCACCAGCACCAGTGCCTAAGGCACAATTTTTCAGCCCCTGTTTAACAGGGGCGTGTACTTACAATTTTTTAAAAAAATGCTTCGCAACACGTGTGACTGCTGTGCTCCAAGTACAGTCTCTGTGAGGGCCGTGTTGCAGTGTTGTGGCACCAGCACCAGTGCCTAAGGCACAATTTTTCAGCCCCTGTTTAACAGGGGCGTGTACTTACAATTTTTTAAAAAAATGCTTCGCAACACGTGTGACTGCTGTGCTCCAAGTACAGTCTCTGTGAGGGCCGTGTTGCAGTGTTGTGGCACCAGCACCAGTGCCTAAGGCACAATTTTTCAGCCCCTGTTTAACAGGGGCGTGTACTTACAATTTTTTAAAAAAATGCTTCGCAACACGTGTGACTGCTGTGCTCCAAGTACAGTCTCTGTGAGGGCCGTGTTGCAGTGTTGTGGCACCAGCACCAGTGCCTAAGGCACAATTTTTCAGCCCCTGTTTAACAGGGGCGTGTACTTACAATTTTTTAAAAAAATGCTTCGCAACACGTGTGACTGCTGTGCTCCAAGTACAGTATCTGTGAGGGCCGGGTTGCAGTGTTGTGGCACCAGCACCAGTGCCTAAGGCACAATTTTTCAGCCCCTGTTTAACAGGGGCGTGTACTTACAATTTTTTAAAAAAATGCTTCGCAACACGTGTGACTGCTGTGCTCCAAGTACAGTCTCTGTGAGGGGTTGCAGTGTTGTGGCACCAGCACCAGTGCCTAAGGCACAATTTTTCAGCCCCTGTTTAACAGGGGCGGGTAATTACAAATCTTGATCTAATAGTTCACAGCAGGGCCCATTCCTGCGCCCACCAAGAGTAACTATGAGGGCCTGCAGTCTTGTGGCAACACCGTCCACCACCACCGCCAAAGGCCCAATTTTTCTGCCCTGTTCATCAGGTGCTTGCAATTACAAATCTTGATCTAATAACTCACAGCAGGGCCCATTCCTGCGCCCACCAAGAGTAACTATGAGGGCCTACAGTCTTGTGGCAACACCGTCCACCACCACCGCCAAAGGCCCAATTTTTCTGCCCTGTTCATCAGGTGCTTGCAATTACAAATCTTGATCTAATAACTCACAGCAGGGCCCATTCCTGCGCCCACCAAGAGTAACTGTGAGAGCTTACAGTCTTGTGGCAAAACCGTCCACCACCACCACCACCACCACCCCCAATTTTTCTGCCCTGTTCAACAGGTGCATGCAATTACAAATCTTGATCTATTAACTCACAGCAGGGCCCATTCCTGTGCCCACCAGTCTTGTGGCTACACCAACATCTAATAGGGCAAATTTCTGCAGAGTATATACGCCAGGCCCCTACTTTCAAACATCCAACTTACAAACGACTCCTACTTGCAAATGGAAAGAGAAAACAGGAAGTGAGAGGAAATCTACCCCTAGGAAGGGAAATTCTATCCTGTTAGATTTAATTTGGGAAAAAGGTATCTCCTCTCTACTGATACTTTATCACCAATCCTTGTTTCAATTAAAACCCCACTTTTCCAAAAACATTTGTCATTGGGACGGAAAGTGAGGTGACATGTTCTGAACAGATGTGCAAAGACAGCAAATGTTACAGGGGTGATAACCCCTCCCTATGTTCTCCAAAAAAGCTTAAAAATAGATTTTTTTGGGATGGAGCTACACTTCATAATGTACCTGTTCAGATTCTACTTAAGATCAAACCTAAAGCCGCAAGTGGTTTTAAATGGCTTCTTTTTTTCCTTTACAAATGTCATTTTGTGCAAGGACAGTTCTAAACACGGGAAACACATGCCACTTCACAGGCATACTTTGGACACCCCCAGGTACCATATTTAAAGGAAAATGTCACTTTTTTTTTTCACTTTATGCATCATTAAAATGACTGCTCCCGAAAAAACGTTAGTTTTTAAAAGTTCTTTTTGCATTGATATATGTCCCCTGGGGCAGGACCCGGGTCCCCAAACCTGTTTTATGACATTAACATGCATATTGGCCGTTGTAATTAGCACTTTTGATTTCGAACGTTCGCGTCCATTATAACGTATAGGGTTCGAAAATTCGCGCGAACTTTCGGTCCGTTCGAAGGTTCTGGTTCGAACCGAACCCGGGGGTGTTCGGCTCATCCCTACTCAGAATTATGAGCATTCAATAGTCTTCTACTACCAATACATAGTGGGCATTTTCTTGCGGTCTTATTGAAGAGTTAAACTGCCTGTGGATGATGCCAAGTCAGGGGGTATCTGGACAGACTGGGTCTAAGAAAGTGTATCAGTGCTCGAGGCAGCATTGGAAACAGAATGCGGAACTCAAAGAAGAGAACATTTTGCAGACTTTCTTACAAAAGGATTGTCTTTGCATTAGTCACACGGAGAATTGTGGGTGGTTGGGGTCTCGGCGGGTGACGGTCTCTCATTAAGCTATTCTTATCGAGCAGAATACATATTATAATATCACTTTTCTCGCTGGATTGTTGCATTGCCTTATGTTCCCCCCGGAGGCTTGTGGGAAACTTTTTCTTTTAACCCCTACACATCCGTGCTATAACCGAATGACGGCCACAGCGCGGACCAACTTTGCTGGGAGGCCGTCAACAGACCTCCTCCCCTTTGCACGCTCCCCGCGCACCCCCTGCAGGGCGCCCGCTGTCATCACTGAGTCAATGAGACTCGGGTGATCAGAGATCGGCCCCTTACCACATGATCAGCTGTCAGTCAATGACAGCTGATCACGTGATGTAAACAGAAGATCGGTAATCGTTTTTTTTTCCCTTACGCTGACAGCATGAGGAGAAAAAAAAGCTGATCACCGGCTTCTGTGCAAGGGACATCGGTCCTGAAGAAGAAGATGTACAGCCATCTCATCTGTGCCCACAAGTGCCACCTGCCAGTGCCCACAGTGCCATGAATCAGTGCCCACCAGTGCATAACAGTGCCAGCAATCAGTGCCACCTATCAATGCCCACAAGTGCCACCTATAAATGTCCACCAGTGGTGCCAATCAGGGCCTCATCAGTGCCACCTAGCAGTGCTGCCTATCAGTGTCACCTACCAGTGTTAATCAGTGCCCATCCCTGCCACCCATCAGTGCCCATCATTGCCACCTATCAGTGTCCATCAGTGCCTACTATCAGTGCCACCTATCATTGCTGCTTATTAGTGCCCTTCAGTGACACCTATCAATTCCCTTGAGTGCCACCCATTAGTGCCACCTCTCAGTGCCCACCAATGCCACCTATCAGTGCTCACCAGTGCCACTTCATCAGTGCCCACCAGTGCAAAACAGTGCCAGCAATCAGTGCCACCTATCAGTGCCCACGAGTGCTACCTATCAATGTCTACCAGTGGTGCCAATCAGTGCCTCATCAGTGCCACCTAGCAGTGTTGCCTATCAGTGTCACCTACCAGTGCTGATCAGTGCCCATCACTGCCACCCATCAGTGCCCATCCCTGCCACCCATCAGTGCCCATCACTGCCACCTATCAGTGCCAGCTATCAGTGCCACCTATTAGTGCCCTTCAGTGCCATCTATCAATGTCCTTCAGTGCCGCCCATCAGTGCCATCTATCAGTGACCACCAGTGCCCCCTTATCAGTGCCCATCAATGCAGCCTCATCAGCAAATTTAATAACAAAATCTAAAACAGTTTTGTATTTTTTATTTTTTTTTATTTATGTCTTTTTTAAATTTTTTAACAAAAAGTAAAAACACAGAGCTGATCAAATACCACCAAAAGAAAGCTCTATTTGTGGGGGAAAAAATGCTAAAAATGTCATTTGTGTACAGTGTTGTATGACCGCACAATTGTCGTTCAAAGAGTGAGAGCGCTGAAAGCTGAAAATTGGTCTGGGCAGGAAGGGGGGGGGGGGGGGGTTAATTGCCCGGTAAGCAAGTGGTTAATCTGAACAAGATGCCACATTTTTCTGAACGTTCCCCTATTTATACGGGAAGAAGAAGAATTCCCGGGAGAATTGACAGCTGCGGATTCATGAATCATTGTTTGACATGAGAAGCTCCGAGTGAGTCACTGTTTACTGACGGAAAAAGAAAAATCTATGACTTATGAAAGAAAACCAACTGCGGGATGACAGAGAAATACCACCAATTATTGGAATTATCTATTTATTACACGACCGGTAAATGTGTTCTAAGGGAAGCTCATGTAAAGCACCTGATTGGCTTCTCGTCATCCGCCTGCCGTGCAGCAATCAGACACAGAGAGGGAGGGGCAGCACTTCAAGCCAATCAAGTCTCTGCGGCAGTGCACATGTGCTGGTGGGGAACATGCATTGCTAACAAGAGTGATGGCCTCATCAGTGTCCTGCTGTGCCGCCATTGTCCAATCAGCAGGCTAGGGTGGTGCTCTTGACCAAAGTGTGCTGGTTCAGCTTTGGTGCCTGCAGACCCGGTGGCACAAATCTACAAATACTTTAGCTGGTGTGTCATTTTTCCCCCCATAATTTCTATAGTTTTCTGGATAATTTGTACAAACAAAAAATTAGACATGTGCACTGCCGAAAAACATTTTTGTTTTCATTTTGTTTTCATTCGCCTTTTTTTTCTCTTTTTTGGATCATTTGTTATGTTGAAAATTCGAAAATTCGTAAATTCGAAAATCCGAATTTCAGAATTTTCTAACTTTTGAATTTCGAAAATTCAGAAATTAGAAAACTCGGAAATTCAGAAATTTAAAAATTCAGAAATTTGAAAATTTGGAAATTCAGAAATTAGAAAATTCAGAAATTTGAAAATTCGGAAATTCAGAAATTCGGACATTTGAAAATTCGAAAGATTGAAAATACAGAAGATTGAAAATTCGAAAATTCTGAAATTCGAAAATTCTAAACTGCTGAAATTCTGAAATTTGAAAATTTGAAAATTCTGAAATTTAAACATTTGAAAATTCTGAAATTTGAAAATTTGCAAATGAGAAAATTCTAAAATTAGAAAATTTGACAATACAAATTTTTGAGTTTTCAAGTTTCTAAGTTCCTGATTTTCTAAGTTTCTAATTTTCTAAGTTTCTAATTTTCTAAGTTTCTAAGTTCCTGGTTTTCTAATTTTCTAAGTTTCTAATTTTCTAAGTTTCTAATTTTCTAAGTTTCTAATTTTCTAAGTTTCTAATTTTCTAAGTTTCTAATTTTTCTAAGTTTCTAATTTTTCTAAGTTTCTAATTTTTCTAAGTTTCTAATTTTTCTAATTTCCGAATTTTTGAATTTCCGAATTTTTGAAAATTCAAAAATCCCAAAATTTGTTAATTCGAAAAGAAAGAAAATCAGAAAATTCTAAATAATAGCTAACGAACAAACTAATAATACTTAACTATTAAATTATAGGTATTGGAATTTCCTTTTAAATTGGGCTGTTAGTGAACGTAACAAATAGGAATTCATCCGAAGTTACTGTATGAATTATCCAAAATAACGAATGCCGCATCTAAACAATAGGAACGGAACAAATTAATATTTAATAATAATAATAAAACGTTTTTATTATTGTTTTTTATTGTTATTCATTCGCTATGTTCCATTCGTTTAGATGCGACATTCGTCATTTCGGATAATTCATTACTTCAGATAAATTCATATTCGTTACGTTCACTAACAGCCAAATTTGAAAGGAAATTCAGATACCTATAATTTAATAGTTAGTTAAGTTATTATTTCAGATTTTTTAATTTTTCAGGTTTTCGAACTTCGAATTTCTTATTTTTCGGATTTTCGTTCTTTTGAATTTTCGTTCTCATTTTCGAATTTCCGAATTTTCGGCTTTTCGGATTTTCAGATTTTTTTTGAAAATTTCAGATTCACTGATTCAGCCCATCAGTGCTGCTAATCAGTACCCTTCAGTGCCGCCAATTAGTGCCCTTCAGTGCCGCCAATTAGTGCAGATCAGGCTGCCAATTGCTTGCCAATCTGTGTGCACCAGTGCTGCCAATAAGTGCCCAATCAGTGCTCATCAGTGCTGTCAATCAGTGCCCAGTGCTGCCAATCAGTGCCCATCAGTGCTGCTAATCAATGTCCTTAAGTGCCACCAATTAGTGCCCTTCAGTGCCACCAATTAGTGCAGATCAGGCTGCCAATTGCTTGCCAATCTGTGTGCACCAGTGCTGCCAATAAGTGCCTATCAGTGCTGCCTATAAGTGCCCCTCAGTGCTGCCAATCAGTGCCCTTCAGTGCCGCCTATCAGTGCCCATCAGTGCAGCCTCATCAGTGCCAATCAGTGCAGCCTCATCTGCACACATCAGTGAAGGGAAAAAAAGGACCTGTTTGCAAAATATTATAATATAATAGATAAAAATCTTTTTCAAAATTGTTGGTCTTTTTTTCTGTTTGTTGAGCAAAAAAAAAAAAGCGGTGATAGAATACTACTAAAAGAAAGCTTAATTTGTGTGAAAAAAAGTGATAAAAATGTAATTTGGGTAGAGTGCTGCATGACCGCGCAATTGTTATTCAGAGTGTGACAGCGCTGAAAGCTGAAATTTGTGTGTGTGTGGGGAAGGGGGGGGGCGGAGGCGGGTGAAAGTGCCCGTCAGTTAAGTGGTTAAATAGGCTGTTTGGCGCCAATGCCGTGCGTGTGCACATTCCATTTTGTGTGCATTCCAATGCCGCCACGTCTTACAAGTGAGCCTTTGCTCAGAATTATGAGCATTCAATAGTCTTCTACTTCCAATACATAGTGGGCATTTTCTTGCGGTCTTATTGAAGAGTTAAACTGCCTGTGGATGATGCCAAGTCAGCGGGTGTCTGGACAGACTGGGTCTAAGAAAGTGTATCAGTGCTCGAGGCAGCATTGGAAACAGAACACGAGCCGATGAAGTGGATGATGCGGAACTCAAAGAAGAGAACATTTTGCAGACTTTCTTACAAAAGGATTGTCTTTGCATTAGTCACACGGAGGATTGTGGGTGGTTGGGGTCTCGGCGGGTGACGGTCTCTCATTAAGCTATTCTATACATATTATAATATCACTTTTCTCGCTGGATTGTTGCATTGCCTTATGTTCCCCCCCGGAGGCTTGTGGGAAACTTTTTATTTTAACCCCTTCACATCCGCGCTATAGCCGAATGACGGCCACAGCGCGGACCTACTTTGCTGGGAGGCCGTCAATAGACGTCCTCCCCTTTGCACGCTCCCCGCGCACCCCCTGCGGGGCGCCCGCTGTGATCACTAAGTCAATGAGACTCGGGTGATCAGAGATCGGCCCCTTACCACATGATCAGCGGTCAGTCAATGACAGCTGATCACGTGATGTAAACAGAAGATCGGTAATCGTTTTTTTTTACCTTACGCTGACAGCATGAGGAGAAAAAAAAGCCGATCACCGGCTTCTGTGCAAGGGACATCGGTCCTAAAGAAGACGATGTACAGCCATCTCATCTGTGCCCACAAGTGCCACCTGCCAGTGCCCACAGTGCCATGAATCAGTGCCCACCAGTGCATAACAGTGCCAGCAATCAGTGCCACCTATCAATGCCCACAAGTGCCACCTATAAATGTCCACCAGTGGTGCCAATCAGGGCCTCATCAGTGCCACCTAGCAGTGCTGCCTATCAGTGTCACCTACCAGTGTTAATCAGTGCCCATCCCTGCCAGCCATCAGTGCCCATCATTGCCACCTATCAGTGTCCATCAGTGCCTACTATCGGTGCCACCTATCATTGCCACTTATTAGTGCCCTTCAGTGACACCTATCAATTCCCTTGAGTGCCACCCATTAGTGCCACCTCTCAGTGCCCACCAATGCCACCTATCAGTGCTCACCAGTGCCACTTCATCAGTGCCCACCAGTGCAAAACAGTGCCAGCAATCAGTGCCACCTATCAGTGCCCACGAGTGCTACCTATCAATGTCTACCAGTGGTGCCAATCAGTGCCTCATCAGTGCCACTTAGCAGTGTTGCCTATCAGTGTCACCTACCAGTGCTGATCAGTGCCCATCACTGCCACCCATCAGTGCCCATCCCTGCCACCCATCAGTGTCCATCAGTGCCTACTATCGGTGCCACCTATCATTGCCGCTTATTAGTGCCCTTCAGTGACACCTATCAATTCCCTTGAGTGCCACCCATTAGTGCCACCTCTCAGTGCCCACCAATGCCACCTATCAGTGCTCACCAGTGCCACTTCATCAGTGCCCACCAGTGCAAAACAGTTCCAGCAATCAGTGCCACCTATCAGTGCCCACGAGTGCTACCTATCAATGTCTACCAGTGGTGCCAATCAGTGCCTCATCAGTGCCACCTAGCAGTGTTGCCTATCAGTGTCACCTACCAGTGCTGATCAGTGCCCATCACTGCCACCCATCAGTGCCCATCACTGCAACCTATCAGTGCCAGCTATCAGTGCAACCTATTAGTGCCCTTCAGTGCCATCTATCAATGTCCTTCAGTGCCGCCCATCAGTGCCATCTATCAGTGACCACCAGTGCCCCCTTATCAGTACCCATCAATGCAGCCTCATCAGCAAATTTAATAACAAAATCTAAAACAGTTTTGTATTTTTTATTTTTTTTTATTTATGTCTTTTTTAAATTTTTTAACAAAAAATAAAAACACACAGCTGATCAAATACCACCAAAAGAAAGCTCTATTTGTGGGGGAAAAAATGCTAAAAATGTCATTTGTGTACAGTGTTGTATGACCGCGCAATTGTCGTTCAAAGAGTGAGAGCGCTGAAAGCTGAAAATTGGTCTGGGCAGGAAGGGGGGGTGGGGGGGGGGGGGGGGGGGGGGGGGGGGGTTAATTGCCCGGTAAGCAAGTGGTTAATCTGAACAAGATGCCGCATTTTTCTGAACGTTCCCCTATTTATACGGGAAGAAGAAGAATTCCCGGGAGAACTGACAGCTGCGGATTCATGAATCATTGTTTAACATGAGAAGCTCCGAGTGAGTCACTGTTTACTGACGGAAAAAGAAAAATCTATGACTTATGAAAGAAAACCAACTGCGGGCCGATAGAGAAACACCGCCAATTATTGGAATTATCTATTTATTACACGACCGGTAAATGTGTTCTAAGGGAAGCTCATGTAAAGCACCTGATTGGCTTCTCGTCATCCGCCTGCCGTGCAGCAATCAGACACAGAGAGGGAGGGGCAGCACTTCAAGCCAATCAAGTCTCTGCGGCAGTGCACATGTGCTGGTGGGGAACATGCATTGCTAACAAGAGTGATGGCCTCATCAGTGTCCTGCTGTGCCGCCATTGTCCAATCAGCAGGCTGGGGTGGTGCTCTTGACCGAAGTGTGTTGGTTCAGCTTTGGTGCCTGCAGACCGGCGGTACAAATCTACAAATCCTTTAGCTGGTAAAACATTTACAATGTGTGTGTCATTTTTTTCCCCCATAATTTCTATAGTTTTCTGGATAATTTGTACAAACAAAAAATTAGACATGTGCACTGCCGAAAAATTTGTTTTGTTTTCATTTTGTTTTCATTCGCCTTTTTTTTTCTCTTTTATGGGTCTTTTGTTATGTTGAAAATTCGAAAAATTCGAAAATCCGAATTTCAGAATTTTCTAACTTTTGAATTTCGAAAATTCGGAAATTAGAAAACTCGGAACTTCAGAAATTCGAAAATTTAGAAATTCGAAAATTTAGAAATTCGAAAATTCAGAAATTCGAAAATTCAGAAATTCGAACATTCAGAAATTCAAAAATTCAGAAATTTGAAAATTCAGAAATTTGAAAATTCGGAAATTCGAAAATTCGGAAGATTGAAAATTCAGAAGATTGAAAATTCAGAAGATTGAAAATTCAGAAGATTGAAAATTTGAAAATTCTAAACTGCTGAAATTCTGAAATTTGAAAATTAGAAAATTTGTAAATTCAAAAATTTGAAAATTCAAAAATTTGAAAATCTGAAAATTCAAAAATTCGAAAATCTGAAAATGAGAAAATTCAGAAATTCGAAAATTTGACAATACAAATTATTGAGTTTTCAAATTTTTCTAAGTTTCTAAGTTCCTGATTTTCAAAGTTTCTAAGTTTCTAATTTTCTAAATTTCAAATTTTCTAAGTTTCTAATTTTCTAATTTTCTAATTTTCTAAGTTTCTAAGTTTCTAAGTTTCTAAGTTTCTAATTTCTGAATTTTTGAATTTACAAATTTTTGAATTTACAAATTTTTGAAAATTCAAAAATCCCAAAATGTGTTAATTCGAAAAGAAAGAAAATCAGAAAATTCTAAATAATAGCTAACGAACAAACTAATAATACCTAACTATTAAATTATAGGTATTGGAATTTCCTTTTAAATTTGGCTGTTAGTGAACGTAACAAATAGGAATTTATCCGAAGTTACTGTATGAATTATCCAAAATAACGAGTGCCGCATCTAAACAATAGGAATGGAACAAATTAATAATAAATAATAATAAAAAGTTTTTTTTATTATTATTATTGTTTTTTATTGTTATTCATTCGCTATGTTCCATTCGATTAGATGCGACATTCGTCATTTCGGATAATTCATTACTTCAGATAAATTCATGTTCGTTACGTTCACTAACAGCCAAATTTGAAAGGAAATTCAGATACCTATAATTTAATAGTTAGTTAAGTTATTATTTCAGATTTTTAATTTTTCAGGTTTTCGAACTTCAAATTTTTTATTTTCGGATTTTCGTTCTTTTGAATTTTCGTTCTCATTTTCGAATTTCCGAATTTTCGGCTTTTCGGATTTTCAGATTTTCGTTTTTTTCGAATTTCCGATTTTCAAATTTTCTCATTTATGAATTGTTAAATATTTGAATTTACGAATTTAAATTTTTTTGAATATTCAAATTTTACGAATATTTAGAAAAATTAGTTAAACAGGTTTTTGTTCATTCGGATATTTCCGAATTAACGAATTTGTCGAAATTCGTTAAAAAAAATGAATTCTGAACGAAACAAATTGTCTACAAACAATGATCATACAGAATGTGTCAAACAACACTTATATTGGAAGAATGGTAAATAAAGTATGTGCGGTTCATCTGATAATAATAATTTGTACTCGGAACGTGGACCACTGGTGGATTACGAGAAAATTTGATGGTCCCCAGGGGTTCTGCTGCAAATGACCGCCCAATGTTCTTGCCAGTGTTGTTCTCAATGCGCCATGACAGTCAATACTGTCAGCGCGCATTGATACCTGATGCCTCCTCTGTAGTTCCGGCTTCTAAGAACTCAGAGGGAGGCGGCAGGAGTAGTGATCTATTTGATCACCACTGGGATTTTTATTTTTTGCGATATAAAAAAAAAAAATTTAAGAAAAAATCTATATTTTTTTGTTCCAAATAAATTTTATTTAGGTTTCTCCGATACCGGTACCAATACTTTTTTTTAAGTACTCGCCGATACCGATTACCGATACTTTTTTGAATGTTATGTGACAGTTTTCAAAGCACAATACAGATTAGGTGGCACTGATATGCAGCACTGATAGGATTAGGTGGCACTGATATGCAGCACTGATAGATGGCGGGCACTGACAGATGGCGGGCACTGACAGATGGCACTGACAGGTGACTGGCACTGATAGATGGCATTGACAGGTGGCGCTGGCACTGATGCCACTGACAGGTGGCTGGCACTGGTAGATGACACTGATTGGTGGCTGGCACTGATAGATGGCATTGACAGGTGGCTGGCACTGGTAGATGACACTGATAGGTGGCTGGCACTGATAGGCTGCACTTATGTGCATTGGGCACTGATAGGTGGCATTTATGGGCACTAATGGGCAGGCCAGGTGTCACGTCACATTCGGCTAACCACTGGAGTACGCATGCCGCCATATGCGTTCCAACACAGGGCCCCTCACTGCGCTTTGGGCACGGCCTTGCTTCGCTCGCCATAAATATGATCTAACTCTATGTCCACTTGGATGGTGGGGCTTGAACCTGGAACGCATGTGGCGACGTCACGCATGCGCAGTCCAGCGGGGTAGCCAAATATGATGGGTCGCCATATATGACGAAACACAGGCACTGTCCTGCCATGAGGAAAGGCTGCCCATCTTGCACTCGGCCCACATTAAAAGCATCACCGGCCATCTCGTTACACCCAGCCCGAACTATATGGGCTGGGTGTAATAAGATGTCCGCTGCTGGCTTGCTGCAGCCAAGTGCAGGGTGTACCAAGATGGGCGTCGGGATGTCCAACCAGTGATGTCGACACAGAGCGTAACTTCCGTTGTTCCTAGCCACCAACTTCCGGTTGCGCCGGGGTCGCTTTATTCATCTTTCCCAGGTATGGGATCTGGTTTTGGGAGCATTTGCTCGTTATCGATCCCGATACCGATACTAGTATCGGTATCGGGACAACCCTAGCTTTGTTGTCAAAAAATCATAACAATACACAGTTTCAAACATGCAGAAGGTAATTAAACATCAGTGATGTATACAGAATGGGTGTAGCATTACTCTGTGTATGAATTGAAACAAGGGAATCAACCGAACCTCGGCCAAAACAATCTTTTTTTACTTTCTACTATGAAACACATACAGTACAATAAAAAATAAATAAAAACAATAGAATTTCTTCATAAATTTGGGCCAAAATGTTTTCTGCTACATGTTTTTGACCTCCCGGCACCGCCCCTTTTAGAGAATACGGAACCAAGTAAAACATTTTTGGTGCTAAGTAATTTTTTATGGAATTTGTTATTTATAATAAGAAAAGCAGTAAAATAGATGCCACCAGCAACAATAGATGCCTCGACCAAAACAATAGATCCACTTCAGCAACAAAAGACCCCCCCCCCCAGCAAAAATATATCTCCTAGCAGCCAACATCAATAGACCCTTCGGCAGCTAACAACAATATATACCTCACTCAACAGTAGATTCCCCCTCAGCAACAACAGACACCTCACTCAACAGAAGATTGCCCCTCAGCAACAATAGATACCTCACTTAACAGTAGATCCCCCTCACCAACAACAGATACCTCACTCAACAGTAGATCCCCCTCAGCAACAATAGACACCTCTCTCAACAGTAGATTGCCCCCTCAGCAACAACAGACACCTCACTCAACAGAAGATCCCCCCTCAGCAACAATAGATACCTCACTTAACAGTAGATCCCCCTCACCAACAACAGATACCTCACTAAACAGTAGATCCCCCTCAGCAACAATAGACACCTCACTCAACAGTAGATTCCCCCTCAGCAACAATAGACGCCTCCCTCAACAGTAGATTGCCCCTCAGCAACAATAGACACCTCACTCAACAGAAGATCCCCCCTCAGCAACAATAGATACCTCACTTAATAGTAGATCCCCCTCACCAACAACAGATACTTCGCTCAACAGTAGATCCCCCTCAGCAACAATAGACACCTCCCTCAACAGTAGATGCCCCCTCAGCAACAATAGACACATCCCTCAACAGAAGATCCCCCTCAGCATCAATAGACACCTCCCTCAACAGTAGATGCCCCCTCAGCAACAATAGACACCTCCCTCAACAGTAGATCCCCCTCAGCAACACTAGACACCTCCCTCAACAGTAGATGCCCCCTCACCAACAATAGACACCTCCCTCAACAGTAGATGCCCCCTCACCAACAATAGACACCTCCCTCAACAGTAGACCCCCCTCAGCATCAATAGACCCCTCCCTCAACAGTAGATCCCTCCTCGGCAACAATAGACACCTCCCTCAACAGTAGATCCCCCTTACCAACAACAGATACCTCACTCAACAGTAGACCCCCCTCAGCAACAATAGACCCATCCCTCAACAGTAGATTCCCCCTCAGCAACAATAGACACCTCACTCAACAGCAGATCCCCCCTCAGCAACAAAAGACACCTCCCTTAACAGTAGATCCCCCTCAGCAACAATAGACACCTCCCTCAACAGTAGATGCCCCCTCACCAACAATAGACACCTCCCTCAACAGTAGACCCCCTCAGCATCAATAGACCCCTCGCTCAACAGTAGATCCCTCCTTGGCAACAATAGACACCTCCCTCAACAGTAGATCCTCCTCACCAACAACAGATACCTCACTCAACAGTAGATCCCCCTCAGCAACAATAGACCCCTCCCTCAACAGTAGATTCCCCCTCAGCAACAATAGAAACCTCACTCAACAGCAGATTCCCCCTCAGCAACAAAAGACACCTCCCTCAACAGTAGATCCCCCCACAGCAAAAATAGATCCCCCACCAGCAACAACATACATGTACGTAATCCAGCGCAGAAAGGCCGCCCTGTCGCAAGTGGTTAAAAAATAAATAAATAAATGAATTAATAAAATAAATAAATAAAAAATAATATTAATTAAATAATAAAATGGTCCTGTAGCCGGTAACCACTATAAACGTTCAGCCATCTCTAATCTCTACTGCATACTATTTTCATAGAGTATATTTTAGAAATCAATGTCTTTTATTTGCCCTTGGTGTCCTGTAAACTTATAAACATTCTCTATACTGTATTGTGCTCCTTGTTTGCACTTCGACAGCTTCTTTAAAACGTAAAAATGAGGATATGTTTCTAAGCATCTCCCTCGTATAACGCCAATAAAGATGTCACCCCTTGTACCACTCTACCCTCCATCATCCACATTCAGCTAATAAATATTTTATTATGAACATAAAATAACAGTATATTCAATTCCACTTCTCTGTAATGTCACTGATGCCTCCATTGCACTTATAAAATTAAATCAATAAATGATTTCAATTTGTTTACTTAATGAGATTTTCCTTTATGCTTTTATTTTGTATCTGTCTGCAAAGAAGTGTGAGCTGAAATCCTTTGGATGCACTCAGCCTACCTGACAATGTGCTGTTGCTAGCTCCACCCACTTTGAGCGAGGCTCCTCCCAGGAGAAAGGTGGATCATCTGGTTGTTTTAGGTTGATTCTTGCCCAACTTTAGACTTTTTCTTTAAGATCAAGTTTTTTTTTTACTGCATTTTTAAATAATCAAGGCATGACAGCGGAATTATCAAACGTATGTCTATATCCGTTTGGTCATATCTGACTCTCATGCCCTGTACACAAGACTAGGGATGAGCTTCGAGTTCGAGTCGACCCCCACAACCACCGGCCAGGGTTGTGGGGATGAGGCCCTTGTCCCCATCAACATGGGGACGTGGTGCTTTGAGAGGTCACAGACCCCCAAAGCATCCTCCCTATGTTGAGGGCATGTGGCCTGGTACGGTTTAGGAGGGGGGGCACTCTCTCGTCCCCCCTCTTTTCTTTCGGCCTGCCAGGTTGCATGCTCGGATAAAGGGTCTGGTGTGGGTTTTTGGGTGGAACTCCACGCCATTTTTTTTAAATTTGGCGCAGGGTTCCCCTTAATATCACCAGACCTGAAGGGCCTGGTAATTGAATTTGGGGGGAACCCCACGCATATTTTTTTTATCAATGACTTTCAATGACTGTTCTCTGTATTACGGTAGCCGACAATTCATTATAGCCAGAGTGCTTTTAACCGCTTCCCGACCGCCTAACGCAGATATACTGCGGCAAAATGGCACGGGCAGGCAAAATCGCGACCCGGTTGGGAGCTCCGATCGCCGCTGGTGTCCCGCGATCGGGTTACGGAGCTGAAGAACGGGGAGAGGTCTGTGTAAACAAACCTCTCCCCGTGCTTCCTACACTGCCTGTCATTGATCGGCTGTTCCCGGTCATCGGGAAAGCCGATCAATGACGTCAGACGTCAGCCCCGCCCCCTAATGTAAAAAAACACACACACGTCACAGCCCATAACCCCTCCCCTCCCCCTAGTGGTTAACCCCTTCACTACAACTGTCATTTATACAGGAATCAATGCATTTAAATAGCATTGATTGCTGTATAAATGACAATGGTCCCAAAAATGTCCGATGTGTCCGCCATAATGTCGCAGTCACAATAAAAATCGCTGATCGCCGCCATTACTAGTAAAAAAAAAAATATTAATAAAAATGCTATAAAACTATCCCCTATTTTGTAAACGCTATAACTTTTGCGCAAACCGATCAATAATCGCTAATTGCGATTTTTTTTTTACCAAAAATATGTAGAAGAATACGTATCGGCCGAAACTGAGGAAAAAAATTTTTTTTATATATTTTTGGGGGATATTTATTATAGCAAAAAGCAAAAAATATTGCATTTTTTTCTAAATTGTCGGTCTATTTTTGTTTATAGCGCAAAAAATAAAAACCGCAGGGGCGATCAAATACCACCAAAAGAAAGCTCTATTTGTGGGAAAAAAAGGACGCCAATTTTGTTTTGGAGCCACGTCGCACGACCGCGCAATTGTCAGTTAAAGCAACGCAGTGCCGAATCGCAAAAAGGGGCCTGGTCCTTTGGCTGCCAATTGGTCTGGGGCTGAAGTGGTTAAATAGCTTTTTTTCCTGCAAAAATTACACTTTTTGCAGGGACAGTTCTATGCATGGGAAACATGCGCCCCTTTACAGGCATACTATACACACCCCCCAGTTACAAAATTTAAAGGAATTTTACACTTTTATTGTTTCTCTTTAAGCATTATTAAAATAACTGCTCCTGAAAAAACGTCCGCTTTTAAAACTTTTTGCATTGATACATGTCCCCTGGAGCAGGACCCGGGTCCCCAAACACTTTTTATGACAATAACTTGCATATAAACCTTTAAAATTAGTACTTTTGATTTTGAACGTTCGAGTCCCATAGACTTTAATAGGGTTCTAAAGTTCACGCGAACTTTAGGTCTGTTCGCAGGTTCTGGTGCGAACCAAACAGGGGGGTGTTCGGCTCATCCCTACACAAGACCGGTTTTGCCGTCGGAATAAACTCTGAAGGTTTTTCTGATGGACTTCCGACGGAATTCCGCTCAAGCTGTCTTGCATACACACGGTCACACCAAAGTCCGACCGTCAAGAACGCGGTGACGTACAACACGTACGACGGGACTAGAAAACGGAAGTTCAATAGCCAGTAGCCAATAGCTTCCGTCTCATACTTGCTTCAGAGAATGCGTCGTTTTTGGTACGTCGGAATAGCATACAGACGAGCGGTTTTCTCGATAGGAATTGTTTCCGACTGAAAAATATAGAACATGTTCCCTTTCTGGGTCCGTCAGAATTTTCGACCTAAAAAGTCTGATGGGGCATACACACGGTCGGAATATACGATGAAAAGCTCCCTTCTGACTTTTTCTGTCGGAAATTCCACTCGTGTGTACACTTGTAGGCCTTTTTCCAAGGTAGATCACCAGGTCTTCCTCAACCCTCCTGAATGCTCAGCTTGGGACCGACACGCATAATGTGAAAACCACTTGTGCATAGCCAATTTATACACACATCAGGTTTGTATGAGGCAGTTCACCAGGCTTTTCCTCAACCCTCCCAATCCCAATCACATACAAAGCCCAATTTTTTGGGAACTATATCTGATACACGTGTAGGACTTTTTCCATAAAATTGTCTTGCAAATTTTTTATGAGGTAGGTCACCAGGTCTTTCCTCAACCCTCCCAATCCCAATCAGATATAGTGGCCAATTGTATGGGCGCTATATATCTAAAACACTTGTAGGCCTTTTCCCATTGAATTTTCTTAGTCAATCTTTTATGAGGTAGGTCACCAGGTCTTTCCTCAACCCTCCCAATCCCAATCAGATATAGTGGCCAATTCTATAGGCGCTATATATCTAAAACACTTGTAGGCCTTTTCCCATTGAATTTTCTTAGTCAATCTTTTATGAGGTAGGTCACCAGGTCTTTCCTCAACCCTCCCAATCAGATATAGTGGCCAATTCTATGGGCACTATAGATCTAAAACACTTGTAGACCTTTTCCCATTAAATTTTCTTAGTCAATTTTTTATGAGGTAGGTCACCAGGTCTTTCCTCAACCCTCCCAATCCCAATCAGATATAGTGGCCAATTCTATGGGCACTATAGATCTAAAACACTTGTAGACCTTTTCCCATTGAATTTTCTTAGTCAAACTTTTATGAGGTAGGTCACCAGGTCTGTCCTCAACCCTCCCAATCAGATATAGTGGCCAATTATATGGGCACTATAGATCTAAAACACTTGTAGGCCTTTTCCCATTGAATTTTCTTAGACACTTTTTTTATGAGGTAGGTCACCGGGTCTTTCCTCAACTTTTCCAATCAGATACAGTGGCCAATTCTATGGGCGCTATATATCTAAAACACTTGTAGGCCTTTTCCTATTGAATTTTATTAGTCAATTTTTTATGAGGTAGGTCACCAGGTCTTTCCTCAACCCTCCCAATCCCAATCAGATACAGTGGCCAATTCTATGGGCGCTATAGATCTAAAACACTTGTAGGCCTTTTCCCATTGAATTTTCTTAGACATTTTTTTATGAGGTAGGTCACCGGGTCTTTCCTCAACCCTCCCAATCCCAATCAGATATAGTGGCCAATTCTATGGGCGCTATATATCTAAAACACTTGTAGGCCTTTTCCCATTGAATTTTCTTAGTCAATCTTTTATGAGGTAGGTCACCAGGTCTTTCCTCAACCCTCCCAATCAGATATAGTGGCCAATTCTATGGGCGCTATAGATCTAAAACACTTGTAGGCCTTTTCCCATTGAATTTTCTTAGTCAATTTTTTATGAGGTAGGTCTCCAGGTCTTTCCTCAACCCTCCCAATTGCTCAGCTTGGGACAAGCATGCAGAATGTGATAACACTTGTGCATAGCCGATTTGTAAACACATACTCGGGTCAATTAACCTACCAGCACGTCTTTGGAGTGTGGGAGGGAACCCACACAAACTTGACCAGTGTCCTGGCCAAGATTGGAACCAAGGGCCCTTTCTCTGTAAGGAACAAGTGCTAACCACCAGGCCACTGTGCCACTGATCAAATGTGTAAACTCCAGCCAATCCCTGGGGTGGTGTGTCCAGAAATTGGAGAAAGCTCATAAGTAGGCCGTAGCAGCAGCAGACTTCCTGGGTCCAGTCCTGCTGGAGGAGACCCCTCTCCATCGGGATCTGCCCCTGAGGCAGCTTTCTGGAAGAGTCTGTGAGAAAGACACTTTCAATTTGCAAGCTATTCGCAAGCTGAGAACCAAGGATCAAGTGGGGTCTGGAGAAGATCATTAGAGAAGAATCCAGAAGAAAGTTAATGGGAAAGAGTTCAGCTGTCCTATGGTGGTGTGAGTCTATATCTCCCTCACTAGGAAGTGCCTGGTGGGTATTGGCAGAATGCAACCTATGGACCTGGGGCTAAAAGTCTTCTAATCCCAGTTCATCGTTCTCAAAATCCAAAAAGAACCCCCTAGACTGTTCTTTGGAGCTAGTGGAAGAACGCCGAAAAAGAACGAGCGCCGCCGAAAAAGACAGACCCGACTGCTCGGCTCCGCTCGCAGTCCGGCCTCCCTGCGCTCGCTCCCGAAACAGCAGGGAGGCGGGACTGCGAGCAGAGCCGAACAGTTGGCTCGGTCTTTTTCGTCGGCGCTCTGTCTTTTTCAGCGGCGCTCGGTCTTTTTCGGCGGCGCTCGGTCTTTTTCGGCGGCGCTCGGTCTGTCTCGGCGGCGCTCGGTCTGTCTCGGCGGCGCTCGGTCTCGGCGGCGCTCGCGAGGTCTATCTCGGCGGCGGGTAATTTAGACGTGGGAAGCTGCAAATGACGCTGGCAAGCTGCAAATGACACTGGGCAAGCTGAAAATGACACTGGTCAAGCTGCAAATGACACTGGGCAAGCTGCAAATGACACTGGGCAAGCTGCAAATGACACTGGGCAAGCTGCAAATGACGCTGGGCAAGGCTGCAAATGGGGCTGGGCAAGGCTGCAAATGACGCTGGGCAAGCTGCAAATGACGCTGGGCAAGCTGCAAATGATGCCTAAATGTAGTTTTTTTTTTTCCCTAAACTTCCCTCCTAAAACTTTTTTTCCTTAAAATTCCCTCCTAAACTTGGGGTGCGTGTTATACGCCGTTGCGTGTTATACGCCGATAAATACGGTATTTATGATATTAGAAATAAGCAAGGATTCCGCGAACTGCTGCCTCCCTAAAACAAACTTCACAATGTAAAATCTACAATAATAAAATTCAAAGAAAGGGAAATGGCGCTGTTCTATGCAACCAAACTATAATGAATGTAAAACTCACATGAGTGATAAATATGGGGTGGACCAAAGTTTAAATGTGATACAGGGGAAAAGCTTCCCAAACACAGGTAAAATGCTGTGTAGATAAGATGTAAAAAGCCGTGTGGAGGCTACTGTGGTAAGTCCAGCAAAAAACAGTAAAGAAATTATCTAATATGATATAAAAAATATATATATATATATATCTCATAATGAAATATGAAACCCAATTAATGTGCAAAAAACACATTAAAATGCAAAAAACATATTGATATATTCAAAAAGTCCAATAAATGTGCAATAGCATAAATGAATGTCAATGTATCAAAAAAATAAATAAATAGAAAATAGATTAAAAAAAATAAATAAAAAATCCCCGAAGTGACTGGTGCAAATTCAAAAAGTAAAAAAATATTAATGGTGACAGTCTGTTTAGGATTCCAGTGCCAGAAATACATAGGTGACTTTCCGTGCTCCCCTCTCGTATTTGCACTCACCGGAGAGCCTTACCCCTGCAGGGGTAAAAGGCGTATATGTGGGATATACTCCTATTCCTGGTGGCTCAATCCCGGGATTCAACCGATCAGGTCTACACCTGGAATCCTGGTCCCTCCTGGGGTGAGTGACGTATCATGGGGTATGGGCAGGCTATTAGTGAACCAAAAATAGTATCCTCCTCTCTCCACTGCGAGCTGGGGGTATTCGGAAAAAAACGGACCCTTATAGCCTACCACCATAGAAACTGAGTATTTTATTTGTAAAAATATTGAGGCAATAGCCTAGTTAAAACAAGGTGGGGAGCTCCATTGCTCCAAGTGCCATGCAAGAAATAAACAAGACACTCTTGTGGTCTGCAGGGTGTGCGTTCGACAGACCGCGCCAAGAGAAACCGGAAGTGCAGGAAATGACGTAGTGCGTTGGATTCAAAAAGTGTGTGGGCACTATAAGAAAATAAGACATAGAAGATTATGGTGCCACTATTTTCAAATGAAATGCAACTGATTTAGTCAGTATATAATTATGCTGCTCTCTACTGCATGTAACTGTAGCACCCCCTTGTGTACATCGTGTGAATAGGTTAGGTAAATTTAGTCAGGCTCCACTGTAGTCAGTGGGGCCAGGGTTCTTTGGGGTTGTGTACAGTTAGCTGGCAGGCTCTGAGGGCTGAGCCACTGTCGCCTCCACTGGCTTCTGGAAGCTTCCAGAAAGTTCCAGAACTTTGTGGGCGGAGGGATGGCGATAGAAGCCTGAATATTTATCAGAACTCTACCAATCCCTGGGTAAGGAAGGCCCAGAAGGTGGAGAGTCTGCCCATAAAAGTTCTGGAGCCTGGCCATGTGGGAAGAGAATCCAGGAGCCTGGAGGGGACCCCTTTGCTGGGGGGGGGCTCTGCCTATAGGCAGAAGGTGTGTGGTGGCAATGGACAGAGAGGAGTAGAGAGGAGAAGGAACTAGAGAGGGACCCCCACCCCCTTCAGTCTTATCTCAGGTGGTTGAGACACTCAATAGCAGGAGGTCTGGGCAGAAGTCGCCATCTATGCTGCAGGATTAAAAGGGACTGAGTGAGTAACCTCTACACTTTTCAACCTACAAGAGAGATTGCAGCCGAGTGCAATATACAGCTTGCTTCAGAGGAACAGTACACTGTTATTCTTCACCACCCGTGCTTGGGAAATTCTCAGTTGGAGCCAGGTGCGTGGGCATTTTTCAGGGAAGACTAAAAGTACCTAAAGCCAAGTTAGGACTTGTGGCTAGCCAGGATGTACATTTATTCCGGAGGGAGTGCAGTCTGGGATCGTTGCTAGAAGTCTGTGATCATTCAAGAAGTCCTCATAGTTCTACATTGACCAAGTTATGGGCATCCCATAACCACCCTGACCCCATCAAAGTTATTTACCCCAAAAAAATCCCTTGGACTGGTTGTTTGACCACGTGGGCCTGGTAAAAATACATGTTGCCTGGCTGTGCAGACAAAGGGGGACCCAAAATCCAGCGGCCCCCTCTAGCGCTACATAACAGAGAATTTGCTGTCAGACTGTTGCAGAACCATGGTGCTTGTCAAACTTGGCCTGCAAGGGTCTGCTCAGACTGAGGTTGAAACCCATAAACAGCGCCCCCTTATGGTACCCGTGTGCACAATCCACTACACATTAGCCTCAATTTCCAATAATGGAATGTTGGCGCTTGTTTTACAGAAGAGACAGAAACATTTTACACTTCTCAGAAGGAAGGCTGTATTTAGCTGGGTTGGATGTGATTCATTTAACACATTTCATGTGTCTGTAAGTGCAGCTGAAAAGGAGAGCGAGAGAGGAAGAAACACATAATGGGCAATGTGATTTGTATTGATTTCTTACACTTCTTGCCATTTGCGGGCACGAACGTTGGTAGAGATTCACAAAAACAATCTACAAAACAACCTTTGTTTTTCTCTCCATCCTGTTCATCCGCTGTATGCTCTTTAAAGCACAACTGTGCCTTCCAGAAAATAAATGAACAGGATAATTTCAGGGATCTAAAAGCAGATTTGATGGAAACATTGAAAGCAACAGAATTACACACTGTACTAGCTTTAGTAGTTAATCTCCAGCTGCTTTACAAGTTCTTGTGGCTAGGCAGGGGCTGAAAAACGTGGACCATTGCACTCTGTGTTCTGCGTGGGTGTGGCAGCAGTGGTCTGACACTCCCCCGCTGAGCTAGAGCTCCCCAATCAGCAAGCAGTGTGAGCATTGCTGATTGGAGGGGTTTAGTTATGACTAGACATGTGCACAATAGAAAAAAAATATTATTTTCGTTTCATTTCTTTTGTTTCCGTTGAAACAATTCGTAAATTCGTAAGTCGTCGGTGTTCGTATTCGTAACGATTCGTATTTTCGTAAGAGTTATTTTTTCGTTGATTCGTTTTTCCGTTCGGACGCATTCGTATTTTCGTAGTTTTAGTTACATTCGTACTTTCGTTAGATTGATTTATTCGTACTTTCGTAACATTGTTTTCGTAGATTCGTAAATACATCATTTTATGTAATGTGTATGCTATTATTACATTTTAAGAGACACGGAAAATGACGAATCGCAAAAAAAAGTTACGAATGTACGAATTTTTTCGTTCAATCCATTTGAAGCACGTTAAGCAGCGCCATTGTAAGAGACACTGAAAATTACGAATCGAAAATAAAAAAAAAGTTACGAATGTACGAATTTTTTCGTTCAATCCATTCGAAGCACGTTAAGCAGCGCCATTGTAAGGGACACGGAAAATTACGAATCGAAAAAAAAAAAAAAGTTACGAATGTACAAATTTTTTCGTTCGATCCATTCGAAGCACGTTAAGCAGCGCCATTGTAAGGGACACGGAAAATTACCAATTCAACAAAAAAAAAAATTACGAATGTACGAATTTTTTCGTTCATTTTGATTTTCGTTGTTCCTGTTTTCGTTTTTCGGATTTTCTTCTTTCGTAGTTTCGTTGTTTCTAATTAGTTTTTTTCGGATTTTCGTTGTTTTTCGGATTCGTTCGATTCGAACATTCGTTAAAATTTTTAGCGAATCGTTCGTTCATTCGTACGATAACGAATGAACGAATATAACGAATTTTAACGAAAAACGAAAAAAAACGAAACGAATTGCACATGTCTAGTTATGACTCAGCAGGAGGGCGTGTCAGACTGTTGCAGCAAGACTCATACAGAACACAGAGCACAATGGTGCAAATCTGAAGCCAGTGCTTGGCCACTGGAACTGCTAAATATTAATTCAACAAAAAAGTATGCTTGTGTAGCACTAACCCCCGAAGGAGCTGCTGGTTTGATTCGGGCTTACCACTACATTCTTCACCTTGTATGCGTCTAGGGGTTTCCCGAGGTAGATGGCCCAAAGAACTGCAGAGTAGACATGTGCAATTTGTTACGTTTTTTTTGTTTTTCGTTTTTTTTCGTTCATTCGTTATCGTACGAATGAACGAATGATTCGCTAAAAATTTTAACGAATAACGAAAATCCGAAAAAAACAAATAAAAAAAAACAACGAATCTACGAAAGAAGAAAATCCGAAAAACGAAAACAGGAACAACGAAAATCAAAATGAACGAAAAAATTCGTACATTCTTAACTTTTTTTTTTTGGTTGAATTGGTAATTTTCCGTGTCCCTTACAATGGCGCTGCTTAACGTGCCTCGTATGGATTAAACAAAAAAATTCGTACATTCGTAACTTTTTTTTTTTTTCTTCGATTCTTAATTTTCCGTGTCCCTTACAATGGCGCTGCTTAACGTGCTTCGAATGGATTGAACGAAAAAATTCGTACATTCGTAACTTTTTTTTTTTTTCGATTCGTAATTTTCCGTGTCTCTTACAATGGCGCTGCTTAACGTGCTTCGAATGGATTGAACGAAAAAATTCGTACATTCGTAACTTTTTTTTTTTTCGATTCGTAATTTTCCGTGTCTCTTACAATGGCGCTGCTTAACGTGCTTTGAATGGATTGAACGAAAAAATTCGTACATTCGTAACTTTTTTTTTTTTTTCCGATTCGTAATTTTCCGTGTCTCTTACAATGGCGCTGCTTAACGTGCTTCGAATAGATTGAACGAAAAAATTCGTACATTCGTAACTTTTTTTTTCGATTCGTAATTTTCCGTGTCTCCTAAAATGTAATAATAGCATACACATTACATAACATTATGAATTATGCTCCGATTACGAATCTACGAATGTTACGAATGTACGAATAAATACGAATGCGTCCGAATTTCGAATAAACGAATACACGAAAATTAAACTCTAACGAAAATACGAATCGTTACGAATATGAACAACGACGACTTACGAATTTACGAATCGTTACGAATCAACGGAAGCGAAAAAAACGAAACGAAAATAAACACATTTTTTTGTTGTGCACATGTCTACTGCAGAGACCGTCACTAGATCCACTTTAAGGATTTTTATTTGCAAAACGTTAGACAAAACACAGTCTCTCAACAAAGGAATAGAGGGTTTAGGTAGGAAGTTCCTGTGCCTTGGAACTGCTGACACTTGAATGTCTCTCACTATACAATCCAGGGAATAGCCATTCGCAGCTGGATATTACAGCTATCGGATAAATCCCCTTTTGGTGATTTAACAACCGACAGGTGACTCAGATAAAGCGAAGTCTCTGCCACAGACTTGGTTGTAGAACTTGAGAATGAAAAGTCTCTGCCACAGACTTGGTTGTAACTGAAGGATAAATGACTTAAGAACTCTCATACGGTACCAGTATCTTGCAGCCGGTCCGGCGATAGCGTACGAGTGTGGATTCACCTGGTGTCCTTTCAACTTAGCTTCCAGGCTCTTGCTGAGCAGCCATCCTTGTGCGTGGCCCTCTTCTGAAGAGTCCTCCCCTGGTTGCGTTCTCAGTTGCTCCGAGACGGCACCTTGGAACCCTCCTTCCAGTTACTGTGCCTCGGACTAGCCAGCCCCGAGGCTCGGAAATGGATGGATCCGCACCCCAGGCCATGAGGGCCCCTGAGGGCTGGTCAGGAGGACCAGGACCAAACGGACAGAAAGTTCCTCTGGACCGGAACCCAAAAGCACGTGACCTCAGTCCCTTAAGTACCCTCTCCCAGAATTCACAGCGAGACAACTCACTCACTGGTTGGTTACGAGAAAGATTGGCACCCAGTGCATCCAACTGAACTGCGTTCCTATGCTTGCCAGAGGTGAGACCGACACCTATAGCCAAGCAGAACACACTGCAATCCAGCCAAACTAGTACTGAGACCAGAATTTAGGACAATTGACCCTAAAACCCAACTGTGGTTTCAGGAACATTAAATTTACAAAAAGATAGCACATGTTCATTAGGAGCCCGGCGCTACACTTGTATGGCGTAATGACTTTCAGAGCCCAGAATTATACCAGATTCTGTAAGGTACAGTTAAGCTGTAAACCTAAAATCTATGCCAAGTACAAACCTGAAATCCATACATATGTAAATTCACACAACTCTGATGTGTGGAGGGACAACTGATGTCAGGGTGTTCTATACTAGGGACACTAATGTAAGGGGGCACTCTGATGGGGACACTAATGTAAGGGGGCACTCTGATGGGGACACTAATGTAAGGGGGCACTCTGATGGGGACACTAATGTAAGGGGGGCACTCTGATGGGGACACTAATGTAGGAGGGCACTCTGATGGGGACACTAATGTAAGGGGGCACTCTGATGGGAACACTAATGTAGGGGGGGGCACTCTGATGTGGATACTAATGTAAGGGGGTATTCTGATGGGGACACTAATGTAAGGGGCACTCTTATGGGGACAATAATGTAAGGGGACACTCTGATGGGGACACTAATGTAAGGGGGCACTCTGATGGGGACACTAATGTAAGGGGACACTCTGATGGTAACACTAATGTAAGGGGGCACTCTGTTGTGGACACTAATGTAAGGGGGCACTCTGATGGGGACACTAATGTAAGGGGACACTCTGATGGGGACACTAATGTAAGGGGGCACTCTGATGGGGACACTAATGTAAGGGGGGCACTCTGATGGGGACACTAATGTAAGGGGGGCACTCTGATGGGGACACTAATGTAAGGGGACACTCTGATGGGGACACTAATGTAAGGGGGCACTCTGATGGGGACACTAATGTAAGGGGACACTCTGATGGGGACACTAATGTAAGGGGGCACTCTGATGGGGACACTAATGTAAGGGGGGCACTCTGATGGGAACACTAATGTAGGGGGACACTCTGATGGGGACACTGATGTAAGGGGGCACTCTGATGGGGACACTAATGTAAGGGGGCACTCTGATGGGGACACTAATGTAAGGAGGGCACTCTAATGGGGACACTAATGTAAGGGGGCACTCTGATGGGGACACTAATGTAAGGGGGCACTCTGATGGGGACACTAATGTAAGGAGGGCACTCTAATGGGGACACTAATGTAAGGGGGCACTCTGATGGGGACACTAATGTAAGGGGACACTCTGATGGGGACACTAATGTAAGGGGGCACTCTGATGGGGACACTAATGTAAGGGGGGCACTCTGATGGGGACACTAATGTAAGGGGGCACTCTGATGGGAACACAAATGTAGGGGGCACTCTGATGGGAACACTAATGTAAGGGGGCACTCTGATGTGGACACTAATGTAAGGGGGTGTTCTGATGGGGACACTAATGTAAGGGGCACTCTGATGGGGACACTAATGTAAGGGGGCACTCTGATGGGGACACTAATGTAAGGGGACACTCTGGTGGGGACACTAATGTAAGGGGGTACTCTGATGGGTTCAATTGATATAAGGGGGCACTCTGATGGGGTCAACTAATCTAAGGAGGAATATAAGGAGGAACTCTGATGTGGACACTAATGTAAGAGGACACTCTGATGGGGACACTAATGTAAGGGGACACTCTGGTGGGGACACTAATGTAAGGGGGTACTCTGATGGGTTCAATTGATATAAGGGGGCACTCTGATGGGGTTAACTAATCTAAGGAGGAATATAAGGAGGAACTCTGATGTGGACACTAATGTAAGAGGACACTCTGATGAGGACACTACTGTAAGGGGACACTCTGGTGGGGACACTAATGTAAGGGGACACTCTGGTGGGGACACTAATGTAAGGGGACACTCTGGTGGGGACACTAATGTAAGGGGGTACTCTGATGGGTTCAATTGATATAAGCGGGCACACTGATGGGGTCAACTAATCTAAGGAGGAATATAAGGAGGAACTCTGTTGTGGACACCAGATGTAAGGAGGTACTCTAATGGGGACACTTGATGTAAGATGGTTTCATTTTATTTTACATAAAATATGGATGTGATTGGCATAATTTTATGTTTTATTAGACAGCAATTCTGACCTCAGCTGGAGTAAAATTTTAGCAACTGGACCTCCTTGAATTTGAATTCATTACCCCTGCCCTGGGTAGATATGTGTGCCTTGCAGGAATGTGCGGCAAAACGAATACTAAAAGAAAAACACGTGTTTTGGTGCAGGACAATTTTTTTAAAAGGTTATAGAGGTTTTACATCTATAATATTTGCACTACATTTTGTTTTTCATTTGTTTTGTATACTACTGTATACTGCTAAAGTATGAAGAAAGGATGGCAACCCTATGAATAGAGCTGGCAGGGGACAGCTGCAGTATCACAGCGATGCTGCAGCATAGAGGTGAGTGTAGATGTTTCGTTTTTTTGGTAACCCCAAAACTCTACTTTAAGTAATGACAAAGCTATTGCATGGCGGATAAACAGGCCCATTGCAAAATTGTAAAAAAACGCACTAGTGGATATTAGTGTATCAGTGACATGGTTATTTATGTTATGACAAATAAATATGTCACTTACATTATTGCAGACCTGCTTACCTGCGCAGGTATGGAAATGCCAAGGTTGAACTGTTGCGATTTGCGAAGTGTGAATCTCTATCTGACGGGTTTACGACAAGCGATCCCTCGGCTGATGGCGTTTTTTTGCGAGGCCCTGGGGGATGATAAATTTGTGAGAACACCTGATCGCAACAAGAACCTCAGCCGGGGCCGGGTGATTAATGGGGGCGTTTTAAATATCAAGGAATCTCCAGCCAGTCACATTAAATAATATTTTGACTGGAAACAATTGGGGAAGGAGATTCATGGTGTTGCGGGGTCACTGAGCAGCTGGTGGGACGCTGTTTAATGCAGTGCAGGGTAACAGATTTACATAGTGATACATCCGCACTTTGCTGGATTTACGGTTCGGTCAGAAACCTCGCCATGAATAGCGTCGGAGCTACAAGCAACACAGAGGGGGCGTGGGTGGGAAGATTGTCTCTAGTGACCCGAAGAAAAAGTTTTCAGTATTTTAAAAGAGCGCTTTGTATTTTTCAATATTGAAAACTTTATCTTGAACCTTATATAAAATGGTTGTAAACCCTTACATACAGTGCCTTGAAAAAGTATTCATACCCCTTGAAATTTTCCACATTTTGTCATGTCACAACCAAAAACCAAAATGTGTTTTATTGGGATTTTATGTGATAGACCAACACAAAGTGGCGCATAATTGTGAAGTGGAAGGAATATGATAAATGGTTTTGTACATTTTTTACAAATAAATATGTGAAAAGTGTGGGGGGTGCATTTGTATGGCGCCCCCCTGAGTCAATACTTTGTAGAACCCCCTTTCACTGCAATTACAGCTGCAAGTCTTTTTGGGGAGGTCTCTACCAGCTTTGCACATCTAGAGAGGGACATTTCGGCCCATTCTTCTTTGCAAAATAGCTCAAGCTCTGTCAGATTGGATGGAGAGCGTCTGTGAACAGCAATTTTCAAGTCTTGCCACAGATTCTCAATTGAATTTAGGTTTGGAGTTTGACTGGACCATTCTAATGCCCCGTACACGCGGTCGGATTTTCTGACGGAAAATGTCCTATCGGACCATGTTGTCGGAAATTCCGACCGTGTGTGGGCTCCATCTGACTTTTTCCATCGGAATTTCCGACGGAAAAAGTTTGAGATCATGCTCTCAAATTTTCCGACAACAAAGTCCTATCGGACTTTTTCCGATCGTGTGTAGCGAATTCCGAAGGACAAAGTGCCACGCATGCTCAGATCACATTACAAGACCAAAGCTATTGGCTTCTAGCCTCTACGTAGTCCCGTCGTACGCAACAAATGTCACCACGTTCAGGATGATTGGATTTTCCGACAACTTTGTCCGACCGTGTGTATGCAACACCAGTGTCGGGCAAAATCCGTCGGAAAAAATCAGACGGATTTTGTGGTCGGAATTTCCGACCGTGTGTACGAGGCATAACACATGAATATGCTTTGATCTAAACCATTCCATTGTAGCTCTGGCTGTATGTTTAGGGTCATTATCCTGTTGAATGGTGAACCTCCGCCCCAGTCTCAAGTCTTTTGCAGACTATAACAGGTTTTCTTCTAAGATTGTCCTGTATTTGGCTCCATCCATCTTCCCATCAACTTTGAATAGCTTCCCTGTCCCTGCTGATGAAAAGCATCCCCACAACATGATGCTGCCACCACCATGTTTCACAGTGGGGATGGTGTATTCAGGGTGATGTGCAGTGTTATTTTTCCGCCACTCATAGCGTTTTGCTTTTAGATCAAAAAGTTAAATTTTGGTCTCACATGGCTTCTCGCAAACTGCAAACGGGACTTCTTATGGCTTTCTTTCAACAATGGCTTTCTTCTTGCCACTCTTCCATAAAGGTCAGATTTGTGGAGAGCACGACTAATAGTTGTCCTGTGGAGAGATTCTCCCACCTGAGCTGTGGATCTCTGCAGCTCCTCCAGAGTTACCATGGGCCTCTTGGCTTCTCCACAACATTATCCCTGAAGGTGTGTTCCTTGGCCTTCATGATGCTGTTTGTTCACTAAGGTTCTCTAACAAACCTCTGAGGGCTTCATAGAACACCTGTTATTATGCTGAGATTAAATTACACACAGGTGGATTCTATTTACTAATTAGTTGACTTCTAAAGGCAATTGTCTCCACTATAGTTTAGTTAGGGGTATTAACCACTTCACATCCGGCCGTAGCCGAATGACGGCCTCGGCGCGGATGTGAAATCCCGGGAGGACGTCATATGACGGCCTCCCCTTTCCTCGTTCCCTGTGCGCGCTCACGAGCGCGCAGCAGGGAAATTCTGTGTTGGCCGTGTCCCTCGGACACGGGCAATCACAGATCGCTGTAAACGGCAATCACAGCGCCCGTTTACAGCGCGATCGGCGTGTCCAATGAGAGATGATCTCATATGTAAACATATGAGATCATCTCTCAGCGCCGCTCTCCCTCCTCACACAGAGACAGCGTGTGAGGAGGGGAAGATGAACGGCTGCAGCGCCGTAAGTTTCAAAAAATAAATAAACGAAATGCCATCTGTGCCCACTGCCACCACTGCAATCTGTCCCCAATGTCAATTGCCAGAACCATATGTCCCCAATGCCATCTGCAAGTGCCATATGTCCCCAATGCCATCTGCCAGTGCCATCTGTGCCCAGTGCCATCCCCATTGCCATCTGCCAGTGCCATCTGTAGTCAGTGCCATCTGCCAGTGCCATCTGTGCCCAATGCCATCTGCCAGTGCCATCTGCCAGTGCCATCTGTAGTCAGTGCCATCTGTCAGTGCCATCTGTCAGTGCCATCTGTCAGTGCCATCTGTCAATGCCACCTGTCATCAGTGCCACCTGTCATCAGTGCCACATAGTGCCACATGTCATCAGTGCCACATAGTGCCATCTGTCATCAGTGCCACATAGTGCCATCTGTCATCAGTGTCACGTATTAGTGCCATCTGTCATCAGTGCCACCTGTCAGTGTCACGTGCCATCTGTTATCAGTGTCACCTGTCATCAATGCCACGTATCAGTGCCATCTGTCATCAGTGTCATGTGTCATCAGTGCCACGTATTAGTGCCGTCTGTCATCAGTGCCACGTATTAGTGCCATCTCTCATCAGTGCCACATATTAGTGCCACGTGATATCAGTGCCATGTATAAGTGCCATCTCTCATCAGTGCCACATATTAGTGCCATCTGTCATCAGTGTCACGTGTCATCAGTGCCCCGTATTAGTACCATCTGTCATCAGTGCCACGTCAGTGTCACGTGTCATCAGTGCCACGTCAGTGTCACGTGTCATCAGTGCCACGTCAGTGTCACGTGTCATTGTCCTGGTGCTCCAGGGCCTTCAAAAGTGTAATAGGTAGTCAACAAGTTAGATGTAATTTATGCTCCTAGAACACGCGATGGCGCTCCCTGCATGTTGGGCCTCTCTAAGTGGCCAGGCTGTGTAAAAGTCCCACACATGTGGTATCGTAATACTCAGGAGGAGTAGCAGAATTTATTTTGGGGTGTCATTTGTTGTATACACATGCCATGTGAGAGAAATAACCTATTACAATGACAATTTTGTAGAAAAAAAATAAAAAATAAAAAAATAATTCATTTTGCAAAGAATTGTGGGAAAAAATGACAACATCAAAAACCTCACCATGCCTCTTACTAAATACCTTGGAATGTCTACTTTCAAAAAAGGGGTAATTTGGGTGGTATTTGCACTTTCCTGGCTTGTTCGAGTCGAGTGTGATCAATTTGTATAATTCGCACCACAGTTTGTAGACTCTCTAACTTTCACAAGGACCAAATAATTTCCACTAATTTGGGTTATTTTTACCAAAGATATGTAGCAGTATAAATTGTGGGCAAAATTTATGAAGAAAAATTAATAATTTCCTAAATTGTATCACAGAAACAAAGAAAAAATGCGTTTTTTTTTCAAAATTTTCGGTCTTTTTTCATTTATAGCGCAAAAAAATAAAAAACCCAGAGGTGATCAAATACCACCAAAAGAAAGCTCTATTTGTGGGAAAAAAGGGCAAAAAATTCATTTGGGTACAGTGTTGCATGACTGAGTAATTGTCAGTCAAAGCGTGAGAGCACTGAAAGCTGAAAATTGGTCTGGATGGGAGGGGGGGTTTAAGTGCCTGGTAAGCAAGTGGTTAAAGAAAAGGGGGCTGAATACAAATGTACCCCCCACTCTTTTCACGTATTTATTTGTAAAAAAATTTAGAAAACCATTTATCATTTTCCTTCCACTTCACAATTATGTGCCACTTTGTGTTGGTCTATCACATAAAATCCCAATAAAATACATTTACGTTTTTGTGGAACATTACAAGGGGTATGAATACTTTTCCAAACTGACTGGCCTCAGGTGATACAGAGAGATTAAACACATCCTCCTACATAAGTGGTACCTGTTTATCTGCAGACTTCTTTTCTCTACAGCTATTCAAAGTTAAGAACTTTTATAACCTGTCTGAGCTTTCAGAAAGAAGAGGGAGGGTAGCTGAATTTACACGCTGCAGATCTTAGCGAGAGGTGATTTAAGGGAAGGGACACACCCCCCTTCACACAGCACACAGGAACAGAGCTGAGGCTGTCAATCACAGGCTGCATGCTGGAGCTCCCTTCCCTGTCACCTTTTTTCTCTTGTTGTCCGGAAAACTTGTCAGAAGTGACTCACTCAATGACACTTAGTGCTCTGGATTAAGACAAGTACACAATATAGAGGCATACGCTTTGTTCATATTTCATGTCTGAGGTTTACAACCACTTTAAATCCAACACAAGATTTAATACAAGGTGGTATCAAAAAATTTTGAGACGTGATGTTTTTCCATCCTTAAGGCACTCATGCATGTCTTGTGCTGCCATCTGTTGGCGTGTTACTAAAATAAATACTGCCAATTGAAATGAATTCTAAACTAAATATTATGGAGGGAAATTAGGGATTCCCTCTATTTTTTCCATATATTTATTAACTTGTTTATTCCTATAGTTACTGTAGCTACTCTATTAAAACTCTGATCACATGTTACTGTTGATATTACAATAATATAAGGTTAGCTATGAAAACAAACACACTTTCTAATAAAACAACGTCTTGTTTATTTCCCAATAAAATAGGAAAACGCTAAAATTAAAATACTAAAGGAAGATATTACAAAGCATATAACAACAAGAAACATCAAATATACTTATTGCAAGGCTGTCCTATAGATACAGTATCATCAGCTGGGCTTGAAATGGTAACACAGAGAGAGCTCTCTGTCTCGTTCAGCCCTTTTTATACTTCAATCATACACCGTTCAGACCCAACCCCATTTCCAGCCCTTCTAGACCTTTTACGAATCAATGTATTTACGGGGCAGTCCTCCTCAATATATTACATTACTGTCCTTCCTGCTGTATTGGCCTCTAGGGGCAGCATTGTCCATGTATCGTGTGTATGTATCCTGGGTCAATCTTTAATGCATTTGATCTCTGTAACCCACCTTCATCAATCATCCTGTCAATCATGGCCCTCTTTGAAGCTCGCTTGCATAGCATTATCACATCAGACGGTCAGGAGCCGGGCTTTTGTTCAGATGAATGATCTGATATGCTACAAAGCTTTGATGTGCAACTTGTTTGTATCAATCAGAAAGAAACTCCAGAACTATGATATTAAACCATGTTGCCTTCCAACATTAACCGATTTGCGCCTAAAGGGCGAATATCACCCTTCTTCAGACACGGCTCCTATGGAATAGTCCATAACTGTCTTAACGCGTTGCGCTTTCCAACATGTGTTTCCAAACCAGTTCCTATGGAACAGTCCATAACTGTCTTAACGTGTTGTGCTTTCCAACAGTTACAAAACTAGTTTTGAACATTTTTTATACCACCTCGTATTTTGCAGCTCACAAGTCCTTAGATGTGATAGCTGCATTAGTCTTCTTTTTCGTTTTTTTTCTCTTTAATTTAACCTGGTGATCTTGAGAGTAACATACTCCCAAGGTGACGTCGCATATTGTACTGTATCTGTAAAGGACTACAGAACCCATACCCCTCTTCTTAAGTGAATTTAGGCAGGGCTAATAACATTGTGCTGAATAAGTGAATGAAAAGAGCCTCATCCTAAGTTCCTCCCAGGCCATTCCCACTGATGTGTTTTGCCCCGCTTGCATGGCTTAGTCATAGAGGACCTCTATGACTACTCCCTGTGGGCGGGGTGAAATAGTCCAGGGGGCATGGCCTGGCAGAAACTTAGGTTGAAACTGCTTTTCATTCACTTATTCAGCACACAGACCTAGGAGTGCTGTGTCTTCGAGTCACATTTTGCATAGCAGGCTAGGACGGAATTCTGCTCAAACTGTCTCAAACTTGCCTACACACGGTCACACCAAATTCCGACTGTTAAAAACGCGGTGATGTAAAAAAACTAAGACGAGCCGAGAAAAAATTAAGTTCAATGCTTGCGAGCATGCGTTGAATTGTTTCCGAGCATGCGTAGGAAAACTGTGCGTCGGAATTGCTACAGACTATCGGAATTTCCTATAGAAACCTTTTCCGTCTGAAAAATTGAGAACATGCTCTCAAATTGACGTGGAGCTAATGGAAAAATGGCCAGGATACGGGACAGACTGGATGACCACAACGGTGTCTGGGAGCGGTGGCATTCTCCGGAGGACCCATCATGAGCCGGCGATCTGAGATATTGCTATTGCTGCTGGAATGTGTAATGCTGAAGATAGGAGGTTGGTTTCCACCCCTCCACTTGCACTATGTATACATTATGCACGTTCATATTATTATTTCTATTTTTGCCTGTTTACTACATCTGGCACATGTGTACTGCTGTTTTGTTTTTCTTGACATACATAAAAAAAAAATGTATTTAAAAAAAATAAAATATTTCCTTTCACTAGAACTAAGGGACCAAGCCCAACCCCTGAAAAACAACCCCACACCATAATCCCCACTCTACCCAACTTTACACTTGGAACAATGCAGTTAGGCAAGTAAAATTCTCCTGGCAACTGCCAAACCCAGACACGTCCATCAGATTGCCAGACAGAGAAGTGTAATTCACCACTCCAGAGAACACGTCTCCACTGCTCTAGAGTCCAGTGGCGGCGTGCTTTACACCACTGCATCTGACGCTTGGTGATGTAAGGCTTGGATGCAGCTTCTTGGCCATGGAAACCAATTCCATGAAGCTCTCTACACACTGTTGTGCTAATCTGAAGGCCACAGGATGTTTGTAGGTCTGTAGCCATTGACTCTGCAGACAGTTGGTGATTTCTGCGTACTGTGATCTTCAGCATGTGCTGACCCCGCTCTGTCATTTTACGTGGCCTACCACTTTGTGGCTGAGTTGCTGTTCCCAGTTGCTTCCACTTTGTTATAATACCACTAACAGTTGACCGTTGAATATATAGTAGCAAGGAAATTTCACTGATGGACTAATTGTACAGGTGGCAACCTATCACACTACCAAGCTTGAATTTACTAAGCTCCTGAGAGCGATCCTTTCCTTGACAAATGTTTGTAGGAGAAGTCTGCATGCCTATGTGCTTGGTTTAATATACCTGTGGCCATGGAGGTGATTGGAACACCCAAATCCAACGATTTGGAGGGGGGTCCCAATACTTTTGGCAATTAATGTATGTCAAAAAATCTATAAAAACTATA
The DNA here is from genome assembly GCA_028564925.1 of Lithobates sylvaticus. Classification (NCBI taxonomy): domain Eukaryota; kingdom Metazoa; phylum Chordata; class Amphibia; order Anura; family Ranidae; genus Lithobates; species Lithobates sylvaticus. The sequence goes on from CM053027.1 coordinate 22,750,416, forward strand.
ATCTATAAAGACTATAGAAATATCAAACTGTCAACTGAAATGCAACAATAGTTCATTGTTCCCATTGCTTCCAATGGCATTTGTTTAAGAATTAACAAACTTGATGTCTGCTTCTAATGCCGTGTACACACGATCGGAATTTCGGCCAGCAAAAGACCGATGAGAGCTTTTCATCGGAAAATGCGACCGTGTGTATGCTCCATCTGACTTTTTCTGGCCGAATTTCCGCCAGCAAAAGTTTGAGAGCAGGTTCTTAATTTTTCAGACGGAAAAAGTTTCTATCGGAAATTCCGATCGTCTGTAGCAATTCAGACGCACAAAATTCCTACGCATGCTCGGAAACAATATGACGCATGTTCGGAAGCATTGAACTTCATTTTCTCGGCTCGTCGTAGTGTTGTATGTCACCGCGTTCTTGACGGTCGAAAGTTCAGCAAACTTTTGTGTGACCGTGTGTATGCAAGCCAATCTTGAGCCGAATTCCGTCAGAAAAAACATCCAAGATTTTTCTGTAGGAAAATCCGCTCGTGTGTACGCAGCATAAGTCAAACATATTGTTCTATATACAGTAAGCCTGAGAATAAAAATCATAAAACAGACATAAATTTATATCAAATGCAACAGAAACATGCGCACACTTTGTTGCATCTGCATGGTGTAAATGGAGCATAACTGTTCGTGCTAATAAAAGAAAAGTATCATGGACAGTAGTAAATTTTTTATTATACTAATATGGCAACAATTAACCTTAATTGTTCATTGAGTATAATAAAAAATGTGTGGGACTCCAAGGTTCCTCAGCTGTCTCATAAAGGCAGTAATGTTCCTCGACATCTCCAGGACTCTAGGAATCCACTTTGGGCTTCTGATGACATTTACCACCGGATGTTACCACTTCCTTGTGGTTTGGTTGTTGCTTTTATCTATACTTAAAGTAAAAGGTTTAGAAGAGAATGCATCCGGAGATGAGGAGCTGGTGTCATAAATGTGTTACAGATGAATACAGTGTAGAGCTTTGTTTGACCACAGACATGAATTCCATACACAAAAGGTACAGCTTACAACATAGTGCTGCGGAACACATATTTTGAATCATTTCCTGCACTAAAAAAAACTAACAGATCAGCATAACAGGATAAGAATAATACTATTTCCCTCCTGAACCAATCCTTTTATCAGTATTTTCAAATTCAACACTCTTTAACTACACCATTTAAGGAGACCCCCACTAGGATGGAGTAGAGTGCCTTGTCTCCGTTCTCTAATCCTTGCAACTTCTACTAAGGGATTGATCTCAGACCTGTACTCCAGTATACACTTAGTGGCTTTAGATGAAAATGCTGACCTTCCCTGCAGGGGGACAATGGGCTAAGGATGAAACAAAATATAGGAGGGACTATGGACTTTTTAGGCACCATAACACAATAATTTTTATAAGTAGAGCAAATTTATTTAGTATAAAAAAGTTCATACAAAGCTTTAAAATTTCCGCCTACAACAATTATATCCATATACAGGGGGTCCCCTAGTTACAAACATCCGACTTACAAACGACTCCTACTTACAAACAGAGGGAGACAACAGGAAGTGAGAGGAAATCTACCCCTAGGAAGGGAAATTCTCTCCTGTAAAGCCCCATACACACGGTCGGACTTTTTCATGGATTCTGTCCGATCAGACAATGTTGTCGAAAAATCAGACCGTGTGTATGCACCATCGGACAGTGTTCGTCGGTTTGTCCGACGGACAAAGTCTTATCTCCTGCTGGAAAGATTTGCCGTCAACACGGTCCGATCACACCAAGTCCGATCGTGTGTATCGAATTCCTGACGGACAAAGTGCCACGCATGCTCAGATCACATTACAAGACCAAAGCTATTGGCTACTAGCCTCTACGTAGTCCCGTCGTAGGCAACAAACGTCACCACGTTCAGAATGATCGGATTTTTCGACAACTTTGTCCGACCGTGTGTACGCAACACCAACATCGGACAAAGTACGACGGACATGATCCGACGGACCTGGTCCGCGGATTGTCCGACCGTGTGTATGGGGCTTAAGAGTTATTATGGGAAAAAGGTACCTCCACTGATGCTTTTTTTTATCAAGGCTTGTTTCCACAACAACCCAAAATTTTCAAAATCCAATTGTCATTGGGACAGGAAGTGAGGTGAAATCTTCTGAACAGGGGCACAGACAGCAAAACAAACATTACAGGGGTGTTGACCCTTCCCTATGCTATCCAAAAAGAAAAAAAATTGTTTTTATGGCTGGAGCTACACTTAAAAAATGTACCTGTTCCGACTTACAAACAGATTCAACTTAAGAACAAACCTACAGACCCTATCATGTTTGTAACCCGGGGACCCCCTGTACAATGTTTACACATATTACCACTACTGTAACCTAACCATATTACAATTGGAAGCTATGGACAAACTAGGTTGTTGAAATTTCATAGTTGGGTTGAATATCCAACGGAGAGGTCAATATATTTGATATTCAACCTAACTATGGAATTTCTACAACCTAGCTTGTCCATAGCTTCCAATTGTAATATGGTTAGGTTACAGTAGTGGTAATATGTGTAAACGTTGTATATGGATATAATTGTTGTAGGCGGAAATTTTAAAGTTTTGTATGAACTTTTTTATACTAAATAAATTTGCTCTACTTATAAAAATGATTGTGTTATGGTGCCTAAAAAGTCCATAGTCCCGCCTATATTTTGTTTCATATTATTTCAGGACGTGGCACATTGTTATCTAATTCTGTATCCACAGTACCACTCTGTTATGCTGCGTACACGCGATCGGAATTCTCGTCGGAAAAAGCTCTGATGGTTTTCCCGTCGGAATTCCGATGGAATTTCGCTCAAACTGTCTTGCTAACACGGGGTCACACCAAAATCCGACGGTCAATAACACCGCGACATACAACGCGTTCGACGGCACTATAAAAAGGGAAGTTTAATGCTTCCGAGCATGCGTCAAATTGTTTCCGAGCATGCGTCGGAATATTGCGTGTCGGAATTGCATACACACGATCGGAAAATCTGATAAAAAAGGTTTTCCGTCGCAAAAATTAAGAACAGGTTCTCAAGCCAAAGTCCGTCGGAAATGCCGACAGAAAAAGACCGATACACACGGTCGGAAAATAGGATGAAAAGCTCCCATGGGACTGTTTCCATCGGAAATTCCGACCGTGTGTACGCGGCATTAGAGGATACATTTATCATTCTTTCCAATGGGCTAAGGATGTAGGTGGTTTAGCGGGGGAGCAGTGGAAGTATGTCCTGGAGTCCTTCCCTTTAGTCTCCCTGTCCCCTTCACAAAAACTCTCACAGCTATTCTTATTACAGATCATACCGTACTCCCCAGAAATTGTTTACATTTGGAAGCCATCCTGATGAGACTTGTCCACAATGCAGGGGCTCCCCTGGTACCCTCCTCCATATGTTGTGGAGATGCCCCAAGTTACATAGGTATTGGTCAACCATTCTCCATACTATAAATTCTGTTTTTGAATGATCCTTCTCGCTAGACCCTATGTTCTGCTATATAGATGAGGGCATTGTACCGTTTACCCCAGAGGTCCTAGTAGTACATTTTGCAAGCTCGTAAATTCCTTGCCCAGCAGTGGTTGGTGCCCCTGCCACTCACTCACTCAAAGCAGTTACTTTGCGGTAGTGAAGGAAAACTTGATCTATACTAAACGAGGATGGTTGAGTACTCAAGGATTTGCACCCCAGATGCTTGGTGTTACACAGACTACTTTCATAATTCAAATGGTCTGACTACCATTCTGTACCTGACAAGTCATAAATGGCCTTAGGCTTTTTAGAGCTACGCTCCCCTATAGCCCCTAGTGGGGAGATAGTGGTGCCTTCACGGTGACAAAGCTTCTAGATGACATACAGTGGGGAAAATAATTATTCGATCCACTGCATATTTTGAAAGTTTGCCCACTTACAAAGAAATGAAGGGTCTATAATTTTTATTATACGTGTATTTTAAATGATAGAGACAAAATATAAACCATAAATCGAGAAAAAACACATGATACAAATGTAGCGTTATCCCCGTAGGGCAGTGATGTATTTAGGTTTTGTGCTGCCCTAAGCCTGGCAAAACTCATGACAAATCATGAATTTAAATATGACCCACCCCTTCCTGTCAAGGCTGCACCCCTTCCTGTTTAATACCCACCCTGGCATCTGTAAACCACACCCCTTCCTCTTTATGCTGCACCTTTTCCTCTTAGAGCTCCTCCTCAACTGCAGTGGACTCCTGCAGTTGGATTTACAGGTGCTTGCAGATAGTTGAAGCTGCTCAAGCTGTTTAAAGCAATGATAGGATGAAAGCAGCCCCAGCTGTCCTCAATGTTTACATGTATTTGCTTTATGGAATGATTATCTATGGTGAGGGACAGAAGATTGTCCTTGGGCACAAGCTGTTTGTGTCCCGGAGTAATCATCTGTCCCTAACCCTAGGTAGTCGCTCCATGTGAGATTACATTGGAATACCAGTGGACAACTGCTGCCAGACTGTCACCGGTTTGTATGGGCTGAGCTGTATTTTTTTTTGTGCGGGAGACGGGAGAAAGGGCTTTTTTTTTGTGCGAGTGGGGGCGGATTTTTTGCTGCACCCCTTCTGCAAAGTGCTGGCTTAGGCCAAGATACAGCGCTGCCGTAGGGGCTGCTGAAAGTTGTGGCCCGCCTGTCACCCTGCCCAGCCCGGCATTCACTTCCCAATCACCTTGGAGACAATGAACAGTCCATGTCATTGTTTTTGTGTTTTTTATTGAGGGATTTGAACTTGGATAGGGATGGAGATATATGGGATGCCCAGTAGAATTATAGAACAGTCAATTTGGGACAGAACTATGTACACTCCTTGTACATGTCACTTCTCCATTCTCCTCCAGCACATCTCTTGCTTGCAGAATAACTCCCTCTCTCTTGCACAACACTTAACTCCCGGCACAGCTAGCACATGGTTAGGCCCAACTCTGACCCGGTCGGGCCTTACAACTTGCCATTTGCAGGCAGGGACCGCAGGTCCCTTTGAGATGTAGAAAAATAGAATAGGAAGTCTTTAGTGCTAGCAGTCCTATGGTAGACTACTGCTCCTAGCAACTCCACTGCCTGTGAATGAATGAATGATTTGTATAGCGCTGCAACTGCGAACTGAATCGCCTTGAGGCGCTTTTTTCCTGAAGGCCCGATGTTCTTTTTCTAAGCGGATGTTTGTAGGTAGAGCGTTCCATAGCCGTGGTCCTTGGACTGCAAATCTTCGTTCTCCCCTTGATTTGTACCGGGACTTGGGGACGAGGAGGAGGTTTTGGTTGTTAGATCGGAGGTTGCGATTGGGAGTGTAGTGTTGTATTTTTTCGCATAAGTATTGAGGAGCATCTCCTTGTGTGCATTTGTGGGTCAGGCAGAGGGTCTTGAATGTGATAAGATCCTTTACGGTTAGCCAGTGGAGGGTCCTCAGGGAGGGGAGATCGATTCCCATGTTTTTTTTCCTGTGACTAGTCTTGATTCCGTGTTTTGAACGACTTGTAGGCGTGCAATCTGGAATTTAGGTAGTCCTATGTAGAGGGAGTTTGCGTAGTCGAGTCGAGAGTTGATGATTGTCCCTACCACTATGGCTTTGTTCTTTTCTGGAATGAAGGGGATGAGTCTACGCAGCAGGCGTACAAGTGGTAGGATCCGCTGACTACTGATCCTATTTGTGCATCCATTGACATTTCTGACATTTCTGAATCGAAGGTGACTCTGAGACTTTTGGCTTTTATGCTTAGGGGGATGGTCTGTCCAAGGATGGTGGGCGGAGTCCATGGTGTTGTAGAATTAGTTTTCCGGTTTGCATTTAGGAGAAGGAGTTCTGTTTTGGTTCCATTAAGTTTGAGTGAGCTTGTGGACATCCAGTTGTCTATTGATGCGAGGCATTTTTCCAATTCCTGATATTGCAATCCACACCCAGCTCTGACTGTTTCCTCTCAGTCCTCTCTGGCAGGCCTCCCCAGCACTCCTGACAGCACATGTCACTCACCAGCCCTCCTGGCTGCTCACACACCCGTGGTTCCCTCCTGAAGACTTGCCTGGCAACACTAGCTCTTGTTGTCCTCTTTGGTTCCTCTCTGTGCCTCCTGACCAGATCCGCCTTGCTTTCCAGAGGGGCTCCATCCTGCACCTTAACACCAGGCCCAAGCCCTCAAAGGCCCGACAACCTAGTGCTCCATCTCCAGTTCTTCCACTAGACAACTCCTCCCCAGCTGGGCTGACCCTGGGTATATCAAGGAGGCCTGCCCCCTGCCAATCCTAGTTGGGGATTGGTCAGGGCTCCCTAAGACACCTCAGACAGCTCCATCTCTCTTCCCCTCCTAAGCCAGAGGGAGGTAACTGAGAAATTATGCTATCTGCGAGTCACCAGCCTACTCTAGGCCACTCCCAGCCCACACAGATCAAAACAAACAGGACTAGCTTCCAGCTAGGCCTGTCTAAATTGACCTGCTCTGACAAAATATCTCACCTCTAGCACCTACCTAGGTAGAGGGTGCTACTCAAATGTTATAAATTAAGTTGCAGTTCAGTGAGTAAAATAAGTATTTGATCCCCAAACATGACTTAGTACTTGGTCTAGAAACCCTTGTTGCCAAGCACAGAGGTAAGACGTTTCTTGTGGTTGGTGACCAGGTTTGCACACATCTCAGGGGGGATTTTGGTCCACTCTTCTTTACAGATATTCTCTAAATCCTTAAGGTTTCTTGGCTGTCCCTTGGCAACTTGAAGTTTCAGCTCCCTCCATAAATTTTCTATAGGATTAAGGTCTGGAGACTGGCTAGGCCACTTCATGACCGTAAAGTGATTGAAAAGGTTTGTTAAAAAAAATAATAATAAACATGTCATACTTACCTCCTCTGTGCAAGGGTTTTGCACAGAGCGGCCCTGATCCTTCTTTTCTGGGGTCCCCCAGCGAAGCTATTGGCTCCTCCTCCTCATCGCGTGCCCCCACAGAGAGCCGCATTCCGTGCGAGCGTGTTCAGGCGGGCGTGCTGCAGACTCGGCCCCGCCCCTGGCTGTCCTTGTGGGCTTTCCTGTCCTCCTCTCCTTTTCAGTCCCTGGGCTCCCGTGTCACTGGATTTTATTGACAGCAGCGGGAGTCAATGGCAGTGACCCCCCCCCCAGAGACGGACGTGAATACGGCGACCAAACCCCCTCCCCGCAGGGGTGGTTTGATGCCCCCAATATATTAAGCACCAGCCGTGGATGGATGGGAATGCACGATCAACCCCCCCCCCCCCAGCGGGAGGTGGACGGGGCGGTGGCAATCAGGGCATTACCTTTGGAGTCTGGGGGAATGAAGAGCTGGGCCATTGATTCTCCTCCCAGGAGAACAGGAAGTGTGTCCTGAGACCCGATTGGCCAGGGAGTCCTAAGACGCAAAATTCCTACGCACGCTCGGAAACAATTTGACGCATGCTAGGAAGCATTAAACTTCATTTTCTCGGCTCGTCGTAGTGTTGTACGTCACCGCGTTCTTGATGGTCGAAAGTTCAGAGAACTTTTGTGTAACCGTGTGTATGCAAGCCAAGCTTGAGCAGAATTCCGTCGAAAAAAACATCCAAGGTTTTTCAGACGAAAATTCCGATCACATTAGGCTCTAATCACATGCTTCAAAAAAAAAAAACCTATTGAAATCTACGCATGTAAATTAGGGGTGGGGCGCATGGATTAGGGGGGCGGCGCCCCTGCACCCCGTATGGATGGACCGCCACTGCTATATACAGCAACCTGTTGGCTCCTTCCATCAGCCATGAACCTGCATTGCAGAGAGAAACACAAAGACGTAGTGATGAAATCACTGGTTCTAAATAAAAAAAATAAAAAGTATGCAATAAAAATCAAAAGATTTTGTTTTCAAAATGTTTTTAGCATGTTGATGAGGGGGTAAATGGACAACCAGGGAAGTTAAAAAGTAAGCAGATTAAATTACAGCCTTAACACACATCGATAAGCGTATTATAAGCTGATCCCTTTATATTCATAAAATCATTGAAGAGACCATACATTCCATTTAAGTACCTGTTTTTCTATTTCCAGCAGAGCGTCTCTTAGTAGAAATAATGCCGCCCTCTATGAAATGATTCCACACAATTCAGCGCTGCTTTGATATTGATATGCCTGCTCATTATGATCATTTTTGCAAAGTGTTTGGACCTGTTGTGAAGCAGAAGTGACTTGCCGAGGCAGAATTCTAATTGGAGAGTCTAAGAAGAAGGTGGAAGCCCAGGCTGAGCTGTCATGAGTGTTAAAACCCAGGAGGGTAATTCTCAGGAAGCAAGACTGACTGTCCCGCTGAGAATTCCCGCAGCAAGAGATTCTGAGCAAAATATGGACAGATGCTGGGCTGCCATCCCTCGGGCTAGGTATAAAATAATCACAGTTTAATGGTACAGCAGAACAGGATGTGTAATAAACCGGAGGCTTTAATAGCCTAATTCCATCCCAGTAGATGTCCATGTGTGCTAAGGTTTTTATTTTATTTTTTATTAATCCTTTTGGAAGTTGTAATACGCAAATTATCTGTAAGAAGAACCTGTTGGCGACCAAAATGTGAAAGGATTGTTGGTCCTTCAGAAGGGTCAAAGTTAATCCTGTCAGATTTAGCTATAGATATTGGAGGTTTGGACTTTGTTAAATCGGTGCACCATGCATGTAGGTGGGCGTTCTACCCATACCACACCGCTGCTGATTTTGCAGTAGATATTGGAGGTTTGGATTTTGTTTTATCAGTGCATGGAAGTGGGTGTGATACCCAAGACTTACTGATGCCACTTGGGGTGATCATTCCAGAGCATGAGCTCATTGAGAGTGTTCTAAACACAATTGAAAGTGGTGATCAAAATGGGCAAGGGATGGGTGGACCGGGGCAAAAGTCATCATTGCTGGTCCTTTAGAAGGGTCAAATTTGATCCTGCCAGATTTTGCAGTAGACATTAGATTGTTGGACTTTGTTCCATCGGTGCATGTAGGTAAGTGTGATACCCAAAGCACGCTGGTGTTGGTTGGTGTGATCATTCCAGAGACTGAGCTTGTGTAAAACCCAGTAGGGTAATTCTCAGGATGAAAGAGATTCTGAGCAAAATATGGACAGATGCTGGGCTTCCATCCCTCCGGCTAGGTAAAAAAAATAATCACAGTTTAATGGTACAGCAGAACAGGATGTGTAATAAACCGGAGGCTTTAATAGCCTAATTCCATCCCAGTAGATGTCCATGTGTGTTAAGGTTTTTTTTTTTTTTTTATTAATAATTTTGGAAGTTGTAATATGCAAATTATCTGTAAGAAGAACCTGTTGGTGATCAAAATAGGCAAGGGTTAGGTAGACAGGGCAAAAGCCAGCATTGCTGGTCCTTTAGAAGGGTCAAAGTCGACCCTGCAAGATTTTGCAGTAGATTTTATCGGTGCATGGAGGTGGGTGTGATACCAAAACACACTGATGCTGCTAGGTGTAATTATTATAGGGACTGAGCTCTGTAAAGCCCCATACACACGGTCGGACTTTTTCATGGATTCTGTCCGATCGGACAATGTTGTTGAAAAATCAGACCGTGTGTATGCACCATCGGACAGTGTTGGTCGGTTTGTCCGACGGACAAAGTCTTATCTCCTGCTGGAAAGATTTGCCGTCAACCCGGTCCGATCACACCAAACCCGATCGTGTGTACGGTTGTCCGACCGGACAAAGTGCTACGCATGCTCAGATCACATTACAAGACCAAAGCTATTGGCTACTAGCCTCTACGTAGTCCCGTCGTACGCAACAAACGTCACCACGTTCAGAATGATCGGATTTTCCGACAACTTTGTCCGACCGTGTGTATGCAATTATTATAGGGACTGAGCTCTGTAAGAGTGTTCTAGACACAATTGGAAGTTGTGATTAAAATGGGCAAAGGTCATCATTGCTGGGCCCTTAGAATAGCCAAAGTTGATCCTGCCTTAGTTTGGACTTTGTTCCATCGGCGCATAGAGGTGGGCCTGACACCCAAAATACACTGGTGCCGCTTGGTGTAATTACTATAGGGACTGAGCTCATTGAGAGTGTTCTAGACACAATTGAAATTGGTGATCAAAATGGGCAAGGGTTGGGTAGAAAGGGGCAAAGGTCAGCGTTGATGATCCTTTAGAAAGGTCAAAGTTGATCCTGGCAGATTTTGCAGTAGACATTGTAGGTTTAGACTTTGTTCCATCAATGCACGGAGGTGGGTGTGATACCCAAAACACACTGGTGTGGCTTGGTGTGATCATCCTGCGACTGAGCTCATTGAGAGTGTTTTAGACACAATTGAAAGTGGCGATCAAAATGGGCAAAGGTTGGGTAGACAGGGTCTGGTCTTATAGAAAGGTCAAAGTTGATCCTGTGATATTTTGGCAATAGACATTGTAGGTTTGGACTTCATTCTATCGGTGAATGGAGGTAGGCATGAAACCCAACCACACACCGGTGCCACTTGGTGTGATTATTTCAGAGACTGAGATTATTGAGAGTGTTCTAGACACAACTGACAGTGGACCAGGCAGCAGAACAGGAGGATAGGGGTTCATGCCATCCCACCGAATTAACCAAATGTAATTCCTCTAGAAGTAACCACAGGCACTGGAAAAAGGCCAAAAGGCATTAATTGACCACCATGAGGCCCCTCAATATACCGGCAGACTCCTACTCACAAATTGTGGGAGCTGTTTGGCACTGTAAGGATTAGATAGGCAAACTATAAAAACGCAGTAGAGCCCCCTCTCACATCAGAGATCTCACATCATATCAGAGTCCCCCCATCACAGAGCTCCCCCCAATCGCATAATCCCCCATCACAGAGCCCAATTACACATACCCTCTTCACATCAGAGGCTTATCTTTTGGCTCCAGCAGCACAGCAGAGGGCAAAAGGTGGGGAAGGTCTGGAAAAGGTAGACTTCTGTCCTCTCCTGAGTGCTGGGGCTGACCCTGCATGCCATCTGCCCTGGTTCAGAGACATGCATTGCCATGGTAGAGGCAAGCCGACCGCCATAACAGTCACCATAGCAGAAAATTACTCCAGACATTCTGGCCCTAGAGTGTCATTGGTTTTTATGGTGCTAGTGACCATCACACCCACACCATGGCAAATCATGACACTTATCCAGGGCAAACTGGGTTTCCTCGGTCACAAGACCCCAGGGGAACACTGATGGAATTCTGTTTGAAAAACACTGGGCTAGGGTTACAGAGAGGGGTAGTGTTAGAGTTACAGCAAGGGTCAGTGTTAGGGTTACATTAAGAGTTAATGCCTCAGCAAGGTTTAGTGTTAGGCCCCTTTCACACCGGGGCGTTTTTCATGCGGTGCAGCGCTAAAAATAGCGCCTGTTCACCGCATGAAAAAATCCGGCCCCTTTAACTCCAGTGTGAAAGCCGGCGGGCTTTCACACTGGAGCGGTGCGCTAGCAGGATGACAAAAAAAGTCCTGCTAGCAGCATCTTTGGAGCGGGATAGGAGCGGTGTGTTCACCGCTCCTATACCGCTCCTTCCCATTGATTACAATGGGAGACCGCGGTAAAACCGCGGCAATACCGCGGTTACCGCGGCAATACCGCGGCTACGGCGGCGCTCTGCGGGGGGTGTTTAACCCTTTTTCGGCCGCTCGTGGGGGGTAAAACCGCACCGCGAGCGGCCGAAAACCGCGGTGAAAACGACAGTAAATCAGCGCTAAGTATAGCGCTGCTTTACCGTCACCGCGGCTCACCGCCCCGGTGTGAAAGGGGCCTTTTAGAGCGTGGTTTATTGTTGAGGTAACAAATGTTAAGGTTAAATGGAGGGTTAATGTTGGTGTTTCAGGGTGGGTTAGTCTGTGGATTGATAACTATTTCAGTCAACAGGCAATCAGGCCAAAGCTAAAAATCTTACCTGCCAAAATATTTGTAGTTCTATGCAGCCAGTCTTGTGATCCCAGCACTCCTGCCGGGCAGCTTTTACAAAGCCGAAGTTATAAAAACTCTTAAACGAATCATCTTGCAATTTACTATTTTTGGTCCCTTTAAATACTCTGAAACACTAAACAGATTGAGCAGAAAAGCAGAAAAAAAAATCTAATTCCAGGAACACAAGCCAGGAATGGGAGTGTGTAACCTTTCTGATGTGTTGTGTTAAAGCGCTAATGGTTTCCCCATATAGACTAGACTTTTCCAGACACAAAGCCAGAGTAATCCCCCAGCGATGAATCTACCTGGGAAAGAGATCAGTAATATCCTCACAGATAACAGTGCTGAACATCGAGTGCTAACCGCCAGCGTGCTGGCAAAGTAATTACCTTGCAAAATGAGAATACAGCTCAATAACATAAATCAGTATTTGGGGTCTGAACACACAACAAGCGGCGGGGTGTACCGAGCCCGGCAAGAGAGGCGGCGAGGGGAGGAAATGGAACGCTGTGACTGCTAAGAATAGGCTAGGTGATATGGATATAAATTCAGAGAAAGTAAAAGAAAGAAAAAAAGGAAAGAGAAAGAAAGACGAAAGAAAGAAACTGTGACTGCTAATATACATTCAGAAAAAGAAAGATAAAAAAAAGGGAAGAATAACAAAAGAAAAGAAAGGAAAAGAAAAAAGAAAGCAAAGGGAGAAAAAGAAAACAAGGAAGGCAGAAAGGAAGAGAGAAAGGAAAGAAAGAAAGACACTGTGACTGCTAAGATACATGGCTCCTGACGAGCACGCGCTATGTGTTTTTCAAAGTTAATGCTCCTGAAACCACAGTTGGGTTTTAGGGCTAATTATGCCAAATTATGGTCTCAGTATCAGTCTAGCTGGAATTGCACTGAGTTCTCCTTGGCCGTAGGTGTCGCTGTCACCGCAGGCAGGTATGAGAACGCAGTTTGGCTGGGTGTATTGGATACCATTCTTTCTCGGAACCAGCCCAGTGGGACTGTCATCCTGCTGTGATGTCTGGGAGGGGGTATTTAAGGTACTGAGATCACGTGCTTCGGGGGTTCTGGTCCAGAAGATATCTTATGTCTGTTTGGTCCTGACCAGCCCTCAGGGCCCTCATGGCCTGGAGTGCGGATCCATGCAATTCCAAGTCTCGGGGCTGGACAGCCTGTGGCGAAGTAACTGCAGGGACAGGCTTGAATGGATATCGGGGCCTAATTATCCAAGAGTGGTCCAGTGCCGTCTCATCTAAGGAGAGGCCCAGCAACTGGAGTAGCATCCAGGGGAGGACTCTTCGGGAGAAGGCCATGCACAAGGCTGGTTTCTCTAAAGGAGCCTGGAGGCTCAGTTGAAGGACACAAATGGATCTACACTCATACGGTATCGCCGGACCGGCTGAGAGATACTGGTACCGTATGATAGCTCTCTAAATTTGTCCCTCAGTTACATTCAAGTCTGTGGCAGAGACTTTATTCTCAAGTGTTCTACATTCAAGTCTGTGGTAGAGACTTTATTTTCAAGTGTTCTACATTAAAGTCTGTGGCAGAGACTTTCATTTACTTAGCACCCTGCCGGCTGCTAGGCCTACTGAGAGGAGGTCTATCCGGGGGTGGCGAGAATCCGGCTGTGAAACAGTTATTCTCTGGATTCCTACAATAAGAGACTTCCTATTCTTGCAGTTCCAAAAGTACCTGAACTTTCCTCCTAACCCTCTACCCTACCTTAAGAGACTGTGTTATCTTTTCAAATAAACAACCCAAAAGGAAGATCAAGTGTCAGTTTCTTCATTTCTTTGGGCCATCTACCACGGGAAACCCTAGACGAGGTGAAGAATGTAACGGTAAGCCCAATAAAACCAGCAGCTCCTTCGGGGGTGCTACATACATTCAGAAAAAGAAAGATAAAAAGAAAGGGAAGAATAAAAAAGAAAAAGAAAAAAAGAAAAAGAAAGGGAAAAAAAAAAAAAGAAGGAAGGAAGAGAGAAAGGATAGTGGGAAAAGAAAGAAAGAATGCAAGGCAAGGAAGAAAATGGAAAAGAAAGGAAGGAAATAAGTAAGGAAGAGAACGAAGGGAAGAAAGAAAGAATGAAAGGTGGGGGAAAAAATGAAAAAGAAAGGAAGGAAAAAATGAAGGAAGGAAATAAGTAAAGAAGAAAATGAAGGGAAGAAAGAAAGAAAGAAAGAAAGAAAGAAAGAAAGAAAGAAAGAATAAATGAAAGTCAAGGAAAAAAATGGAAAAGAAAAGGAAGGGAGTAAGTAAGGAAGAGAACAAAGGGAAGAAAGAAAGAATGAAAGGTGGGGGAAAAAATGAAAAAGAAAGGAAGGAAAAATTGAAGGAAGGAAATAAGTAAGGAAGAAAATTAAGGGAAGAAAGAAAGAAAGAATGAAAGGTGGGGGAAAAAATGAAAAAGAAAGGAAGGAAAAAATGAAGGAAGGAGAAAAATAAGGAAGAAAACGAAGGGAAGAAAGAAAGAAAGGAAGAGAAAGGATAGAGGGAAGAATGAGTTAAAGAAGGAAAGGAAAAAATAAAGATAGGAAGAAAGAAAAAGAAACACTGTGACTGCAAAGAATAGGATAGGAGGTAATATGGATCATATGACTATAAATTCAGAGAAAGGAAGATTAAAAGAAAGGAAATAATACAAAAGAAAGAAGGGAGGAAAGGAAAGGAAAAAAAATAAAGGGAGAAAAGAAAAGAAGGAAGTAAAAAAGGAAGGAAGAAAGCAAGAGAGTATGAAAGGGAGGAAGAAGGAAAGGAGAAGAACAAAAAAAAAAAAGAAAAGAAAGGGAGAAAAAAAAAGAGAGAAAAAATAATGGAAGGGAGGAAAAGAAAGGCAGGAAGAAAGAATGAAAAAGAAAGAAAGGAAAAAAAATGAATAAAGGAAGTAAATAAGGAAGGAAGAAAAGGATTGGAAAAAAAAAAGAAGAATAAATTAAATAAGGGAAGGATGAAAGAAAGATAGTTTGGTACTTTAATTGACTGTTCTTGGTGCGCATCTTAGGTATTCCATCTAGATACGGTAATGTACCGGAGCAGTAATGCAATGTTTAGCATAGTCCTATAATAAAGGAATAATAAGTGCCTGGAATCACCTCTGTGAGATTGTAAAATAAATACTGCCCACTATTCCTGTGGATATAGCTTCTAAGTTCAAACTCTATTATGGATATATCCAGGAGAACTCCGAGATGTACTAAATCAGCTGTTCAGCTCCACTCTATTTCACATACAGTATGTAGATGACATTCCAAACAGGCAATAAAATGCACATATCTAGCTGCCTCAGTAGCCCAATGCATGGATTCTAGCATATTAGGAAGCCTGTAACTGAATGTAAAAAGCATGGAGATTTCAGCCTCCAGTATCTCAATGGCATTCCACATGGCTGAAATTAAAGTTTAGATATGCACATCTCACTCCAAACCTACTTACCGGCTTAAAGCTTTGCATTTGGTATTGACACATGCAGACATCCCAACCTGCAAAATGAATTTAAGGGAGGTGGCATATTCATTTCAGGGATGTGGCGCGCTTTGGTGTCAGTCGTTTTTTTTAATTTTTTTTTAAATAATTTATTTTTTTACGATGTTTTAAAAGAAAATTCACAATGCTTTTTGGGGGGAGGGGGTTGGGGCAGTGGACAGTGTTGGCTGGGGAGAGAGAGTGGTGTCAGTCGTTTTTTTTATTTTATTTTTTTTACACTTTTTCATTTTTTAGTATTTTATTACAATCGTTTTTTTTTATATTTTTTGGGGGCTTTGGTGAGATGTCAGGGGTCTAAACAGACCTCTGACATCTCCCCTTTGAGACAGAGAAAGGGACTGAGGACACACATTCCCCAGTCCCTTTCTCAGCACTAAAGATGAGTGAACAGGAGACAGAGGCTCCTGTTCATTCATAAACTGAGCAGAGTAAATACAGTTTACTCTGCTCAATTATCACAGGACACAGGAGCGATCTCACTCACTGTGTCCTATTCCTGACAGTTCCCCCACAGCTGGCGAGAGAGGAGAGGAGGGAAGCCGGCTCCGGGGGACGAGGGGGGGCAGAGAAGGAGGACAGGAGCGGCAAAGGAGAACACGGTGACCGGAGGAAAACAGGGGGGGGGGCGGAGAAAGACACAGAGGGGGCTGGGGGAGGAGCACACAGGAAACACCTGGGAAACAGCTGGGAATGATTGGTGCAGCGGGAGGGACAGCTGTGAACAGCGACCTCCCTGTATAGCTTTTTAGCTGATAGCCGCGGGAGAGAGAGAAGGAGAAGTGTCTGTCAGCTAAAAATCTACACAAAGAAGATCGATGTTCACAGCTGTTCCCCGCCGCACCGATCATTCCCAGGAGATCGGGATGTGCTTGCGGGTGCCGCCGCAGAAATGCGGGAGACTTCCGTACCTCGCGGGAGACTTGGGATGTCTGCAAATGGATTACTGATAGAAATATTGGCATGTAAATATACTAATCTGAGTTGTAGCCTCGATATCACAAGGTGGATAGGAAGTCTATCCATACCACCATGCCTCTGCTAAGAAGTGTAGGCATCTGTCCTGCCTGGGTGTCATCTTATCTGGACTCTGGAGTAAGACATCTGTAGTCAGTACATCAGGTCATATAGTGTATAATAAATGTAATGAGTCTTTACTCCCTGGAGGCTAATGGAGTCCCTCAGAGGTTGGGAGGGCTGACATTTACCCAATGACTGTGTCCTTGGTGCCTGGTGGGGATGCAAAACAGTGGGCACCAGTCAATTTATGGTAATTCAGGATTTTATTTTTTACCATTATTATTATTATTAATGGGAGAGGAGAAAGGGCTCCAGATGTATATGGCTCCATACAGACTCCACTATACAGTAAAAGAGCCTTCAAGATGTAATTAGCCTTCTGTAATTTTGCAGTACCTTAGACAGAGAGTGGGCAGTAATATTCTGACTCCCAGATGAGTTACCAGTCACCCTGTGAGGCCCCATCCTCGTACAACTTTCTGAGACATCTCCTGCAGTAGTCCAAGCACAATATTCCCAATGCACATGTTCCTTCTGCAATAGGGTTCTTCTCCTGAAACACTGTCTTGAGACTAGATTGCCTCCATGCTAGCAGGGTTAGATTCAAGTCAAAACCCCAGGCCTAATATCTCAAAACACAGGTAATGCCTGGTGTGATCATTCCAGAGACTGATCTCATTGAGAGTGTTCTAGACACAATTGAAAGTGGTGGTCAAAATGGGCAAGGGTTGGGTAGACAGTAGCAAAAGTCATCATTTCTGGTCCTTTAGAAGAGCCAAAGTTGATCCTGCTAGATTTTGCAGTATACATTGTAGGTTTGGACTTTGTTCAATCAGTGCATGGAGGTAGGCATGACATCCAAAACACACTGTGTCGCTTGGTGTGATCATTCCAGAGACTGAGTTCATTGAGAGAGTTCTAGACACAATTGAAAGTGGTGATCAAAATGGGCAAGGGTTGGGTAGACAGGAGCAAAAGTGTCAGACTTCCACTTACCAGACCGGTGAGTCCGCTTGGGAAGAGTGTGGTCTCCTGTACGTGTCCGACTCACAGCCCCTGGTAGAGTAGACAGGAGGCTTGGGAGTGCGGAGTGGTATGAGAGCCTGTGAAGAGGGTCCAGGAACTGGAAGTAGGATAATCTCCAAGCAGCAGGTGAGTAGGCTGGAACATAGGCAGTCAGGTGCAGAGCAGGAGCTGAGTAGGCAGGTCAAGGTACAGGCAGGGTTCGGTAACAGGCGGGCAACAACGGTACATTAGGAGCAGGCAGGAGCGAGGTCAAAACAGGCCGAGGTCAGGTGCAGGCAGAAGTCAGGGATATCCAAGAGGCAAGCCGGGTCGTCAGGAGATCGGGAGCACAGGAATGCAGATACAGGCAACGGAGCAAGGAACAAGGGAGCTGATGATCAGGCAGCACTCGAGCAGAGTATGCGGCAGACCTAAATAGGCCGATTGGCACCAAACACTGTGCACGTGCACGCGCCAACGTGCACAGGCACGCGCATTAATGCAAATGCACCGCACGCCCGAACACCAGCGTGCACACCAGTGTCACCAGAAGTGCACACAACAGCGCGCACTGGCACCAACAGGAGCGCACACAGGTGCACATCGGCACGCACTAGCGCCATCAGGCACAGCGCACACAGGAAACCGCGCGCCAGCACATTTTATACATCAGCACGGCCAGCACTGCGACCAACCAGGTAACCTCTCTGACAAAAAGTCATAACTTCTGGTCCTTTAGAAGAGCCACAGTTGATCCTGCTAGATTTTGCAGTATACATTGTAGGTTTGGACTTTGTTCAATCGGTGCATGGAGGTAGGCAAGACATCCAAAACACACTGGTGTCGCTTGGTGTGATCATTCCAGAGACTGAGCTCATTGAGAGAGTCCTAGACACAATTAAAAATGGGGATCAAAATGGGCAATGGTTGGGTAGACAGGAGCAAAAGTGTCAGACTTCCACTTACCAGACCGGTGAGTCCGCTTGGGCAGAGGTTGGTCTCCCGTACGTGTCCGACTCACAGCCCCTGGTAGAGTAGACAGGAGGCTTGGGAGTGAGGAGTGGTATGAGAGCCTGTGAAGAGGGTCCAGGAGCTGGAAGTAGGATAATCTCCAAGCAAGCAGGTGAGTAGGCTGGAACATAGGCAGTCAGGTGCGAAGCAGGAGCTGAGCAGGCAGGTCAAGGTACAGGCAGGGTTCGGCAACAGGCGGGCAACAAAGGTACAATAGGAGCAGGCAGGAGCGAGGTCAAAACAGGCCGAGGTCAGGTGCAGGCAGAAGTCAGGGATATCCGAAAGGCAAGCCGGGTCGTCAGGAGATCGGGAACACAGGAACGCAGATACAGGCAACGGAGCAGGGAACAGGGGAGCTGATGATCAGGCAGCACTTGAGCAGAGTATGCGGCAGACCTAAATAGGCCGATTGGCGCCAAACACTGTGCACGTGCGCGCGCCAACGCGCACAGGCACGCGCACGCCCGAACACCAGTGTCATCAGAAGTGCACAGAACAGCACGCACTGGTGCCAACAGGAGCTCACACAGGTGCACATTGGCGCGCACTATCTCCATCAGGGGCGCGCACCGCAGCACGCACAGGAACACGCGCTAGCGCGCACCGACGCACATCAGCTCGGCCTGCACCGTGACCAACCAGGTAACCTCTCTGACAAAAAGTCATAACTTTTGGTCCTTTAGAAGAGCCAAAGTTGATCCTGCTAGATTTTGCAGTATACATTGTAGGTTTGGACTTTGTTCAATCGGTGCATGGAGGTAGGCAAGACATCCAAAACACACTGGTGTCGCTTGGTGTGATCATTCCAGAGACTGAGCTCATTGAGAGAGTCCTAGACACAATTAAAAATGGGGATGAAAATGGGCAAGGGTTCGGTAGAAAGGGGCAAAGATCAGCGTTGCTGGTCTTTTAGAAGGGTCCAAGTTGATCCTGCTAGATT
The DNA here is from genome assembly GCA_028564925.1 of Lithobates sylvaticus. Taxonomy (NCBI): domain Eukaryota; kingdom Metazoa; phylum Chordata; class Amphibia; order Anura; family Ranidae; genus Lithobates; species Lithobates sylvaticus. Next base: position 22,769,841 of record CM053027.1, read on the forward strand.
TTGCAGTAGACATTTTAGGTTTGGACTGGTGCATGGAGGTGGGCGTGATACCCAAAATGGCAGCAAGCCTAAGAGTATAGCAGAACTGCCATATTCTCTCCCTCAGGCCAAGGCCTGCACAAGAAGGACCTCTTTACAAGGTCAACTGAACTTATACCCTTCCCCAGCATGCACTACTACTAATAAAAGTCCTAATGGTTGGAAATTTCGATCACAAAATCCGTCCATTTTTTTCTGACGGATTTTGGCCGACACTGGTGTTGCATACACACGGTCGGACAAAGTTGTCGGAAAATCCGATCGTTCCAAACGTGGTGGCGTTTGTTGCGTACTACGGAACTACGTAGAGGCTAGTAGCCAATAGCTTTGGTCTCGTAATTTGATCTGAGCATGCGTGGCACTTTGTCCGTCGGAATTCCCTACACACGATCGGAAAAAGTCAGATCGTATTTTGTTGTCGGAAAATTTGAGATCCTGCTCTCAAATTTTTTCCGTCTGAAATTCCGACGGAAAAAGCCCACACACATTCGGATTTTACGATAACATAATCTGATAAGACTTTCTCCATCGGAATATCCGACCATGTGTACGGGGCATTATTATTATTCTGCAACAATATTCATGTAACACAATATTAGTCCTGCAATTGCATGATAAATCAAAAAATTATCAAAGAAGATTTTGATAAGAACAGGGGCCAGTCTGTAAACAAAATAATGAAGAGTAAACCATGTCGGCCTATAATAAGGACCAGGCTTTCTTTAGACTCCATTGCCCACCACTGGAACCCATTGCCCACCACTGATGGAAACCAATGCTGACCTCTGGTGACCTACAGGTCCATTTACACTCTTGATAAAATCAAAATGGAAAAGAAAAGTTGTCCCTATGGGAGTCTCAGCCCTTGTTACATATGTAGCACTACCCCCGTAGGAGTTGCTGATGTCAGGGCTCCCCAGTGCTGCACAGCCAGTCACACAGCCTTTTCTTCTTTCATCCGGACACAGAAAAATCAGTCTCTGGCTTGTTTTTGTACTTTTATTAGGGGATGGTAACTTGGATAGGGTGAAGGATTATGGGATGTCCAGTGACAACAATAAGAACTCAAAATGTAGTTTCTTGGCAATTCTTCAATTGTACTTATTTGAAACCTCCAAATATATAGTTTTGAAATGTACAGAACACTCATCCTGAAACAATAATCACGTAACACAGTATTAGTCCACTTAGAAACAGAAAGTCACTTATTAATACCCAAAACACAACAGAGGCATGCCTCCAGCCCTGGAAGTGTGCGAGAAGAGAAAGGAAATGGATACAGGACTTTGTATGAGGCATGTCTTTGTTAGTGAAAATTGATGAGTAAACTACTTAATTATGAATGGATTTAATATCCCAATCCCCGGTGGGCAGTCCATAAGATTATACTATATTGTATTAATAATTTTATTGAGGTAATAAATTAATATGATATATAATGCATAATATAAAAATATATAATGCATAAGGTATACGAAGAAAACCATAATTAATAATAATGACATATTTAATATTGATCATAAATGGACATGATTGGTACAAACAACAGCAATGAATATGATAAACATATGAATCAATTAAATATAATTGTCATGATAAATACAAATAATACATAATGTAAAGGGAAGATGAATTCATGATTGAAGACGAGCTTAGCTTGGCACCCTTGAGTGTAGACTCAACGCGTTTCATGGTGTTTAAAGCCAACCATCAGGAGTAGGATGCATGAATTTAGCTACAAAATAAATAAATGGATGAATGGGTAAATAAAAAAGTGTCTAATATATTATGCTATCAAGATGAAAAAAAAGAAGCAAAATCTAGTGATTGATACTTTACCTATAGAAAAACTCATAGGTTACATAGTTACATAGTTACATAGTTACATAGTTAGCTAGGCCGAAAAAAGACACAAGTCCATCCAGTTCAACCATAAAAAAAAGAAATAATAAAAAAAAAAAAAAAAATATCGTACAATCCAATATACCCCATTCTATACCCACAGTTGATCCAGAGGAAGGCAAATAAAACCCCCAAAAGAGCATGCTCCAATCTGCTATAGCAGGGGAAAAAAATCACTTCCTGATCCCCCGAGAGGCAATCAGATTTTCCCTGGATCAACTTTACCTATAAATGTCAGTACCCAGTTATATTATGTACATTTAGGAAAGTATCCAGGCCTTTCTTAAAGCAATCTACTGAGTTAGCCAGAACCACCTCTGGAGGGAGTCTATTCCACATTTTCACAGCTCTGCTTTCACACTGGGGCGGTGCGGGGCGGCGACGGTAAAGCAGCGCTATATTTAGCGCTGCTTTACCATCGTTTTACCCGCGGTATGCGGCCGCTAGCGGGGTGGTTTTAACCCCCGCTAGCGGCCGCAAAAGGGTTAAAAACCTCCGTAAAGCGCCGTAAAGCGGCGGTTTGCGGGCGGTATCCCCGCGGTTTCCCATTGATTTCAATCGGAAGGAGCGGTATAGGAGCGGTAAATACACCGCTCCTTCACCGCTCCAAAGATGCTGCTAGCAGGACTTTTTTTACCGTCCTGCTAGCGCACCGCTCCAGTGTGAAAGCCCACCGGGACATTAGATCGTCCCGGGACATTAGATCCGCGCTGTAGCCGTCATTCGGCTATAGCGCGGATCTCAGGTAGTTAAACTTTTGATGAAATAGGAATGGAAAAAAAAAAGGTTGTCCCAATGGGAATCACAGCCCTTGTTACATATCCAGCATGAGACGTAAAAGTAAAATGAAAGGTTTTCTTGGCAATTCCGCAGTTGTTTTATTTATTTGAAATACCTCATAGAGGTTTTATTTGTCTGTTGAGATGCAAAAACCCTGTGAGCTTATAAACTTGATTGTACTCTACTAATAGCTTTTCCTGCACCGTGCCTCTATTGCTGGCTGCATTTTTATACTGCTGCTTGTTTTTTGTTTCGTTTTGTTTTTTTACGTTGAGTATTGAACCACTGATGTGATTTCCATCAATTCTGCAAGTATATTTTAAACCTTCTTCTCCACATCCAGGTTGTTGCTGTGTGTCCCCTTCCAGTTGCTACAGTGCCTTGAAAAAGTATTCATACCCATTGAAATTTTCATTTTGTCATGTTACAACGAAAAACATAAATGTATTTTTTATTGGGATTTTATGTGATAGACCAACACAAAGTGGCAAATAATTGTGAAGTAGAAGGAAAATAATAAACAGTTTTCAATTTTTTTTACAAATAAATATCTGAAAAGTGTGGGAGGGCATTTGTATTCAGCCCCCTTTACTCTGATACCCCAAACTAAAACCTAGTGGAACCAATTGCCTTCAGAAGTCTTCTAATTAGTCCACCTGTGTGTCATTTAATCTCAGTATAAATACAGCTGTTCTGTGAAGCTCTCAGAGGTTAGAGAACCTTAGTGAACAAACAGCATCATGAAGGCCAAGGAACACCCCGGACAGGTCAGGGATAAAGTTTGTAGAGACGTTTAAAGCAGGTTTAGGTTATAAAAAAATCTCCCAAGCTTTGAACATCTCACGGAGCTCTGTTCAATCCATCATCGGAAAATGGAAAGAGTATGGCAAACCTATCCAGACATGTCCGTCCACCTAAACTGACAGGACAGGCAAGGAGAGCATTCATCAGAGAAGCAGCCAAGAGGCCCATGGTAACTCTGGAGGAGCTGCAGAGATCCACAGCTCAGGGGGGAGAATCTGTCCACAGGACAACTATTAGTCGTGCTCTCCACAAATCTGACCTTTAGGGAAGAGTGGAGAGAAGAAAGCCATTGGTGAAAGAAAGTCATAAGAAGTCCTGTTTACAGTTCGGGAGAAGCCATGTGGGGAACACAGAAAACATGTGGAAGAAGGTGCTCTGGTCAGATGAGACCAAAATTTTACTTTCTGGCCGAAAAGCAAAACGTTATGTGTGGAGGAAAACTAACACTGAACATCACCCTGAACACACCCGTGAAACATGGCGGTGGCAGCATCATGTGGTGGGGATGCTTTTCTTCAGCAGGGACAAGGAAGCTGTTCAGAGTTGATGGGAAAATGGATGGAGCCAAATACAGGACAATCTCAGAAGAAAACATGCTAGAGTCTGCAAAAGACCTGAGACTGGGGCGGAGGTTTCAGCAGGACAACGACACTAAACATCCAGCCAGAGCTACAATGAAATGGTTTAGATCAGGGATATGCAATTAGCGGACCTCCAGCTGTTGCAAGACTCTGATAGCCACAAGCATGAAATCCAGAGCCAGAGGCATGAAGGGACACGCCACTCTTCTTAGAAACCTCCCTTCTTGGGCTTGGACAGGCAGGCCGCATTCCGCCCCTCAAGACAGATGCTGTCAGCTTGGCTGAAACCTGCTCCACTACACACTGTGGTATCCATGAGTGTTCCCAGTCGAGCTGCCTTTCGCAAGGCGTCGTGGACTTTTTACTGTATTTCAATACAAGTTTCTCAATTACGCCTGGACTCAGTGTGTGTTACTGTTGCAGCACCATGCTGCACTCACCCACAAGGGTGCTAAGAGCACAGGACCAAGTTTGCCCTGGATCAGGAGTCAGGAGTGCCATGAGGTGGGTGAGCCTGCCGCTAGTACCATAATGACCAGTGGCACTCTAGGGCAGCACTTAGAGTGTCAACTGTTGCTATGGTGTTAGCGGCCGGCCCTCTTACATCATAGTAATGCATGACACTGATCCAGGGCAGGCAGAATGCATGGCTGCTTTGCCCCTGCAGCCAAAATCAAGGGCTTTGATGTGAAGAGGGCACTGTGTGATTGAGAACTCTGTGATGGGGAACTGTGAGATCGGGGAGGCTCGGTAATGAGAAGACTCTGTGATTGGGGGAACTCTGTGTGAGACTGATGTGATGGGGGAGACTCGGATTTAATGAGAGGACTCTGTCTTGGGGGTACTCTGATTTGATGGAAGACTCTCAGGTATAAGGAGGACTATGATGCAATAGGGGACCTCTGGTGTGATGGGAGGTCCTTTGGCATGAACAGGGGCTTCGGATGTTATGTGGGACCACTGATATGAAATTCGTTTCAGTAAGGTGGTTGTGGGCATCATGCCAGGCTCAGGTTTCCCATTGGTAAATAACATTTATGTTTTTTACAAATTTAGATTGAGGCGCCTCAAGTTTTTTTAAAGGGTTAAGAATAGTTGGCCTAGAGCACGATCAAGGTTGGAAGGAGGTTAGTAGGGTGGGGGGGATAGGTGGGACTTGCAGTGGAGGGCTCACAAAGCTAGCGGGTAAAAGGGTCCAAGGGGCTTGAGGCATAATTGGTTTTGCCAGTCAAGAAGAGAAGGGTATGTCTGCCTCCCCATAGATGGGTCCCTTCTCTCCAACAGTATACAACTTGTATTGTCTTTCTCACAGTCATAAAAAAACAACACATACACACAAACCAACATCTATGTTTTTTGCTGATTCTTATCCCGAAGTTCTAGTTTCAATCATTAGCATGGCCAATAAACACTTTAACATTCATCCGGTAGTTTTGTCCTACATTTCCGAAATCTAATTACTGCATGTGCTAATTGTTGTTTTTATTTTCTTCTCTTATTTTTTCTCACTAGTCAGTTCTCGAAACAAAGAGGTACGTTTTATTCCGCGCCAATTAATTCCAGTAATAATTGGGAAGAAATATTTTCTCATTACTGCTGTTGGCTGCAGTCAGCCTTTGTCTTCTCCCGGAGAAGGGATTAGTCACCGATACTTTCACTTTCTCTCCCCCCCCCCCCCCCTTCCTTGATCATCACGGCAGAGAAGTCAAAGGCTGACATCACCCTGGTTACTGCCAGCAGATCATCTTCTGCGCCCTGGGGAGCGACTTTATTACCGGAAGAAAAGGCGCGATAAGAGAAGGGTTATGTGGAGTTGATCAAACTGATGGAGCTGAGTGATAGATTTCACACTACAAAAACACTGACACACAGGGAACTATTATATTGTAGAGATAAGAAAATGCAGATAGGGGATATCCTCAAATCTTTCCAGGTCTCCTGCTAACTGGGGGAACACAACTTCCTTTTTTACCCTCATACTTAACTTGTAAAGAAAAGTACATGGAAAGGGGGTAGGGTCACTCCTCAAGGATTTCTCACCCAACACGGTGGGGAAAAGTACACAGGATCGTTCCTCAAGGGTTTCTCACCCAACAGGTTGGGGAAAAGCAAACTGGACTTGGGTAGGGTAATTTCTCAAGGATTTCTCACCTAACATGTTTAAGAAGAATATCCACTTTGGGGGTAGAAATGTTCTTCGAAGGGTTTCTCACCCAACATGTTGCAGAAAAGTACATGGGAAGGAGGTAGGGTCATTCCTCAAGGATTTCTTACCCAACATGTTGGAGAAAACTATAGCAGAAGGGGGTATGATCATTCCTTAAGGGTTTCTCACCCAACATATTTAAGAAATGTACACAGATTTAGAGTAGGTTCGTTCCTCAAGGGTTTCTCACACAACACATTGGTGAAACGTATACAGGAAGTGGGTAGGGTCATTCCTCAAGGATTTCTCACCCAACATGTTGGAGAAAAGTGTGCAAGAAGGGGGTAGGATCATTCCTCAAAGGTTTCTTACCCAACGCATTTCAGAAAAGTACACAGGTTGGGCAGTGGCGGCTGGTGCTCAAAATTTGGGGGGGGGGTGCAAACAAACTGAAAAATTCTGAAAAAACCCCCATCAATTGGAGCCTCACTGTACCATCAATCCCAGCCACTGTGCCAATCAATTGCTGCCACTGTACCATCAAATGCAGCCACTGTGTCCATCAATTGCCGCCACCGTACCATCAAACGCAGCCACTGTGCCCATCAATTGCCGCCACTGTGCCATCAAACGCAGCCACTGTGCCATCAAACGCACCCACTGTAACTTAAAACACAGCCACTCTGCCATCAAACGCAGCCACTGTACCCATCAATTGAAGCCACAGTGCCATCAAACGCAGCCACTGTGCCCATTAAATGCAGCCACTGTGCCATCAAATGCAGCCACTGTGCCCATCAATTGCCGCCACTGTGCCATCAAACGCAGCCACTGTGCCCATCAATTTCCACCACTGTGCCATCAAACGCAGCCACTGTGCCATCAAACGCAGCCACTGTGCCATCAAACGCAGCCACTGTGCCCATCAATTGCCGCCACTGTACCATCAAACACAGCCACTGTACCATCAAACGCAGCCACCAAGCCCATCAATTGCCGCCACTGTGCCATCAAACGCAGCCACTGTGCCAAACGCAGCCACTGTGCCCATCAAACGCAACCACTGTGCCCATTAAACGCAGCCACTGTGCCATATCAAATGCTCCCACTGTGCCATCAAATGCTGCCACTGTGCCCCATCAAATGCTGCCACTGTGCCCCATCAAATGCTCCCATTGTACCATATCAAATGCTGCCAGTGTGGCATAATAAATGCTGCCAGTGTGCCCCCTGCCCGCCGTCTGGACTTACCCTGTCTTGGTGGGACAGCTCCTCGATGCTCCTCAATGTCTTCTCCCATCCTCTCGTCCCGTCCTCTGCTATGATTGGACGCCTGATAGGCATCCAATCACAGCGCCTATTGTTTCAGCAAATCAGGTGACAGGTAACAGATCTGAGCACCTGATTGGCGGAGAGGCGGTTTAGTGTTAGGAAAGCGAATATTCCGAATATTCAGAATTTGAGAAAGGCGGTAGGGTTATTCCTCAAGAATTTCTCACCCAACATGTTGGAGAGAAGTGCACAGGAAGGGGGTAGAATCGTTCCTCAAGAGTTTCTCACCGAACATGTTGGGGAAAAGTACAGAGAAAGGGGGTAGGGTCACTCCTCAAGAATTTCTCACCCAACATGTTGGAGATAAGTACATAGGAAGGGGATAGGGTCATTTCTCAAGGGTTTCTCACCCACCAAATTGGGCATATGGGTTGGTGAGCCTATGGCACAATGTATGCCCTTCAGAATCAGAGGAGTCCTTCTAGAAGGCCAAAAATTCCCTTCTAGACATTGGATTTTTTCAGAACTTGCTCTATAGAAGTCAGTGCTGGCTTTTTGCAAATAACCTGCCCCACTGATCTTTGTAAAAAAACATAACCAAAAATCTTTACACATATTGTTGAAAAGAGAAATTTAAAGCTGAAGTTTAGGTAGTTACTTTTGTCTAGCTTGGATCAATCTAAGTGTGTGCCATACCTATGGGATCCTCGTTACTAGTGATCTCCAATAAATTCCGGATCCCGTGCCGAATGGGCTGCCCTGTTGCATTGTGAACACAGGAGGTCAGTTGCTGGGCATGAGCACCATTCAGGAAACAGCGAAAGTGTCACAGTATGTATATTTACTGACTTCTTTTTTTACTTTGTGTCTTGTGTGTATTGATCCTTAAGGATGCTATTGAGGTTTCCATGCATGGGCCAGCTTAACACACAGTTATAGTGCCTTGAAAAATTATTTATATCCCTTGAAATTTTCCACATTTTGTCAAGTTACAACGAAAAAACGTAAATGATTTTTTTGGGAATTTTATGTGATAGACCAACAAAAAGTGGTACATAATTGTGAAGTGGAAGGACAATGATAAATGGTTTTCAACATTTTGAAAAAAAATAATGTAGCGGTACCCCCCGAAGGCGCTGCTTTTGTTTGTTCAGTCCGTTACTCTGCCTCTCAACCCTAATAACAGCCTCAGCCCCCTCTGGCACACCTGGCAACAGTGTAATGCCCCATACACACGCTCGGATTATCCGCGGACCAGGTCCGTCGGATCATGTCCGTCGTACTTTGTCCGATGTTGGTGTTGCGTACACACGGTCGGACAAAGTTGTCGGAAAATCCGATCATTCTGAACGTGGTGACGTTTGTTGCCTACGACGGGACTACGTAGAGGCTAGTAGCCAATAGCTTTGGTCTTGTAATGTGATCTGAGCATGCGTAGCACTTCGTCGGAATTCGATACACACGATCGGATTTGGTGTGATCGGACTTTTTTGTCGAAAAATCTATCCAGCAGGAGATAGGACTTTGTCCGTCGGACAATCCGACGTACACTGTCCGATGGTGCCTACACACGGTCGGAAATTACGACAACATTGTCCGATAGGACAGAATCCATCGGAAAATCCGACCGTGTGTATGGGGCTTAAGTGCAATGACCAATGAGAACACACACGTTATGATAAAACACAGAAATTGTCTTTACTGCAATATTTCTGTGGAAGAATAACAGACAGTAACAGCATATATTTGAGTAATCAACTAGAGAGCAACAACTGAGATGTTAGAGCAATCTAGCTTTAAATCCTATATTTAAGTTGCTTTTAGGGGATTCCAAACCTGAGAATGTCCCCAAGAGCAGAGGCACACTTAAATGGTAAATAGATCACAATATGACATTCTAAATTGGATTATATCAGGCCTCTCTCCTGTCCCCTGACACCACAGGCCCAACTTTAAACACTTTATTCAAATAAACATGCAATGACTTAACCTCCTAGATAAGCTGTCCCACACACACCCACTGCATATACAGAGCCCTGAATATGTGTGTGCGGATCCGTATGGCACTAGTAGCTTCAGACCTTTTGAAGAAAAGATAAAACTTTGTGTCTTCAGCTAACCACTCTCGTTGGTGTACTTAAACTTCTGGATAGCAGGGCCAAACACCACAACTGGCCCAGATTATCAAGTGAAGCAGGCAGGATCTTTCTCACCAAGGTGAAAGGACAACGATGTCTGTATACAGTGTCCCCAGAAATGGATGGCCTTATCCTTTATCCCTGTGGCACTACAAGATGACTACCAGTAACGATGTCTGTATACAGTGTCCAATTAACTCCTTCTGTGGTGCAGTCAGTGTCCCTGTTTCCTGCAAATGAGCAAAAAGCCCCCTCGCTCAATCCTGCGATCAAGGCCCAAACGAACGACCTGGAACAGGAAGGCTCTCCTGGTGACCTGACTGGTCACCTTACACTGGAACGCTTCACCGTCGGTGCAGGTGCGTCTTGATGTGCACCTGGGATCCCCTCTCCCCGGTTGGATGTCCCTCCTTTCCTGCCCACAGAGAATGCTGGTCTTGGTTGTTCCTGTCACTATACAAGGCTATGGGGCCGCTCTGTGCTGGAACTTCATATTCCAGAGTCCTTTTCAGCTGCTGCTGCTTGTTAAAGACCCATTGATTGGTTCCTGTAACTTCTCCTTTAATTGGCTTTCTTCCTCCTGCCAATAGGAACACAGGGGAGAAACAGAATAGCCTGATGCCTGTGTGTGTGTGTGAAGAGAGGGAGGGGGGGTGAAATGCAGACACTGACAGGCAGCGCTCTCCCTCTTTCAGGCATGGAAAGCCTGTGTACATTGCGGTGGCCCGCTTGGCGGGGTCGCGGGAGAAACAAGACACCCGCTACATAAATATCTGAAAAGTGTGGCGTGCATTTGTATTCAACCTCCTTTACTCTGATACCCCAAACTAAAATCTAGTGGAACAAATTGCCCTCAGGAGTCACCTAATAGTATATAGAGTCCACCTGTGTGTAATTTAATCTCAGTATAAATACAGCTGTTCTGTGAAGCCCTTAGAGGTTTATTGACGAACATTGGTGAATAAACAGCACCACAAAGGCAAAGGAACACACCAGACAGGTCAGGGATAAAGTTGTGGAGAAGTATAAAGCCGGGTTAGGTTATAAAATAATCTCCCAAGCTTTGAACATCTCACGGAGCTCTGTTCAATCCATCATCCGAAAATGGAAAGAGTATGGGCACAACTGCAAACCTACCAAGACATGGCCGTCCACCTAAACTGACCGGCCGGGCAAGGAGAACATTATTCAGAGAAGTAGCCAAGAGGCCCATGGGAACTCTGGAGGAGCTGCAGAGATCCACAGCTCAAGTGGGAGAATCTGTCCACAGGACAACTATTAGTCATGTACTCCACCTATATGGCCTTTAACGGAAGAGTGGCAAGAAGAAAGACATTGTTGAAAGAATGTCCTGTTTGCAGTTTGTGAGAAGCCATGTGGGGGACACAGCAAACATGTGGAAGAAGGTGCTCTGGTCAGATGAGACCAAAATTTAACTTTTTGACCTAAAAGCAAACATCTATGTGTGGTGGAAAACTAACACTGCACATCACCCTGAACACACCATCCCCACCGTGAAACATGGTGGTGGCAGCACCATGTAGTGAGGATGCTTTTCTTCAGCAGGGGCAGGGAAGCTGGTCAGAGTTGATGGGAAGATGGATGGAGCCAAATACAGGGCAATCTTAGAAGAAAACCCGTTAGGAGTCTGCAAAAGACTTGACTGGGGCGGAGGTTCACCTTCCAGCAGGACAACGACCCTAAACATACAGCCAGAGCTACAATGGAATGGTTTAGATCAAAGCATATTCATGTGTTAGAATGGTCCAGTCAAAATTCAGACCTAAATCCAATTGAGAATCTGTGGCAAGACTTGAAAATTGCTGTTGACAGACGCTCTCCATCCAATCTGACAGAGCTTGAGATATTTTGCAAAGAATGGGCAAAGCTGGTAGAGACATCCCCAAAAAGACTTGCAGCTGTTTTATGTCTTACGTTTTTGGTTGTAACGTGACAAAATGTGGAAAATTTCAAGGGGTATAATTACTTTTTTTTAAGGCACTGTACATAGTTAGGTTGAAAAAAAAAAAAAAAAGACACAAGTCCATGAAGTTCAACCAATAAGATAAAAATGGATACATACTATAAATAAACAGAAAACCTGAGCCCTATAGTTGATCCAGAGGAAGGCATATACTATCATTAACGTGGTATTATATTTGTACATACCAGAGGCTATCATTATATAACTGTTAACACTAGAATCTGGCAGCATACAGCGCACTATTCCACATTCACCGCTTTTCGCAGACGCGGCCTCGTTGTTCGGGCTCCCGCCGCGAGACGAGCGACTGGTGAATGTCAGCTGGCACTCACTGTGTCTTTCAGCCACTCTCCTCTCCCTGCTGGTGACAGATAAGAGCCATCAGTAGTTCTGAAAGTGACAGATGTCACCGTGGGAGTAGATAGCAGCGCAAGGGTTGCAATAACATTTATCATAGAGCAGACCGAGCGATGCGGGAGCTGCAGTAGTGATACAACAGAGCAAAACAAAAGCTCCAGGAATACTACAGATTGGCACGGGAGAAGCAGCCAGCAGGGGGCAGTGGGGCTACGGCGGCACATATTGTTCGATACAGACTCAGCATGCCAAGGTATACAGTAGCAAAAGATAAAGGAATATTGTTAAAATTAAAGGAGTACTAAAGTCGCAATCATTACATTAAGTATTGACAAAGAGCATTAATCACTGACACAAAATCTTGTATTGGTATTGTTGAAATATTTTGTATTAAATGTGTGCTTATCCTCAGTCCACTATCGCTGTAGTTGCAGCTGCTGTTTTTTGGCTCGTCGTAACCAAAAAAGGGGGAGCAATACCTCAACTTCCTTCTGATTGCAAGGGTGAAAGAACACATCCTGGGGAACCTTTTAGACGTGTATATCCCAGTTGAAGTGGTGGCCATTGATTGGTGCAGAGCAGTGATCTCCAAACTGCAGTCCTAGGGCCAAATGTGGCCCTTTGCTTAACTTTATCTGGCCTTTGAGGCATTATTCCTGCCACTGACACCAACAATGGGGCACTGTTCCCCCCACTGACATCAATGATGGGGCACTATTCCTCCCACTGACATCAAAGATGGGGCACTATTCCTCCCACTGACACCAATGATGGGGCACTATTCCTCCCACTGACATCATTGATGGGGCACTATTCCTCCCACTGACATCAATTATGGGGCACTATTCCTCCCACTGACACCAATGATGGAGCACTACTCCTCCAACTGGCACACATGATGGGGCACTATTCCTCCCACTGACATCAATGATGGGGCACTATTCCTCCCACTGACACCAATGATGGGGCACTATTTCTCCCACTGACATCAATGATGGGGCACTATCCCTCCCACTGATACCAATCATAGGGCACTATTCCTCCCATTGACACCAATGATGGAGCACTACTCCTCCAACTGGCACAAATGATGGGGCACTATTCCTCCTACTGACACTAATGATAAGGTACTATCCCTGCCACTGACATCAACAAGGGGGCACTATTCCTCCAACTGACACCAAATGAAGGGGCACTATTCCTTCCACTGACACCAATGATGGAACACTATTCCTTCCACTGACACCAATGATGGGGCACTATTCCTCCCATTAGCACCAATGTTGGAGCAGTATTCCTCCCACTGACAGCAATGATGGGGCACTATACTTCCCACTGACACCAATGATGGGGTGCTATTCTTCACACCCATACCAATGATGGGGCACTATTCCTTTTCTCTGACCCCAATGATGGGGTATTATTCCTCCCACTGACACCTATGATAAGGTACTATTCCTCCCACTGACACCAACGATGTGGCACTATTCCTCCCACTGACACCAACGATGTGGTACTATTCCTCCCACTGACACCTTCTATTTCTCCCCCTAATACCAAAGATAGGGCATTGTTTACTCTCACTGTCCACAGTTCAGTCCCCCTAAAGTCTGAAGGACAGTAAACTGGTCCTATGTTTAGAAAATTGGTGTAGAGTAGCGTTTCGGGAATTGCAGCACTCTTTAAAAATATGGGAAATTCCGGGGCACCCCAGTCTAAAAAAACATAATCATTATGTCAGAGTCACTCATTCAAGTCAGAGTCCTCCATTCACATCAGTCCCTCTATACTGTACAGACCCCCCTATACATGAGAGACCACCCATCACAGCAGAGAGTCCATATCCCCACTAAGTCCCCCCATTACCATGGACTCCTCCTATCACAGAACCTCTAATCACTCAGTCCTCCTATCACAGAGCCCCGCAATTACACAGTCTATCCCCCATCACAGACCTGCCAATCACCCAGCCCCCCCAATCAGAGAATCTTCCGAACTTCCGAACATGTGACCTGCGCTGGATCAGCGTCATTCATTGTCATGATATGGGTGGGCCGACCACTGACACCATTAAAAATGAATGTTGCCTTGCATCCTAGCCCTAGAGTGCCTCCCACACCGTGGCAACTTATGGCACTGATCCAGGGCAAACTAGGTCCCGTACTCGCTGCACCCCCAGGGATCTCAAATGGCACCCCAGTTGAAAAACACTGATGTAGACTTTGGCATTGTAGTTTGCCCCATTGGTTGCTTATTATATTCTCAGACCTGCTTCCGGAAGAGTAATCAAGCAACTGAACAGCACAGCACTGCTAAAGTCTGCATGATCCAGTTGTCAGCAAGGAGGAACATGCTCGTCTACAGGGATGACAGGGATGTGTTCTTTTACTCAGGCTCTTCACTTGTTATCACGTACACTCTCTGATCTCAAAGCATCCGAGTGATTTCAAAGGGAGATTTTGAGACATCAGAATGAATTGTAGACACAGAAATAAAAGTATTTTTTAGGTCTAAATGTACACAACATTTTAAAGAAACAGCATGGAACAATTAAGAAGAAAAGCCAGGAAGAGAGCGTCTTATCTCCATGCAGTGGGGCTAGTTCTGGATTTCTACCAAGTAATGTGGCGTACACACGAGCGGACTTTCCCGCTGGATTGTCCGCCGGACTGGAGTCCGCCGGACAATCCGCCCGTGTGTGGGTGTCTGGCGGACTAAGTTATAAGTTCAGACTTAAGATTGTCCGCTGGACTCACGAGTCCGGCGGACAATCCCGCGGTCTGTGTGCTAGTCCGCGGGACTTTTGGAAATGAACGGACTTGCCGACAAAAGATCGTAAAGTCTGTTCATTTAGAACGTGACTTCAGGTAGACGGGACTAGCGAAGGCAGTGAATGCCGCCGCGCTAGCCCCGTCACCTGGCATGGATTTAAAGGGAATCCCTACGCTGAAAAAACAGCGTGGGGGTCCCCCCCAAATCCATCTCAGACCCTTATCCGAGCACGCAGCCCGGCCGGCCAGGAAAGGGGTGGGGACGAGCAAGCGCCCGCCCCCCTCCTTAGCCATACCAGGCCGCGTGCCCTCAACATGGGGGGTGCCCTGGGGAAAGGGGGGCCGTGCGCCCCCCCCACCCCAAAGCACCTTGTCCCCATGTTGATGAGAGAGGGGAATAGGGGATTTGGGACTTTATATGAAGCACGGAAAAGCAAATAGGTAGTAAGGCTGAACAAGGGAATTTTATTGGTATATAAAAATTGATAAACATACATATACTGTTATTGTCAAGGTGGTTAGTAGGCACAGTAACAATATCCATAATAATAATAATACAGTTGTCTCAAAAAGTGGTGACTGGTATCACATAGTAAAACTTAAAACATAATAAAGCAACAGTAGACGATTGTCATAAAATTCCATAGTTCCAGCCATATTCAAAAAAGGTAAATGGATAATTGTAAAATATTATTTGCCGGACCTAAGGCCTCGCTAAACCTGTGAGGGTAATGATGGTATCGTAGCTTGGAGATCTCGATATGTCTAAAAATAAAACACGGCATTATACAGCTCTACGCGTTTCGTGGCTGACACGCCACTCGTCAGGAGCATGCACGTGGTGAACTAGAAAAAAAAAAAAAATGAATGATCAGTAATTGCATAGTATACAAGGGTGAGGTAATACCCAAAGTGACACCGAAATGTCTACTTACTATTTATAAATTTTCGGTCAAGGTGTGATGGCAGGGCGCCGAGGGCATCGAGGAACAACCCCAACCCGGGGGCCCTGGTGGACCACCCAGCAGAGGCGCACAGGCAAACACAGACCCGGGCGGGCATGGAACTACGAGGCCTATATGTGAAGATAGAAATTAGTAGAAGTGAAGTTATGGTCATTGGAGTGACTGAGAAAATAGAGAAGTGAGGGAAATTGCAGTGGTAGTTTTAAGTTTTACTATGTGATATCAGTCGCCACTTTTTGAGACAACTGTATTATTATTATTATGGATATTGTTACTGTGCCTACTAACCACCTTGACAATAACAGTATATGTATGTTTATCAATTTTTATATACCAATAAAATTCCCTTGTTCAGCCTTACTACCTATTTGCTTTTCCGTGCTTCATATAAAGTCCCAAATCCCCTATTCCCCTCTTTCTAACATATTAAGGGATGGAAATACTTGACCTCACCGGGCCATAATTTCATGTAAAGTCCCATAGGGATGGACATACCTGACCTTACCAGGTCTAGGTCTCCTTAAAGTCCCTAAACTCCCGTTCTCTCGTTTTCAAAAATCATTAGGGATGGAAGCACATGTTTTAGCTCTATTATTTTATATGTCATTACCATTCTTTGCAATATTCAACCTAATGGTTAGCCTCCACTGTTTAAACTGTCAAATAATGCTTCGCCATATCTAAGTGTACATAACTTGCATACTAATTCAACCATTACTAGAATTTTTTCAGTCTCTGATGTGAGGTTTGACTGCCCGGGTGTTGTGTTTCTTTCCCCGTCCGGGAGCCATGACGCGCACTGCGGGCGCCCGCCCATCCCTCGCTCCTTTGGTAAGCTTGGGGGGCGGGGGCTCTGCACTGCGCGTCGACGTCACGCATCCCACGCTACACGTGCGGCGCTTCTTGCACCGTCACGTGTTTGCCGTTGGGTTTCCACGCTCGTTGGCAGCGGAGGACATTGGGTGTAGGTCGGCGGGAATTCTATGTCCTGGCTGGCTTCACCCCCTCCCCGGTTAATTGCCATACGACGTGACGTTGGTGGGCGGTCCTGTGGGGACGCATTTATGGGGGCACGTGACCGGGCGTCATTGGCACTCGAGGCTCTATACACACTGGACTACACACATTTGGAATCCCTTTTCCTCCTGGTCTTCCTTGACCATACAGGTACACCCTATCTTTGCACTCATTCTCTATTGGGAATTCACCTTTTGGATCCCCACTTGTTTCCGGTTTTTTCAACCTCAGTCACCCCCCCCCCCCTTCTTTTTTTCATTTCTTTCATAAATTTTTTTCATTTTTCACTTTTTGGTTATCGTTTTGAATTCCCTACTCACCATATTTCCTCTCCTCACTACCACTGCAATTTCCCTCACTTCTCTATTTTCTCAGTCACTCCAATGACCATAACTTCACTTCTACTAATTTCTATCTTCACATATAGGCCTCGTAGTTCCATGCCCGCCCGGGTCTGTGTTTGCCTGTGCGCCTCTGCTGGGTGGTCCACCAGGGCCCCCGGGTTGGGGTTGTTCCTCGATGCCCTCGGCGCCCTGCCATCACACCTTGACCGAAAATTTATAAATAGTAAGTAGACATTTCGGTGTCACTTTGGGTATTACCTCACCCTTGTATACTATGCAATTACTGATCATTCATTTTTTATTTTTTCTAGTTCACCACGTGCATGCTCCTGACGAGTGGCGTGTCAGCCATGAAACGCGTAGAGCTGTATAATGCTGTGTTTTATTTTTAGACATATCGAGATCTCCAAGCTACGATACCATCATTACCCTCACAGGTTTAGCGAGGCCTTAGGTCCGGCAAATAATATTTTACAATTATCCATTTACCTTTTTTGAATATGGCTGGAACTATGGAATTTTATGACAATCGTCTACTGTTGCTTTATTATGTTTTAAGTTTTACTATGTGATATCAGTCGCCACTTTTTGAGACAACTGTATTATTATTATTATGGATATTGTTACTGTGCCTACTAACCACCTTGACAATAACAGTATATGTATGTTTATCAATTTTTATATACCAATAAAATTCCCTTGTTCAGCCTTACTACCTATTTGCTTTTCCGTGCTTCATATAAAGTCCCAAATCCCCTATTCCCCTCTTTCTAACATATTAAGGGATGGAAATACTTGACCTCACCGGGCCATAATTTCATGTAAAGTCCCATAGGGATGGACATACCTGACCTTACCAGGTCTAGGTCTCCTTAAAGTCCCTAAACTCCCGTTCTCTCGTTTTCAAAAATCATTAGGGATGGAAGCACATGTTTTAGCTCTATTATTTTATATGTCATTACCATTCTTTGCAATATTCGACCTAGTGGTTAGCCTCCACTGTTTAAACTGTCAAATAATGCTTCGCCATATCTAAGTGTACATAACTTGCATACTAATTCAACCATTACTAGAATTTTTTCAGTCTCTGATGTGAGGTTTGACTGCCCGGGTGTTGTGTTTCTTTCCCCGTCCGGGAGCCATGACGCGCACTGCGGGCGCCCGCCCATCCCTCGCTCCTTTGGTAAGCTTGGGGGGCGGGGGCTCTGCACTGTGCGTCGACGTCACGCATCCCACGCTACACGTGCGGCGCTTCTTGCGCCGTCACGTGTTTGCCGTTGGGTTTCCACGCTCGTTGGCAGCGGAGGACATTGGGTGTAGGTCGGCGGGAATTCTATGTCCTGGCTGGCTTCACCCCCTCCCCGGTTAATTGCCATACGACGTGACGTTGGTGGGCGGTCCTGTGGGGACTCATTTATGGGGGCACGTGACCGGGCGTCATTGGCACTCGAGGCTCTATACACACTGGACTACACACATTTGGAATCCCTTTTCCTCCTGGTCTTCCTTGACCATACAGGTACACCCTATCTTTGCACTCATTCTCTATTGGGAATTCACCTTTTGGATCCCCACTTGTTTCCGGTTTTTTCAACCTCAGTCACCCCCCCCCCTTCTTTTTTTTCATTTCTTTCATTAATTTTTTTTCATTTTTCACTTTTTGGTTATCGTTTTGAATTCCCTACTCACCATATTTCCTCTCCTCACTACCACTGCAATTTCCCTCACTTCTCTATTTTCTCAGTCACTCCAATGACCATAACTTCACTTCTACTAATTTCTATCTTCACATATAGGCCTCGTAGTTCCATGCCTGCCCGGGTCTGTGTTTGCCTGTGCGCCTCTGCTGGGTGGTCCACCAGGGCCCCCGGGTTGGGGTTGTTCCTCGATGCCCTCGGCGCCCTGCCATCACACCTTGACCGAAAATTTATAAATAGTAAGTAGACATTTCGGTGTCACTTTGGGTATTACCTCACCCTTGTATACTATGCAATTACTGATCATTCATTTTTTATTTTTTCTAGTTCACCACGTGCATGCTCCTGACGAGTGGCGTGTCAGCCACGAAACGCGTAGAGCTGTATAATGCCGTGTTTTATTTTTAGACATATCGAGATCTCCAAGCTACGATACCATCATTACCCTCACAGGTTTAGCGAGGCCTTAGGTCCGGCAAATAATATTTTACAATTATCCATTTACCTTTTTTGAATATGGCTGGAACTATGGAATTTTATGACAATCGTCTACTGTTGCTTTATTATGTTTTAAGTTTTACTATGTGATATCAGTCGCCACTTTTTGAGACAACTGTATTATTATTATTATGGATATTGTTACTGTGCCTACTAACCACCTTGACAATAACAGTATATGTATGTTTATCAATTTTTATATACCAATAAAATTCCCTTGTTCAGCCTTACTACCTATTTGCTTTTCCGTGCTTCATATAAAGTCCCAAATCCCCTATTCCCCTCTTTCTAACATATTAAGGGATGGAAATACTTGACCTCACCGGGCCATAATTTCATGTAAAGTCCCATAGGGATGGACATACCTGACCTTACCAGGTCTAGGTCTCCTTAAAGTCCCTAAACTCCCGTTCTCTCATTCCCATGTTGATGAGGACAAAGGCCTCTTCCCGACAACCCTGGCCGTTGGTTGTCGGGGTCTGTGGGCGGGGGGCTTATCGGAATCCGGGAGCCCCCTTTAATAAGGGGGCCCCCAGATGCCGGCCCCCCACCCTATGTGAATGAGTATGGGGTACGATGTACCCCTACCCATTCACCTAAGGTGTAAATGTGTAAATAAAAAAAACACACAATTTTTTTAAAAAATATTTTATTGCACTGATCCGGGGGTCTTCTTCCATCTTGGGGGGACTTCTCTCCGGACTCCTCCGCTCTCTTTTGCTCTTTTACCTAGCTCTTTCACGAGCGGGGGAGCCCGGCTTTCTTCTTCGTCGTCTCCGCCGTCGTCTGGGGGTCTCGTTCCGCCTTCGGGGGTCTTCCGGGTCTCTTCTGTTCTTGCCGCCGCCTTCTGCGCCGCCTTCTTCTTCCTCTTCCTCCTTCTCTTCTTCTTCTTCTTCCGATGTTGACTCGTCGCTCTCTCTGGCCGTAATGGCAGAGACACGCTGTGTTGTGACTTATATAGGGACAAGGGGGCGGGGTCACATGCTCATGTCACATGGTGACCTCGCCCCCCTATGATGTCACAGTCCCAGCATCCTCCGGGATAGGGGGGCGGGGTCACCATGTGACATGAGCATGTGACCCCGCCCCCTTGTCCCTATATAAGTCACAACACAGCGTGTCTCTGCAATTCCTGCCAGAGAGAGCGACGATTCAACATCGGAAGAAGAAGAAGTAGAGGAGGAGGAGGAAGAAGAAGAAGAAGGCGGCGCAGAAGGCGGCGACAGCGGCAAGAACAGAAGAGACCCCGGAAGACCCCCGAAGGTGGAACGAGATCCCCAGACGACGGCGGCGACAACGAAGAAGAAAGCCGGGCTCCCCCGCTCGTGAAAGAGCTAGGTAAAAAAGCAGAAGAGAGCGGAGGAGTCCGGCGAGAAGACCCCCCAAGACGGAAGAAGACCCCCGGAGCAGTGCAATAAAATATTTTGAAAAATGTGTGTGTTTTTTTTATTTACAC
This sequence comes from Lithobates sylvaticus, assembly GCA_028564925.1. Classification (NCBI taxonomy): domain Eukaryota; kingdom Metazoa; phylum Chordata; class Amphibia; order Anura; family Ranidae; genus Lithobates; species Lithobates sylvaticus. The sequence continues at coordinate 22,790,592 of CM053027.1, forward strand.
ATTTACACCTTAGGTGAATGGGTATGGGTACATCGTACCCCATACTCATTCACATAGGGTGGGGGGCCGGGATCTGGGGGCCCCCTTATAAAAGGGGGCTCCCGGATTCCGATAAGCCCCCCGCCCGCAGACCCCGACAACCAACGGCCAGGGTTGTCGGGAAGAGGCCCTTGTCCTCATCAACATGGGGACAAGGTGCTTTGGGGTGGGGGGCGCATGGCCCCCCTTTCCCCAGGGCACCCCCCATGTTGAGGGCACGCGGCCTGGTACGGCTCAGGAGGGGGGGCGCTCGCTCGTCCCCACCCCCTTTCCTGGCCGGCCGGGCTGCGTGCTCGGATAAGGGTCTGAGATGGATTTGGGGGGGACCCCCACGCCGTTTTTTTTTCGGCGTAGGGATTCCCTTTAAATCCATGCCAGGTGACGGGGCTAGCGCGGCGGCATTCACTGTCTTCGCTAGCCCCGCCTACCTGCAGTTACGTTCTAAATGAACAGACTTTCCGATCGTGTGTTGGCAAGTCCGTTCATTTCAAAAGTCCCGCGGACTTTTTCCCGCGGATTGTCCGCCGGAAAAGTCCGGGCGTGTGTGGGCAAGTCCACACGCTCGGAAAGTCCGGCGGAGCTCCGCTGGAAAGTCCGGCGGTTTGTCCGCTGGACTAGGTCCAGCGGACAATCCCGCCGGAAAATCCGAGCGTGTGTACGCCGCATAAGTCTGTCACATCAGCCTTGAGATTGCCCTGTGTGCCCCCGCGCCAACGGCATAGGTATCCTGGCAGCTGACATACAAATAATTTCCAGTAATACAACATCACAATCAAGGCTACCAGTCACATAATCCTGTCATCCCTTCTCCCCTTTCTTCCTTTCTTGTCAGTGTATTTTTCGTTTTTTATTCCAATTAAAACTCTGGTTGTAAAATGTCCTTCAATCAGCATATTAGTTCTCAGTCTGTGACTAACTCCTGTAGTAATTATATCTACAGTCTCTGACCATCTCCTGTAGAGTGTCCACAGTGTCTGACCATCTCCTGTAGTGTGTCTCCAGTGTCTGACCATCTCCTGTAGTGTGTCTCCAGTCTCTGACCATCTCCTGTAGTATGTCTCCAGTGTATGACCATCTCCTGTAGTATGTCTCCAGTGTATGACCATCTCCTGTAGTATGTCTCCAGTGTCTGACCATCTCCTGTAGTATGTCTCCAGTGTCTGACCATCTCCTGTAGTATGTCTCCAGTGTCTGACCATCTCCTGTAGTATGTCTCCAGTGTCTGACCATCTCCTGTAGTATGTCTCCAGTGTCTGACCATCTCCTGTAGTATGTCTCCAGTGTCTGACCATCTCCTGTAGTATGTCTCCAGTGTCTGACCATCTCCTGTAGTATGTCTCCAGTGTCTGACCATCTCCTGTAGTGTGTCTCCAGTGTCTGACCATCTCCTGTAGAGTGTCTCCAGTGTCTGACCATCTCCTGTAGAGTGTCTCCAGTGTCTGACCATCTCCTGTAGTATGTCTCCAGTGTCTGACCATCTCCTGTAGTATGTCTCCAGTGTCTGACCATCTCCTATAGAGTGTCCACAGTGTCTGACCATCTCCTGTAGTATGTCTCCAGTGTCTGACCATCTCCTATAGAGTGTCCACAGTGTCTGACCATCTCATGTAGTGTCCTCAGTGTCTGACCATCTCCTGTAGAGTGTCTGCAATGGTTGACCATCTCCTGTAGAGTGTCTGCAATGGTTGACCATCTCCTGTAGTATGTCTCCAGTGTCTGACCATCTCCTGTAACATGTTTGCAGTGTCTGACCTTCTCCAGTAGAGTGTCCACAGTGTCCGACCATCTGTAAAATGTCCACAGTGTCTGACCATCTCCTGTAGAGTGTCCACAGTGTCTGACCATCTCTTGTAAAGTGTCTGTAATGTTTGCCCATCTCCTGTAGTATGTCTCCATTGTCTGACAATCTCTTGTAGTATGTCTCCAGTGTCTATCCATCTCCTGTAAAATGTCTGCAGTGTCTGACCTTCTCCAGTAGAGTGTCCACAGTGTCTGACCATCCCCTGTAGAGAATAGGCAGCATCTGACAGTCTCCTGTAGAGTGTCCACTGTGTCTGATTATGTCAGGTAGTGTGTCCACTGTGTCTAACCATCTTCTGTATCATATCCACAGTGTTTGACCATTTCCTTGAATGTCCCTTATTTCTGACCATCTCCTGTAGAATGTCCGCAGTGTCTGGCCATCTCCTATAAAATGGTCACTTGACTGACTATATCTTGTTGGGTGTCCACAGTATCTGACCGTCTCATGTAGAATATCCCCTGTGTCTTGCCATCTCCTGTAGCACGTCCACTGTGTCTGACCATCTCCAGTAAAATGTTTACTTGTCTGACCATCTCCTGTAGCGTGCCCATTAGGCATGTACTGGCCATCGGGACTACTGGGAGTTTCCTGGTGGGCCGATGGCTCAGTGGGCCGGTCAGGTGCAGTCCCGGAGCCGCTCCTCTCTGACAGTGAGTTATTGCGATTTCACTCCTGTCACCAAGGAGCAGCTGCTGACACTTGCTGTTCCTTGGTGACAGGACTTTCTGCTCCCTCCAGCCTGCAGGGGGAGATAGACAGCCGGCAGACTTTCCTTCCTCTCTCCCCTTATCAGTTGTCACTTATCACATGACTGGAGAGAGGAACGAGATTCTGCCTTCAGAACTGTGAGTACACGTGGGAGAAGGAGGAGAGGGAGGACACTTTGATGTGAAGGGGGCTGCTGATTGGGACACTGATGTACGGGGACTGCTGATGGGGACACTGATGTAAGGGGGGTACTGTTGGGGACACTCTGATGTGAAGGGGGCTGCTGATGGAGACACTGATGTGAAAGGGACTGCTGATGGGAACACTGATGTAAGGGGGCTGCCGATGGTGACACTGATGTAAGGGGACTGCCGATGAAGACACGATGTAAGGGGACTGCCGATGGAGACACTGATGTAAGGGGACAGCCAATGGAGACACTGATGTAAGGGGACAGTCAATGGAGACACTGATGTAAGGGGACAGCCAATGGAGACACTGATGTAAGGGGACAGCCAATGGAGACACTGATGTAAGGGGACTGCCGATTAAGACACTGATGTAAGGGGACTGCCGATGGAGACATTGATATAAGGGGACTGCCGATTAAGACACTGATGTAAGGGGACTGCCGATTAAGACACTGATGTAAGGGGACTGCCGATGGAGACACTGATGTAAGGGGACTGTCGATGGAGACATTGATATAAGGGGACTGCCGATGGAGACATTGATATAAGGGGACTGCCGATGGAGACATTGATATAAGGGGACTGCCGATGGAGACATTGATATAAGGGGACTGCCAATAGAGACACTGATGTAAGGGGACTGCCGATGGAGACACTGTTGTATGGGGACTGCCAATGGGGACACTGATGTAAGGGGACTGCCGATGGAGACACTGATGTAAGGGGGGTGCTGTTGACGACACTCTGATGTAAGGGGGACGCTGTTGGGGACACTCAAAATTAAAGTGGGCCGGTCTGGATGAAGTCCAGGGCCAAATTTTTGTCCCAGTCCAGCCCTGGTGCCCATCTTGCCTCATCATCTCCTGCAGAGTGTCTGACCATTTCCTGCAGAGTGTGTGACAGTTAAAGTGGATGTAAACCCCCCCCCAAAAAATTAGCTTGATGTCATAATGTAGATGATTTACATATCTCATGCACTAGCCTGTGTAATTATAAAAAGTGAGAAATTCACCCCTCCCCCACATAACAAATCCTGGTGATGGAAAGGAATGTTATCTGTGATCAGGTGACCTCAGACACACACACTGCACTATAACAATCATCAGATCACTGGATGTTTTACTCTGTCCAACTCTGACTACATACATCTCCCCTATATTCTTCTTGCTGTTCACTCGAGAATAAATTTTCTTTCACTCTGGTCTGTGGATCTGTGGTCTGTGCCCGTCTCAGGCTAGTGCGTGAGATATGTAAATCACCCGTCACTCACAGCAAGGGGGCGTTTTTGATAAAGTTTTCAGCACTTTGTCAAGATCTTTCTAACTGAACAATAAAAGAGGATTTCTCAGGGCTGGAGTAAATCTGTGTGGCAAGACTGGGCTCAAATGAAAGGAAATATTATTTTTTACATTATGACATAAGTTCTGGTATGGATTTTAACCACTTCCCTGCCACCCACTGTCATATGACGCCCACAAGGTGGATCTCCCATCCTGGGTGGGCGTGATATGACGTCCTCCCATTCCCGGCCGCCTGGGGGGCGCTCGGGACCCGGTGCGAGTGCCCGGCGGCGCGATGTCCGCCGGGCACCCGTGATTGCCCGTTAAAACAACGGGACCGTGCGGGACCGTGGAGCTGTGTGTGTTAACACACAGCTCCACGTCCTGTCACCGGAGAAGAGACCGATCATGTGATCCCAGTACGGAGGAACACATGATCGGTCTCCTCCCCTTGAGTCCCCTCCCCCCACAGTTAGAATCACACATATAGTGAATACATTAACCCCTGCAGCGCCCCCTAGTGTTAACCCCTTCCCTGTCAGTCACATTTACACAGTAATCAATGCAATTTTATAGCAACGATCGCTGTGTAAATGTGAATGGTTCCAAAAATGTGTCAAAAGTGTCCGAAGTGTCCGCCGCAATGTCGCAGTCACGAAAAAAAAATCGCAGATCGCCGCCATTACTAGTAAAAAAAAAAAAAAATGCAATAAATCTATCCCCTATTTTGTAGACGCTATAACTTTTGCGCAAACCGATCAATATACGCTTATTGCGTTTTTTTTTTTACCAAAAATATGTAGAAGAATACGTATCGGCCTAAACTAAGTAAAAAAATAGTTTTTTTTTTTAAAAATGGGATATTTATTATAGCAAAAAGTAAAAAATATTGTGTGTTTTTTTTTCAAAATTGTCGCTCTTCTTTTGTTTATAGCGCAAAAAATAAAAACCGCAGGGGCGATCAAATACCACCAAAAGAAAGCTCTATTTGTGGGAAAAAAAGGACATCAATTTTGTTTGGGTGTAACGTCGCACGACCGCGCAATTGTCAGTTAAAGCGACGCAGTGCCGAATCGCAAAAAGTGCTCTGGTAAGGAAGGGTAAAAAATGGCCCGGTATTGAAGCGGTTAAGGAGGAACACCACAAAAAAATCAAGAAAAAAATAATCTATAACAGACTTTTTCCTGAGTATCTATGAAAAAAATTTAAATAAAATACATACATTCTTTTGTACTGTCACTTTAAGTTTGCTTTTTTTCCCATGAAAAATAAATAAATACACAAAGTAGGGGTAAAAACTGAAAATGAATTGCTGTGTACTGTCACTTTAAATGTAGGCTTCCAATGACTTTATGCTTTATGGGTATGACATCACTACAATACAATGAAGAGAAGCAACAATACAATGTAATATTTTTTTCTCATGGTTTCCTATTGCCAGGGTTTTACAACAACAACAAAAAAAGAGCGAATTGTGGTTTCCATAGCAACCATGGAGCATCACCAGCGTTCCCATCCTCACCTTGGTCTTATTCCATGAGAGGTCGCTGGAGGTTGGAAGGTCTCTGGAGCCTTGTAAATAAACGTGGCCTTCATCAAGATCAGTCACGACGTAATATCAGGTCTTTCTGTACTCTATCACACAGGCAGTAATTGAAGGCTGATTGCGTCCCGAATTATTAAAGCTTTAAGGTCAGCCCAGTCGGTCACAGCCAATGCCCCAGGTAACCTTACATTTTCTCCCATTCATTTTAATTTCTTTTTTTTTTTTTATTTCTTTTTTATCCTTACAATTTATTTTGTACAATTTTTCTTCTGTTAGGAGGGTCACTATTTATATACACTCTATTACCAAAAGTATTGTGACACCTGCCTTTACACACACATGAACTTCAATGGCATCCCAGTCTTAGTCCGGAGGGTTCAATATTGAGTTGGCCCACCCTTTGCAGCTATAACAGCTTCAACTCTTCTGGGAAGGCCGTCCACAAGGTTTAGGAGTGTGTCTATGGGAATGTTTGACCATTCTTCCAGAAGCACATTTATGAGGTCAGACACTGATGTTGGCTCGCAGTCTCTGCTCAAATTCATCCCAACGTGTTCTAGAAGGTTTTTATCCAAGACTTTACAATACATGGCCTCATCCATTGGCCCCTCAATGTGGCAAAGTCAGTCTGTACCTTTAGCAGAGAAACAGCACCAAATCATAATGTTTCCATCTCCCTGTGTGACTGTAGGGATGGTGTTCTAAGGGTCATAGTCAGCATTTCTCTTTGTCAAAAAACGGCAAGCCAAATTCATGCCAAAAAGCTCAATTTTGGTCTCATCTGACCACAGCACTTTCTCCCAATCCTTCTCTGAATCATTTAGATGTTCATTGGCAAACTTCAGGCAGGCCTGTCTATGTACCTTCTTGAAGGGGCAGACCATGCGGGCGCTGCAGGATTTTACAATCCATGGTGGAGTATTGGGTTACCAATGGTTTGTTTGGTGACTGTGGTCCCAACTGCCTTGAGATCATTCACAAGCTCCTCCTGTGTAGTTCTGGGCGGATCCCTCACTTTTCTCATGACCATCCTCACCGCATAAGGAGAAATCTTGCATGGAGCTCCAGACCAAGGGCGATTGATGGTTATTTAGTATTTCTTCCATTTGCAAATAATCGCACCACCAGTTGTCTCCTTCTCACCAAGCTTCTTGCTGATGGTCTTGTAGCCCATTCCAGCCTTGGTGAAGGTCTACAATCTTGTTCCTGACATCCTTGGACAGCTCTTTGGCCTTGCCTATGATGGTGAGGTTTGGAAGATGGTGAAGTTTAAAAGAGATTCTGTGGACAGGTGTCTTTTATACACATAACGCGTTGTCGTTAGGAGCTCCTTCTTAAATTGACAGGGCTAATCTGTGTACCACATGGGCACCTACCGTAGCCAGAACTTATTTTACTCACTGAACTGCGACTTAATTTATAACATTTATATCATGTGTTTTTTCTGTATTTTTGGTTGATATTCTGTCTCTATCATAATACACCTATGATGAAAATCATAGACCCTTCATGTCTTTGTAAGTGGGCAAACTTACACAATCTGCATGGGGATCAAATAATTATTTCCCCCACTGTATGTGCATGGGCTCATAGGCTAACATGGAGGGTGATACAAAATCCAACCCATAGTCTACATGGAAAAGGTCCAGTTTTCGCTTTACTTTTGATCCATTGGAAGACCCCGGTGATGAATTCCTTTGACAAGCCGTCTGCATGGATTGATTCTGCCTGCTACAGACTATTTCCAATTTTCTGGATTTATGGGGTCAGGTGTCACGCAGGCTTTGAAGCTGACTAAGCGTTACTATCACTCATCCTCCTCACTGTGACAATGTCTGCTGAGTCCCATCATCCCCTTTAATTTATGACCCCAGACATTTAGAAGATGATGTCAGGATTTCCTTCATATTGCAACTTTTCCAAAAGCCAGATTCAGCAAAGCGGCACATGTAGGCACAAGAGGACCGAAGGTCGCAGGTTGTACAGTTTAACCACTAACGGGACATTTTTTCTTGCACTAGTAGCAATTTTATTTTTTACATCTTTTGCCCTTGCATTAAAATATTAATTGTTTGCTGGAAATGATCTAAAACCCACAAAGAGATATTTTTCTGAAAGCAGAGGTAGAATAAAAATGATGGTACTGTAGTCGCATTTTTGTTTGCCACGTGATATTTGCGCAACTGTTAATTCAGTTTGTGAACAAGAACAAACTGAAGGGTAACGGGACTTTAACCTCTTGCTTACTGGGCACATAAACCCCCCTCCTGCCCAGATCAATTTTTAGCTTTCAGCGCTCACACTTTTAATAACAATTGCGCGGTCATGCTACACTGAACACAAATGGAGCTTTCTTTTGCTGGTATTTAATCACCACTTGGGTTTTTATGTTTTGCTAAACAAACAAAAAAAGGAATTAAAAAAAAAAAACATGTTTCATAGTTTGTTATAAAATTTTGCAAACGGGTAATTTTTCTCCTTCATTGATATTCGCTGATGAGGCTGCACTAATAGGCACAGATGAGGCGACCCTAATGGGCCCTGATGGGTGGCACTGATGTGTGGCACTGATGGGGGGCACAGATAGTTGTCACTGACTGGCACTGATAGGTGGCACTGATAGGCACTGATGGGCACTGGTAGGAGGCACTGATAGGCAGCAGTGGTGATGAGGCACTGATTGGTGACATTGTGCGCCCTGCAGGGGGTGTGCAGGCCGTTCGAGCACGGGAGGATGGATTAGGTCCACACTGTAGCCGTCTTTCGTTGTATAGTAAAATGATGGCGGGCAGGATCTTCTCTTGTTCATATGACGTCGGCCCAGACTCACCGCAGGGGCTGCACAGCAATAGCAGGCGTGCCATGTCCCAGAGACACAGCGCGCCCCTGATCTCAGTACAGGGTGTTCAATCACAGCCAGTCACATGTAAATAAGGAAGTGCCGTTTATCGGCTCTCCTCGCCTCATACTGTCAGAGTGTGAGGCAAGGCGACACGAGCCGATCAGCGGCATCTCCTCGCGGGGGGGGGGGGGCTGTACAGGTAATCAAGGCACTGATCATCAGTGCCCTGATTACAGTGCAGCCCCAGCAGTGCCCAGCATGTGATGCCAGTCTGTGCCCATGAGTGGCACCAATCAGTACCCATCAGTGACACCAATCAGTGCTGCCTTTCAGTGCCCATTAGTGCCTGCTCATCAGTGCAACCCATCAGTGCTCATCAGTACTGCCCATCAGTGCCCATCAGTGACACCAATCAGTGCTGCCTTTCAGTGCTTATCAGCGCTTGCTTATCAGTGCTGCCTATCACTGCCCATCAGTGCCACCTATCAGTGCTCATCAGTGCCACATAATTAAAATTAAACGTAATGTTTAGTTCAACTTCGCCCCTATGCTGGAGGGAATGTGGAGATGGAGCTACACACGGGCACATATGGTGGTTTTGCCCTAAGATCCGCACATTTTAGGGGGAAGTGGCAAAGGTGATCTCTCTGATATTGGGGCGAGCAATTAGACCTGAACCATTGACTTTTTTTATTTCATTGTACAAACAAAACAACAGACCAATATAGGATGTCTATGACTCCATATTTGTTTACTGCTTGTAAATCTCGGATCCCACTATATTGGGGAAAACACCTAATACCTACCTACTATCTCACAGTGGCTACGAAGGGTTGGCGAGCTTTGTTTAACGGAAGAAAGAACTTGCACAAATAAAGGGCTGACCAGGAAATATCTTGAGACGTGGGCAAAATTATTTGAATTTAAGAATAATAAGCTATATTATTAAATAATTTCAGACTTTCAAAGTGAGTCAGAATACGATTAATTAATTAATCCTGAATATTATTAAATTCATTTTAGTGTTTCTGCATCCTCCCTACAGCTTTACCTCTAGATTTGTCCTAGGTCCCCTCCTATCTCCCTCTTTTTTTTTTTCAATTATATTTTTGGGATTCTTAATTTTGTTTTTCTTTCTTTTATGTTTTCTTTTTTGTTGTTCCCGCCCTACCCCTTTACTTTGCTAGTAGAGAGGATGGGAATAAACACGTTAACATGATAAATTACATGATATTCAAGATATTGTCTGGAATTTTTTAAAAGTAAGTAAAATTAAATATAAAAAATAAATAAAAAATCAGTGCCACATATCAGTGCCGCATATCAGTGCCACCTCATCAGTGCCACCTCATCAGCGCCGCCTCATTAGTGAAGGAGGAAAATTACTTATTTACAACATTTTCTGACAGAACCAAAGAAAACAAATTTTTTTTTTTTCAAAAATCTTTAAACTTTTTTAATTTGTTTTTGGCAAAAAATAAAAATCCCAGCAGTGATTAAATACCACTAAATGAAAGCTCTATTTGTGTTAAAAAAAATGATAAAAATGTAATTTGGCTACAGCGTCAGAAGGCTGAGCAACTGTGGACTCTATAACCTTCCTACAGACTAAATAATATGCACTGATTTAGGTTATTTTCACTGAAAAAATGTAGCAGAATACACTTTAGCCTAAATTTATGGAGAAAGATGATTTATTTGCAAAATTTTATAGCAGGAATGAAGAAAAACATATATTTTTTTTAATTTTCAGGATTTCTTCCTTTATTTAGCAAAAATAAAAAATCCAGTGGCCATTAAAGCGGAGCTCCACCCTAAAGTTGAACTTCCGCTTATCGGATTCCCCTCCCCCCCTCCGGTGCCACTATTGGCACCTTTTCGGGGGGAAGGGGGGTGCAGATACCTGTATAAATACAGGTATCTGCACCCACTTCCGGGACTAGCTGCCCGCCCCTATCCGAGGATGCCCGCCCATATCCGAGGGACGAGGGTTCCCATTGTGTCTTGGGAAACACACAGTTCCCAGGACACAGTGGGGACCAATAAAGATGCGCAGCGCGACTCGCGCATGCACAGTAGGGAACCGGGCAGTGAAGCCGCAAGCTTTACTTCCTGATTCCCTGACAGAGAATGGCGGCGGGGCAGCCGAGAGACGAGAGACGAGCGATCGCTCATCATCTTCTGCCAACACCGCTGGAACCTGGAACAGGTAAGTGTCCATTTAATAAAAGTCAGCAGCTGCAGTATTTGTAGCTGCTGACTTTAAAAAAAAAAAAAAAAATCGGGTTGACCTCCTCTTTAAATGCCACCAAAAGAAAGCTCAATTTGTGTAAAAAAAATTATAAGAATTTCATGTGGGTACATGACCGCGCAATTGTCATTCAAAGTGTGGCAGCGCTGAAAGCTGAAAATTGTCCTGAGCAGGAAGGGGGTGAAAGGGTCCGGTATTGAAGCGGTTAAGTATGCCCAGGAGAGCCCAGTAAGCACTAAATTGTTTTGTAAAAATACAACATTTTTATTCAAAATATACATTAAAAAGTTATAACATATACTGTACAACACACAAGTAAAATATACACATAATACAGAGCTTAGATATACGTGATCCATAGTAGGCTGGTCTACGCGTTTCACGGGAGAGCCCGCTTCTTCAGGACCGAGTAGATTGAATATCACAGAAAGCTCTGATTAAATATATCTAATAAGAAAAACAAAACACAGCTATAGCGCAGAAAATGTACAAATGTACGAATATCTACACAATTGCAACATTCATTATTATGAATGGTCTACTCTGGAAAAATAGTAGACATGTGCAGTTCGTTTAGTTTCCAATTATTATTCGGACAAATTTTTCATTATTCTGAGTTTCGGATATATCCGAATACCGAATTACAATATAAACAAATTTTACTGAATGCTCCAAATAACGAAACTAAATTTTTCCGAATTTCGGAAATTCGGACTGAAATTCTAATCGAATGTTACATCGAACTCCAGTCGAAATTTTAATTGAACACATATTTTTTTAAATCAAAGACTGTGTGTGTTATTAGAGTACCATTTAGAAATAATGCTGTTTTTGTTAAGGCAAAGGTAATTTAACCGCTTAAGGACCGCCTCCTGCACATATACGTCGGCAGAATGGCATGGCTGGGCACATCAACGTACAGGTACGTTGTCCATTAAGAGCCCAGCCGTGGGTCTGAGCTCCATGACCGTGGCCGCGGGACCCGCGGACCCGATCGCCGCTGGTGTCCCGCGATCGGGTCACAGAGCTGAAGAGTGGGGAAAGGTATGTGTAAACAAACATCTCCCCGTGCTTCCTAGTGAGACTGACACTGATCGTCTGTTCCCTGTCATAGGGAAAGACGATCAGTGATGTCACATGCCAAGCCACGCCCCCTACAGTAAAAAAACACACAGGGCATACTTAACCCCTCCCCGCCCCCTAGTGGTTAACTCCTTCACTGCCAGTGTCATTTACACAGGAATCAGTGCATTTAAATAGCACTGATTGCTGTATAAAATGACAATGGTCCCAAAAATGTGTAAAAAATGTCCGATGTGTCCGCCATAATGTCGCAGTCACAATAAAAATCGCTGATCGCCGCCATTACTAGTAAAAAAAAATATTAATAAAAATGCTATAAAACTATCCCCTATTTTGTAAACGCTATAACTTTTGCTCAAACCAATCAATAATCGCTAATTGCGATTTTTTTACCAAAAATATGTAGAAGAATACGTATCGACCTAAACTGAGGAAAACATTTTTTTTTTTATATATTTTTTGGGGATATTTATTATAGCAAAAAGTAAAAAATATTGTGTTTTTTTCAAAATTGTCGCTCTATTTTTTGTTTATAGCGCAAAAAATTAAAACCGCAGAGGCGATCAAATACCACCAAAATAAAGCTCTATTTGTGGGAAAAAAGGACGCCAATTTTGTTTGGGAGCCACATCGCACGACCGCGCAATTGTCAGTTAACCACTTTCAGACCGGACCAATTTGCAGCCAAAGGACCAGGCCCCTTTTTGCGATTCGGCACTGCGTCGCTTTAACTGACAATTGCGCGGTCATGCGATGTGGCTCCCAAACAAAATTGACGTCCTTTTTTTCCCCGCAAATAGAGCTTTCTTTTGGTGGTATTTGATCGCCCCTGCGGTTTTTATTTTTTGCGCTATAAACAAAAAAAGAGCGACAATTTAAAAAAAAAACGCATTCTTTTTTATTTTGTGCTATAATAAATATCCCCCAAAAATATCTAAAAAAACATTTTTTTTCCTCAGTTTAGGCCGATACGTATTCTTCTACACATTTTTGGTAAAAAAAATCGCAATAAGCGATTATTGATTGGTTTGCGCAGAAGTTATAGCGTTTACAAGATAGGGGATAGTTTTATAGCATTTTTATTAATAATTTTTTTTTTATTAGTAATGGGGGCTATCAGCGATTTTTATTGTGACTGCGACATTATGGCGGACACATCGGACATTTTTGACACATTTTTGGGACCATTGTCATTTATAGAGCAATCAATGCTATTTAAATGCATTGATTCCTGTATAAATGACACTGGCAGTGAAAGGGGTTAACCACAAGGGGCAGTGTAGGGGTTAAGTATGCCTAGGGGTGTGTTGCTTACTGTGGGGGGCGTGGCTGTCAGCTAGTGAATGCTGATCTCCGCTGTTTATTTCCGCATTTCCCCGTTCAGACGATCGCTGGTGTCCATGCGGCGATCGAGTCCGCGGGACCCGCGACCGGCCTCACGGGGGTCCCGACCAGCGCACAGACGGCATTAAGGAGGGACTTATATATACGCCCTCCTGCCTGTCCGTGGCATTCTGCCGACGTATATCGTCGTGTGCCGGTCGGAAACCGGTTAAAGCGACGCAGTGCCGGATCGCAAAAAGTGGCCTGGTCCTTTGGCTGCTAATTGGTCCGGGGCTTAAGTGGTTAAAGAGCCATTGTAATCATTTGGTGAAGATTTTTTTTGTTCACTTTGCCACATTCGAATTGAAAAAAAAAAGTTTTTGATTTGAGCGTTTTTTAAATTTCTCGATTCGAACGTTTCGAATTGAAAACAAATCGGTAAATTCGAAGAAAAATTTAAAAAAGATATGAAACGAATCCTGAATACGAATCCTGAATATGAATTGAACTAATCAACAATTCGAATTGCAAAGAATCGCATGCGATTTGAACAGGAATGCGGTGTGATTCGTGTCCAAATCGCATGCAATTTTGCCCCCCTGCTCCTGTGCGTGTGCATAGAAAGGGATTAAAGCGCCATCAAGTGGGACAGTTTAAAAAATGTTAGAACTCACAGTACATATCTGGCCACATGCAGAATAATGTACACTACATAGGTGTCCTGGTCCACCGATGATAGCAAATCAGGGCTGGGGGAGAAGTTCTGGGCACCCCCGCGGGTATAGGGTGGAAAGGATGTCAGTTTTGGGGCAGATCGCCTCTACATCTCCTCCAGCCCTGTGAGCACCTAAAGCGGGCACCGATTTGCTGTCATCGGCGGACTGGGACACCTACAGTATATAGATTATTTTGCAAGTGGTCAGATTTGTACTGTGAGTGCTAACATTTTTTAAACTGCCCACTAGATGGCGCTTTAATCCATTTCTATACACACACACACACACAGGTGTGGTGGGGGAAACGCATTTGATTCGGACAGGAATCGCACCACATCCCTGTTCAAATCACATTCGATTCTTTGCAGTGCGATTTGCGCCCCTTTCATTTTGTATTGATGCAAATCGCACCGCAAAGTATCGGTTTCGGTATCGGCAGCATTTTGGCGAATACTGGTATCAGCACCAGTATCGATATCAGTGCATAATATAATAATAATAGTAATACAATAATAGATGGGGTAGCGCCAAGTAAATACATACCAAACATGTAAAGCTTTAAAATTTTGTGTGCAAAAAAAAATTTTCGCCCCAAATTTTCATTAGGTGACACTTTTAAAGCCTTTACAGGATATCAGTTTAGCGTTAACCATGATGAAAGATAGATGAATGTTCTTTCTGTGTAGGGCATTGTGCAAAGGAATAATTATCTACTGATTTATAAATGAAGGGGTTAAAGTAGACATGCTCTGTTTAAGATGCCACTTTATGCATTGACATGCCTCCATAGACCCAGTCTGTCTGGTCTGTATGAGCACCTGCTGACTTGGCACCATCCACAGGCAGCTTAACTTCAATAAGACACGGAGGGGTCGATTTACTAAAACTGGAGAGTGGGAAATCTGGTGCAACTGTGCATGGCAGCAGAGGTGTAACTAGAACCTTCAGGGCGCTGGTGCAAGAAACCATGAAGGGCCCCCCTTCCATTATCCAAGCCCAGTTCTGGAAGGGCGTCCATGGACATCCTCCCAGAACCCTGTCTCACTCCTACATGCCCCCTGGTGCGAGCATCCAGCCCATCCAGCACACCTTAGGACACAGCTGATCACAGTAAAGGGCCAATTACAGCGGCCCTTTACCATGTGATCAGCTGACCACATGTGAACAGACTTGACAGTTATCATGGGTGGAAAGCAGAGCCATTACAGGCAAGACTGTCATTACATTTTTTTACACTAAAAAGCAGTGTCACCTATCAGTGCTCATCAATGCCGCCTATCAGTGCCCATCAGTGCTGCCTAGAAGTGCCACCTATCAGTGCTCATTAATGCTGCCTATCAATGCCCATTAGTGCCACCTATCAGTGCTCATCAATGCTGCCTATCAGTGCCTACAAGTGCCACCTATCAGTGCTCATTAATGCTGCCTATCAGTGCCCATTAGTGCCACTTATCAGTGCTCATCAATGCTGCCTATCAGTGCTGCCTATCAGTGCCACCTATCAGTGCCCATCAATGCCACTTATCAGTGCCCATCAGTGCCATCTATCAGTGCTGCCTATCAGTGACGTCTATCAGTGCTCATCAATGCCGCCAATCAGTGCCCATCAGTGCCACATATTAGTGCTCATCAATGTTGCCTATCAGTACCCATCAGTGCCACCTATCAGTGTCCATCAATGCCACTTATCAGTGCCCATCAGTGCTGCCTATTAGTGCCACCTATCAGTGTTCATTAATGTCACCTATCAGTGCCCATCAATGCAGCCTTTTAGTGCAGCCCATCAGTGCCATCTATCAGTGCTGCCTATCAGTGACGTCTATCAGTGCCTCCTCAGCAGGACTCTGAGCAGAGACTGTCTCTCTCATACAGCCCTGAGCCTGCACTGACAGTTTCCCCTTCCTCGCATGGATGGGAGAGGAGAGAGAGGATCTGCTCCTTCTCCTCCTGCCCTTCTCCTCTTGTGTGTGCACTGTGGGAAGTGGGAAGTCCAGCAGCTGAATGATCAAATTCCCACTTCCCACGGGGGACACATGAGGAGAAGGAGCAGATCGGCTCTCTCCTCTCCCATCCGTGCAAAGGAGGGGGAGGGGGAACTGTCAGTGCAGGCCCTGGGCTGTATGAGAGAGACAGTCACAGCTCAGAGTCCTGCGGCAAGAAACCCCCACTGGGCCCCCCCCCCCCCGACAGTGGCGAAGCGCCAGGTCCCGGTCGCAAGTGACCTTTGCGACCTTGGTAGTTCCGCCAATTCATGGTGGTATCCAATCAGCTTTTAACTTAAGTTTGTTCAATAAAGCTTTGACAAAAATAAAATGTTGAAGCTGATTGGTTTCTACTACGACTATATCTACTACTACTACTAATATTATTAAAAATTATAATAATGACAATAATAATAATACAATAAAAATAAGATACCTGTTTCTGGAGCGCCAGTATCCGATGTGCTTCGACACCTGAAGGTAAGTAATCTGGTTCTCAAATAACTTCAAAGCAGAGGTCAAATGCTAATTAAAAAAGAGAGGCCTTTGGGCCTCGGGTATGACAGGGAGATGTGCGGCGAAATGAAGATCGGGACTCGTATAATTAAACTTTTGAGATGAAACACATTGTCACAGAATTTATTTAATTAGAACAAGGAAATTCCTCAATGACTGGTTCCTGTCAGAAGCGGACACGTGTGGTCACTTCGTTCTGTGAAAAGCGCAATAAAATAACTACTAGGAACATTTTTGTATCTGAGAATTCTATTTAAAAACATTCTTTTTTTCATCCTAAAATCAAAACTCATTATTTTTTAGTGGAAAGAGAAATATTTCCCATGAATCTCCTAACACAAGAAGTTCATGGGAGATGGGGATTTTAATGTGCCCAAATGCTAATAATTATTCAAAATTGGTCCATAAAAAAAAATCGGTATACATAAAATCTAAAAATCATAGAGAAAACAAAATCCTCTAAAAAAAGTGTCCTATGTTTAACATTATTAACATAGAGTACATAAAGTTAACACATCGGGATGAATCCCAGAGGATGTATGGGTCTGGATTGACGTGTTTCACCCAAAATAAGGGCTTCTTCAGGATCCACTTCTCAAGCATTTGTTACAAAAGAGAACAGAAGCTGATAACAAAAAATAGACTATCAGTACAGAAAATCAATATATATAAAAATATATTTATATATATATATATATATATATATATATATATATATATATAAATACATTATTATTTACTTCCTTTTTTAACTTTTAATTTATTTCTATATATTTTAATATAATATTTCTTATATACTCTCTCTCTCTCTCTATATATATATATATATATATATATATATATATATATATAGATATCTATATATATGTTTTGTATTGATTTTCTTTCTTGAAAACAATAAAGATATTTATGAAAATAAATAAATAAATAAAAACATAAAATAATAATATAAAAAAAAATAGTTAATAGTACAGGGACTACTTTGAAGTCGGCACAACTTGAAGTCACACATACAGTATCTCACTAAAGTGAGTACACCCCTCACATTTTTGTAAGTATTTCCTTTTATCTTTTCATGTGACAACGCTGAAGAAATTACACTTTGCTACAATGTAAAGTAGTGAGTGTACAGCTTGTATAACCGTGTAAATTTGCCGTCCCCTCAAAATAACTCAACACACAGCCATTAATGTCTAAACCGCTGGCAACAAAAGTGAGTACACCCCTAAGTGAAAATGTCCAAATTGCGCCCAATTAGCCATTTTCCCTCCCCGGTGTCATGTGACTCATTAGTGTTACAAGGTCTCAGGTGTGAATGGGGAGCAGGTGTGTTAAATTTGGTGTTATCGCTCTCACTCTCTCATACTGGTCACTGGAAGTTCAACATGGCACCTCATGGCAAAGAACTCTCTGAGGATCTGAAAAAAATAATTGTTGCTCTACATAAAGATGTGAAAATTTCCAAATTGGGCCCAAAGTGTCAATATTTTGTGTGGCCACCATTATTTTCCAGCACTGCCTCAACCCTCTTGGGCATGGAGGTCACCAGAGCTTCACAGGTTGCCACTGGAGTCCTCTTCCCCTCCTCCATTACGACATCACGGAGCTGGTGGATGTTAGAGACCTTGCGCTCTTTCACCTTCTGTTTGAGGATGCCCCACAGATGCTCAATAGGGTTTAGGTCTGGAGACATGCTTGGCCAGTCCATCACCTTTACCCTCAGCTTCTTTAGCAAGGCAGTGGTCGTCTTGGAGGTGTGTTTGGGGTACTTATCATGTTGGAATACTGCCCTGCGGCCCAGTCTCTGAAGGGAGGGGATCATGCTCTGCTTCAGTATGTCACAGTACATGTTGGCATTCATGGTTCCCTCAATGATCTGTAGCCCCCCAGTGTCGGCAGCACTCATGCAGCCCCAGACCATGACACTCCCACCACCATGCTTGACTGTAGACAAGACACACTTGTCTTTGTCCTCCTCACCTGGTTGCCCCCACACACGCTTGACACCATCTGACACCAAATACGTTTATCTTGGTCTCATCAGACCACAGGACATGGTTCCAGTAATCCATGTCCTTAGTCTGCTTGTCTTAAGCAAACTGTTTGTGGGATTTCTTGTGCATCATCTTTAGAAGAGGCTTCCTTCTGGGACGACAGCCATGCAGACCAATTTGATGCAGTGTGCGGCGTATGGTCTGAGCACTGACAGGCTGACCCCCCACCCCTTCAACCTTTGCAGCAATGCTGGCAGCACTCATATGTCTATTTCCCAAAGACAACCTCTGGATATGACGCTGAGCACGTGACCTCAACTTCTTTGGTGGACCATGGCGAGGCCTGTTCTGAGTGGAACCTGTCCTGTTAAACCGCTGTATGGTATTGGCCACCGTGCTGCAGCTCAGTATCAGGGTCTTGGCAATCTTCTTATAGCCTAGGCCATCTTTATGTAGAGCAACAATTATTTTATGTAGAGAAACAATTATTTTTTTCAGATCCTCAGAGAGTTCTTTGGCATGAGGTGCCATGTTGAACTTCCAGTGACCAGTATGAGAGAGTGAGAGCGATAACACCAAATTTAACACACCTGCTCCCCATTCACACCTGAGACCTTGTAACACTTGTTGTAACACTAACGAGTCACATGACACCGGGGAGGGAAAATGGCTAATTGGGCCCAATTTGGACATTTTTACTTAGGGGGTGTACTCACTTTTGTTGCCAGTGGTTTAGACATTAATGGCTGTGTGTTGAGTTATTTTGAGGGGACAGCAAATTTACACTGTTATACAAGCTGTACACTCACTACTTTACATTGTACATTGTACTCACTTTTGTGAGATACTGTATTGCCGCGTACACACGAAGGGACTATCCCGCGGGATTATCCGCTGGACCGAAGTCCAGCGGATAATCCCCTCGTGTGTGGGCGCCGGCGGACTTTTTTTGGCCAAAGTACGGCGGACTAAAGTTTCAGGTTTTGTTCTCAAATTATCCGCTGGACTTGGCAGTCCAGCGGATAATCCGGTCGTGTGTAGTATGGTCCGGCGTACCAAAAAGGACGCATGCTCAGTAGCTATTATGTCACGGACTCGCTCGGTCTGGTAAAACTAGCCTTCGTTTTGAAGCTCGCACAATCGTCACGCTGCTGAATTTTTTTTTTTTTTTTTTTTTCTGACAGCGGGATTTGTATGTTATCGTACTTGAAGAATGATTTTGCCTTGCTGCTTGTATATTCACGCAGAGTACTCCCGAACGTTTTTTCTTCAGCATTCTTTAGTGAAGTTATATATTTGTATATATATATATATATATATATATCTATATCTATATCTCTATCTCTCTCTATATATATATATATATATATATATATATATATATATATAGATATAGATATAGATATAGATATAGATATAGATATAGATATCCAAATCACCAAATGAAAAATATATCTATATTTCTCAATAAGCCCAAAAAAATATATATCGATATCTACATATATATATATATTAATATATATAGATATATAGATCTATACGTGTATAAAAATATATATATATATATATATATATATATATATATATATATATATATATATATATATATATATATATATATATATATTATATATGTACATATATCTCTATATAGATATTTTTTATTATTTGTTGGTTATCAAAAGGATTAGTTATTACACATGATACAATTGTGGAGTCAGCAGAGCTTGCCCTTAATTCAGATCTTAACCCTCACCTTTCCAGCGACTGCACTTGCAGTTCCATTGAAGTTGCACTTTACACTTGTATTGTCAAATGAATGTTTAGACATGTACCTGCCTACTCCTAAAGAAACTATGTTTTTGAATAACAAGCACGTATATCATTATTTGATGAAAATTAAATGACCATTTATTCTGGTTAAAACAAACAAGGCAAAACAAAATAGGAAGGCAACACTGGAGCCACTTGTAGATTTTGTGAAGACTTTTTGCCCCAACGGCAGACACCAAGTTTGTGAAGCCAAAAATTAAGCTTGGGCACATTTCATCCAATATAGGGAGCACAAGAAGATTGACCAGGAATCAGACAGACCAGGAACAGCAGCAGATGACATCTATGTCCCCAAGCTGTGGCACTACAACAGCCTGTGTCTTCTGTGAGACCAGACTGAAGCCAGGCAATCACTTCCGACTCTTCCCACCACGCTGCCCTGCACTCTTCCCTGCAGTCTTCCCTGCACGCTTCCTTGGAGGCTGACTTGTGGTAGGAGGAGGAGTAGGAGGAGGAGGAGGAGGAGAAGAAGGAAGACGAGGAGGAGGAGAAGTTGGTGTCGGCCCTTCATGGGTCAGGCGGGTGGATTCTCGTAATTCACCCCTCAAACTCCCCCTAATTGCCTCAGAAATGAGGCCCTCACACAGGTGCCGTTGGCCCCTCTCCATTTCCAGCAACCTGCTGGACACGTAGCTGGCATAGGCCTCTTCTGGAAGGGGGGGTTTGTCGAGAATTGCACTCGCCTTCCGAATCAGTTGGAGTGATTCCTCCTCAACAATGGTCATCCTCCTGGGCCTTCTTGGGGGTAAGGGCAGGGGTGGAGGTAGACTTCTTAATTGGGTCTGGCTGTCACTCTGGCTCGTGCTGGGCCCAGCCACCTCCTGGCTCTCGCTGGTCATGTCCTCCTCCTCCATACCACTTGTCCCGGCATCATCCTGGGTCAGCTCATCCTGTGTGCAAATAAAAACAAAAATCAAACACCTGTTTTGTGGTTTCTGGCCTCCTCAATCATCCAATTGTAAACTTAGGAACGAGCATCTAAATTTTCCAAAAGATCCAAAAGGGCTTTTTTTGCCACTACTGGATGTATGTATACACTATATATGTCTCGATATGTTGCACCAACACTTTTTAGAAGTGTGCTGAATTTTTGTCAGTTTTTTTCACAATTCTGAGTTCAGGGTGTTAATTGTTTCACATTTTAACGTTTACAGCATTAATATTCACACAATCACAATTTAGGCTACTAAATATATACCTGGCTCCAGCTGGGCGCATCAGCCTGCTCCAAGGTGGAGGGGTCTTCTCCTTCCGTGGAAGCCTCAGCTGGGGTGGAGGGAAGAGTGGAGGGAAGAGTGGAGGGAAGGGTGGAGGGAAGAGTGGAGGGAAGAGTGGAGGGAAGGGTGGAGGGAAGAGTGGACAGTGATTGCCTGGGTTCCATCTGGTCACCTATAAAAGTCAGTTGGTTGTAGTACCACAGCTTGGGTACATAAACATTCTCTGCTGCTGCTCCTGATCTGACTGATTCCTCAATCTTCTTGCGCTCCCGCTTGTACATGTGCCTTAAACTTGCAATTCTGGCTTCCACAAACTTGGTGTTTGCGTTGGGGACTTGAGTCTTCACAAAAGCCACAAGTGGCCCCAGTGTTGCCTTCCGGACATCCCTATTGCCATATAAAGGGTTCTTGAGCTGCCACAGGTTGGTATTTTTTCTGTACAGGGCAATGAATTCGGACATGAACTGCTGGTCCTTGAATGGATTCAACTGGGGTGCTGACATGTTTGTTTCTGTTTTGTTAGTAATGGCAATACAAAAGACCAAAAACACAAATGTTACTTAAAACGCACAACCAGTTTTTCTTACCAAACATTACACAACACACCCACACACAGGCAGCAACCCCTACACACAGGCAGCAACCCCTACACACAGGCAGCAACACATCCACACAGGCAGCAACCCCTACACACAGGCAGCAACCCCTACACACAGGCAGCAACCCCTACACACAGGCAGCAACACATCCACACAGGCAGCAACCCCTACACACAGGCAGCAACCCCTACACACAGGCAGCAACCCCTACACACAGGCAGCAACCCCTACACACAGGCAGCAACACATCCACACAGGCAGCAACCCCTACACACAGGCAGCAACCCCTACACACAGGCAGCAACCCCTACACACAGGCAGCAACCCCTACACACAGGCAGCAACCCCTACACACAGGCAGCAACACACACATATCCTTAAAAAATGCTGGCCCAAAACCCAAAAAAAACACAGTAATGCATCCTAGAAAACACTTACCTTCGTACAGACCGCTCGCTACTTCCGTTCGGGAACACGTGGGCCCCTCAAACAGCCTTATATACACTGCGCACGCGTCGAAGTCCGCCTGCGTCCTCCGCGTCGCCCGCCCATGACGTTCCTCCTGACGAGTATTCCCGCCCCGCTTCCCCTCGTTGCATTGTTGGTGAATAAATTCATGAATATGGCGGACACATTCTCAGCCAGTAGCGCGGAGGAAAGCCAAGAAGCCAACACATCTGCATCCAGCAGCAGATATAAGGCCACCAATATGGCCTTTGAAGAGATGGTGGAGATGGTGGACATCCTCCAAAGGGAAGATTACGACGGGGAAAATGGCCCGTACCCTCGACCCAACTTGCGCAAGGACAAGATTCTCACTACAATCGTCAGCACCCTGGAGCATAAATTCGGCGTACGAAGGGGCAAGGATCAACTGCGCAAGCGATGGTCCGACATCAAATCCAGGGAGCACGATCAGTACAGGAGAATTCGAAAAGCCATCAAAAAAAGTAAGTCAAGCACGTGCGCTACTATGGTTATACTTGATATGTCTAATCTTGCGCAGATGTAATTACCATTCGTCCGTGAAACTTGCGCAGATGTTATTACCATTTGTCCGTGAAACTTGCGCAGATGTAATTACCATTCGTACCTGAAACTTGCACAGATGTTATTACCATTCGTCCGTGAAACTTGCGCAGATGTAATTACCATTCGTACCTGAAACTTGCGCAGATGTTATTACCATTCGTACCTGAAACTTGCGCAGATGTAATTACCATTCGTCCGTGAAACTTGCGCAGATGTAATTACCATTCGTACCTGAAACTTGCGCAGATGTTATTACCATTCGTCCGTGAAACTTGCGCAGATGTAATTACCATTCGTACCTGAAACTTGCGCAGATGTTATTACCATTCGTCCGTGAAACTTGCGCAGATGTAATTACCATTCGTACCTGAAACTTGCGCAGATGTAATTACCATTCGTACCTGAAACTTGCGCAGATGTAATTACCATTCGTACCTGAAACTTGCGCAGATGTTATTACCATTCGTCCGTGAAACTTGCGCAGATGTAATTACCATTCGTACCTGAAACTTGCGCAGATGTAATTACCATTCGTCCGTGAAACTTGCGCAGATGTAATTACCATTCGTACCTGAAACTTGCGCAGATGTAATTACCATTCGTACCTGAAACTTGCGCAGATGTAATTACCATTCGTACCTGAAACTTGCGCAGATGTAATTACCATTCGTACCTGAAACTTGCGCAGATGTAATTACCATTCGTCCGTGAAACTTGCGCAGATGTAATTACCATTCGTACCTGAAACTTGCGCAGATGTAATTACCATTCGTACCTGAAACTTGCGCAGATGTAATTACCATTCGTACCTGAAACTTGCGCATATTTGATGAAAGTTCCGTTTGTCTTCATAACGTTTATTGAGTTTACCTGGCTTTGGGTTGTTGGAGTTGTAAGGTTGTTTATTATTGTCACTATCTATACAATTACTGCTGTAGTAAGGGTTTTAGGGGTAACTTACACAGGGACTCCAGAGGCTGTTTTGGGGGGGGGGGATAAATATGTTAAGCAGGGTCTCATGCTCACAATTCCCAAAAAATGCTCATCATCTATAAATACTGTAGGTGGTGACTTTTCAAAGAAGTACACTCACCTGTCCCTTGGATGGTGCAGCTACAATCTCTGATCTTGCAATCATGAAATTAATGTTTGCGGCTTCACTTCCCGGGTCACTATTGGGCATGCGCCAGTTGCGCAATGCAATAGGACTGGTCCGCGCGAGCTCGGGGACCCCTGTGTGTCCCAGCAGACAGCACGGTGGGACGGGATGTGGCGTATACTTCTGTGGGAGTCTAGGGCCGGATGTGTGTGCAAATACCTGCCTTACACAGGTATCTGCAACCCATCCCCCCTAAAAGGTTCAAAATAAGACACCACAGGGGTGCAGGGATCCAATGAGCGGAAGTTCAAATTTAGGGTTGAAGGGCGGTTTAAGTATTGGAGTTTCATTAGATAGACATTTCAATTCTGTCTTCAAGTAGTATCTTCTAACAAACTGCTAATAATTGGCAAGACTTTTAAACAATGTTTACTAATCCTATTTTGGCACTCAAATATCAGTGTGATTCAAAGTGTACCTTTTTGTGTTCCATTACCATAGGGGGCAAAAGACTCAGACGTCAGTCCGAACCTACGAGGACCTCCCGGCATCACCAGACTAATTGGGCAGTTAGCCCAAGCCCACGCGTGGATGTGGCGGAACAGGTCGTTGAAGTGGATCAAATCTGCACCCCACCAAGTGAGTGTCTCAGAACACAGATTGAGCTAATTAATTAAGGTCTGCATGTTTTTGACACTTTTTTTCTTGTGTTTTATCTACCCAACTTTTAGGTGATGCTGATCTGTTTGTGGAAGGACAAGCTGCGGAGCCATTTTCCACTGACAGTGCCCACAGGCTTATTGGCCAGATCATGGCCTGGAATCTGCAGCTGGAAAATATGCAGAAGGAGATGGCCACCATGCAGCAGGGAATGAAGGACATGATTGATGTTTTGGGGAGAATCTAAAGACCCCTTTTACATTTCTTAACATCAATCATGTCCTTCATTCCCCTTTTGATGCGCTGTTTTACTAATTTTAGAGGCCAAATTTTTAATATGCACACGGTATGTCAACATGTGCTATGTGCCATCAGGGGATCTCAATGGACGCATTTGGTGTTTGCAACCCCTAATGCTAGTAGGTGAGAGGGAAGGGGTTTCACACACAAAACACGTCCATTGATTCCCCATGATGGAACATAGCACATGTTGACATTACCCATTTTCCAGTTAAATTAGTGTGCATATTCAAAATTTGGCTTCTACTGTTCATGGGTTACCTGTTGAACTTTGTAAGTTCTGGACTTTTACATTGTGTAAATAATTTCAAATGCTAAGCCTAAATTTTTTAACATTTTTAAACATGTTTTTATGTTTGTTTTAAAAAATCAATCACAAAAAAAAAAACAAAATATGTTGTGAGAAAAACACCAAAAAAATGTAAAAAAGATAACATCAAAAAAAAAAAAAAAATCTTGTTCAAAAAAATAAAATAAAAAAAATTAACCAAAAATACCAAAACAAAAAAAAAAAAAAAAAAAAATAAAAAAATAAAAAACCAAAAAAAAAAAAAAAAATAAGTTTTGGATGTGCACTATAATAAAAAAAATAATGTTTGCACAAATTCAAAAATGTGTGGCTTCTTCTTTTTAAATACTACCAGTTTCACAAAAACATGTTGTGGTTCATTGACAAAGGGGCTTATTTACTAAACGCTAAACAAGTTTGCCACTATTAAGATGTGCACTAGGACAACATATAAAACAGGCCAAATTAAAAGCAAAACAATACGAAACTACCAATATTTCAAACATAAATAACTGTATTTATTCTTTGTAAATCAAAAAGATGGTTTAAGGGTCTGCTGCCATTTCAATGGCCCCCCTACCATTAAAATACTGTAAATAAAGGTCCCGCACTTGCTGGGCTGATTGTGGTGCCGAACCAAGAGGGCGATTATCCAGCCCTGTCATGTTGCCTTCCACTCCGGCCTCAGGGCCAATTGGTAAGGAGTATGTTCCTGAATGTTTGCGTAAATAATTGTGCATGACACAGCATGCAAGAATAATAGTATTCAGTTTGTACTCTGCCAGATGTAGGGATGTAAGGAGCAATCTGAAACGGTTGGCCATAATACCAAAGGCATTTTCCACCACCCTTCTTGCTCTGGCCAACCGATAATTAAAAATCCTCCTCTCAGGGGTGAGGGATCGTTGGGGAAATGGCCTCATCAGATGGTCACCCAGACCGAACGCCTCGTCGGCAATGAAGACGAAGGTGAGTCCCTCCACATTATCTTCATCTGGTGGCAGCTCCAGCCCACCAGTCTGGAGACGATGACCGAACTCCGTGTGGTTGAAGACTCCTCCGTCCGACATCCGGCCGTTTTTCCCCACATCCACATACAGAAAGTCATATTGTGCCGACACCACCGCCATCAACACGATACTATGGAACCCCTTATAATTCCAATAGTATGACCCCGAATGGGGTGGGGGCACAATTCGCACATGCTTCCCGTCAATCGCCCCTCCGCAGTTGGGAAAGTCCCAACGGGCAGCAAACTGGGAAGCCACAGTCTGCCATTCCTGTGGCGTGGAGGGACACTGTGAAGTCAAACAGAAAGATACAATTTAAATTATAAACCAGGCAAAACACCAAACTAAATGCAACAAATTAACAAACAATTTGGAAGAACATATGTATTTATTTTGTAAATCCTTGAAATAAAGCCAAAAGATTAAGGATAAAAGGGACAAATCTCTGATTGATGACCCCTCTGATGGACCAGAGAAGATAATAATGGGGATGTGGGTGGGGAGTAAATAATTGTAAGGTCACACAATACACATGCAATTAATTAAAGGTGTGTGTGGGGGGGGGGGGGATAATTACAAGCTGACCAAAACCACATGCTATTAATTATCAGGGGGGTGTGGGGGTGGGGATAATTACAAGCTGACCAAAACCACATGCTATTAATTATCAGGGGGTGTGGGGGTGTGGGGGTGGGGATAATTACAAGCTGACCAAAACCACATGCTATTAATTATCAGGGGGTGTGGGGGTGGGGATAATTACAAGCTGACCAAAACCACATGCTATTAATTATCAGGGGTGTGGGGGTGTGGGGTGGGGATGCTGGGGGGGGTGTGGGGGGGGGATAATTACAAGCTGACCAAAACCACATGCTATTAATTATCAGGGGGTGTGGGGGTGGTGGGGGGATAATTACAAGCTGACCAAAACCACATGCTATTAATTATCAGGGGGTGTGGGGGTGGGGGGTGGGGATAATTACAAGCTGACCAAAACCACATGCTATTAATTATCAGGGGGTGTGGGGGTGTGGGGGGGGGATAATTACAAGCTGACCAAAACCACATGCTATTAATTATCAGGGGGTGTGGGGGTGTGGGGGGGGGATAATTACAAGCTGACCAAAACCACATGCTATTAATTATCAGGGGGAGGGGGTGTGGGGGTGGATGGGGGTAGGGGGATGGGGTGGGGGGGTAGGAGGGTGGTGGGGGGGGGGGGGATTAATTACAAGCTGACCAAAACCACATGCTATTAATTATCAAGGGGTGTGGGGGGGGGGGATAATTACAAGCTGACCAAAACCACATGCTATTAATTATCAGGGGGGGTGGGGGGGTGGGGGTGGGATAATTACAAGCTGACCAAAACCACATGCTATTAATTATCAGGGGGTGTGGGGGTGTGGGGGGGGGGATAATTACAAGCTGACCAAAACCACATGCTATTAATTATCAGGGGGTGTGGGGGTGGGGATAATTACAAGCTGACCAAAACCACATGCAATCAATTTAAAATTGAGGGTCAAGGGGGGTGAAAGGGGGGGTGAGTAAAGCTGTACAATGGAGCTGGTAATATACATTTTTAACCAAAGAAAGTGACTAGGCTAGGGGTGTTTAGGGGGCCAAGCTTCCATGCTGGGGAGGTTGGTGCAAGCAAATATGCATGTGACCCACTAAATAATACATTCTTAAAGCTATTTCGATAAGTCAACCATAAAATACTAGACAAAAAACCAAAATCAAAAAAAAAAAGGAATAGGGGACATTCATAGAATAGTCCTATCATGGTAATTAGCTAATGATGACATTGATGCACTACATTAGCAAACATACAAGACATAGGTAATTTTAAAAGAGAAGACTTACCTTAATGTATTCCTCCTGCAGGACGTGGATAATGGCAGAACAGGTCTCTGGAATAATGAGCCCCAGAGCCTGGGGGGAGATGCCTGTCGTGAACTTGAGGTCCTGCAAGCTTCTCCCCGTCGCCAAGTAACGCAACGTGGCGACTAGCCTCTGCTCCGCACTGATGGCTTGCCGCATGCAGGTATTCTGCCTGGTAATATAAGGGGACAGCGAAGCCAACAGACGGTGAAAAATGGGGTCCGTCATCCGGAGATAATTCCTGAAATCATCAGGATTATTCTCACGGATCTCACGGAGCAAAGGCATATGCGAGAATTGGTCACGCTGGCGCAACCAATTCTTGGTCCATGAACTCCTCCTCACCCTGTTCATGGACCGGGCTCGTGCCAAGGTGTTAACCGCAACACCGAGCCCCTGCACAGCACGAACTCGTTCCCGAGTACGTCCACACTCCATGGCTTCAAAACGGTCGGCTGATCAAACAAACAACTTAACAGAACGCACTGAAGAACAGCAAGGCCTATGAAGAACGACCTGAAAAACAGGAACGAGCGGACCAGAACGGCCTGAGAACAGGTAGGAACTGATCCACACGCACTGAAAGCCAGATACAAACCTCACAAGCACAAACTGAACGGCAGAAGCGAACGAATTAAGCAGAAGTCTGAGAAGCGCGAATCGTCTCTAACCAAACGTCAACTAACACGCGATACACACGAGATTAGCTGACGGGGCCCAAAGGGTGTCGTTTGGGATCTCGAGCTTCCTTTTTCTAGTCCCGTCGTACGTGCTGTACGTCATCGCGTGAACTGCCGGACTTTTTGCGTGATCGTGTGTGGTCAAGTCCGTTCGCTTTTTAGTCCAGCGTACCTAGCGGGAAAGTCCAGCGGATTGTCGCTGGACTTAGGTCCGCCGGGAAAAGTCCGTACGTGTGTACGAGGCATATGTGTGACTTCAAGTTGTGCCGACTTCAAAGTAGTCCCTGTACTATTACTATTTTTTTTTTTTTTTTTTTTATATTATTATTATTATTATTATATATTTTTATTGTTTTCAAGAAAGAAAATCAATACAAAACATATATATAGATATATCTATATATATCGATATAGATATATCTATATCTATATCTATATATATCTATATATATCTATATATATATATATATATATATATATATATATATATATATATATATATATATATATATAGATATATATATATATAGAGAGAGAGAGAGAGAGAGAGAGAGAGTATATAAGAAATATTATATTAAAATATATAGAAATAAATTACCAGTTAAAAAAGGAAGTAAATAATAATGTATTTTTTTTTGTTTTTTTTTTTATAAAATACAATATATAATATTATATAATCTAAAAATATTACATAAAATAAATAACAAATAAAAAAAAAATAGTATAATACATTTTTTCAAATAAATATATTTATGTAGTAACGTACTTATTTTTATTTGTATAGATTATTTCTTATGGTATAAATAATTTTTTTCCCAATATTTATATTTTTGGATAGCGCTGTATGTCGCATATAAAGTTAATTTAAATCTAGCCTACTGTACTGTATGTGATATTCCCCTTGCGTACTTTCCGAACCGCTTAGATCATCAAATAGTTGCTCAGTCCCTGACACCTCTCTGAATTCCACGTCTTCATCTGTCCTTTCTTCCACACGTACAGAGAGACAGCGCTCCTCTTCCCTCTCATTACTGTCACATCTGTGGACGGAGGCGTGCAGGGTAATTAAATCGGTGTCTTCGGTGTCCTCGAAGGTTTGTCGAGCAGGGAGCACAGTTCAGAAGAAAGGAAATTAATAAATGCCAATTTGGTCCTTTAATGAATTTAAGAGACAGGAAGATTTTGCTTGGTCTCAACTTTTAATTTCGTCCTGTAGAAAAGTCATTCTTGTAGAGGGGAAAGCCGGGGCTTGTCTAATTTTAATACGATTTCCATTGCAAAGAGAGTATTGATTTTCTGGTTCTATGGAACAATGTGACAGAGCTTGTTAGAGGAAAAAGATACAGGTAGTCAGCATCAATAAGCAATATTAAAAAAAAAAAAAGAAAAAAAGAATCATGGTAGACGTTGGATGGTGGTTACAATATGACCACCAGAAGATCTCTCCGATGGCCTTACAATAGGCATGATAGCGGCCCATGGGGACGACGGGGGGCTCATTAGGGAGACTGTTGGGGCAAATTTATGTGTTGTGGACACTGGGCCTGTACATACATCGAAAAAAAATGTAATATAAATAGTTAAGGCGTCATTAATACAGCCAGCAACTCCCCCCCCCCCGCAGCCCCATTATCGGCAATTGCCAGCTGTCATTTTGACAGCCAGGACTTATTTTTTTAGCTTAACTACTTCCAGCCCTTTTTGTTTACATATACAGTATTTTTTGCTTGAAAATTACATAGAACCCCTAAACATTATATATATATATTTTTTAGCAGAGACCCTAGAGAATAAAATGGCAATCTATAGAATTTTTTTATGTTACTATATATTTGCACAGTGGTTTTTCGAAAAAAACTTTTTTTGGAACAGAATTACACTTTAGTGAATTCTAAAAACCCCCACAATTTATAACTAAATTTTTTGGTAAAAATATAAAAGATGATGTTACATGTAGATTGATACCTAACATGTCATGCTTTAAAATTGCGCACGCTCGTGGAATGGCGATATTTAAAAATCTCCATAGGCAACGTTTTTTTTTTTTACAGGCTACCTGTTTAGAGTTACAGAGGAGGTCTACCACTAGAATTATTGCTCTCTCTATAACGTTCATGGCAATACCTCACATGTGTGGTGCAAAAACACTTTACATATGTTTGGGCGATTTACGTATGCGTTCACTTCTGCGTGCGGGCAGGGAGGAATGGGGGCGTTTTACTTTTTTTTTTCTTATTTACTTTATTTTTATTTATTTTTTTATTTATTTTTTTACACTGTTCCTTTTATTTAATTTTTTTATCACTTTTATTCCTATAACAAGAAATTTAAACATCCCTCGTGATAGATCTCTTTATGGAGAGATCTGGGGGTCTATAAGAGGTAGAGCGAGTGAGAGTTAGAGGTTCCAGATACCACAGCAAATCTCTTCAGATCCATAACAAAATCCACCTTCACAGCATCAGGACATTTAAGCCAACCGGGCAAAACCGTAAGCGCTTTTTTTGATTCCAGTGTGTCCTCCAAGAGAGTCACCAGGCCCTTCTGATAGACCAACCTTCGTCCCGGCTCTCTAGCAAGGGGCCTCCCCTGGATCTCCTCACTTTGGAACGGCTTCCTCCAAACCGGGCAGGACAGTCTTAGGACCACTTCAGTGTGGCGGCACAGTGGTGTAGTGGTTAGCACTCTCACCAAGCAGTAACAAGGGTCATTGGTTCAAATGCCAACCATGACACTACCTGCCTGGAGTTTGCATGTTCTCCCTGTGCCTGCGTGGGTTTCCTCCGGGTACTCCGGTTTCCTCCCACCATCCAAAGACATGCAGGTAGGTTAATTGGCTTCTGTCCAAAATTGGCCCTAGTATATAAATGGGGACCTTGGATTGTGGGCTCCTTGAGGGTAGGGACATGTGATGTGAGTGTGCAATGTACAGGGATAGGGACAATTGTAGACGCTCACTCAGGTTGAACTGGATGGACTGGTGTCTTTATTCAACCTTACTAACTATGAAACTATAGGGTACGTAGGTCTCTGATCCTAAATGCAGAGTGCCCTCTAGTAGCGTCTTCCCAGGTCTCAGCCTGAGGCAAAAGACCTCACCCATCCACTGTGTCAAAAAGTATCTTCTTGCCGACCAGAGACCTCCCCCGCAGGTATCATCCTGGTACCGTTTTCTTACAGCCGTCAGTCGGCTCTCCTGTAAAAGCAGTCCTAGTGGCTAACTAGCCGCTGGATTGCTTTTCCAAGCAGTGGGAGGGAATGTCCACCACTCTCATGGCTTGTTTAGGATCTCCCATCCCACTCCCATCCCACTGGGAGTCCTGTTCGTCCAGCCGGCGCTTCTGCTGGCCGATCAGCCCAGCAAAGACCCTTGTGACAGCAATAGGCATGTGACAGGTAGTCTTTATGGAGGGATCTGGGGTCTGCACTTCAAAACACCAAGAATGGTAAGATCAAATGCTTTTGATTTTTTAGAAATGGCTTTGTTTACATCCGAGTAACCTGGAAGTGATGTGATGTCATCGCTTCCGGGTTACTATATCATAGATCCCTCCATAAAGAGTACCTGTCACATGCCTATTGCTGTCACAAGGGTTTGACATCGATTTGACCCCACTAAGCATTAGAAAATCCAACTAACCTTCTCGAAAATAAATTTCTTTTAATGAAATTCTTCTTGTGTATGACTGGTGTGGACCTTTGAGAACAAAAAGGTAAAAAAAAAAGTCAGGGATTGCAGTTGTGGTTACAAGTCCCCAACCAGGGGCAATCCGGCAATTACACTCACTCACTGCTCCTTCCATTTCAATGTATCCAGAACAGTAAATCCCTGGGAATAAAATATTATACTTCCATAGCATAACAACATACCCTTAGTAATATAATAAAATAAGAAACAAGGAGATTCACATTAAGTTGTGCTGCACCCAGCATTTTGTGTATAAGCAAAACAAGTGGTTCCCACGGCTTCACATCCTTACTATCAGTGGAAGGAATAGTGCCCCATCGATGGTGTCAGTGGGAGGAAAAGTGCCCCATCATTGGTGTCATTGGAAGGAATAATGCCCCATCATTGGTGTCAGTGGAAGGAATAATGCCCCATCATTGGTGTCATTGGGAGAAATAGTGCCCTATCGTTGGTGTCACTGGGAAGTATATTTGCCCCATCGTTGTTGTCAGTGGCAGGAAAAGTGCCCCATCATTATTATCAGTGGAAGGAATAGTGCCCTATCATTGGTGTCAGTGGGAGAAATAGTGCCCCATTGCTGGTGTCAGCGGGAGGAATAGTGTCCCATCATTGGTATTAGTGGGAGGAATAGTGCCCCATCATTGTTGCCAGTGGGAGGAATAGTCCCCTATCATTGGTGTCAGTGGGAGGAATAGTGCCCCATCGCTGGTGTCAGCGGGAGGAATAGTGCCCCTTGTCAGTGGGAGGAATAGTGCCCCATCACTGGTGTCAGTGGGAGGAATAGTGCCCCATCATAGGTGTCAGTGGGAGGAATAGTGCCCCATCATAGGTGTCAGTGGGAGGAATAGTGCCCCATCACTGGTGTCAGTGGGAGGAATAGTGCCCCATCGCTGGTGTCAGTGGGAGTAATAGTGCCCCATCGCTGGTGTCAGCGGGAGGAATTGTGTCTCATCATTGGTATCAGTGGGAGGAATAGTGCCCCATCATAGGTGTCAGTGGAGGAATAGTGCCTCATCATTGGTATCAGTGGGAGGAATAGTGCCCCATCGCTGGTGTCAAGGGGAGGAATAGTGCCTCATCATTGGTATCAGTTGGAGGAATAGTGCCCCATCATTGATGTCAGTGGGAGAAATAGTGCCCCATCACTGGTGTCAGTGGGAGGAATAGTGACATCCGTGGTATCTGTGCGAGGCGTAGTGCTCCGCTGTTGGTGTCAGTGAGAGGAATAGTGCCAAGAGCCAGACTTAGGTAAGCAAAGAGCTGTATCTGCCCCATGGGTCGCAGTTCGGAGCCTTCTGATGTAATCAGATTTTCACAAAAGCTTTTTCAACACAGCTGACCATGAACATCATGGATATATAGGAGACTGTAAAACGTCACTTCACCTCCATTAACAAAGCTTTACACAAGGATAAGAATATTTATTTTTCTTCCATGTTACTGTCATTTTTTTTAAAATCTCAATGGGCTGGGATGAAAATAACTGTCACTTTTTTTCCTAAAAACAAAGATAAAGTTATAGTTTTGTGACGTTGTGCCTTCTGGGGAAAAAAAGGCTCAAAAACTAAACTAAAAAACGAAACCTTCTCCGCAAATTGGTTGAATGATTTTGTTTTTTTTGTTTTTTTACATTGTGTATGTATTTTCTATAAAGTGAATACAAATTACCTCCCAACATATGTCTGCCTTTGTTGACTGTCTACAAATAATCAACAGATGAAAACAAACGTGGAATGAAGTAGCTTGTGTAACATATGTCTGATCTCACAGGGAGATAATTCCTATCAATGGAGTATTGTACTTTTTATTGTTCTGTTCACGCAGCGATATTCATTCGTTTATTCCTAGATGACGTCTGATGTGTTCTGTACCCGCCATCATCAATACTCAGAAAATCGAACCAGATGATGGAACAGTCACATTGGGATTTTAACCAGTTCCCACCTAGGCCAATTCTAACATTCCTCTCCTACATGTAAATATCAGTATTTTTTTGCTAGAAAATGACTTAGAAACCCCAAACACTATATATATATATTTTTTTTAACAGAGACACTAGGGAATAAAATGGTGGTTGTTGTAATTTTTTTTATGTCACGCTGTATTTGCGCAGCAATTTTTTAAATGTGATTTTGTTTTTATTGTGAAAAAAAAAACACTTCCGTAAATTAAATAAAACAAAACACAATATTTACCCCAATTTTTTAATATATTGTGTAAGATGATGTTACGCCGAGTAAATAGATACCTAACATGTCATGCTTTAAAATTGCCCACACTCGTTTGATGGCGCCAAACTTCGGTACTTAAATATCTCCATAGGGTAGGCTTTAAAATTTTGAAAAAAAAAAAAAAACACTTCCGGGAATGAAATAAAACAAAACACAATATTTACCCCAATTTTTTAATATATTGTGGAAGATGATGTTACGCCGAGTAAATAGATACCTAACATGTCACGCTTTAAAATTGCCCACACTCGTTTGATGGCGCCAAACTTCGGTACTTAAAAATCTCCATTGGGTAGGCTTTAAAATTTGGGAAAAAAACACTTCCGTGAATTAAATAAAACAAAACACAATATTTACCCCAATTTTTTAATATATTGTGGAAGATGATGTGACGCCGAGTAAATAGATACCTAACATGTCATGCTTTAAAATTGCCCACACTCGTTTGATGGCGCCAAACTTCGGTACTTAAAAATCTCCATAGGGTAGGCTTTAAAATTTGGGGGGAAAAAATAACACTTCCGTAAATGAAATAAAACAAAACACAATATTTACCCCAATTTTTCTAATATATTGTGAAAGATGATGTTACACCTAGTAAATAGATACCTAACATGTCATGCTTTAAAATTCCGCATACTCGTGGGATGGCGCCAAACTTCGGTACTTAAAAATCTCCATAGGGTAGGCTTTAAAATTTGTACAGGATACCAGTTTAGAGTTACAGAGGAGGTCTTGCACTAGAATTATTGCTCTCGCTATAACGATTGCGGTGATACCTCACATGTGTGGTTTGAATTCCATTTACATTTGCGGGCGGGCGACCTACATATGCGTTCACTTTTGCCTGCGACCACGAGGGGCTTTACATTTTCTTTTTTCTTTTAAGCTTTCCCTTACATTTTTTATTTTTTTAGCACTTTTATTACTATTACAAGGAAGGGAACACCCCTTGTAATAGGAATAGGGCATGACAGGTCCTTGTTACAGAGAGATCTGGGGTCTATAAGTTCCCAAATCTCTCTTCTATGCTGGAAAGCCTGACATAAAAAAAAATCGATCACAGGCTTCCCAACTAATGGCAGTGTTTACATCTGCTAGTGCCGAAAGTGACATCATGACGTCGCTTCTGGCCTCCGAGGGTCATAGAGATGGCCGGGGACCATCTGGTCCACAGCCAGCTCTATGGTAAACCACCGCCGCTGGCAAATTCATTCTCCGGCTCCCTGGTCGCACAGGGCGAGACCTGAGAAGCACCTGAGGGTGACGGGGGGTGACGGGGGTGGGGGGGGGGGGCGTCGTTATCTCCCGTTGCCTGTAAAAGCAATTAGACATGTGCACTGCCGAAAAATGTGTTTGTTTTCATACTTTTTTTTTTCATTTTTCGGGTCAATCTTTATGCTCACAATTCTTAAATTCTGAAAATAAAAAAGAAAATTCGTAAGAATAACTAACTAATTAATAATAACTAACTATTAAATTATAGATATTGGAATTTCCTTTCAAATTTGGCTGTTAGTGAACATAACGTATATTTTTACCGAAGTTACGAATTATCCGAAATAACGAATGCCACATCTAAAAAAAATGGAACGGAACTAATTAAAAGTAAATAATAATAATTATAATAATAATAAAAAAGTTTTTATTATTATTATTGTTATGCATTATTATTAATTTGTTACGTTCCATTCGTTGAGATACGGCATTCGTTATTTCGGGTAATTCGTAACTTCGGATAAATTCCAAATTTGAAAGGAAATTCCAATATTAGTTAGTAATAGTTAAGTTATTAAGTTAATAACTAATAGTTAGTTATTTAATTTTTTTATTAAAAATATTACAAACCTACAACATAATAAAAACATATTTACATATATACAAAGAATACAGAAAAATGAATATATACATAAATAAACAAAAACAAACAAGCTTACATCACCAGATAACAGAAAAGAAAATGTATTTTTTTCAGAAAAACAGAACTATATTCAAAGAAACATCATTTTATTAGCTGTAAACGACTAAATTATGCAAAACTGTCTCTACTTCAACCTAAACACACCCTCAAGGCTAAGAAACGATCAGACACTTAACCCATGCATGCAGCCTTTTTCCCAAAAAATCTGATCATAACAAAATCGAGGGGACGTGAAAGGACAGAAAGAAAGCCACACACCCAGAGAATGACAGACAGCAGCTACAAGGAACCTGATATTCCTCCACGCCTTTGTCCAGGCCCCTGGCCACCACCTGTCCTTCTCAAGACCCCAAATCTTCTCAACCTCGCCCAGAATGTTGTGCACCACCACTCCATCAGGAAGGACTTTTTTCCTGTGTGGAAACCTGACACTGTGCATTCCACGTGGAGTAACGGACTACTAAGCTAACTAAAAAAAAGTGTCTCAAATCGAAATCCCAGTGAGTTTGAAAGGCTCCATATGACCACTCCGCATAACTCAGGCGGGAAAGAAAAGGGATACCCAAAGCCCCCCCTCCCCTTCTCCCTGTGGGAAGTGTAGTCCCCAGAAAGGCTGATCCTGTGTATTAGACTGGCAATGGAAATACACGTCCCAGCATGACTGGGGCTCTGTGGAGAGAAAAGGGAAGAGTCAGAGAGCATGGTGCTGAGAAAACAGCGGCCCCTTCGGGAGTAATCGATACAGTTAATATGGCCTCAAGGCTTGTATTAAAGGGATTGTAAGGATCTTCTCTGAGTCTTTCTTTTTCTATTAGCTCTCTGTCTCATTTTCCTCTCTCTCATTTGCCCCAATCACCCCATCTCCATCTTTCCCTAAGCTGCAAAGATAGGATTTGATTAACAGATTAATGCTATATGGAAATACAACATTGATGATCATAATCCGGTGTGAGGGTCTTCCAATACATGCAGATACTGGAAAAATTCCTATTATATAGTAGAGGTTTTCTGCTGAATAAACAAACAGGTCTGGGATCAATATGATATCTTAGTCATCAAAGCCCATAGAGCTAATGGGTCGGACGTATGGCTTTATAATAATATTATACAGCGTTAGCTGGGAGCAGCCAGGGGGGCGCAAGTCTGGATGACTCTAATCACATGTGTCCTCACCTGTCACCGGCACGTCACCGATCGATATGCGTTACATGGCATGGAGCTAATCCTATTCTGTAGAACAGGAGTTGGATCAACTTGAATTTGATTCTGTAACATGGAGAAAGATCAAAATGCACATCCTGTTCACAGCAAAGATATAGGGGCGTTGTGCATTACAATCAGCTAGATCAGTGTTTGTCTATGTTTTTTTTTTGGTCATGACACCCTAAAAAACTATGCAGAATCTCAAGGCACCCCAGTCTAAAATGGAGTCACTTTGCCACATTAGAAGCCCACCTTTCACATTAGAGTTCTCCATTCACATCAGTGTCCTCAGTCTCCCCTTCATATTAGAGTACTCTGTCAATCCTTTCACATCAGAGTCCTCAGTTTTCTATTTTGCCCATGAGAGTCCTAAGCCCCATTCTTTCAAATCAGAGTCCTCTGCCCCCCCTTCACATCAGAGTCCGCAACTCCACTCCTCCTAAACTGTCCTCAGTCCCCCTTTCACATTAGAGTCTTAGAGTCCCCAGTCAACCCTTTCACATCAGAGTGCTCAGTTCTCTTCCTTTCACATCCGAGTCCTCGGTCCCCCCCTTATATATGTATCCAGTTCCCACCCAGGCCAAATCTGACATTTCTCATTCTGACATTCCCAGGCCAATTCACATTACATTCCTACATGAAAAAGTCAATCATTTTTTTTTCTATAAAATTACTCAGAACCCCCAAAAATATATATATATATATTTTTTTTTTAATACACTATATTACCAAAAGTATTGGCACACCTGCCTTTACACACACATGAACTTTAATGGCATCCCAGTCTTAGTCCGTAGGGTTCAATATTGAGTTGGCCCACCCTTTGCAGCTATAACAGCTTCAACTCTTCTGAGAAGGCCGTCCACAAGGTTTAGGAGTGTGTCTATGGGAATGTTTGACCATTCTTCCAGAAGCGAATGTGTGAGGTCAGACACTGATGTGGACTAGAAGGCCAGTCAAGTTCCTCCACCCCAAACTCGCTCATCCATGTCTTTATGGAACTTGCTTTGTGCACTGGTGC
Organism: Lithobates sylvaticus; assembly: GCA_028564925.1. NCBI lineage: Eukaryota > Metazoa > Chordata > Amphibia > Anura > Ranidae > Lithobates > Lithobates sylvaticus. Next base: position 22,829,537 of record CM053027.1, read on the forward strand.
GCAGTCATTTTGGAACAGGAAGAGGCCATCCTCAAACTGTTCCCACAAAGTTGACCTGAAGGGCCTGGTATGGATTTTGGGGGGAACCCGCCATTTTTTTTACGTTTTGGCATGGAGTTCCCCTTAAAATATATACCAGACCCAAATGGGCCTGGTATGGATGGGGGGGAACCCATGCTGTTTTTTTCTTAATTCTGTCATAGGGCTCCCCTTAACCACTTCAATACACAATATTATACATTGTACACTGCACTATATACACTTCACTGTATTATATATACTACACTTACTGCACTATATACTCTGAACTGCAGTATATATACTATACGGACTGCACTATATACTCTGCAGAAAAATTGGGTCTTGTTGGTGGTGCCAGAACACAGTAACCCCTCACAGTTACTCTTGTTGGGCACAGGAACTGCTGTTAAATATTACTTCAAAAATTGTAATTACATGCCCCTGTTAAACAGGGGCAGAAAAATTGTGCCTTGGGTGGTGGTGGTGCCCTAATCTAAAAATATTGTTGGAAGCTAGCATTATCAAGATTGAGGCAGAATAGGATAGGCAGCCTAGGCAATCTTCAAGGGATCCCAGAGCCATAGCAAATTCAATCAGTTACAATAGCTGCTGATCCAGGACTGATTCATTTTTATAAATGTGATCCTCTCAACGGAGTCTGTGGACAGTCAGTAATGATCCCTCTCCTTGATACCATGAATCCTAGGGTCCTTTTGCAGGCTTTGTAGAATCAGGGAGGCCATGCAGCATAAGTTTGCAGAGACCTTCGATTCTGAGTCCTCTGGGTCACTAAGGATACTAAGGTAACTACCTCCTCCCAGCCACGTACAACTCCTTGGGTTTCTGGGTTCCAAAGCAAGACTGAAAACCATCCCTTGAAAACTGCTGCATGTTATCCTCGATATCCATGCTGACACAATCCTCCTCCGCCTCTTCTTCCTGTGTGTTTGGCGGCTCACAAGAATGCTATCCGGATAAAGGTGTCCATGAGAGGAAAGGAAGTCCTCCTCTTCCCCCCCGCTGTTCTGCCTCAAGTGCCCTGTCCATGATTCCACAAAGCATGTGCTCCAACAGGAAGACTAGAGGGACAGTGTCTCTGATGCATGCATTGTCACTGCTCACCATCCTTGAAGCCTCTTCAAATGGCGACAGGACAGTCCATGCATCCTTGCTCAGTAGCCACTGGCGTGGCGAAAAAAAGCCAAGCTCCCCTGACTCTATCCTAGTGCCATACTCACACAGGTACTCATTGATGGCCCTCTGCTGTGTGTGCAGCCTCTGCAGCATTAAGGACAAGAGAACAGCGCCCTCTAAGTGCAATATGCAAGTATATTTAATGTAAATAAAGGTAACTTAAAATACACTCACAAAGGTGTAGTGGGAATAAGCATGTAACATGATGTCATCCGCTCCGACTGCCAGGGGAAGAGAAAAGTCCAATGCTGTTGTTGTAAACGTGTGTCCGCGATCCTGTCAGTCCTCCGGCCACACTGTTGGTGAACAGAGCTTCCGGATGGTGGGGACAGCGTTCAGCGGCGTGCACGGACGGACATCACTTCCGGGTCAGGTCAGCGGGCGGTGCTTCGCGTTCGGGGCATGCGTACCCGTTCCTTAGGCTTCAGTAGATGGACTAATCCCTTAAAAAGAACTGTTTTATTCCATTAGTGTTTTAATTCATTATTCCCTTACCCACACCATTTTTAATGACATTGTTATATCCAGAGTGTGCCGTATTATCCAATTGCCTCTGCAGCATTACCAACGTTGAGTTCCCACGTGGTAGGCATGTCACAAATGAGGTGGTTGGTAGGTAGGTTCCAGTCAAGTTCCTTCACCCCAAACTCACTCATCCATGTCTTTATGGACCTTGCTTTGTGCACTGGTCCAAATCATTTGGTGGAGGTGTTATTATGGTGTGGGGTTATCTTTCAGGGGTGGGGCTTGGCCCCTTGTTCCAGTGAAGGGAACTCTTAAGGCGTCAGCATACCAAGACATTTTGGACAATTTCATGCTATGTGGAAACAGTTTGGGGATGGTCCCTTCCTGTTCCAACATGACTGCGCACCAGTGCACAAAGCAAGGTCCATAAAGACATGAATGAGCAAGTTTGGGGTGGAGGAACTTGACTGGTCTGCACAGAGTCTTGACCTCAACCCGATAGAACACCTTTGGGATGAATTAGAGCGGAGACTGCGAGCCAGGGCTTCTCGTGCCTGACCTCACAAATGCGCTGCTGGAAGAATGGTCAAACATTCCCATAGACACACTCCTAAAGCCAACTCAATATTGAACCCTACGGACTAAGACTGGGATACCATTATGCCGCGTACACATGAGTGGACTTTTTCGATGGACTAGGTCCGACGGTCTATCGACTGACTGTTGGCGGAGTTCTGACGGACTTTTTGAATGAACGCACTTGGCCACACACAATCACACCAAATTCTGACGGATTCGAACGTGATGACGTACGACCGGACTAGAATAAGGAAGTTCATAGCCAGTAGCCAATAGCTGCCCTTGCGTCGTTGTTTGTCTGTCGGACTAGCATACAGACGAGCGGATTTTTCGATAGAAACTGGGTCCGGAAAATTTGAAACATGTTTCTAAAGTCCGTCAGAATTTTCGAAAGCAAAAGTCCGATGGAGCCCACACACGATCGAATTGTCCGACGGATTCGTTCTGTCGGTCCTTTGCTGTCGAAAAGTCCGCTTGTGTGTACGCGGCATTAAAGTTCATGTGTGTGTAAAGACAGGCGTCCCAATACTTTTGGTAATATAGTGTATTTAGGACTGAATGGACTTAACATGATAAATATTTTTGTTCTGTACAACATTTAATAAAGATTTGATTGTGAAAAAAAATATATACATATTTAAAAACAGGTCCACTTTAAGGAACCCCAATGGCATTCCTAGACTGCAAGTGATGCCTTTCTGTATACAGGTGGAAGTGTACTGGTTTCCTCCATAGCTCCAATTACCACCTGGATGTGCCATACGCAAGAAAAGCGTTGGGGGTTGGGAGGGTTTCTTTGCACATCATTATGGTCATTATGGTGCCACCAGCCTCCTTCACTGTCACTCACAACGTCCATCACACATCTAATGCTCAGCGGAGTTCTTGTTTAAATGCAATGGGCATGCATTGCTAATAGGGCATAACTCTGCATTAAACTCAGCTTAATCAAGGAGATAACGGCTAATTATGCCAGTTAACAGAGTGTTCATATGAAGCCACACCGTTACTATTCATCTGCAATGCAATTTATTATTGATTTCACTCATCTAATATGCCTTAATGAAAGTGTATCTAATTACATCTTATATTTTATTGATAACGACTCCCCTAAGACAGTCAATCTGAGTGATAATGGAAGTAGGTATGGTTGAGGAACTCGGAGAACCCAAATTCCTAATACTGGTTTTGGAGCTAATGATTTGCTATACATACTTATATATACATTTTCAAATGCATTTAGGTGCGTTTAGACGCATTAAGCATTTGGGCTTTTATTCACTTCATTGGCCAGGACATTAAATTTATTAATATTAAAACATTTTTTAAATGTTTTCATTTTATTAATGTTTTTATTTATTATTGAAATTTAAATAAATAAATACTCCTAGCGCCTAGCGTTTTCACGCGTTTAGGTGCTTTTCCGATCAAATATTCCTCTCCTGAGTGCAATTTTATTGCGTTCAGATTTCTGCCTCTAAATGGCCCTGCTTCTAACCTCTTCTAAAAGCCTATACGTGTAGCACCCTGGTGTTTAGGCAGGGTTGCTCCCAAATTTAGTTTGCCAGATACCGTATATACTCGAGTATAAGCCGAGTTTTTCAGCACATTTTTTTGTGCTGAAAGTGCCCCCCTCGGCTTATACTCGAGTCAAGCACTTTTCTGCTGCAGAGAATGACATTTTGCGATCCGACTTTGGGTACCTAGCACCAAGTGGCCCCCGAGATAAAGGGCCCCAACGTTGGTTTGGAAAATGTTATTCTCTGCTGCAGAAAAGTGCTTGACAATTTCTGACCCGAATTTGGAACCCCCGTATCTCGGGGCTACTTGGTGCTAGGAAGACCAAATTTGGTGTGCAAACCCAGTGGAACCAACGCTACAACATATCCTATCTGGGGTTCCTAGCACCAAGTGGCCCCGAGATACGGGGCCCCAAAGTCGGTCAACTGTGTCCATCTGCAGCAATGTTATTTCGGGACCCTTCGGGTCCAGAGACCCCAAATTTTGGCTGCAGTTAGGGGGCATCTAGGAACCCTTAACTACCAAGTTTGAAGTTCAGGGGACCTATGGCTGCAAATGGGCACAGTGAGGCATGCAAATGGGCACAGTGAGGCTGCAAATGGGCACAGTGAGGCTGCAAATGGGCATTGTTGACCCTCTTTTCCACTTACAGTAGCTGCGCATTTCTCACCCTAGGCTTATACTCGAGTCAATAAGGTTTCCCATTTTTTTGTGGTAAAAAAAAAAGTTCTTTGTTCCTTCAAAGTTCAGAAAAAAAACAAGAATATTATTTGAGTACATATTCAAACCCCCCCATCCCCAGCCCCACCCCCAACCCCCCCACCTCGTTACCCGCTCGTCTTACTGTTAACTTTTTTCTCTCAATTTCTTTTTGTTTCATTTCACCCGATACCCCCTCACCTAGCAGTTTGTGGCCCCGACATATCTCCTTGTCTTCTTAAACATCTTTTGATTTTTCCATTAATTTGTAAATCCCTCTATATCTTCCTCCCCACTGTATCTGAAATATTCCATGTTGTATGTCTCATCCACTCTACTGATCCAATCCCTTATTTTGGGGCTTTCTATGTCTTGCCACTTTTTAGGCATCAAACTTTTAGCAGAGTTCATCATATGGGGTATCACTGACTCTCTATTTTGCCTTATTGGAATTTCCACCCCGTGGAACAGACACGTCCACGGCTCTTCAGGTATTACTATGTTTGTAATATCTCTTATGTATTGTAAGGTCCGCCTTCCAATATTTCTTAATTTTTGGGCATTCCCACCAGATATGGGCCATAGTTCCTACTTCCTTACAACCTCCACTGATTCCTCTCTAATTCTGGAGTTGCTGCACCTTTTCTCTTCTGTGACTGGGTGGCCCTGTTGCTGGTGACATTAGATCGACAGAGGCATAGCAAGGTCAGATTATGAATGGATGGGATGTCTCAGCCAATTGGCAGGGGTTTCTTTGGTCCCTTGGCCTGCTGGGAGAGCCTATTTATTTGGGTAGAGTCAGGTGATCGCTGTTCTGTGCCACCTGGAGGGCTGTCTGGGTGGAGGTGTGTTATGTCGTCTCAGGTTGCTAGGCCAGAAGCCTGAAGCCTATCCCCGGGACACCTGGCTGCTAGGCTGCCTGAGGCCTATCCAGGAGCAGGAGAAGCAGAGTAGGGTTGTAGGGTTGCCACCTGTACGGGATTCACCCGTACAGTCCGGGATTTGAATCATGTGCCCGGTTTTGAGCACGCCTGAAAACCGGACACATTCAGATAGGATCGTGGCTCATAGCTGGAGAGAGGATTAGGTGTTCTCCTCCCTCCAGCCTGCAGGTGGCAATAGAGAGCGGTACTGACTGAACAGTCTCAGCAGCACTGATGAGGAACGAACACGGAGTGTGTGGAGCCTGGAAAGAGAAATGAGGAACTTCTTTGCAGTTAGTGATCAGTGAGTACAGGGGGAAGGGGGGGCTCTGGTGTCATATCTGATGTAAGGGGGCTCTGATGTCATATCTGATGTAAGGGGGCTTACATCATATAATCTAATGGTGGTGTCATATCTGATGTAAGGGGGTGGGGGGGCTCTGATGTCATAGCTAATGTAAGGGGGGATCTGGTGTCATATCTGATGTAAGGGGGGGGGGGGGCTCTGGTGTCATATCTGATGTAAGGGGGGGCTCTGGTGTCATATATGATGTAAGGGGGGGCTCTGGTGTCATATCTGATGTAAGGGGGGGCTCTGGTGTCATATCTGATGTAAGGGGGGGGAGGCTTTGATGTAATTTATGATGTAAGGGGGGGCTCTGGTGTCATATCTGATGTAAGGGGGGGGGGGCTCTGGTGTCATATCTGATGTAAGGGGGGGGCTCTGGTGTCATATTTAATGTAAGGGGGGGCTCTGATGTCATATCTGATGTAAGTGGGGGCTCTGGAGTCATATCTGATGTAAGGAGGCTCTGGTGTCATATCTGATGTAAGGGGGGCTCTGGTGTCATAGCTGATGTAAGGGGGGGCTCTGGTGTCATATCTGATGTAAGGGGGGCTCTGGTGTCATAGCTGATGTAAGGGGGGGGGGGCTCTGGTGTCATATCTGATGTAAGGGGGGGGGCTCTGGTGTCATATCTGATGTAAGGGGGGCTCTGGTGTCATATCTGATGTAAGGGGGGGCTCTGGTGTCATATCTAATGTAAGGGGGGCCTCTGATGTAATATATGAATATATGAAAACCGCTCGTCTATATGCTGTTCCGACGGACCAAAAATGATGCAAGGGCAGCTAAATGGCTACTGGCTATTGAACTTTCTTTTTCTAGTCCTGTCGTACGTCATCGCGTTCTAAACGATCGGACTTTGGTGTGATCGTGTGTAGGTAAGTCCATTTCGGCGGAACTCCTTCGGAATTCTGTCGAAAAGTCCTTCAGAGTTCAGTCTGACGAGAAGTCCGCTCGTGTGTAAGCGGCATAAGAGGGGTGGTACTGAGAGGTGGGGGGGGGTCAAGAAACAGTGCTTGAAGATGGTTAGCAGGCAGAGACAAGAATTGACTCAGAAAGGGGGAGTTCCTGCACCTAGTCTCTAAGAAAAAAGCAATGGTCCCAATACTTTTGGTAATATAATGTATATATGAAAGTCCAGTTTTAGGGCAAAAACCCCAGGCTCACCAGCAGCTATTATGCAGACCAGATTATTTAGGACAGGGGCATTTATGACGGGTCTCATCAGCAATCCTTTGCAAACCCTGCTAGTGGAAGTTTATGATGCCCTGCATTCCTTTTAAATACACTATAGGACTGTTCTTTACCAAATGTGGCACCTTCCAAATTAGACATGTGCAATTTGTTAAGTTACGAATTCGCTTTCCGTTCAAATTAGTTATATTCGTTCATTCGTTATCGTACGAATGAACGAATGGTTTACTAAAAATTCTAACGAATAACGAACTATCGAAAAGAACGAATATGAAAAACAACGAAAATATGAAATAATTAAATTAGAAACAACGAAACTACGAAAGAATGAAAATCCGAAAAACGAAAACAGAAACAACGAAAATACCGAACAAAGATTCAAAAATAACGAAAATCAAAATGAACGAAAAAAAATCGAAATTACGAATATTCGGAAAAGGGAAATCAAAACAACGAAAATACGAAATAACAAAAATTCTGCTGATCGAGAATTCGAAAGAACAAATATTAGTTCTGATTCTGAAATAATCCATCCAGAGTCCAGATAGGGTGTGGTTGGGTCGGAGGCACTGTGTGTTTTGGTGGATTTTTGAGTTAAGTTATGACTTGTGAGAGAGAAATTCTTTGTTTCTTAAACATGTAAATAGCATTCACATTACATAAAATTATGAATTATGCTCCGATTACGAATCTACGAAAAACAATGTTACGAAAGTACGAATAAATCAATCTTACGAATGTAACTAAATCTACGAAAATACGAATTTCGAATCAATGAAAATTAGATTAACGGAAATACGAATCTTTTTAAATCAACGAAAATATAGCTCTTCCGAAAATACGAATGCGTCCGAATACGAAATATAACGAAAATACGAAAATACGAATTTCAAATAAACGAAAATTAGACTAACGAAAAACGAATCAACGAAAAAATAACTCTTACGAAAATACGAACGAGCCCGAATACAAACACCGACGACTTACGAAATTACGAATCGTTACGAATCAACGGAAACGAACAGAAACGAAACTAAACTAAACAAATTTTTCTATTGTGCACATGTCTACCTTCCATGCATTCCTAGCACAGACATGAGATTAAATTCCGAAGGTTTTTGATACCGGTTAGCTAATTCTGGGGAAAATGATGGTGGCGCAATGTTCAGTACTACCCAACTATTCTCTCCACACAGTTTGGCGTTCATCACACCTCATAGTATATTACATACTCTATTCAGCTTCCGGGAGTGAAGGAACCGTGAGGGCATAATGCTGGCGACAGTGGACTTTAAAGCAACCCCTTACAAGTTAAGGGTACTGTTTTATAAATAAGAGGCTGTCTGCTGACCCACACGAAATCTACTTTCCTCGTTCACCTTGAATCCTATCAATAAACTGCGTAAATTGTAGTCACCTTAAGCTGATTCTATGTCAGTTCAAGGCAGCTAATCCCCAGCTTTGGATCACCTAGCATCTAGTCACCATTGCGTTCTCTCTGCAGGGGAGCTGCTAAAGCTTGTTTATTCAAGGAGATAATGAGATTTGTGGGATGTAACCCTGGATAGAGCACAGCATTGTGTTGGCTGAAGCATTTTAGTGAAACCTGTGTCTTCTATTGTGTATTGTTTGGGGGTTGTTTAACTCAGTGTATCGCTCACCGTTGAGTCGAGTCCTCACCAGTTGTGCCGTTTAAGGGCTTGTTGGTCCATTTTTATTAAAGACAAAATGAAAAGTTCAATGAAAGAAAACTTGCCCACGCAAGGGTATTCACCATCATAGCTCCCAACTGTCCCTGATTTGGAGGGACTGTCCCTGATTTGGAGCAATGTCCCTCTGTCCCTCATTCCTCCTCATTTGTTCCTCATTTTGGTCTGATCTATATAGTTGTATATAATAGCACTTTTTACCTTTCAAAAAGTGTTTCCCAGAGCTAAACCTTTCATCCAATTTCTAAATTGCTGCATTTGTACATTTTAAAAGCCAATATAAAGGAATAGTAGAGGTAAAAAAAAGTCCTTGTGGATTTAATTAGCCTTTTTTGGGGGGTTAATTCTCCTTTAAGGGGGTGTGGCAGGGGGCGTGTCCTATGCCTAAGTACATTTGTTAGTAGGTGTTCCTCATTCCCATCTCAAAATGTTGGGAGGTATGTTCACCATCAATGCAAAGCAAAGAGATATTCAGCCTCCTGGCACTCTTTAGCAGCACCACTGCTCAGGGTTTATGCCTCGGTCCTCTTGACCATGTAACAGTGTCCTTGTATTTCCATACAAACTCTGTACCTCTGCTGGCACTCTTTATTGCAGCTTCCTGCAGTCCTGGCCCTCAGGATTGGGCCTTCTGTCTGTTTGTGCAGACATGCACACTTGTGGCTGCTCCTGTGCACCCACATGGCCTCCTTGGGAGGGTGGAGCCCAGAACCCTGGTCCTGACTTTGCAAAAGACCCAGCACACGCCCGAATAATAAGTGTGCTGGCTGTTCCAAAAACCTGGTCCCAGGATTGGAGATTTCATCCCACCCGGATCACTACGAAATCTACAGGCTCCAGGTTCCAAACCAGATTTTACCAACCATGGAGGAAACTGAAAAAACAGTTTCCTCCAAACTAAACAATCATCCTGGGGGGGCAAGGCTGAGTGGCAAATGTAACAGGACGCACACACTGCTCTCTCCGCTGACGATCCTGTTAAAAATCCTTGGGGTGACCTGTTGAAGCACCCGTTCGGCACTAAAAAAAACACAGCGGCAGACTGGTGAGGCAGATCGGCACACTTGGGGAGATTGGGGCGGACAGCACCGACCACAAAAGATGTCAAAAAAGCTTACCGAAGCCCATTCCTTCCCTGACCTGGCGAGCCAAGATGGCTCCCGGGCATATAATTACCAGCTGAAACGTGACCCGGTTGTCCGCCTGCTCGGCGCCCTGGAAGAGGAGTTATTAACTCCAAAGACATGTCTGGCGATTATACGTTTACTTTATGTTGCGCGCAAATTGATCGCTAGATACTGGATTTCTCCTAGGGTGCCCACCAGGGGACAATGGATAGAACAAGTCAATTCCATGATTATCAGAGAAAAATTAACCTATCTCCATAGAAAGGTCATAAAACATTATTTTCAATATGGCAGCCATGGCTGGACATTCCTGGTCTCGCACCACACCAACTAGTGCTGAATCAATTGCTGGAGAGATGAAGAGTATAAGGCAGGATATTATGCTGTTTGAAGAGGGTAGGCACATAAAGATACATATCTGCTATCTAAAAGGTATTTCAATAGATATAAATGCTTATATAAAGTGTGTTGACAACAATATTATTTGTACATTGTTATGCACAGTATTTCTACGCTATTGTTTGTCAGATTACTATGTTTTTGAACAATAAAAACTTTCTCTGATTTAAAATAAAACAAAAAAACAATCTTCCTGGAGCCCCTCAACCTGCCTACCCTGTTTCCCCAAAAATAAGACCTAGCGTGATTGTCGGTGATGGCTGCAATATAAGCCCTACCCCCCAAATAGGCCCTAGTTAAAGTCCTTGTAGGTCTTATTTTCAGGGTAGGGCTTATTTTCGGGGAAACAGGGTAGGGCTTATTTGGGGGGTAGGGCTTATATTGCAGCCATCACCGACAATCACGCTAGGTCTTATTTTCGGGGAAACAGGGTAGTTGAGAATCCTGGGCGACATACACCATGATAGGGAACCGTGCTGTCACACTTGATTATAAAAATGCACTACATGAGCATACGTTTGTGGACAGTTGACCATCATAGAGCTCATGTAGCTTGTTGGACATCCCATTCTATTGACAACTGTCTCCCAATTGCTTGCCTGCATTGTCACCATGTCAAATGTGATGGAGACTACAAGCAGCCATGCTGAGAAAAAGTGCAGACATGGTCCACCACTGAAGATCCACCATGGTACACCATCAGAAGTTGGTCCAAAACAATGATAAGCAGCTGGTGCTGTAGAGTTGCAAGTAGAGAGGGTCCACCATTAGAAGTTGCTCCAGAACAATCATGAGCAGATGGTGCTGAGGAACTGCATGTATAAAAGGGTCCATCGTCAGAAGTTGGTCCATAACAATGATAAGCAGCTGGTGCTGTGCACGTGCATGTAGACAAGGTCCCCAGTTGGTCCAGAACAATGATGAGCAGATGTTGCTGAGGACATGTATGTAGACAGGGTCCACCATCAGAAGTTGGTCCAGAACAATGGAGAGCAGATGGTGCTGTGGACGTGCATGTAGACAGGGTCCACCATCAGAAGTTGGTCCAGAACAATGATGAGAAGATGGTGCTGAGGAACTGCATGTATAAAGGGTCCACCGTCAGAAGTTGGTCCATAACAATGATAAGCAGCTGATGCTGTGCGCGTGCATGTAGACAAGGTTCCCAGTTGGTCCAGAACAATGATGAGCAGATGGTGCTGAGGACATGTATGTAGACAGGGTCCACCATCAGAAGTTGATCCAGAACAATGAAGAGCAGATGGTTCTGTGGACGTGTATGTAGACAGGGTACACTATCAGAAGTTGGTCCAGAACAATGATGAGCAGCTGGTGCTGTGGATGTGTATGTAGACAGGGTCCACCATCAGAAGTTGGTCCAGAACAATGATGAGCAGATGCTGCTGTGGACATGCATGTAGACAGGGTCCACCATCAGAAGTTGGTCCAGAACAATGATGAGCAGATGCTGCTGTGGACATGCATGTAGACAGGGTCCACCATCAGAAGTTGATCCAGAACAATGAAGAGCAGATGCTGCTGTGGACATGCATGTAGACAGGGTCCACCATCAGAAGTTGGTCCAGAACAATGATGAGCAGATGCTGCTGTGGACGTGTATGTAGACAGGGCCCACCATCAGAAGTTGGTCCAGAACAATGATGAGCAGATGCTGCTGTGGACATGCATGTAGACAGGGTCCACCATCAGAAGTTGGTCCAGAACAATGATGAGCAGATGCTGCTGTGGACATGCATGTAGACAGGGTCCACCATCAGAAGTTGATCCAGAACAATGAAGAGCAGATGGTGCTGAGGACATGTATGTAGACAGGGTCCACCATCAGAAGTTGATCCAGAACAATGAAGAGCAGATGGTGCTGTGGACGTGTATGTAGACAGGGTCCACCATCAGAAGTTGGTCCAGAACAATGATGAGCAGATGTTGCTGTGGACGTGTATGTAGACAAGGTCCACCATCAGAAGTTGGTCCAGAACAATGATGAGCAGATGGTGCTGTGCACGTGCATGTAGATAAGGTCCCCAGTTGGTCCAGAACAATGATGAGCAGATGGTGCTGAGGACTTGTATGTAGACAGGGTCCACCATTAGAAGTTGGTCCAGAACAATGATGAGCAGATGGTGCTGTGGACGTGCATGTAGACAGGGTCCACCATCAGAAGTTGGTCCAGAACAATGAAGAGCAGATGGTGCTGTGGACGTGCATGTAGACAGGGTCCACCATCAGAAGTTGGCCCAGAACAATGATGAGCAGATGGTGCTGTGGATGTGTATGTAGACAGGGTCCACCATCAAAAGTTGGTCCAGAACAATGATGAGCAGATGTTGCTGTGGACGTGTATGTAGACAAGGTCCACCATCAGAAGTTGGTCCAGAACAATGATGAGCAGATGTTGCTGTGGACGTGTATGTAGACAAGGTCCACCATCAGAAGTTGGTCCAGAACAATGATGAGCAGATGGTGCTGTGGACATGCATGTAGACAAGGTCCACCATCAGAAGTTGGCCCAGAACAATGATGAGCAGATGGTGCTGTGGATGTGTATGTAGACAGGGTCCACCATCAAAAGTTGGTCCAGAACAATGATGAGCAGATGTTGCTGTGGACGTGTATGTAGACAAGGTCCACCATCAGAAGTTGGTCCAGAACAATGATGAGCAGATGTTGCTGTGGACGTGTATGTAGACAAGGTCCACCATCAGAAGTTGGTCCAGAACAATGATGAGCAGATGGTGCTGTGGACATGCACGTAGATAAGGTCCCCAGTTGGTCCAGAACAATGATGAGCAGATGGTGCTGAGGACTTGTATGTAGACAGGGTCCACCATCAGAAGTTGGTCCAGAACAATGATGAGCAGCTGATGCTGTGGACGTTCACAAGTAATGGACTTCAAGAGATCAGCAGCACAAGATGCAACAAAGCATTTTTTTTTTATTTTTAAAGGAAAAAACAACAATTGATTGAAGTTGAAATCTACTTTAATAACTGCCTTGAAATTAACACTTGAAAAATGCTTGCCAGCTAGCTTGCCACTTTTCAAACCTCATGGAGGAAGGAGTGGCTGGGCCCATCATGACATCTGCTCCAGGGCTTGTGTTGGCTCTCGGTAGGGATGGGCCCGGTGCTCGATGCGAACCCACGTTCGCATCGAGCACCGGGCGTTCGCTCGCTCGGCGAGCCCAGAACTATTTTGGCCGCTCGCATCACGTTCGTGTGATGCGAGCGGCCCCGCAATGCATTGCGGCCGGCGCGGCCGACGCAGTGCATTGCTGGCTGATGATTGGCCAAGCATGCACTGTGACCCCGCATGCTTGGCCAATCACAGCCCCGGAAACTCGAAGAGCCATAATTGGCTACAGGCAGGACGCCTGTAGCCAATTACAGCTCAGGGGCTGTAGTACACGCCCCCCCCTATAAAAGGCCGCCACGCCGTCTGCGCCGGTCACATGCTGTTCCGGCGCAGATTGAGCAGGCTGATTCTGTGACACTCTGCTCGATTTAGTTAGGTAGAGAGATTCACTTACAGAAATTGAGTTAGATAGATTCAGTTACAAAGATTGATTGAGAAAGAGGGGCTTGTAGTGTGTTCGTGGCAGGCAGGCAGAGCTCCTATATTTTGTTACCAGAAGCACCTATAGGACTTGTAGTGTGTTCGTGGCAGGCAGGCAGAGCTCCTATATTTTGTTACCAGAAGCACCTATAGGACTTGTAGTGTGTTCGTGGCAGGCAGGCAGAGCTCCTATATTTTGTTACCAGAAGCACCTATAGGACTTGTAGTGTGTTCGTGGCAGGCAGGCAGAGCTCCTATATTTTGTTCCCAGAAGCACCTATAGGACTTGAAGTGTGTTAGTCCCATCACACACACAGAGCTATATTTTCTTCCCAGAAGCACCTATAGGACTTGAAGTGTGTTAGTCCCATCACACACACAGAGCTATATTTTGTTCCAGAGGCACCTATAGGACTTGAAGTGTGTTAGTCCCATCACACACACAGAGCTATATTTTGTTCCCAGAAGAACCTATAGGACTTGAAGTGTGTTAGTCCCATCACACACACAGAGCTATATTTTGTTCCCAGAAGCACCTATAGGACTTGAAGTGTGTTAGTCCCATCACACACACAGAGCTATATTTTGTTCCCAGAAGCACCTATAGGACTTGAAGTGTGTTAGTCCCATCACACACACAGAGCTATATTTTGTTCCCAGAAGCACCTATAGGACTTGAAGTGTGTTAGTCCCATCACACACACAGAGCTATATTTTCTTCCCAGAAGCACCTATAGGACTTGAAGTGTGTTAGTCCCATCACACACACAGAGCTATATTTTGTTCCCAGAAGCACCTATAGGACTTGAAGTGTGTTGTCCCATCACACACACAGAGCTATATTTTGTTCCCAGAAGAACCCATAGGACTTGAAGTGTGTTAGTCCCATCACACACACAGAGCTATATTTTTCTTCCCAGAAGCACCTATAGGACTTGAAGTGTGTTAGTCCCATCACACACACAGAGCTATATTTTCTTCCCAGAAGCACCTATAGGACTTGAAGTGTGTTAGTCCCATTACACACACAGAGCTATATTTTCTTCCAGAAGCACCTATAGGACTTGAAGTGTGTTAGTCCCATCACACACACAGAGCTATATTTTGTTCCCAGAAGCACCTATAGGACTTGAAGTGTGTTAGTCCCATCACACACACAGAGCTATATTTTGTTCCCAGAAGCACCTATAGGACTTGAAGTGTGTTAGTCCCATCACACACACAGAGCTATATTTTGTTCCCAGAAGCACCTATAGGACTTGAAGTGTGTTAGTCCCATCACACACACAGAGCTATATTTTGTTCCCAGAGGCACCTATAGGACTTGAAGTGTGTTAGTCCCATCAAACACACAGAGCTATATTTTGTTCCCAGAGGCACCTATAGGACTTGAAGTGTGTTAGTCCCATTACACACACAGAGCTATATTTTCTTCCCAGAAGCACCTATAGGACTTGATGTGTGTTAGTCCCATCACACACACAGAGCTATATTTTCTTCCCAGAAGCACCTATAGGACTTGAAGTGTGTTAGTCCCATCACACACACAGAGCTATATTTTGTTCCCAGAGGCACCTATAGGACTTGAAGTGTGTTAGTCCCATTACACACACAGAGCTATATTTTCTTCCCAGAAGCACCTATAGGACTTGAAGTGTGTTAGTCCCATCACACACACAGAGCTATATTTTGTTCCAGAAGCACCTATAGGACTTGAAGTGTGTTAGTCCATCACACACACAGAGCTATATTTTGTTCCCAGAAGCACCTATAGGACTTGAAGTGTGTTAGTCCCATCACACACACAGAGCTATATTTTGTTCCCAGAAGCACCTATAGGACTTGAAGTGTGTTAGTCCCATCACACACACAGAGCTATATTTTGTTCCCAGAAGAACCTATAGGACTTGAAGTGTGTTAGTCCCATCACACACACAGAGCTATATTTTCTTCCCAGAAGCACCTATAGGACTTGAAGTGTGTTAGTCCCATCACACACACAGAGCTATATTTTGTTCCAGAAGCACCTATAGGACTTGAAGTGTGTTAGTCCCATTACACACACAGAGCTATATTTTCTTCCCAGAAGCACCTATAGGACTTGAAGTGTGTTAGTCCCATCACACACACAGAGCTATATTTTGTCCCAGAAGCACCTATAGGACTTGAAGTGTGTTAGTCCCATCACACACACAGAGCTATATTTTGTTCCCAGAGGCACCTATAGGACTTGAAGTGTGTTAGTCCCATCACACACACAGAGCTATATTTTGTTCCCAGAAGAACCTATAGGACTTGAAGTGTGTTAGTCCCATCACACACACAGAGCTATATTTTGTTCCCAGAAGCACCTATAGGACTTGAAGTGTGTTAGTCCCATCACACACACAGAGCTATATTTTGTTCCCAGAGGCACCTATAGGACTTGAAGTGTGTTAGTCCCATCACACACACAGAGCTATATTTTCTTCCCAGAAGCACCTATAGGACTTGAAGTGTGTTAGTCCCATCACACACACAGAGCTATATTTTGTTCCCAGAAGCACCTATAGGACTTGAAGTGTGTTAGTCCCATTACACACACAGAGCTATATTTTCTTCCCAGAAGCACCTATAGGACTTAAAGTGTGTTAGTCCCATCACACACACAGAGCTATTTTTGTTCCCAGAAGCACCTATAGGACTTGAAGTGTGTTAGTCCCATCACACACACAGAGCTATATTTTGTTCCCAGAGGCACCTATAGGACTTGAAGTGTGTTAGTCCCATCACACACACAGAGCTATATTTTGTTCCCAGAAGCACCTATAGGACTTGAAAGTGTGTTAGTCCCATCACACACACAGAGCTATATTTTGTTCCCAGAGGCACCTATAGGACTTGAAGTGTGTTAGTCCCATTACACACACAGAGCTATATTTTCTTCCCAGAAGCACCTATAGGACTTGAAGTGTGTTAGTCCCATCACACAGAGATCCTATATTTAGTTCCCAGAAGCAACTATAGGACTTGAAGTGTGTTAGTCCCATCACACAGACCTTTATTTTCTTCCCAGAAGCACCTATAGGACTTGAAGTGTGTTAGTCCCATCACACAGAGCTCCTCTATTTTCTTTGCAGAAGCACCCATAGGACTTCTAGTGTGTTAGTGGCATCACACAGAGCTCCTATATATTCTTCTCAGCAGCACCCACAGGACTTCTAGTGTGTTAGTGGCATCACACAGAGCTCCTCTATTTTCTTTGCATAAGCACCCACAGGACTTCTAGTGTGTTAGTGGCATCACACAGAGCTCCTCTATTTTCTTTGCAGAAGCACCCACAGGACTTCTAGTGTGTTAGTGGCATCACACAGAGCTCCTCTATTTTCTTTGCAGAAGCACCCACAGGACTTCTAGTGTGTTAGTGGCATCACACAGAGCTCCTCTTATTTTCTTTGCAGAAGCACCACAGGACTTCTAGTGTGTTAGTGGCATCACACAGAGCTCCTCTATTTTCTTTGCATAAGCACCCACAGGACTTCTAGTGTGTTAGTGGCATCACACAGAGCTCCTCTATTTTCTTTGCAGAAGCACCCATAGGACTTCTAGTGTGTTAGTGGCATCACACAGAGCTCCTATATATTCTTCTCAGCAGCACCCACAGGACTTCTAGTGTGTTAGTGGCATCACACAGAGCTCCTCTATTTTCTTTGCATAAGCACCCACAGGACTTCTAGTGTGTTAGTGGCATCACACAGAGCTCCTCTATTTTCTTTGCAGAAGCACCCATAGGACTTCTAGTGTGTTAGTGGCATCACACAGAGCTCCTATATATTCTTCTCAGCAGCACCCACAGGACTTCTAGTGTGTTAGTGGCATCACACAGAGCTCCTCTATTTTCTTTGCATAAGCACCCACAGGACTTCTAGTGTGTTAGTGGCATCACACAGAGCTCCTCTATTTTCTTTGCATAAGCACCCACAGGACTTCTAGTGTGTTAGTGGCATCACACAGAGCTCCTCTATTTTCTTTGCAGAAGCACCCATAGGACTTCTAGTGTGTTAGTGGCATCACACAGAGCTCCTATATTTTCTTCTCAGCAGCACCCACAGGACTACCGACTACAATGGCTGGAAGACCGCCAAGGGGAGGCAGAGCGTGCAGAGCCAAGAACACAGGGCAGGCAGGCTCTGTTTCTAGTGGACGTGGCCGTGGACGTGGACGTGGTCGTGCATCGTCATCAGCACGTGGCCATGGGACACGCGCGTCTTTGTTTTCGGCAGCTGGACATGTGGAGCCGCATCATGCTGAAGGCTTGGTAGAATGGATGACCAAGCCCTCCTCATCCTCCTCATCCTCTCTCACCCAGGCTCAGGGTACTGACAGAGCATCATCAGCCACCCTTCCCTAGACCCACCATGTCCTCCTGAGGAGTCCCCCGAACTCTTTGAGCACAGTGTTTGGTACATGCTCCAGGAGGATGCCCAACGATTCGAAGGCTCGGATGACGATACCCAGCTTGAGGAATCTGGCAGTACTGTTCCACCAGCTGCAGCTTACTGCCAGGTTTGCTCTAGTGGTGAAGAGGGAGGGGATGATGAGGTCACTGACTCCACGTGGGTGCCTCAAGGGAGAGAGGATGAGGAGGAGGACGAGGAGGAGGAGGATGCGGCGTCACATGTCCAACGAGGCAGGATGCCCCCTGGAGGCCAGGTAGAGGCCAGCACAGCAACTGTACAACACCGCAGAGCTCCGCCTGTGCAGGGCGCTGCCTCTGCACGTTATCAGAAAAGTTCTTTGGTGTGGGCCTTTTTTGAGACGAGTGCAGCAGATCGCACCACTGCTATTTGCAATATTTGTCTCAAGCGTATCTCGCGTGGCCAAAACATCAGCCGCTTGGGCACCACAAGCATGACCAGACATATGGCGACCTGCCATGCAGCTCGTTGGCAGGCACACATAAAAGACCCACACCAAAGAACTAAGCGGACCTCTCCTTGCTCCTCCTCAGCTGGGATCTCCATCCCCACTACACCTTCAGTCCTCTCTGAAAGCTGCTCTGAGAGGACTGAAGGTGTAGAATTCGGTGTGTCACAACCAAGTACTTGCAGTACACCGACGTCCGATTGCAGCAGGCAAATTTCCTGCCCCAGCTGCTGGACCGTAGAAAGAAGTACACTCCCAGCCATCCACATGCCCAGCGGTTGAATGCTAGCCTTGCTAAATTGCTAGCACTTCAACTGCTGCCTTTTCAGTTGGTAGACTCGGCCCCCTTCCGTGAGTTTGTTCAATGTGCGGTTCCTCAGTGGCAGGTTCCCAAACGCCACTTTTTCTCGCGGAAGGCGATTCCGTCTCTCTACGGCATGTGGAGGGCAATGTCCATGCCTCGCTGGACAGGGCGGTCAGCGGTAAGGTGCATATTACCGCTGACTCATGGTCCAGCAGGCATGGACAGGGACGGTACCTTTCTTTCACGGCCCATTGGGTCACTCTATTGGCAGCTGGGAGGGATGCAGGACAAGGTGCAGTAGTGTTGGAGGTTGTTCCGCCACCACGCCTCCAAAACGCGACTACTGCTACTGGTTGTGACACACCTCTCTCCTCCACCCCCTCCTCTTCTTCTTCCTCCAGTGCTCTGTCCTTGGAACAGCGGTGCTCCGTAGGCGTACAAGGGGCTACGCAAGTACGCAGGCAAAAAGATGCCATGCCGTGCTTGCGCTGGTGTGTTTGGGGGACAGGAGCCACACTGGGCCAGAGGTTCTGGCAGCTCTGCAGGGGCAGGCCGAGAGGTGGTTGACGCCACGTCAGCTTAAGCCAGGAATGGTCGTTTCTGACAATGGCACCAACCTCCTCTCCGCCCTGCGACAGGGGCAGCTCACCCATGTGCCCTGCATGGCTCACGTCCTCAACCTGGTGGTGCAGCGGTTCTTGGGCAGGTTCCCAGGCTTACAGGATGTCCTGAGGCAGGCCAGGAAAGTCTGTGTGCATTTCCGCCGATCTTATAATGCCAGTGCTCGGCTGACTGAGCTGCAAAAGGAGCTGAACCTGCCCAAGAACCGCCTAATATCTGACATGCCCACCAGGTGGAACTCAACGTTGGCCATGCTGCAGCGACTGCACACGCAGCAGAGGGCCATCAATGAGTACCTTTGCGACTACGGCACCAGGACAGGGTCAGGGGAGCTTGGTTTTTTTTCCCCACGTCAGTGGAGCATGATCAGGGATGCATGCACTGTCCTCTCACCATTTGAGGAGGCCACGAGGATGGTGAGCAGTGACAGTGCATGCATCAGTGACACTGTCCCTCTTGTCCACCTGTTGGAGCATACGCTGCGTGGGATAATGGACAGGGCACTTGAGGCAGAACAGAGGCAGGAAGAGGAGGACTTCCTTGCCTCTCAAGGCCCCCTTTATCCGGACAGTGTTCCTTCTGTCCCACCCATCACACAGGAAGAGGATGAGGAGGAGGAGGAGGAGGAGGATTGTGTGAGCATGGAGGTGGAGCCTGGCACTCAGCATCAGCAGCAGCAGTCTTTTAGGGATGATGTACAGTCCCAACAAGCCAGTGGACTTGTACGTGGCTGGGAGGAGGTGGCTGGCGATCATGTCATCCTCAGTGACCCAGAAGACTCCGGACCGAATGCCTCAGCTAACCTACGCTGCATGGCCTCCCTGATCCTGCAAAGCCTGCGGAAGGATCCTCGTGTTCTTCGGATCAAGGAGAGGGACCATTACTGGCTGGCCACTCTCCTTGATCCGCGGTACAAGGGTAAGGTTGCGGACCTTATCTTGCCGTCGCAGAGGGAGCAGAGGATGAGACATCTCAGGGAGGCCTTGCAGAAAGGTCTGTGCAACGCGTTCCCAGAAACTGGGAGGCTACAAACTCCTGGTCCTGGGCGACGAGTTGCTGAGGCTTCGGTCAGTGGCAGAAGGAGCGGTGGGGAAGGTGGACGTCTGACCGATGCGTTCAGACAATTTTTTAGTCCGCAGCCCCAAGGTATGATCGGTTCCAGCAACCATCGCCAGCGTCTGATATACATGGTGCAGGAATACCTTGGGGCAAGGTCAGACTTGGACACCTTTCCCACCGAAAATCCTCTGGCTTACTGGGTCCTGAGGATGGATCACTGGCCAGAGCTTGCACAGTATGCAATTGAGCTACTGGCCTGTCCTGCCTCCAGCGTTCTTTCCGAACGCACATTCAGTGCTGCTGGAGGATTTGTGACTGATCATAGGGTGCGCCTGTCCACCGCCTCGGTTGATCGACTGACATTCATCAAAATGAATCAGTCTTGGATCACCACCAGCTACCAGGCACCTGAGGCGGATATAACCGAATAATTTTTAATGTCACATCCCTTCAAGACTGCCTATGCTGATGCTGAGTGACTGTCCTCTTATGTTCACTGACTATCCTCTTCCTCCTCCTCAATGATCCATGCCACCACACCAGTGCCTAAGGCACAATTTTTCAGCCCCTGTTTAACAGGGGCGTGTACTTCCAATTTTTTAAAAAAATGCTTCGCAACACGTGTGACTGCTGTGCTCCAAGTACAGTCTCTGTGAGGGGTTGCAGTGTTGTGGCACCAGCACCAGTGCCTAAGGCACAATTTTTCAGCCCCTGTTTAACAGGGCGGGTACTTACAATTTTTTTAAAAAATGCTTCGCAACACGTGTGACTGCTGTGCTCCAAGTACAGTATCTGTGAGGGCCGGGTTGCAGTGTTGTGGCACCAGCACCAGTGCCTAAGGCACAATTTTTCAGCCCTGTTTAACAGGGGCGGGTACTTACAATTTTTTAAAAACATGCTTCGCAACACGTGTGACTGCTGTGCTCCAAGTACAGTATCTGTGAGGGCCGGGTTGCAGTGTTGTGGCACCAGCACCAGTGCCTAAGGCACAATTTTTCAGCCCCTGTTTAACAGGGGCGGGTACTTACAATTTTTTAAAAAAATGCTTCGCAACACGTGTGACTGCTGTGCTCCAAGTACAGTATCTGTGAGGGCCGGGTTGCAGTGTTGTGGCACCAGCACCAGTGCCTAAGGCACAATTTTTCAGCCCCTGTTTAACAGGGGCGGGTACTTACAATTTTTTAAAAACATGCTTCGCAACACGTGTGACTGCTGTGCTCCAAGTACAGTATCTGTGAGGGCCGGGTTGCAGTGTTGTGGCACCAGCACCAGTGCCTAAGGCACAATTTTTCAGCCCCTGTTTAACAGGGGCGGGTAATTACAAATCTTGATCTAATAGTTCACAGCAGGGCCCATTCCTGCGCCCACCAAGAGTAACTATGAGGGCCTGCAGTCTTGTGGCAACACCGTCCACCACCACCGCCAAAGGCCCAATTTTTCTGCCCTGTTCATCAGGTGCTTGCAATTACAAATCTTGATCTAATAACTCACAACAGGGCCCATTCCTGCGCCCACCAAGAGTAACTGTGAGGGCCTACAGTCTTGTGGCAACACCGTCCACCACCACCGCCAAAGGCCCAATTTTTCTGCCCTGTTCATCAGGTGCTTGCAATTACAAATCTTGATCTAATAACTCACAGCAGGGCCCATTCCTGCGCCCACCAAGAGTAACTGTGAGAGCTTACAGTCTTGTGGCAACACCGTCCACCACCACCACCACCCCCAATTTTTCTGCCCTGTTCAACAGGTGCATGCAATTACAAATCTTGATCTATTAACTCACAGCAGGGCCCATTCCTGTGCCCACCAGTCTTGTGGCTACACCAACATCTAATAGGGCAAATTTCTGCAGAGTATATACGCCAGGCCCCTACTTTCAAACATCCAACTTACAAACGACTCCTACTTGCAAATGGAAAGAGAAAACAGGAAGTGAGAGGAAATCTACCCCTAGGAAGGGAAAATTCTATCCTGTTAGATTTAATTTGGGAAAAAGGTATCTCCTCTCTACTGATACTTTATCACCAATCCTTGTTTCAATTAAAACCCCACTTTTCCAAAAACATTTGTCATTGGGACGGAAAGTGAGGTGACATGTTCTGAACAGATGTGCAAAGACAGCAAATGTTACAGGGGTGATAACCACTCCCTATGTTCTCCAAAAAGCTTAAAAATAGATTTTTTTGGGATGGAGCTACACTTCATAATGTACCTGTTCAGATTCTACTTAAGATCAAACCTAAAGCCGCAAGTGGTTTTAAATGGCTTCTTTTTTTCCTTTACAAATGTCATTTTGTGCAAGGACAGTTCTAAACACGGGAAACACATGCCACTTCACAGGCATACTTTAGACACCCCCCAGGTACCATATTTAAAGGAAAATTTCACTTTTTTTTTTTTCACTTTATGCATCATTAAAATGACTGCTCCCGAAAAAACGTTAGTTTTTAAAAGTTCTTTTTGCATTGATATATGTCCCTGGGGCAGGACCCGGGTCCCCAAACCTGTTTTATGACATTAACATGCATATTGGCCGTTGTAATTAGCACTTTTGATTTCGAACGTTCGCGTCCATTATAACGTATAGGGTTCGAAAATTCGCGCGAACTTTCGGTCCGTTCGAAGGTTCTGGTTCGAAACCGAACCCGGGGGTGTTCGGCTCATCCCTAGCTCTCGGTGCCCTGAGTGTTCTGGATATAAGAACCAAATGATATAGATACAACTTAAGAGGGGTTTTTAGACTCCCCTGACTCTCCACTGTAACTGTGTGTCATCTGCCCGCCGATGTCTTCTATAAAATAATTAGAGACTATATGGTGATGTCATCACCCAGGAGAACAAAGGCTTCCAGACTGAGATCATCAATCCATTTCTGTTTAGTGAACTAATGGACAGAACTACGAGGGGGCATTGTTAATTACCGGGCTGAAGGGAGACAGAGGCTTAAGTCACCAAGCCGTCTCTCTTGTGTCACCTGCTGATCTCAGTTTCATAAAAAGAGTATGAGAGGCAACTTGCATGTGAGGGTCTTTCCTGGTAAATGTAATTGCTTCTTTTCCTGGGAGGAATGAAATGGATTATTGGCTGCTGGAGCTAAAGAGACCCTGTCCCCAGCCCATTCATTTTCACAAAAATCTTCCCATAAGATTATATGGGTATTTGATGTAATTTAGGCCTGTTATTTACCTGTGTAAGCCTCCCATGTGTAGATATCCAAAAGTCCTGATACTGCTGCTGCTGGGCACCGCCATTTTGGATGTCAGCAGCTCCAGCAGACTTATAGACTTTACAGAAGTAACCTCTACAGTATTCTCCTTCACAGCTACCTTAAAGCCTGGTAGACACAATTAGCTTTTTTTTGTTCCACCCAGTGGGCTGAACGAAAAAAAAAACTGGAGCGCTTGTGAGGAGCCACTGTACTAACTATGCAATGTTAGTACATCCATCTCCCCACTGAGCTATTGTGTTCTGACCAGAACACACCGCTCAGTGCTGTTAGCCATTGGCTAACAGCACTGATCGGATGCTGATTGCCAGAGATTTTTTGGTCATGCCCGTTCGACAGAAGAGTGGCACACACAAAGTGGCACTAGGGATGAGCTGAACAACCTCACGATTCGGTTTGCACCAGAACTTGCGAACAGGCAAAAGATTTGTACGATTACGCGAACACCGTTAAAGTCTATGGGACACGAACATGGAAAATCAAAAGTGCTCATTTTAAAGGCTTATGTGCAAGTTATTGCCATAAAAAGTGTTTGGGGACCCGGGTCCTGCCCCAGGGGACATGTATCAATGCAAAAATTTTTTTTTTAAAACGGACGTTTTTTCAGGAGCAGTGATTTTAATAATGCTTAAAGTGAAACAATAAAAATTAAATATTCCTTTCAATTTCATGACTGGGGGTTGTCCTTAGTCTACCTGTAAAGTAGCGCATCTTTCCCATGTTTAGAACAGTACCGCAGCAAAATTATGTTTCTAAAGAAAAAAATGTCATTTAAAACTGCTCGCGGCTGTAATGTATTGTCAGATCCCGGTAATATACATAAAAAATCATTGAAAAAAACAGCGTGGGTTTTCCGCAGTCCATTACCAGGCCCTATGGGTCTGGTATGAATATTAAGGGGAACCTCGCAGCAAAATGTAAAAAAAATTGCATGGGGGTACCCCCAAAATCCATACCAGGCCCTTCAACTCTGGTATGGATTTTAAGGGGAACCCCGAGACCAAATTTTTAAAAAAATGGCGTGGTGGTCCCCACCAAAATTCATACCAGACTCTTATCCAAGCATGCAACCTGGCAGGCCGCAGGAAAAGGGGGGACGGATGAGAGAGCGCCCCCCTCCTGAACCGTACCAGGCCACATGCCCCCAACATGGGGAAGGTGTTTTGGGCTCCCCCCCAAAACACCTTGTCTCCAGGTTGATGGGGACAAGGGCCTCTTCCCCACAACCCTTGCCCGGTGGTTGTGGGGGTCTGCGGGTGGGGGTCTGCGGGTGGAAACCCCCTTTAACAAGGGGTCCCCTAGATCCCTATGTGAATAGTAGGGGTGCAACGGATCGTCGCCGATCCGTGATCCGAACGGGTCACCCCGTTCGGATCGGCACACCCCGCGATCCGCGGAGCGCTCCGCGGCCTCGGCCTTAGGAAAGGCCGCGGCTTCGGCCTAGCTCCGGAGCGTCGGCGGCCATCTTGGTACACCCGGCGGCCTTAGGAAAGGCCGCGGCTTCGGCCTAGCTCCGGAGCGGCGGCCATTTTGGTACACCCGGCCACTGTTTACAATGTGATCGCTCCGTCAAATGACGGAGCGATCACTTGTAAACAAACTGCATTACCCAGCCAATGTACTCTGCATTACCCAGCCAATGTACTCTGCATTACCCAGCCAATGTACTCTGCATTACCCAGCCAATGTACTCTGCGATACTCTGCATTACCCAGCCAATACTCTGCGATACTCTGCATTACCCAGCCAATACTCTGCGATACTCTGCATTACCCAGCCAATACTCTGCGATACTCTGCATTACCCACCCAATACTCTGCGATACTCTGCATTACCCAGCCGATACTCTGCGATACTCTGCATTACCCAGCCGATACTCTGCGATACTCTGCATTACCCAGCCGATACTCTGCGATACTCTGCGATACTCTGCATTACCCAGCCGATACTCTGCATTACCCAGCCGATACTCTGCATTACCCAGCCGATACTCTGCGATACTCTGCATTACCCAGCCGATACCCAGCCAATACTCTGCATTACCCAGCCGATACCCAGCCAATACTCTGCATTACCCAGCCGATACCCAGCCGATACCCAGCCAATACTCTGCGATACCCAGCCAATACTCTGCGATACCCAGCCAATACTCTGCGATACCCAGCCAATACTCTGCGATACCCAGCCAATATTACAGTGGGGGAGATGACGTGAATATTACAGTGGGGGGGAGGACGTGGATATTACAGGGGGGGAGAGGACGTGGATATTACAGTGGGGGGAGAGGACGTGGATATTACAGTGGGGGGAGAGGACGTGGATATTACAGTGGGGGAGAGGACGTGGATATTACAGTGGGAGGAGAGGACGTGGATATTACAGTGGGGGGAGAGGACGTGGATATTACAGTGGGGGAGAGGACGTGGATATTACAGTGGGGGGAGAGGACGTGGATATTACAGTGGGAGGAGAGGACGTGGATATTACAGTGGGGGGAGAGGACGTGGATATTACAGTGGGGACTATATGGTGGCGGAATTTTCACAGGTTTTTGCAAATTCAATTATTATTTGCTGATCCGAAAAATGATCCGATCCGTGACTCCTGATCCGAGGATCGATCCGAGTTTTTTGATCCGTTGCACCCCTAGTGAATAGGTATCGGGTACATTGTACGCCCTACTTATTCACCAAAAAAAGTGTCAAAAAAGTAAAAATGACAGTAGACAGTTTGGGACAATTCTTTTATTTAAAAATAAAAAAAAGTCCTGCAATGTCCATTCATCTTCGATCACAGCGCCGACGACCCGAGAAAAAAAAAAGAAAAGAATAACCCTGCCTTGATGGGAAGCTCCAGCCGACTGCAGCTTTTTTACATTGACAGCTGTTATATAGCTGAGGGCAGGGCCACCCGGTGATGTAAGTGGGTGACCCTGCTCCCTAGTGAAGGCATGTGACGTCACGTAACGTCAGAGGGGGCGGAGGCTGCAGTCGCGGGGACACCTCCCATCGATCTAGAGTTTTTCCGTTTTTGTTTTTTTTCTCTGTCCGTCGGCGCTGTGATTGAAGATATATGGACATTGTGGGACATTTTTTTTTTTTTATAAAGGACTTAGGTTCGACTCGAACATCGGGGGGGGGGGGGGGGGCAAGAAAACATTTGCCCAGGGTCCAATCAATATTAAAGATGGCCCTGGCGGCGAGTAACTCTTAAGGCCTGGCTAGTAGCTCGGGACTTGAAATTTTGAGCCCTGTATTAGTCCATCTAACATTCCCCTCCCCGCAGGCTGACAATGCTGCTGTCCAAATGTGCCCCCTGTGCCCATTTATCCAGAGTGGGGGCACGCTACTACTTTTTCCCGTGCGAAACTGTAAGTTTGGTGTTTACTGTGACTGTACAATTATTAATTAGGTGCTTCTTATTTCATGTGCATTGACGTTCTACTCTACAACCCCCAATTTAATGTACATTCATCATTTACTATGTAATTTTCATGCACTACATTAATGTCCTCATCACTCTTACTGCACATTTAACCTTTTCCGTCCACTTTCCATAAACTGTACTTTAAATATTTACTGGGCAATTCACAACCACTATACATTAATCATTTAAAATGCACTTCACATTTATTATGCACTATATACCCCACACTGCCTCACTTCATATGCTGTGCTGTAAATGATATACCGCTGCCTGCTTGGCTGTATAGGTAGTTATTACCCCAGTGCCATAGCCGTGCTGTATTTTATATACTATATGTGCTGGATGTTATATACTCTGTATTTCTAAACCCAAGTCCTGGGACAGGGGGGGGGGGGGTGCAGGGACGGCTGCCCTGGGCACAATGGCTTATTGCAGGGATGGGGGCGCTCTGTGCCAGTTGCTTCTGGTACAAGGCTGACAGGGGTAGTGACAGCAACATCACTGCTAACCTTAAAGAAAGGGGGGGGGGGGGCGCAGTTTGGCATCTTTGCCCTGGGCCCTGGATGACCTTGTCCCAGCACTGGCTAAACCGTATAAACTGCTTTTTGTTTTATACTTTATACCTTGTGGCTGTATATGCTGTGTTGTACAGCACATATTCTATAGACTTGTGCACTGCCAAAAAATGTGTTAGTTTTCTTTTGTTTTTTGTTTTTTTCGTCAATTCGACAATTCAAAAATAAGAAAATTTGAGAATTCGAAAATAAGAAAGAAAATCCGAAAATTAGAAATAATAACTAACTAACTAATAATAGCTAACTATTAAATTATAGGTATTGTAATTTCCTTTCCAATTTGGCTGTTAGTGAACGTGGCGAATACAAATTTATCTGAAGTTACGAATTATCCGAAATAACGAATGCTGCATCTAAACAAATGGAACGGAATGAATAATAATTAATAATAATAATAAAAAGTAATTTGTTACATTCCATTAATTTAGATATGGCATTCATTATTTGGGATAATTCATATTCGTTACGTTCACTAACAGCCAAATTGGAAAGGAAATTCCACATTGATAGATGACTGGATGACCACGAGCTCCCTCAAACTCAATGGATTGAAAACAGAGCTTCTGCTCCTCAACGCAAACCGAAATAAAAAAACAAAGACCCCATGGACACCACCAACCATCCTTGGACAGATCATCCTTCCAAGCACCAAAGCCAAAAGTCTCGGAGTCATCTTTGATGCAGAGATGACTATGGATGCACAAATAGGATCGGTAGTCAGTGGATTCCACCATCTTCTCCGCCTGCTTCATTCCAAAAAAAGAGAAAGCGGTAGTAGTTGGAACAATCATCAATTCGCGACTCGACTACGCAAATTCCCTCTACATAGGACTACCTGATTACCAGATTGCACGCCTACAAATCGTCCAAAACACAGCAGCAAGACTAGTCACGGGAAAGAAACCCTGGGAATCCATCTCCCCATCCCTAAGGACCCTCCATCGGCTAACGGTAAAGGATAGGATCACATTCAAGACCCTCTGCCTCACCCACAAATGCACTCAAGGAAACGCTCTTCAATACCTATGTAAGAAAAGAAAACACTACATACCTAATCGCAACCTCCGATCAACTAACCAAAACCGCCTCCTCATCCCCAAATCCCGCTACAAATCCAAGGGAGAACGAAGATTTGCAG
The DNA here is from genome assembly GCA_028564925.1 of Lithobates sylvaticus. Classification (NCBI taxonomy): domain Eukaryota; kingdom Metazoa; phylum Chordata; class Amphibia; order Anura; family Ranidae; genus Lithobates; species Lithobates sylvaticus. The sequence goes on from CM053027.1 coordinate 22,858,540, forward strand.
TCCAAGGACCATGGCTATAGAACGCTCTACCTACCAACATCTGCATGGAAGAAAACCATCGGGCATTCAGAAAAAAACTCAAGACCCACCTCTTCTAAGAAGCAGGAAGCACGGGACGGAGCAAGCGCCTTGAGGCGATTCAGTTCGCATTTGCAGAGCTATACAAATCATTCATTCATTTCAGATATTCAAATTTTGGGGTTTCTGAATTAAAAGTTTGTAATAATAACTAACTAACTAATAATAGCTAACTATTCAATTATAGGTATTGGAATTTCCTTTCCAATTTGGCTGTTAGTAAAGGTAACGAATACAAATTTATCTGAAGTTACGAATTATCCGAAATAACGAATGCCACATCTAAACAAATGGAATGGAATGAATAATAATTAATAATAATAATAATAATAAAAAGTAATTTGTTACAATTTTATTTGTTTAGATACGGCATTCATTATTTGGGATAATTCGTAACTTTTCATAAATTCATATTCGTTACATTCAATAACAGCCAAATTGGAAAGGAAATTCCAATACCTAAAATGTAATAGTTTAGTAATAGCTAACTGTCTGGTGTGTTTCTTGGCGTGTTTCTTGGACTTCGTGATGATGTTTGTTCACTATGGTTCTCTAACAAACCTCTGAGGGCTCCACAGAACAGCTGTATTTATACTGAGATTAAATTACACACAGGTGGACCCTATTTACTAATTAGGTGACTTATGAAGGCAGTTGTTTCCACTCATAGGTGTGCACAGCCTATGGCATTAGGGTGTGCACCCCAAAGTTCAGACACACATGAACGCCACCTGCTGTCACAGGAAGGGGGCTCTGATGGTGGGAGACAGTTGATTTAGAGCATATTGCGGTACACACTAAATACGGGTGTAACGTGTTCCTTATGTTGAAACTAGACTTTAATATAATGGGGGCATTTACACTGGCCACTGGCACCCCTAACACAAACCTGGTGCTGCTCCTGGATAATGCTAATGCACATGGGGGTGATTAGGGTGTGCCCAGGCACATCCGGCACGCCTATGGTTCCACTAGATTTTAGTTAGGAGCAGTGGCGGTTCTAGGGGGTGGCTTTTGGGGCTATAGCCCCGAATCTGGGGTATATAGCTCTGAGTCTCTGCAGGGGTCCCCAAGGGGAGGGGAGGCTCTCTGGGGACCCTGATGTAAGTGGGGGGGGGGGGGGGGGGCTCTCTGGGGACCCTGATTTGAAGGGGGGGCTCTCTGGGGACCCTGATGTAAGTGGATCTCTCTGGGAACCCTGGTGTATGTGGGGGGGCTCTCTGGGAACCCTGGTGTAAGTAGGGGGCTCTCTGGGGACCCTGATGCAAGGGGGAGGCTCTCTGGGGACCCTGGTGTAAGTGGGGGGCTCTCTGGGGACCCTGATGCAAGGGGGGAGGCTCTCTGGGGACTCTGATGTAAGGAGGAGGCTCTCTGGGGACCCTGATGTAAGGAGGAGGCTCTCTGGGGACCCTGATGTAAGGGGGGGGGTCTCTGGGGACCCTAATGTATGTATGTAAAGTGTGGCTCCCTGGGGATATATACCTACACACACGTATATTACTGTATATACATGTGTATGCCCACCCAAGCGTATGACCTTCTTTACTACGCTGCTATGGGCTCTAGCCCCAGATCTTTTGTAGACCGAGCAACGCCCCTGGTTAGGAGTATCAGAGTAAAGGGGGCTGAATACAAGTGCAAGCCCCACTTTTCACATATTTATTTGTAAAAAATGTTGAAAACCATTTATCCTTTTCCTTCCACTTCACAATTCTGTGCCACTTTGTGTTGGTCTATCACATAAAATCCCAATAAAACACATTTATGTTTTTGGTTGTGACATGAGAAAATGTGGAGAATTTCAAGGGGTATTAATACTTTTTCAAGGCACTGTATCATAGTTGGGGGATTTAACTAATCTTCTTGGCAAAAATTAGCATTTTTAAAGAGACGTGCAAAAAAAACTAAAAAAAAAAACTGGCTCTGGCAGAAAAAGGGTTAAAGGTAGGGAAAGCCAATAGATTTTCACTTTCGGGTGGTCAGCAATGGGATTCTTCATACTTCAGTACGGGATTCCCTTTATGTCCTTCTCTGGTGTCCTTTTTTTTTTTTTTTTTTCTTTTTTTCTTTTTTTTTTTTCACCAGTCTCTTAGCAACAGTTGGGAAGGGAGGCTCGTTCTATTGGCTGTGCTGCAGCGGTGGACACAGGCGAAGATTAGTGCGCTTTTTCTCCGGCGTTCGGGGAGCGGACGAGCCTCGGCCGCACTTGTTTGCAGGTGAATCAATAGCTTTCCCGTGACAGCCACAACAAAAGGTTGAAGAGCAGCTGCCTAATTGCAGGAAGGAATCTGTCGTCTTAAGATTTCACCCTTGCGCTGCAGCGCCTTCCCGACATTCTTCAAATATAATACACTGCGTTCCCTGTACGGCCGCCCGTGGACTGGAAACGAGGGGAATAAATATTTGAAGATAGCGGCTTTGGTAGAAGAAAAAACATTTTTTTTTTAAAGCAGAGCTCAAGGCACAAAAAAATGTAACTTAAATATTTTCTTCTATGGCCACAAAGGATATAAATTCACTTGCCTTTGCAAACCGAGATATTGCCTTGTAAATGTAGCGGTGACATCATCACTGTGCTTTACATTGCTTGTGCAAAGAGCAGAGCTGTGGGAGGAGCCCACTGGACCACACCCACTACAGGCTGCCTGTAAAAAAAAACTCAGGAGGGGCGGGGACAAGACCAGTCACCCTGCGCAAGGAGAGAGAGCAGAGCTGTGGGAGGAGCCCAAACAGACCCCACCCACTACAGGCTGCCTGTAAAAAAATGACAGGAGGGGGCAGAGACAAGACCAGTCACCCTGCAGCAGGAGAGAGAGCAGAGCTGTGGGAGGAGCCCAGCAGACCCCACCCACTACAGGCTACCTGTAAAAAATGACAGGAGGGGGCGGAGACAAGACCAGTCACCCTGCAGCAGGAGAGAGAGCAGAGCTGTGGGAGGAGCCCAAACAGACCCCGCCCACTACAGGCTACCTGTAAAAAACAACAGGAGGGGGCGGAGACAGGACCAATCACCCTGCACAAGGAGAGAGAGCAGAGCTGTGGGAGGAGCCCACTAGACCCCACCCACTACAGGCTACCTGTAAAAAAAATGACAGGAGGGGGCGGAGACAAGACCAGTCATCCTGCAGCAGGAGAGAGAGCTGAGCTGTGGGAGGAGCCCACAAGACCCCACCCACTACAGGCTACCTGTAAAAAATTACCGGAGGGGCGGGGACAAGACCAGTCACCCTGCACAAGGAGAGAGAGCAGAGCTGTGGGAGGAGCCCACTGGACCCCACCCACTACAGGCTGCCTGTAAAAAATTACAGGAGGGGGTGGAGACATTACCAGTCACCCTGCACAAGGAGAGAGAGCAGAGCTGTGGGAGGAGCCCACTAGACCCCACCCACTACAGGCTACCTGTAAAAAACGAAAGGAGGGGGCGGAGACAAGACCAGTCACCCTGTAGCAGGAGAGAGAGCTGAGCTGTGGGAGGAGCCCAGCAGACCCCACCCACTACAGGCTTCCTGTAAAAAAACGACAGGAGGGGCAGAGACAAGACCAGTCACCCTGCAGAAGGAGAGAGAGCAGAGCTGTGGGAGGAGCCCACTAGACCCCACCCACTACAGGCTACCTATAAAAAAAGACAGGAGGGGGCGGAGACAAGACCAGTCACCCTGCAGCAGGAGAGAGAGCTGAGCGTTGGGAGGAGCCCAGCAGACCCCACCCACTACAGGCTACCTGTAAAAAAACGACAGGAGGGGGCAGAGACAAGACCAGTCACCCTGCAGCAGGAGAGAGAGCAGAGCTGTGGGAGGAGCCCACTAGACCCCACCCACTACAGGCTACCTGTAAAAAACGACAGGAGGGGGGGGAGACAAGACCAGTCACCCTGCAGCAGGAGAGAGAGCTGAGCTGTGGGAGGAGCCCAGCAGACCCCACCCACTACAGGCTACCTGTAAAAAAAAACTTTAGGAGGAGGTGAAGACAAGACCAGTCATCCTGCACAAGGAAGAGAGAGCAAAGTCCATAAAGAAATTAATGAGCAAGTTTGGGGTGTAGGAACCTGACCTAGGTGAGTCCTGACCTCAACCCAATTGAAAACCTTTGGGATAAATTAGAGCGGAGACTGCGAGCCAGGCCTTCTCGTCCAACATCAGTGCCTGACCTCACAAATGCGCTTCTGGAAGAATGGTCAAACATTCCCATAGACACACTCCTAAACCTTGTGGACGGCCCTCCCAGAAGAGTTGAAGCTGTTATAGCTGCAAAGGGTGGGCCAACTCAATATTGAACCCTACAGACTAAGACTGGGACGCCATTAAAGTTCATGTGCGTGTAAAGGCAGGTGTCCCAATACTTTTGGTAATATACTATATATATATATATATATATATACTATATATATATACACACACATATATATATATATATAAACAGGAAACATGCTGATAGGAGGAAAGAGCAGGGTGACAGAGTTGAGCTCATCAGTACGCTGCCCATCCTTTCACTGTCCAGTCACAGATTGGGGGCTCGTCCGGGATGACCTGGGCTCATGAGTACATCTAGTGGCAGAAAAAGGCACTGCAGAGTGAATTTCTGTATTGATGATGAATATTACAGCAAAACCTGATTTTGTTATTTTTGCTTTTATAAATGACTTTTTCTTGGTCCCCTGTCCTCTGTACTTTTATCTTTTAAAGCCCCCAGAACATCTCCTGCTAAAAAATGATATTAATAAAAATATAATAAATAATTAAATAATACCAAATAAAATAATAATAAAAAAATAAAATAATAATACAAATAAAATAATAATTGAAAAAAAAATAATAATAAAAAAAATAAAATAAAAATATTAAATAATAATACAAATAAAATAATAATTGAAAAAAATAATAAAAATAAAAATATTAAAAATAATACAAATAAAAAAAAATAAAAAATAATATTTAAATAATAATACAAATAAAATAATAATTAAAAAAATCTAAACGTTTTACTTTTTGTTTTATAAATTAATTTTTTTCCTTTTATAAATGACTTTTTCTTGGTCCCCTGTCCTCTGTACTTTTAAAGCCCCCAGAACATCTCCTGCTAAAAAAATAACATTAATAAAAATATAATAAATAATAAAATAATACCAAATAAAATAATAATAAAAAAAATAAAATAAAAATATTAAAATAATAATACAAATAAAATAATAATAAAAAAATAAAAATAAAATAATAATAAAAAATAAATAATAATAATACAAATAAAATAATAATAAAAAAATATAAAAATAATAATACAAATAAAATAATAATAAAAAAAAAATCTTTACTTTTTGTTTTATCAATTTATTTGTTTTCCTTTTATAAATGACTTTTTCTTGGTCCCGGTCCTCTGTCCTTTTAGCTTTTAAAGCCCCTAGATCATCTCCTGCTGGGAAGCGATCTGAGATCGGTGCCACCGCGCTCCACTCTGAGCCTAGTAATATGAAGTGCAAACATGAAGCAGATTGGAGGGGACTTGCACGGGCTCACCAGCTGCTAGTGCGGTCCCCAAGGGGCCACAACCTCCACGAGCTGCAGAGAAATGGTCTCTCTCTAATCCAGGCATTATCTGTGCTCGCTGGGGCATCTGATGTAGACCAAACATCCGGCATCTCTGGGACTTGTACAATGTGAAGTCACCGGAGCGCCACTAACACGGGTCCATACCACAGTAATAAGTGTCATAATTATTGGCGAGGGGGTGGGGCAGACTCAGATAAGGGAAAGGCCTTAATGAAATCTACAAATTATAGGGTTAGGAGAGAGCCTGGTGCAATCCTATACTTCCTCTCCACTGACAATGGCCAATGCACACCTGTCACTCACTAGGGAGCTTTAATCTGCAATCTGTGGACGACACTGAAGGAAATATTGCATGCAGCATTCCCTGTAATGAATTTCCTGAGCATGATATAAAATATATTCACTTTTATTATTAAGGGTTAGTCCCCCTAAAAGTGATATTTTGGTTACAGGTTGAACCTGCTGAGCTGAACTCTGGCTTCTTATATGCAGTGGCGGCTGGTGCTTAATATTTTTGGGGGGCGCAAACAAAACTCACCGTGCTTATCAAATGCAGCCACTGTGCCATCAAACACAGCCATTGTGCCCATCTAACAGAGCCACTATGCCCATCATATGCAGCCACTTGTGCCCATCATATGCAGCCACTTGTGCCCATCAAATGCAGCCACTTGTGCCCATAAAATGCCGCCACTTGTGCCCATAAAATGCAGCCACTTGTGCCCATCATAGGCAGCCACTTGTGCCAATAATATGCAGCCACTTGTGCCCGTCATATGCAGCCACTTGTGCCCATCATATGCAGCCACTTGTGCCCAGTATATGCAGCCACTTGTGCCAATCAAAAGCAGCCACTTGTGCCCATCATATGCAGCCACTTGTGCCCAGTCATATGCAGCCACTTGTGCCAATCCAATGCAGCCACTTGTGCCCATAAAATGCAGCCACTTGTGCCCATCATAGGCAGCCACTTGTGCCAATCAAATGCAGCCACTTGTGCCCATCATATGCAGCCACATGTGCCCATCAATGCAGCCACTTGTGCCCATCATATGCATCCATTTGTGCCTGTCAAATGCAACGACTTGTGCCCAGTATATGCAGCCACTTGTGCCCAGTATATGTAGCCACTTGTGCCCATCAAATGCAGCCAGGCGCATCCCCCGGCTCAGCTGTCACTTCACTAACTCCCCTGTGGCCGGTCCGGCGGTACTTACCGCTCGTGTGGCAGGGCTCTGCTCCTCTCCTGGAGTGACGGGGCTCCCCTCCTCGGCGGGAAGCTGCTGCTCCTGTGTCCACTCGGCTCCTCAGGCTTCCTCCGCCGTTCGTCTCCTCTTCCGCCAAAGCGTTAGGCATCCAATAGGATCGCCTAATGCTTTGGCCAATCGGGAGACAGGTCTCACTGACCTGCCTGCTGATTGGCAGGGAGGAACGTTAGTGTGAAAATAGCGAAAATGTATTCGCTATGCCACACAACAGGGTGGGATCGGGACGCAGTGCTCTGAGCCCAGAGCTCACCCTATTTTGAAGCCTATTTGAGCCTCTGGCTCTAATCCAGTGCTTCAAAATACACATCCCCACCTATCCCCGCCGTAGTAATTCATGTTTCTGGCGTCCTGAAAGGGACCGGGCACATGAATAGGGAGGGCGGCGGAGGTGTCAGAGGGGCACAGGAGATGTACAGACCCAGAAACCCAGCCCAGGGATGTTAGGATCCCTCATAATGGTACAGCAGGTGTACAAACCTAGGAACTCAGCACAGGGATGGTGGGAATCTTTATAATGGGCACAGCAGGTGTACAGATCTGGAAACTAGGCAAAGGGATGGTGGGAACCCCTCATAATGGGCACAGGACATATATAGACCCAGAAACCCAGCACAGGGATGGTAGGATCCATCATAATGGTACAGCAGGTGTACAGAATTGGAAACTCCGCACAGGGATGGTGGGATCCCCTCATAATGGGGCACAGCAGGTGTACAGACCTAGGAACTCAGCACAGGGATGGTGGAAACCCCTCATAATGGGCACAGCAGGTGTACAGACCTGGGAACTCAGCACAGGGATGGTGGAAACCCCTCATAATGGGCACAGCAGGTGTACAGACCCAGAAACTCAGCAAAGGGATGATGGGAACCCCTCATAATGGGCACAGCAGGTGTACAGACCCAGAAACTCCGCACAGGGATGGTGGGATCCCCTCATAATGGGGCACAGCAGGTGTACAGACCTAGGAACTCAGCACAGGGATGGTGGAAACCCCTCATAATGGGCACAGCAGGTGTACAACCTGGGAACTCAGCACAGGGATGGGGAAACCCCTCATAATGGGCACAGCAGGTGTACAGACCCAGAAACTCAGCAAAGGGATGGTGGGAACCCCTCATAATGGGCACAGCAGGTGTACAGACCATCATGACGTCCCACCAACCTGCATTTTCAGAAGAAGCAATGGCAGTTCATATATTTCCATCAGCAAAATCGAATTTTAAACAATTTCTGTAAATATTAATATTATTATTATACAGTATTTATGCTGCTCCAACAGTTTCTGCAGCACTTTACAACGTACAGTTACAATACAGATTACTACGGTAGGAATCCGAAGGCCTTGCTCATTAGAGCTTGTTGCGGCTTTTCATTTTTTCCTCTCGAGGTTTTGCACAATAAAATCTCAGGGGCTTTTGCTGTGAAGACTACATCCTGCTGAGATGGTTTTCCCATGATAACTGCTCTGCAGGCGACTTACCATGTCTAGGAATAAAGGCAAAGAGGACGTTGGTGGTGAAAAATATTGGAAAACCAATATTTTTAATGGGTGGTCCAAATGTGGACCTTTCCCCTCATTAACTGGAAATTCACATCAGCATGTAGCTCTGCATACCCATGTGAAGTCATCTAAGGCTACTTTCACACTGGGGCGTTGGGGGGGCTGGCGGTAAATCGGCGCTATATTTAGCGCCGTTTTACCGTTGTTTTAGCGGCGCATTTCGGCCGCTAGCGGGGTGGTTCAGGTTCAGGTTCTGAAGGGGAACAGAGTAGGAGATAGTTGGACAGATTTGGGTAAGGAGTTCCAGAGGATGGGAGAGGCTCAGGAGAAGTCTTGGTGGTGGACAGAGTAGGAGATATTTGGACAGATTTGGGTAGGGAGTTCCAGAGGATGAGAGAGGCTGGGGAGAAGCCCTGGAGGTGAATAGAGTAGGAGATAGTCAGACAGATTGGGGGAGGGAGTTCCAGAGGATGGGAGAGACTAGGGAGAAGTCCATGTTAATGATCTGCGATGTCTTGGGGGGGGATTTTTTTTCCTCCAACAAATGATTGTACTTTTATACTGTATGTGCTTGAGATGGACGCATGACATCATACACCTCATTTCATGAATGCACTGTACAACATTGCATTCACCTGTTGAAAAAAGAAACCCTTCCCCTCAAAATCTGGCGAAACCTTAGGTGGAAAGGTTTTGTTCTTCGAAAGATGAGTGTAATGTTGTATGGCACATGTGCGAGATGAGGTGCATGACGTCAGGCTCCAAGGTGTGCCCTCAGAGGGGCATGGTGCAGTACTTCCTTTGCAGTGAATACCCTGTGCCCATAGTACCTCAGCAGATCTAGAACAGTGATTCACAACTTTTTGGAGACCAGACAGCGACAATTCTTCCAAAACTTTCCAAACAGTAAAATATTAAGTTTATACGCACACAATAAAAGTATAGACACACAATAAAAATATAAAATATACAAAATATAAATAATATATAAGAAATATCAAATATCATGTAATATAAAAGGTAAAATACACTGTAAATATAAAGATAAAAATTAATACTGTAAGTATAAAGACAAAAATCGAATGTAATATATATACTTGTAATATAAAATATAATATTATATAACAAAATGCAATACAATATCTAATCTAATCTACTGTAATATATACTTGTAATATAAAATATAATATAATATAACATTATACACTACAATATCTAATGTAATATATATTTGTAATACAAAATATAATATAATATACTATAATATAACATAATATAATATATAATTAAATGTAATATATACTTGTAAAACAAAATATAATATAATACAATACAATATATAATCAAATGTAATATATACTTGTAATACAAAATTTCATATAATATACCATAAAACTATACAATGTATAATATAATATAATGCAATACATATTTGTAAAATATAATATAACATAATACAATACAATATGTAATATACTATAATTAGAGGCGTAGCTAGAACCTTCAGGGCCCTGATGCAAGAAATCATGAAGGGCCCCCTGACCTCCGACCTGAGCCATTCCCTCTGAGCCCAAAGCCCTTCTAACTGATCCCATGACCCTTTACGGCACAGAGCGGATCCATTTCGCATGTTGTGCAGTCCTTCAGTCTTGGGCTTCGCCATGGTGGCGGAAGGCCAGGGCCCAATCACAAGTGCGACCTTTGCAACCCTAGTTCGGCCAGTGGTGTCAGTGTGGACTGGGAATGATGTCAGTCAGTAGGGCAGTGGACGGGGTCAGTAGGGCAATGGACAGGGTCAGTAGGGCGGTGGACAGGGTCAGTAGGGCGGTGGACGGAGTCAGTAGGGCGGTGGACGCTGTAAGTAGGGCGGTGGACGGTGTCAGTAGGGTGGTGGACGGGGGCAGTAGGGAAGTGGACGTGGTCAGTAGGGAAGTGGACGTGGTCAGTAGGGAAGTGGACAGGGGCAGTAGGGCAGTGGACGGGGGCAGTAGGGCGGTGGACGGGGTCAGTAGGGCGGTGGACGGGGTCAGTAGGGAAGTGGACGGGTCAGTAGGGAAGTGGACGTGGTCAGTAGGGAAGTGGACGTGGTCAGTAGGGAAGTGGACGTGGTCAGTGGGGAGGTGGGCGTGGTCAGTAGGGCGGTGGATGGGGTCAGTAGGGCGGTGGATGGGGTCAGTAGGGAAGTGGATGTGGTCAGTAGGAAGGTGGATGTGGTCAGTAGGAAGGTGGATGTGGTCAGTAGGGCAATGAACGTGGTCAGTAAGGCGGTGGACGTGATCAGTAGGGCGGTGAACCGGGTCAGTAGGGCGGTGGATGGGGTCAGTAGGGCGGTGGATGGGGTCAGTAGGGCGGTGGATGGGGTCAGTAGGGCGATGGATGGGGGCAGTAGGGTGGTGGACGGGGTCAGTAGGGCAGTGGACGGGGGCAGTAGGGAAGTGGACGTGGTCAGTAGGGAAATGGACGTGGTCAGTAGGGAAGTGGACGTGGGCAGTAGGGTGGTGGACGGGGTCAGTAGGGCAGTTGACGGGGGCAGTAGGGAAGTGGACGTGGTCAGTAGGGAAGTGGACGGGGTCAGTAGGGCAGTGGACAGAGTCAGTAGGGAAGTGGACATGGTCAGTAGGGAAGTGGACGTGGTCAGTAGGGAGGTGGACGTGGTCACTAGGGCGGTGGATGGGGTCAGTAGGGAAGTGGATGTGGTCAGTAGGAAGGTGGATGTGGTCAGTAGGGCAGTGAACGTGGTCAGTAAGGCGGTGGACGTGGTCAGTAAGGCGATGGACGTGGTCAGTAGGGCGGTGGATGGGGTTAGTAGGGCGGTGGATGGGGTCAGTAGGGTGGTGGATGGGGTCAGTAGGGCAGAGAATGGGGTCAGTAGGGCAGAGAATGGGGTCAGTAGTTTTTTTTTTTACCTTTTTATTTTATAATTTAATTTTTTGTATTTTCTTTTACAGTTTTTGATGGGAGGGAGGCAGTGGAGGGCAGTGTGGAGGGACAGCATGATGGGATGGGGGGGGGGGGGGGTAGTATGGGAGGGAGCAGAGTGACAGTCAGCAGCACACCTGGAACATTATACTCACTGGGCAGCATTCTTTTACTCTCTGCTGTGACAGAGAGTTTGTGGCTTACCAGGAGCGGCCTCGGGCAGGGAGCTTTTCTCCTACCATTCCGGTGGCAGGAACAGCCTTGAGACAGGGAGCCAGGGTCGGGGGGCGGAGTTGGGAGGCGGAGCTGGCGGTCTTGGGTTACGGATGACTGCTTGCCTCTTGGCTGGATAGGAGGGCTGGCGGGGCAGCATATAGGAGAACCGATCCTGCTCCTGCAGCTGTTAAAAAAAGACCTGCAGGAGACAGAAGGAGAGCAGAGTTGATTAGTTCTCTTATATGCCGCCCTGCCGGCCCTCCTATCCAGCCTGGTGCTAGCTGCAACGAGAGTGTAAAGTGAAGAGGCAAGCAGTCTTCCGTACCTAGGACCGCCAGCTCCGCCTCCCAGCTCCACCCCGGACTCCGGCTCTTGCTCACACAAGTATAGACAAAACTGACAGAGGAGCCGCGACTCTTGCACCTTTTATAGCTACGCCCCTGACTATAATACAACATAGAATGTAATATAACATATATAAAATAAAAATGTAAAATTAAAATACTACACGGTGAAGGTGTAGGCATGCTAAACATGTTTAACAATACTGGCCCTGAAAGGAGGGGCGTGTCACTGTGGAGGGGGTAAGTGGACCCTGCAGCAGATTTGGTGGCCCTATAGGGGATGAGATTTCTGAAGGGGAGGGGGGCACTGTGGAACACAGTTGAGGGATGGTGGCGCTATGAAGGGCTGGAGGCTCTTTAGCAGGTTAGGGGGCACTGTGGGAGGTTGGGTAGCATTGTGGAGATTGAGGGCTCTCGGGGGGTTGAGGGCACTGTGGGCGACTATGGGAAGTTGGGGGGGCACTATGGGAGCTGGGAGTCACTGTGGGAGGTTGGGTAGCATTGTGGAGATTGAGGGCTCTCGGGGGGGGTTGAGGGCACTGTGGGAGGCTATGGGAAGTTGGGGGGGTGCTATGGGAGCTGGGAGTCACTGTGGGAGGTTGGGTAGCATTGTGGAGATTGAGGGCTCTCGGGGGTCGGGGGGGGGGGGGGGGGGGGTTGAGGGCACTGTGGGCGACTATGAGAAGTTGGGGGGTGCTATGGGAGCTGGGAGTCACTGTGGGAGGTTGGGTAGCATTGTGGAGATTGAGGGCTCTCGGGGGGGTTGAGGGCACTGTGGGGGACTATGGGAAGTTGGGGGGTACTATGGGAGCTGGGAGTCACTGTGGGAGGTTGGGTAGCATTGTGGAGATTGAGGGCTCTCAGGGGGGTTGAGGGCACTGTGGGTGACTATGGGGAGTTGGGGGGCACTATGGGAGCAGGGAGTCACTGTGGGAGGTTAAGGCATCTGTAACTGACTGAAGGCCTAGGAGAAGGAAGGCCACAACCTGGAAGTAGGCCATGGCCTGGTGGTTGACACCCATTTGTCTAAGGGACCATCCTATTTCCACGCAGGAATGGGTTAAAGAGAATACCCCCCCCCCCTACAGCAAGGCAGTTGAACACGTGGCAATCATGCAGCCCGCCACACACCTCTCATTACACAACAGTGACAGGTACACTTTAGCACAGCTGTGGTTTCCTACGACAAGCCTTTTTAACAGTCAAATAATTGCATTAGGTTACATATTGGCATATGGTAAGTGATCAGCGTAGGTTCTCCGTATTCCCCCAATCAGGCGGAACACTAAAGAAGTCATAGGGGAATGTCTGGATCAATACCTAAATTAATCATCCTGACAGGTCCACTTCCTGAAAGGCTGTTGTGGAGTCAAAGGTCAGGTTTTTAGGTGTGTTTTACAGAACGCAGCAAATGTTCTCTGTTTCTAAAAAATTGGTCAATACACTTGTGCTGCTCTCCCTTCCCTGACTTCCTAAAACTCTGAATCCCGGATTCATAAAGCTGTAATGCGTACGTTATGGCATTGAATGAGAAGGCCTGGCTGACAGTCCCCGCTCTAATTCATCTCAAAGGTGTTTTATAAGGTTGAGGTCAGGACTTTGTGCAGGCCAGTCAAGTTCCTCCACCCCAAACTCGTTCATCCATGTCTTTATGGACCTTGCTTTGTGCACTGGTCCAAAGCATTTGGTGGAGGGGGGATTATGGTGTGGGGTAGTTTTTCAGGGGTTGGGCTTTACCCCTTAGTTCCAGTGATGGGAACTCTTAAGGCGTCAGCATACCAAGACATTTTGGACAATTTCAGGCTCCAAACCTGGTGGGAACAGTTTGGGGATGGACCCTTCCTGTTCCAACATGACTGCGTACCAGTGCACAAAACAAGGTCCATAAAGACTGTCCATAAAGATGTTCTGTGAAGCCCTCAGAGGTTTGTTAGAGAACCTTGGTGAACAAACAGCATCATGAAGGCCAAGGAACACACCAGACAGGTCAGGGATAAAGTTGTGGAGAAGTATAAAGCAGGGTCAGGTTCTAAAAAATATCCCAAGCTTTGAACATCTCACGGAGCTCTGTTCAATCCATCATCCGAAAATGGAAAGAGTATGACACAACTGCAAACCTACCAAGACATGGCCGTCCACCTAAACTGACCGGCCGGGCAAGGAGAGCATTCATCAGAGAAGCAGCCAAGAGGCCCATGGGAACTCTGGAGGAGCTGCAGAGATCCACAGCTCAGGTGGGAGAATCTGTCCACAGGACAACTATTAGTCTTGCTCTCCACAGATCTGGTCTTTATGGAAGAGTGACAAGAAGAAAGACATTGTTGAAAGAAAGCCATAAGAAGTCCAGTTTGTGAGAAGCCATGTGGGGGACACAGCAAACACAGTGGAAGAAGGTGCTCTGGTCAGATGAGACCAAAACTGAACTTTTTGGCCTAAAAGTAAAACGCTATGTGTGGCAGAAGACTAACACTGCACATCACCCTGAACACACCATCCCCACTGTGAAACATGGTGATGGCAGCAGCATGTTGTGGGGATGCTTTTCTTCAGCAGGGACAGGGAAGCTGGTCAGTAGGGATGAGCCGAACACCCCCCCCCCCCCGTTCAGTTTGCAGCAGAACATGCGAACAGGCAAAAAATGTGTTCAAACCGTTAAAGTCTATGGGACACAAACATGAATAATCAAAAGTGTTAATTTTAAAGGCTTATATGCATGGTATTGTCATAAAAAAGTGTTTGGGGACCCAGGTCCTGCCCCAGGGGACATGTATCAATGCAAAAAAAAGTTTTAATAACTGACGTTTTTTTCGGGAGCAGTGATTTTAATAATGCGTAAAGTGAAACAATAAAAGTGTAATATTCCTTTAAATTGTACCTGGGGGGTGTCTATAGTATGCCTGTAAAGGGGCGCATGTTTCCCGTGCTTAGAACAGTCTGACAGCAAAATTACATTTCTAAAGGTCATTTAAAACTACTCTTCAGGTCTGGTATGGATTTTAAAGGGAACCCCACACCAAAATTAAAAAAATAAATGGCGTGGGGTCCCCCCAAAAATCCATACCAGACCCTTTTCCGAGCATGCAACCTGGCAGGCCACAGGAAAAGAGGGTGGGGAACGAGAGAGTGCCCCCCCCTCCTGAACCATATCAGGCCACATGCCCTCAACATTGGGAGGGTGCTTTGAGGTAGCCCCTCAAAGCACCTTGTCCCCATGTTGATGGGGAGAAGGGCCTCATCCCCACAACCCTTGCCCGGTGGTTGTGGGGGGTCTATGGGCGGGGGGCTAATCGAAATCTGGAAGCCCCCTTTAACAAGGGGACCCCCAGATCCCGCCCCCCCGTGTGAATTGGTAATGGGGTACAAATGTACCCCTACCATTTAAAAAAAAAAAAGTGACAAAAAGGTTAAAAAACACAAGAGACGGTTTTTGACAAGTCCTTTATTCATTTCTTCTTCTTTACGATGCTTCTTTCATCTTCTTTCTTCTGGTCTTCCTTCAGTGTTCTTCTTGTTCCTCCAACTTCTTCTTCTCCATCTTCTTCTTCATCTTCTTCTTCCTCCGCTCTTCTCGTCCCGCATCTTGCTCGGGCTTCTTCTCCACTCAGTCCGCACGATCCGCCTCGGTGGGAGTCTTCAGCCGTGTGATGCTTCGATTCTTCTGAAACTTCTTAAATAACGGAGGACGGGGACTTCCCTATGGCTTTCCCCATGATGTCAGAGGGGGGCGGGCTAACCCGTTCACGTAAACGGGTGACGAGCGCCATACAAATGCCCCCCACACTTTTCACATATTTCTTTTTAAAAAAAAATTGAAAACCATTTATCATTTTCCTTCCACTTCACAATTATGTGCCACTTTGTGTTGCTCGATCACATAAAATCCCAATAAAATAAATTTACATTTTTGGTTGTAACCTGATAAAATGTGGAAAATGTAAAAGGGATATGAATACTTTTTCAAGGCACTGTATACCACTTAAATGGCACTGCTTCAAAAGTGCCATATACACAACCAAAAACAAACCTAGACCCCCCCCCCCCCCCCCCCCCCCCCCCCCCCCCCCAAAAAAGAAAAAAAAACTAACACATCCCCCAAAAAAGACAAAAAAAAGTAAAAGAACAATAAAAAAAAAAAAATATATATATATATATATATATATATATATATATATATATATATATATATATATTTATTAGGGTTGTCCCGATACCGATACTAGTGTGGGTATCGGGACCAATACCGAGCATTTGTGCGAGTACTTGTACTCGCACAAATGCTCCCGATGCCTAATCCGATACCTGTAACCGGAAGTCGGCGGGCGGAGAGGGCGGAGCGGAGATCGATCTGGCAGTAGTGGAACAGGGGGGTAAGCTGGCCGGGGCAGGGATGAAGGGTGCCGCCGCATATTCTGTCCAAAGCGGTGACCAGAGCCGTCACATTCGGTACAGGAAGTGACGTCTCCGTGTCTCCGTCGGAGGGTAAACATCACGACGCCCATCTTGGTACACCTTTGTACTCGGCTGCAGTAAGCCAGCAGCGGACATCTTGTTACACCCAGCCCATATATTTCAGGCTGGGTGTAACAAGATGTCTGCTGCTGGCTTACTGCAGCTGAGTGCAAGGTGTACCAAGATGGGCGTCGCAGGATACTAAATGTTAAATGACATGAATGATGAGAGGCAAGGAAGGATTTTGCAATGCTATATGCCATATAGCATTGCAAAATCCTTCCTTGCCTCTCATCATTCATGTAATTTTTTATGCAATTGCTAATAAATGCTACATTTTAGTGCCCATAAGTGCTGCCTATCAGTGCCCATAAGTGCCAACTATCAGTGCCAGCCACCAGTGCCAGCCATCACTGCCAGCCACCTAACAGTGCCCATAAATGCCTCCTTTCAGTGCCATCTATCGGTGCCCAAAAGTGCTGCCTATCAGTGCCCATCAGTCAGTACCATCTATCAGTGCTCATCAGTCAGTGCCCTTCAGTCAGTGCCAACCATTAGTGTTATCTATCAGTGCCCATAAATGCTGCCTATCCGTGCCATCTATCAGTGCCCATAAGTGCTGCCTATCAGTGCCATCTATCAGTCAGACCAGTCAAACTGTCACATGACATTAAAAAAAGTATCGGTATCGGCGAAATTTTAATTATTATTAATTATTTTATTTAAGTGATGAAAAAAAAATATATAATAATACATGATTTGAAAATTAATGAGAAAAAAAATATATAGCTCATTGTAACTTTGTTGTAAAAAATTTCCATTAGATGGTACTTCTATAACGAGTAGAAAAAAATAGTAAGAATTTCCACCTATATGCCTGTTGAGCAAATTTTACTTCCTGTCAGAACAGGAGGGGGATGGGCAATTTTTTTAGTGTCACTTAAAATAAACCGTTAAAATTCTTTATTCTGTCACAGACCTTGGGGGGTGTCGGCGTTGTATGAAACAATTTACTGCTTGCCTATACAGGTGAGCATTGTCATAAATTGACCTTGGAGTTTATTGTAATTGTGTTGCAGCGAAGCTCATCCATGATTTTTTTTTTGTTTTGCAGCGAGCAATTATAATTTCATTAAACAAACCATTATAAATGATTAACGTGGATGCATTAACTCAGTGGACCTGAAGGAATACAAGCTCATGTGTCACAGGATGTAAGATTTTACAGTTATCGGTATGTCAGGCACGGTAAAGGGTCCAACACAATAGTAACGTGGGCTAATGGGTTTCTAAACTTTAAAAAAAATAATTGAATACATTTTTTATACATATAAATGGATGTGACTAAAGCCTCATACACACGATCGGGCCGTGGACCAACTTTCCTGTGGATTTTTGTCCAAAGGGCGTTGGCCCCAAGTTGGTATTGCATACACACGGGACTTTTTTCAGCCAACTTTTACCAAATCACTTGGTTTTTCTGCTCTTTACCGCCACCTTTGGTCAACTTCTGTATTGTTGTCTGATCTTTTGCATTGGTTCTGCATTGGTTTGTACAAAAGTCCGTTGGTTTTGTGTACACACGGTCGGACTTTGGTCCATCGGACTTTTGTTGGCAGAAAGTTGGTCCGTTCGCACAGCCAACAAAAGTCAGATGAAACCTGGAAAAAGTTGGTCTGATGGAGCGTACACATGGTCGGATGTTGGCAGGGGAGGGCTGGGCTGGGGGGCAGAGTGGCAATTGCCCCCCAGGCCGCCCTAACTTACGTTGGAAATGGCTGGCGCCCTCTGCTATTTTTACAGCTGCGGCAGTCGGCCACTGTTGCATTCCAGGAGTTGTAGTCCACACACAAGCTCCCAAGCAACGCAGAGGAAACTACCACCCTCAGAGACCAGGATGCCCGTGACTGGCTCGGGCTGTGGGGCTGGGTGCTGGCCGTGGCGTGCAACCTGAGCTGCCAAGTAAGAGACCCTGACACCCCCAGCTGACCCCCACACCCCATTCCCCCATACACCCCATTTACCCTGCCCCAGTGATAAGGCTGCATTGGATGGGCACTGGTGAGACTGCATTTATGGACACTGGTGAGGTTGCATTGACGGGCACTGATGAGTCGGCATTGATCAGGCTGCATTGAGGGGCACTGGTGAGGCTGCATTGAAAAACCAGCTGGGCATGGATGGTGAGCTGATTCGGTAATTCAATGGGCCACTTGACTGGACTTCCCCCCCAGGCCTAAGGCTGCCAGCCCTCCCCTGGATGTTGGTCCAAAACAGCTAATTTGCATGTTGGTTGTCAAAAAGTCCGATCGTGTGTATGGGCCTTTAGCTAGATCTGAGGTCCTACAACAATGTGTGGATAATAATAATAATAATAATAATAATAATAATAATAATACATTTTATTTATAATGCCCTTTTCATCAAAAAGATCTCAAAGTGCTACTGGATGACAAAGGGGTCTTAACACCCCCCTCCCCAACCTCCAAAAAATCCCCCCTGTGATGTCCAGGGCTATTGTTGCCCCAGGAAAAGATGTGGGTGTTACGGATCAGAGCATTTTTTTTTATTTATAATTACTTAAATTAACAAAGTATTTTTTTTCAGGACAAACAAGGCTTTGATATTGTTTGATATTGTTTTGTAAAAAAAATACCAAAAAAGTAAAAAAAAAAAAAAAAACACCTTTTTTTACTCTGATAGTTGTTTTTTATTTTTTTTAAGAAAAAATAGTTTTACTGTTTTATAAAATGCATATAAAATTTAAAATGTAACATTTGTCCCATTTAAAATGACAATATATTTAAATTGTTGTCCAAAGCATTGCAAAGTTTTTACAAATGGAAAAAAAAAAAAAAAAACTTTTTTAAATTTTGTTCACTTTTTTGAAAAAAAATTCATAAACGAAAAGAAAAATAGAAATAGAAAAAAAATGTGGTTAAAGCGGGGTTTCACCTAAAAAAATTTTTTTTTAAAAGTCAGCAGCTAAAAAAAAAGTCGCTGCTGACTTTTAAAAAGTACACTTACCCTCCCAGGGCACCCGCGATGTCGTTGGTGGAGGCCGAGATGTCCCTCGGCTATCCGGATCCACCGCCGCCATCCTGAGTAAGGGAAACGGCTTCTCGTTTCCTACTGCGCATGCGCGAGTCGGCGCGCGGCCAACTGCGCATGCGCGAGTCGTATTTGTGAATGGGGAACGCGGTGTGTTGTGGGACACAGTTCCCACAACACACCGCGCCCCATTCACCTGAAGACGGAAGAAGAGAAGATCACCGCGGAGCTGGAGGAGGCAGATTAGGACGATCTGCCTAGCAACAGCCATTTCTGGTAAGTAAAAAAAAAAAATTTTTTTTTTTTTTTTTAATTGTTACTAACTTTCTCCCAAGTTTTTATTTTCAGGGTGTCCCAACACTTTAAGGGGAAAAGGGGAAGGAGGAGTTAATTGAGTTGAATAGGGTGAACTAAGGGTTAATAACTGGTTACCTAGGATCAATTTAATTATTAAAAATATGAAAAAATTCCGGCGGACATAGAAATAGTTAATTTTTTAAATCTATCCGATTTTTCTATTCGACGGACTTAAATCGTGAAAAACGCTCGTCTGTGTGCTGGTTCGACGGACCAAATACGACGCAAGGGCAACTTATGGCTACTGGCTATTTATTTGTCCTGTTTACGTCACCACGTTCGAACGAACGGACTTTCGACCAGACTTAGTCCGTTCCTATTGGCCAATTCCGTTCGTTTGGAAAGTCTGTTGGATCTCCGCCGAAAGTCCGTCGGGAAGACCGTCGGACCTAGTTTGCCGGAAAGTCCGGTCGTGTGTACGCGGTATAACACTCACATCTTCCACCATCTAGTGCAGGCCTCCTTTGCCTCCAGTGACCACTACTCTCCAGTGTTCTTCAGTGATCCCGGAACTCCTGTGTCTTCCAGTGTCCCCTGCACTCCTGTGTCTTCCAGTAACCCCTGCACTCCTGTGTTCTCCAGTGATCCCAAAACTCCTGTGTTCTCCAGTGATCCCGGCACTACTGTGTCTTCCAGTAACCCCTGCACTCCTGTGTTCTCCAGTGATCCCGGCACTACTGTGTCTTCCAGTGACCTCTGCACTCATAGTTACATAGTTAGTAAGTTTGAATAAAGACACCAGTCCATCCAGTTCAACCTGAGTCCACAATTGTCCCTATCCCTACACATTGCGTCCCATCAAGATGCTCCTCCATTATATATATTATTTTATTTTAAGGTACCCATATAGTGCCGTCAATTTACGCAGTGCTCCACACACACATCGCACACTCACATCGGTCCCTACCCTCAAGGAGCCCACAATCCAAGGTCCCCAACTCACATTCATATACTAGGGTCAATTTTGGACAGAAGCCAATTAACCTACCAGCATGTCTTTGGAGTGTGGGAGGAAACTGGAGTACCCAGAGGAAACCCACGCAGACACAGGGAGAACATGCAAACTCCAGGCAGGTAGTGTCGTGGTTGGGATTCAAACCAGTGACCACTCCTGTGTCTTCCAGCGACCCCTGCACCCCTGTGTTCTCCAGTGATCCAGGCACTCCTGTGTTCTCCAGTGATCCCGCAACTCCTGTGTCTTCCAGTGACCCCAGCACTCCTGTGTCTTCCAGTGACCCCGGCACTCCTGTGTCTTCCAGTGACCCCGGCACTCCTGTGTCTTCCAGTGACCCCGGCACTCCTGTGTCTTCCAGTGACCCCGCAACTCCTGTGTCTTCCAGTGACCTCTGCACTCCTGTGTCTTCCAGTGACCCCTGCACTCCTGTGTCTTCCAGTGACCCCTGCACTCCTGTGTCTTCCAATGACCCCTGCACTCCTGTGTTCTCCAGTAATCCTGGCACTCCTGTGTTCTTCAGTGATGCCGAAACTCCTGTGTCTTCCAGTGACCCGGCACTCCTGTGTTCTCCAGTGATCCTGGCACTCCTATGTCTTCCAGTGACCGCTGCACTCCTGTGTCTTCCAGTGACCGCTGCACTCCTGTGTCTTCCAGTGACCCCTGCACTCCTGTGTCTTCCAGTGACCCCTGCACTCCTGTGTCTTCCAATGACCCCTGCACTCCTGTGTCTTCCAATGACCCCTGCACTCCTGTGTTCTCCAGTGATCCTGGCACTCCTGTGTCTTCCAATGACCCCTGCACTCCTGTGTTCTCCAGTGATCCTGGAACTCCTGTGTTCTTCAGTGATGCCGAAACTCCTGTGTCTTCCAGTGACCCGGCACTCCTGTGTTCTCCAGTGATCCTGGCACTCCTATGTCTTCCAGTGACCGCTGCACTCCTGTGTCTTTCAGTGACCTCTGCACTCCTGTGTCTTCCAGTGACCCCTGCACTCCTGTGTCTTCCAATGACCCCTGCACTCCTGTGTTCTCCAGTGATCCTGGAACTCCTGTGTCTTCCAATGACCCCTGCACTCCTGTGTTCTCCAGTGATCCTGGCACTCCTGTGTTCTTCAGTGATGCCGAAACTCCTGTGTCTTCCAGTGACCCGGCACTCCTGTGTTCTCCAGTGATCCTGGCACTCCTATGTCTTCCAGTGACCCCGGCACTCCTGTGTTTTCCAGTGACCCCTGCACTCCTGTGCCTCCTATGCCTCCAGGGACCCCTGCTCTCCAGTGTTCTCCAGTGTCTCCTGCTCTCCAGTGTCCTCCAGTGACCTCTGCTCTCCAGTGTTCTCCAGTGACCCCTGCTCTCCAGTGACTCCTGCTCTCCAGTGTTCTCCAGTGACTCCTGCTCTCCAGTGACCCCTGCTCTCCAGTGACCCCTGCTCTCCAGTGTTCTCCAGTGACTCCCGCTCTCCAGTTACTCCTGTGCTCTCCAGTGACCCATGTGTTTCTGCATCCTCCAGTGACCCCTACATTCCTGTATCCTCCATTGACCTAGCACCCCGGTGTTCTCCAGTAACCCCTATGCTTCTTTATCCTTCATTGACCCAGCGCTCCTGTGTCCTCCCATTGACTGCATCCCTTGTGCACGACCCTAGCATTGCTCTGCTTCCCGCAGGCACTCCCGCAGTAACTCCTCCAGTAACCCTGTGATCACTGTGCACTCCTGCATCCCCTGAGACTCCAGAGAACCCTGTGACTTCTAGTGATTCCAATGATCCTTTGTCACCCAGTGACCCTAGAGCTTCTTTTGTCACCCTGTCCTGTAACTCTAGTGTAATGCCGCGTACACACGATCGGAAATTCGGCCAGCAAAAGACCGATGAGAGCTTTTGGTTGGAAAATGCGACCGTGATCGGACTTTTGCTGGCCGAATTCCCGCCAGCAAAAGATTGAGAGCAGGTTCTCAATTTTTTGATCAGAAAAATCTCTGATCGGAAATTCCGATCGTCTTTCCGACGCGCAAAATTCCTACGCATGCTCGGAAACAATTCGACACATGCTCGGAAGCATTGAACTTAATTTTCTCGGCTCGTCGAAGTGTTGTACGTCACTGCGTTCTTGGCGGTCGAAAGTTCAGCAAACTTTTGTGTGACCGTGTGTGTATGCAAGCCAAGCTTGAGCGGAATTCCGTTCGTAAAAACCATCCAAGCTTTTTCCGACGGAAAATCCGCTCGTGTGTACGTGGCATAACTCTCCTGGATTCTCACTCCCTGTGGATACCTTGTCTCTGATAAAAAGTAGATGTTAACCCTGGACGATACCTGAACAAATTTGGCACTGTCCCTCTGGAGAGAAAAGCTGTGTGTGTGCGCGCGTGCGTGTGTGTGTGTGTGAGGTAGTAATGTGATTTCCAGGAGTGGTAACAAATACCTAGAAGTGTCACACCTAAACATCCCTTAGCATGACTGCACTTAGGCCCCTTTCACACTGGGGCGGTTTGCAGGCGCTATTTCGCTAATAATAGTGCCTGCAAACCGACCCGAAACAGCTGTTGCTGTGTCTTCAGTGTGAAAGCCCGAGGGCTTTCACACTGAAGCGGTGCGCTTGCAGGACGCTGGAAAATGTAATGCAAGCCACATCTTTGGCTCGCTATAGGAGCGGTATATTTACCGCTCCTATAGCGCCCGTTCCCATTGGAAACAATGGGGCAGCGCACCGAACCCGCCCGCAAAACGCTGCTGCAGCGGCGGTTGGCGGGCGGTATTGACCCTTTTTCGGCCGCTCGCGGGGGGTAAAACCACCCGCGAGCGGCCGCAATGCGCCGCTAAAACGCCGGTAAAGCGGCGCTAAATATAGCGCCGCTTTACCGCCAGCGCCCCCACCGCTCCAGTGTGAAAGTAGCCTTAATAAGAAAACAATATCAGATGACAGTTCCACTTTTAAAGTGTTAAAAAAGAAAAACAAATGAGTAAATTGGATTATGATTGCTGATCCAGCAAGCCGCTGGAAGGGTTCAGGTTTGTTTATTCATCTTCTCTACAGCGGAGACATTACACCTTGCATCATTTTCACATGATTAGTCCATCATTTGCATCAGAGACAGATGTATGGATAATTATATCCCAGAACAATATAAAGACGGGAAGGATGACGGGCGGATGATGCAAGAAGCTGTGAAACCGACAATTTCTTTTTTTTTTTCTTTACAATAAAGAATAACTCTGATCGAAGAAGAAATGATATGTTCTCCGACAATACACTTGTAAGATCCCTTAATATATTCCGTGAACAATTCTCCCTAAATAGCTGAACCCTTCAAGCGGTATTAACCACTTCAGCCCCGGAAGGATTTACCCCCCTTCCTGACCAGAGCACTTTTTGCGATTCGGCACTGCGTCGCCTTAGGCCGATACGTATTCTTCTACATATTTTTGGTAAAAAAAAATCGCAATTAGCGATTATTGATTGGTTTGCCCAAAAGTTATAGCGTTTACAAAATAGGGGATAGTTTTATAGCATTTTTATTAATATTTTTTTTTTTACTAGTAATGGCGGCGATCAGCGATTTTTATTGTGACTGCGACATTATGGCGGACACATTTTTGACACATTTTTGGGACCATTGTCATTTATACAGCAATCAATGCTATTTAAATGCATTGATTCCTGTATAAATGACAGTGGTAGTGAAAGAGTTAACCACTAGGGGGAGGGGAGGGGTTATGGGCTGTGACGTGTGTGTGTTTTTTTACATTACGGGGCGGGGCTGACGTCTGACGTCATTGATCGGCTTTCCCGATGACCGGGAACAGCCGATTAATGACAGGCAGAGTAGGAAGCGCGGGGAGAGGTTTGTTTACACAGACCTCTCCCCGTTCTTCAGCTCTGTGACCCGATCGCGGGACACCAGCGGCGATCGGGTCCGCTGGTCCCGCGGCCGGGGTCACGGAGCTCCCGACCGGGTTGTGAGCGCGCCGCTGGCGGCACGCGCGCAACCCACGGGCAGGCAATTAAAGGGCCACGTACAGGTACGTGATTTTGCCTACCCATGCAGTATATCTGCGTGAGGCGGTCGGGAAGCGGTTAACTGACAATTGCGTTGTCATGTGACGCTGTACCCAAACAAAATGTATGTTCTTTTTAGCCCCACAAATAGAGCTTCCTTTTGGTGGTATTTCATCACCTCTGCAGTTTTTATTTTTTGCGCTATAAACAAAAAAAACAGCGACAATAAAAAAAAAAAAAAACAATATTTTTTACTTTTTGCTATAATAAATATCCAAAAAAAAAAGTCTTCATCAGTTTAGGCCAATATGTATTCTTGTACATATTTTTGGTAAATAAAATCGCAATAAGTGTATATTTATTGGTTTGCGCAAAAGTTATAGCGTCTACAAAATGAGGGATAGATATATGGCATTTTTTATTATTTATTTATTTTTTACTAGTAATGGCGGTGATCTGTGCTTTTTAGCGGGACTGCTACATTGCGGAGGACAGATCGGACACTTTTGACACTTTATTGGGACCAGTGACATTTATACAGCGATCAGAGCTAAAATTAGCCACTGATTACTGTATAAATGTCACTGACAGGGAAGGGGTTAACACTAGGGGGCGATCAAGGGGTTAAGTGCTCCCTAGGGAGGTGTTTCTAACTGTGGAGGGGGGGGGGAGTGTACTGACTGGAGGAGGAGAGAGATCGCTGTTCCTGATCACTAGGAACAGCAGATCTCTCTCTACTCCCCTGTCAGAACGGGGATCTGTCTGTTTACATTGACAGATCCCCATTCTGGCTCTCTGTGGAGCGATCGCGGGTGGCCGGTGGACATCGTGGCCACAGGCCATGTGCATCTGCTCCGGCATCACAAGCATGATGCAAGCGCCCTCCCCCCCCCCTATTGCTCTTAAAGTGTCTGACATACACCTATGGCAATTCACTCAGCCGTAACTGCCATCCTGCCGCAGTATAATGACAGCGGCTGGTAATAACCGCCCTATAGCAATTTTACTGCTACAGGTTGGCCGCTCTGTGCAGAATCACGTATATTTGAGACTTCCTAAATCCAAAAATGATGTATTGTCTAATTTACATATTTATTGGGGATTTGTTTTAGGATTGATTTTTAGAGACGCGATGGTCCTCATTTTGACGTCAGATGTTGCTAGCGAAACGCGTTGGACGGGGCTTCCGGGACATGTAATTTCCGGTCGTTGCTTGGTCTAGTCTTCATATTTTAACTTTTATGTTAGGAACAATATGACTGGTGTGGCAGTGATAACCCGTTTTGCTAATTTTGTGACACAGCAAACGCACTACTGATACCCGCACTTGAGGTGCCACTATGATGTGCATGGTGCAATTATTTAATGCATTCTTCACACGTTTTAAGAAAAGTGGGCAGAAACACGCTTTTCTGCCCGCGCTTACCCTATGCCCAAGTGTGAAAAAGGCAATAGCATTTCTCTATATGGTAAGTAGTCCCTCTACCAGGTATAATGATCCAGCTGCTCTGTATGCTGACTCAGCAGTTTATTAAATCCGTCTTTGCAGAGACGCTCAGTGCACCGCATGCAATTCATTATTCTGCTGGGTAAAGAAAAGAGACATTTCTGCCGGGAGAAAGAGATGGCAGAACACGGCGGATACAAGTCACCGCCGCTGCAGCATTTAATAAATTCTGTGATACTCTGTATTGTATTATCAATGGGCCCAGAAAATTTAATATTTCCACTCAGCTGCTTTTTTTCCAGCGTGATTTCACTGCGAAATTCTGTTATTTCCACAGAAAATAAAAGTATATAAAATACGATATAATAAATTGTATTGCAGGATTTTGTAGAAACCGTACAACATTTTTTCATGTGTTTTCTTTACTTAACCACTTCAGCCCCGGACCAATTGGCAGCCAAAGGACCAGGCCCCTTTTTGCGATTCGGCACTGCGTCGCTTTAACTGACAATTGCGCGGTCGTGCGACGTGGCTCCCAAACAAAATTGGCGTCCTTTTTTTCCCGCAAATAGAGCTTTCTTTTGGTGGTATTTGATCGCCCCTGCGGTTTTTATTTTTTGTGCTATAAACAAAAATAAAGCGACAATTTTGAAAAAAATGCAATATTTTTTGCTTTTTGCTATAATAAATATCCCCAAAAAATATATAAAAATTTTTTTTTTTTCCCTCAGTTTAGGCCGATACGTATTCTTCTACATATTTTTGGTAAAAAAAAATCGCAATTAGCGATTATTGATTGGTTTCCGCAAAAGTTATAGCGTTTACAAAATAGGGGATAGTTTTATAGCATTTTTATTAATATTTTTTTTTTTTTTACTAGAAATGGCGGCGATCAGTGATTTTTATTGTGACTGCGACATTATGGCGGACACATCGGACATTTTTGACACATTTTTGGGACTATTGTCATTTATACAGCAATCAATGCTATTTTTAAATGCATTGATTCCTGTATAAATGACACTGGCAGTGAAAGAGTTAACCACTAGGGGGCGGGGAGGGGTTATGGGCTGTGACGTGTGTGTGTTTTTTTACAATGACAGGCGAGTAGCAAGCGCGGGGAGAGGTTTGTTTACACAGACCTCTCCCCGTTCTTCAGCTCTGTGACCCGATCGCGGGACACCAGCGGCGATGGGGTCCGCTGGTCCCGCGGCCGGGATCACGGAGCTCCCGACCGGGTCGCGCGCTGCTGACGGCGCACGACCCACAGCCAGGCAATTAAAGGGCCACGTACCTGTACGTGGTTTTGCCTGCCCGTGCCATTCTGCCGACGTATATCTACATGAGGCGCTCGGGAAGCGGTTAAAGTGATATTACACCATCATAAAGCTGTGGATTAGGGACCCTGTAACTGGTGTGGCGGGGATCAGGGACACTGTAACTGGTGTGGCGGGGATCAGGGACACTGTAACTGGTGTGGCGGGGATCAGGGACCCTGTAACTGGTGTGGCAGCGATTAGGGATTCTGTAACTGGTGTGGTGGGGATCAGGGACACTGTAACTGGTGTGGCGGGGATTAGGGACCCTGTAACTGGTGTGGCGGGGATCAGGGACACTGTAACTGGTGTGGTGGGGATCAGGAACCCTGTAACTGGTGTGGCGGGGATCAGGGACACTGTAACTGGTGTGGCGGTGATCAGGGACCCTGTAACTGGTATGGCAGTGATCATTGACACTGTAACTGGTGTGGTGGGGATCAGGGACCCTGTAACTGGTGTGGCGGTGATCAGTGACAATATGACTGGTGTGGCGGTGATCAGTGACAATATGACTGGTGTGGCGGTGATCAGTGACAATATGACTGGTGTGGCGGTGATCAGGGATCCTGTAACTGGTGTGGCATTGATCAGGGACACTCTAACTGGTGTAGCGATGATCAGTGACAATATGACTGGTGTGGCGGGAAAAAGGGACACTCTAAAGCCCCATACACACGGTCGGACTTTTTCATGGATTCTGTCCGATCGGACAATGTTGTTGAAAAATCAGACCGTGTGTATGCACCATCGGACAGTGTACGTCGGATTGTCCGACGGACAAAGTCTTATCTCCTGCTGGAAAGATTTGCCGACAACACGGTCCGATCACACCAAATCCGATCGTGTGTACGGTTGTCCGACCGGACAAAGTGCTACGCATGCTCAGATCACATTACAAGACCAAAGCTATTGGCTACTAGCCTCTACGTAGTCCCGTCGTAGGCAACAAACGTCACCACGTTCAGAATGATCGGATTTTCCGACAACTTTGTCCGACCGTGTGTACGCAAAACCAACATCAGACAAAGTATGATGGACAGGATCCGACCGACCTGGTCCGCGGATTGTCCGACCGTGTGTATGGGGCTTAAGGGCTCTTTCACACGGGGCGGATCAGTAATGAACATCCGCTGATCCCCGCTGAGCCGGCGGATGACAGGGCGGTCTGTCAGATCTCCGCTCTCCTCTATGGAGGATCGGATGAACACGGACCGTCTGTCCACGTTCATCCGATCCGCTCTGCAGACGGATGGAAAAATAGGGTTTTTCTCCGCCTGCAGAATCGGACCATAGCGGAGGCGGACGATAGCGGGTGTCAGCGGATGCTCATCCACTGACACCCGCTATCCCATAGGCATGCATGTATGTCCGTATTTCATCTGAAAACGGATGGATGAAATACGGACATATGGTCCGCATGTGTGAAAGGGGCCTTACTGGTGTGGCGGTGATCAGGGACACTGTAACTGGTGTGGTGTGGCTGTTTTGCAATGCGATCTGCATTGCAAAACATTCAGTGGAGTACAGGGGAGACATTGGGGGGCCTTTTAGACCCTGCATATCACAATAAAGAGAACCTGTCACCTAAAAGTCAACACATAGGGGGCTGTTTGTCTCCTATGTGATGAAAATAAAAGACACATGTTACATATCGCCGCGTACGCCGGAGTGAGCGCAATAATTCTAGCACCAGACCTCCTACGTAACACTAAACTGATGACCTGTAGGGGGCTTTTGAAGCGTCCCCTTTAGAAAATATAGGGTACTGAATTTTGTGGCCAATTCACAGGTGCACGTACATTTAAGGTTTGGCATGTTGGGTGTTTACTCAGTGCAACCTCGTCTTTTATATTTTACCAAAAATGTGGGTAATTTATTGTGTCTGTTTGCCCTAAAATTCACATTAGTGTGTTTTTTTACCGAAATTTTGCGTTTCCTAGACCTTTGCGGTAATATCGTGTGAGACATAAAAAATGGCAAATGTCTGCTTTCAGAAAGATATGTAATATTTGTGGGTTTTGTGTAATCTTCAGGCCTAAAATGATTTTTTAAACACGTGTGCAAAAAAAACGCAAAAACATCTCTGGCAGCGAAGGGGCATCCACCTGCTTAGGCAGAGAGCCGGCCCGGCTTCCATGGCTCTTCTGCGCACCTTGCTTTCCATGAATGGCGGTGAGCTGAGAGCGGCGGGAGGAAGAGGAGATGCAGATCATTATCTGTGTGCGGAATGGCTCAGACATAACACGAGTCTTCTGGGTGTACATGACGCCGGCAAATGATGACCTCGGGGAGAACGGCAGCCGCAAACACAGACACTAATCCAATGCAACGACTTGCCTGACATTACAAACACACCGCCGCCTGGTTCTGCAAAGCTCACAGTTTTCCTCCACCGAACACACAGATATTCCTCTCCGGTGAATTCCCCTCCGCAATCTATTTACACCCGCGGGTGAAAGGTAAAGCAGATAAAAGAAAGAGAAGACAATAATTTCCCCCTCCTCCCCGCCTCTGGGCATTATTCCCTTTCCAGGGTGGCCAATCCTTGAGAGCCCATTTATACCGACCCGTCATGGTAACCGCAATGCACAGCAGCGCACATAGCATAGATGTAGCATGCATTACTGCACCTGCTTTACAACGTGCAAAAAAAACAAATAAAGCGTCATGTCTGATTTCTGGCACTTTTTGTTTACTAGTAAACATCAGTATTTTTTGCTAGAAAACCCCCCAAATAATATATACAGTCAGGTCCATAAATATTGGGACATTGACACAGTTCTAATCTTTTTGGCTCTATGCACCACCACAATGAATTTGAAATGAAACAAACAAGATGTGCTTTAACTGCAGACTTTCAGCTTTAATTTGAGGTAGACATGTGCACAACAAAAAAATTTGTTTATTTTCGTTTCGTTTTTTTTCGTTTCCGTTGATTCGTAACGATTCGTAAATGCGTACGTCGTCGGTGTTCGTATTCGTAACGATTCGTATTTTCGTAAGAGTTATTTTTTTCGTTGATTCGTTTTTTTCCGTTAGTTTAATTTTCGTTTATTCGTTTATTCGAAATTCGGACGCATTCGTATTTATTCGTACATTCGTAGATTCTTAATCGGAGCATAATTCATAATTTTATGTAATGTGTATGCTATTAGTACATTTTAAGAGACACTGAAAACTACGAATCGAAAAAAAAAGTTACGAATCGAATTAAAAAAAGTTACGAATGTACGAATTTTTTCGTTCAATCCATTCGAAGCACGTTAAGCAGCGCCATTGTAAGGGACACGGAAAATTACCAATTCAACAAAAAAAAAAAGTTACGAATGTACAACTTTTTTTGTTCATTATCATTTTCGTTGTTCTTGTTTTCGTTTTTCGGATTTTCTTCTTTCGTACATTCGTTGTTTCTAATTTGGTTTTTCGGATTTTCGTTATTTTCGGATTCATTCCATTCGAGCGATTCGTTAAAATTTTTAGCGAAACGTTCGTTCATTCGTACGATAACGAATGAAGGAAAATAACGAAAAAAAAAAGAAAAACTAAAAAAAAATAAACAAATTGCACATGTCTAATTTGAGGGTATTTACATCCAAATCAGGTGAACGGTGTAGGAATTACAACAGTTTGTATACGTGCCTCCCACTTTTTAAGGGACCAAAAGTAATGGGACAATTGACTGCTTAGCTGTTCCATGGCCAGGTGTGTGTTATTCCCTCATTATCCCATTTACAAGGAGCAGATAAAAGGTCCAGAGTTCAAGTGTGCTATTTGCATTTGGAATCTGTTGCTGTCAACTCTCAATATGAGGTCCAAAGAGCTGTCACTATCAGTGAAGCAAGCCATCATTAGGCTGAAAAAAACAAAACAAACCCATCAGAGAGATAGCAGAAACATTAGGCGTGGCCAAATCAGCTGTTTGGAACATCCTTAAAAAGAAAGAACGTACTGGTGAGCTCAGCAACACCAAAGGACCCGGAAGACCACGGAAAAAAACTGCAGTGGATGACCGAAGAATTCTTTCCCTGGTGAAGAAAACACCCTTCACAACAGTTGGCCGGATCAAGAACACTCTCCAGGAGGTAGGTGTATGTGTAGAACACTCTCCAGGAGGTCGGTGTATGTGTGGAACACTCTCCGGGAGGTAGGTGTATGTGTGGAACACTCTCCAGGAGGTAGGTGTATGTGTGGAACACTCTCCGGGAGGTAGGTGTATGTGTGGAACACTCTCCAGGAGGTAGGTGTATGTGTGGAACACTCTCCAGGAGGTAGGTGCATGTGTGTCAAAGTCAACAATCAAGAGAAGACTTCACCAGAGTGAATACAGAGGGTTCACCACAAGATGTAAACCATCGGTGAGCCTCAAATACAGGAAGGCCAGATTAGAGTCTGCCAAAAAACATCTAAAAAAGCCTTCAGAGTTCTGGAACAACATCCTATGGACAGATGAGATCAACTTGTACCAGAGTGATGGGAAGAGAAGAGTATGGAGAAGGAAAGGAACTGCTCATGATCCAAAGCATACCACCTCATCAGTGAAGCATGGTGGCGGTAGTGTCATGGCGTGGGCATGTATGGCTGCCAATGGAACTGGTTCTCTTGTATTTATTGATGATGTAACTGCTGACAAAAGCATCAGGATGGATTCTGAAGTGTTTCGGGCAATATTATCTGCTCATATTCAGCAAAATGCTTCAGAACTCATTGGACGGCGCTTCACAGTGCAGATGGACAATGACCCGAAGCATACTGCGAAAGCAACCAAAGAGTTTTTTAAGGGAAAGAAGTGGAATGTTATGGAATGGCCATTCACCTGACCTGAATCCGATTGAGCATTCATTTCACTTGCTGAAGACAAAACTGAAGGGAAAATGCCCCAAGAACAAGCAGGAACTGAAGACAGTTGTAGTAGAGGCCTGGCAGAGCATCACCAGGGATGAAACCCAGCGTCTGGTGATGTCTGTGCGTTCCAGACTTCAGGCTGTAATTGACTGCAAAGGATTTGCAACCAAGTACTAAAAAGTGAAAGTTTGATGGATGATTGTTAATCTGTCCCATTACTTTTGGTCCCTTAAAAAGTGTGAGGTACATATACAAACTGCTGTAATTCCTACACCGTTCACCTGATTTGGATGTAAATACCCTCAAATAGACATGTGCAATTCGTTTCGTTTTTTTTTTTTTTTGTTTTTTTTTTTTTCGTTATTTTCGTTCGTTCGTTTTCGTATGAATGAACGAATCGTTCGAATCGAACGAATCCGATTAACGAATCATTCGAATCGAACGAATCCGAAAAATAACGAAAATCCGAAAAAAACTAATTAGAAACAACGAATGTACGAATGAAGAAAATCCGAAAAACGAAAACAGGAACAACGAAAATGAATGAAAAAATTTGTACATTCGTAACTTTTTTTTTTGTTGAATTGGTAATTTTCCGTGTCCCTTACAATGGTGCTGCTTAACGTGCTTCGAATGGATTGAACGAAAAAATTCGTACATTCGTAACTTTTTTTTTTTTTTCGATTCGTAATTTTCCGTGTCTCTTACAATGGCGTTGCTTAACGTGCTTCGAATGGATTGAACGAAAAAATTCGTACATTCGTAACTTTTTTTTTTTCGATTCGTAACTTTTTTTTCGATTCGTAACTTTTTTTTTTTCGATTCGTAACTTTTTTTTCGATTCGTAACTTTTTTTTCGATTCGTAACTTTTTTTTTCGATTCGTAATTTTCCGTGTCTCTTAAAATGTAATAATAGCATACACATTACATAAAATTATGAATTATGCTCCGATTACGAATCTACGAATGTTACGAATGTTACGAATGTACGAATAAATAAGAATGCGTCCGAATTTCGAATAAACGAAAATTAAACTAACGAAAAAACGAATCAATGAAAAAATAACTCTTACGAATGTACGAATCGTTACGAACACGAACACCGACGACTTACGAATTTACGAATCGTTACGAATCAACGGAAACGAAAAAAACCGAAACGAAAATAAACAAATTTTTTTCGGAAACGAAAAAAACGAAATGAAAATAAACACATTTTTTTGTTGTGCACATGTCTACCCTTAAATTAAAGCTGAAAGTGTGCAGGTAAAGCACATCTTGTTAGTTTCATTTTAAATCCATTGTTGTGGTGTATAGAGCCAAAAAGATTAGAATTGTGTCGATGTCCCAATATTTATGGACCTGACTTTATATATATATATATATTTTTTTTTTTAGCAGAGACCCCTAGAGAATAAAATGTCGATTGTTGCAAATTTGTTATGTCACACGGTATTTGCTCAGTGGTTTTTCAAAACACAATTACATTTTTTTTAAATTTAAGTTTTTTTTTTCTTTTTTAAATACACTTTAACCTCCCTGGCGGTAATCCCGAGTGTGTCTCGGGGTAAATTTTCATTACCAAAAGCGGTACCCCCCCCCGAGCCACACTTGGGATCGCATCGCAGGATCCAGGCAAACATACTTACCTTGTCCCCAGGATCCTGCTATTAATCCCATGCTGTGTGTGCGGGCCGGGTCCTCTGCTCGATCTATCGATGTGCCGGGCTCCGTTCCCTCTGAGAGTTGCGACACGGAAAATTACCAATTCAACAAAAAAACACATACAGTACACTGCAATCTTACAGATTACAAAAAAAAAAGTTACGAATGTACGAATTTTTTCGTTCGTTTTCGTTTTTCGGATTTTCTTCATTAGTACATTCGTTGTTTCTAATTGTTTTTTTTTTTTTTTTTTCGGATTTTCGTTGTTTTTCGGATTCGTTTGATTCGAATGATTCGTTACGATTCGTTATTCGGATTCGTACGATTCGTACGATTCGTTACGATTCGTTACGATTCGTTATTCGAACGATTCGAATGATTCGTTCATTCGTACGAAAACGAATGAAAAAAACGAAAAACGAAAAAAAAAGAAACGAATTGCACATGTCTAGTCTGTTCCAGGACCCAGGTTGCCTTCCGTGAGAGGTCCCGCAGGTATACAGATACCCGGCACCGCGCTGACAGACACAGGCATTCGTCTGCTGCCGCAGAGTCAGTGGGCTGTTTATAAATAAAACAAACTTTCTAGGCTGATGAGCTGACATTTTGTCAGAGTCCAGGAAGGTGAACTCACCCGTCCTCCGAGTCTCTCCGTTCACAGAGGTCTGAGGCCAGACAGCCTATTATTATCTCTATAATTCTCCTCCGATCGGCTGCAGTCTCAGTCACACGCGGCAAACTCCCCAGACTCCAATTTGTGCCCCAAACACAGCGAGCCGAAAAGCAGCAAAACTCCATCCACCTTCGGAATACTGATTAGTGCTCCGTCCTTCAGAGTCCCCGACAAGAAGAAAGTCACTGCTGGGGCTGTGTGACTGGAGCCAGCATGCTGACTCATCCTTGTTATCTCTACAGTGCCAATATATTCCCTGCACCAGAGGAGCTTACATTTTAATGTGTCACGGCCTTTTTTTTGAATAAAATAGCTAGAGAGGCAGGTCTCTTGATGTACACATTCATTGCTGTCCAGACGACACGGGATTCACCTTTCAGCGAGGTAGTAGTCAGAGTAAAATAGATCGTTTTTTTTTTAAGGGGAACCCCACCTTCTCTGCACCAGTGTGTCAGGCGGTGGAGTTGTCCGATTCCTTTTTTCTGTCTGTGACTCTGAATAGCCCCGATACGCCACCTAGGGGGTGGGGTACCTGATAAGCTAAATTCGGCACTCCTGGACAATGAGAAGGTGAGTCAATCCTTTGAGGATTTTTTTCAGGCACAGGTATCGATCATGGACTTTTGCAGCAGTAAGACCCCTTTCACACTGGGGCGTTTTTCAGGCGTTTTTCAGGCACTTTAGCATTAAAAAAAGCGCCTGTAAATCGATTGAAAGAAGCCTCATCCGCAATGTGAAAACCCAAGTGCTTTAAGAGCCCTTTCACACTGCCAGCGCCCGAAAAACGCTCGTAAAGCGCTGCTTAGACTCGTGGGGCGCTTTTAACCCCTGCTAGTGGCCAAATAAAGGGTTAAAAGCGCCCACAAAGCGCCGCTGCTAAAACCGCTTTGATTTTAATGGGAAGGGGCGCTTTAGGAGCCGTGTATTCACCGCTCCAAAAGCGCTGCAAAGAAGCTGCTTGCAGGACTTTTTTTGACGCCCTGCCAGCGCAGCGCCTCAGTGTGAAAGCACTCAGGCTTTCACATTGGGATTGCAGTTGCGGCTTCTTTCAGGCGCTTTACAGGCGCTTATTTTAACGCTAAATTGCCTCAAAAACGCCATAGTGTGAAAGGGGTCTCAGTGTGAAAGCACTTGGGCTTTCACATTGGGATTGCAGTTGCGGCTTCTTTCAGGCACTTTACAGGCACTTTTTTTAACACTAAAGCGCCTGAAAAACGCCTGAAAAACGCCCCAGTGTGATGGGAGTGGTGGGAGCTTACAAAACAAAGGATCATTAGGTTTTTCAAGGCCATAGGAAAAGATAAACAGCTTGATAAGTATGTCACCTATCAGGGTCTGTGGAGGAATCTTGATAGGCTTGTCTTGAATAATGGGGATCCGGGGATGATCTCTGAGGTTAAACTCTTGCAGTGTCGGCATGACAGGTAGTCATACTGGAAAGGGATTATGGGAAATATCACTCGCCCAAACCCTTACCAGAATTACAAATAAGGTAGAGCAGTTAAGTCAGTTGTAGGCCTGGTTGACAGGATTCCCTGACAAAGTCCAAGTCTGAGATCCTGGAAACCGCCAGGTCATGTTATGCTGACCTCCTGGGTAGGAGGGACCTCGATCGGGCAGGCATATCAAGTTTTCTGGATTCTATTCCAGGACTGGGAAATTACAGTTCTCTTGCAAGTTTGACAGAGGAGGTGGTTTAGGCTACTGATAAGCTTGCCATTAAGAAATCGCCTGGGTCAGATGGATTGACAGCTGAGTTTTATAAGCACTTTAATGCCGCGTACACACGATCGGAAATGCCGCCAGTAAAAGACAGATGAGAGCTTTTGGTCAGAAAATGCGACCGTGTGTATGCTCCATTGGACTTTTGCTGGTGGCATTTCCGCCAGCAAAAGATTAAGAGCAGGTTCTCAATTTTTCGGTTGGAAAAAGTTCCGATAGAAAATTCCGATCGTCTGTACCAATTCCGACGCACAAAATTCCTACGCATGCACAGAAACAATTCGACGCATGCTCAGAAGCATTGAACTTAATTTTCTCGGCTCGTCGTAGTGTTGTACGTCACCGCGTTCTTGACGGTCAAAAGTTCAGAGAACTTTTGTGTGACTGTGTGTATGCAAGCCAAGCTGGAGCGGAATTCCGTCGGAAAAACCATCCAAGATTTTTCTGACGGAAATTCCGCTCGTGTTTACGGGGCATAAGGTTACTCTGGTCCCATATTTGGTGTAGATTTTTAATGGTTGTCTGAAAGAGGGTTCGCTCTCTCTCTCCATGTGACAATTTATGGTGATACTTCTGTCAAAGGGTAAAGATTCTTTGAGAATTGACGGCCTATTAGCCTTCTCAATGTCTATAGGAAGATACCGGCAAAAGTAATCTTCTGGTGGTTTATCGTCTGTAGTGGGCAATTTACTTTCTCACCACCAGCACTGTTTGGTTCAGGGTAGAAGCACTTTTTCAGTGGAGTTAGCTGTCTGGGAGACTCTGGAATGGTGTAGGGCTTCAGGCTGGAAAAAGTACTTGCTGGCATTGGATCAGACTAAAGCATTTGATCGGGTCAAACATGAGTACCTATGGCTGCTTCTTGGCAAGTATGGCCTGGAGAAGGGCTTTATCGATTGGCTGAAGACCTTATACAGGGGGGCTGAAAGCTTCATGCCATGTAAATGGTTGGATCGGGCGGCCCTTTGGGGTTGACTCGGGTGTGCATTAGGGGTGTCCTTTGAGTCCTCTGCTATACGCGTTCACAATCGATCCCTTCATCAGGAGGTTAAAGAGTGGGCCGTTGTGCGGAGTGCCTTTGGGCATTCCTGGTGAGCCTCCTCTGAGGGTTGTGGCCTATGCTGATGACGTGTCTGTTTTAATTTCTGAGATGGAGGAGGTAAAGGAGGTGGAGGAAGTGGTCTCGGTGATGAAGCATTATGCTGAGGCATTTGGCTCAAAGATCAATCATGATAAGAGTGAAGTTTTCTGGATGGGAGAGGAAGGCAAATGCTTTGAGCTTCCGGACACCTTCCCCGAGAGGAAATTAAAGTTAGGCAGGCTACAAGATGCTGATGCCAAGGTTGACAGCTGGAAGGATTGAAAACTCTCTTACATGGAAATGATTGACCTGATTAAAACTTACTTGATGCCGGTATTTCTGTATTGTCTGTGTTTTGCCAGTGTCTCTCTACTGTATGTGAGAATCTACAGATGTTTCCTCCAGTTGTTATGAGGGAACAGACTGAACCTCTCGAAGAGGTCTGTAACCTACCTTCCCAACATAATTTTGGTCATATGCTGGCAGAGTTATCTCCTGGGTGGGTTGGTATTTTTCAGTCCTGGTTTAGGTCTTTTCTGCGGAGCTGGGAGAACGGTGGGCCAGTGAAAAGCCTGAGGGTCTTACATGGTAAGTTCCCGGCTTACGATGCCTGAAAATGCTCGTGTGACGGTGGTGGAAATGAAGTCTCTTCCTAGGAAGGCCCTGGAGAGGAGGGTTGTTGAATCTGCCTTTAGCGAGCCCCTTGCCATGAGGGATTGCCCAGGCCCTGTTATGAGGGAGGGTCTGCGTTTGCTCAGTCTAGAGAGAATCCCTTTAAAGTTTTGGGATTTGGCCTGGCGCTCATTCCATGGAAGACTGTGAAGATATATGAAGGGCGACCTGAAGCATCGTTCTGCGGAGAACCGCGTTTGATGAATCTGGAGACTCTATGTGAAGGGCAACCTGAAGCATAGAACCGTGGTTGTCCAAGAGTGGAGTAGAGGAGACGATGGCCATTTCTTGCTTCAGTGCCCCTTAAATATAGAAGTCTATTAGCGAGTGGGTGGAGCTCTGAGTATCTACCACTGTCCAAGCCTATTATTATTATATATATATATATATATATATATATATATATATATATATACAGTGGTGTGAAAAAGTGTTTGCCCCCTTCCTCATTTCCTGTTCCTTTGCATGTTTGTCACACTTAAGTGTTTCGGAACATCAAACCAATTTAAACAATAGTCAAGGACAACACAAGTAAACACAAAATGCAATTTGTAAATGAAGGTGTTTATTATTAAAGGTGAAAAAAAATCCAAACCATCATGGCCCTGTGTGAAAAAGTGATTGCCCCCTAAACCTAATAACTGGTTGGGCCACCCTTAGCAGCAACAACTGCAACCAAGCGTTTGCGATAACGTGCAATGAGGCTTTTACAGCGTCCTGGAGGAATTTTGGCCCACTCATCTTTGCAGAATTGTCCTAATTCAGTTACATTAGAGGGTTTTCGAGCATGAACGGCCTTTTTAAGGTCATACCACAACATCTCAATAGGATTCAGGTCAGGACTTTGGCTAGGCCACTCCAAAGTCTTCATTTTGTTTTTCTTCAGCCATTCGGTGGTGGACTTGCTGGTGTGTTTAGGATCAATGTCCTGCTGCAGAACCCAAGTTCGTTTCAGCTTGAGTACACGAACAGATGGTCGGACATTCTCCTTCAGGATCTCTTGGTAGACAGCAGAATTCATAGTTCCTTTTATCACGGCAAGTCTTCCAGGTCCTGAAGCAGCAAAACAGCCCCAGACCATCACACTACCACCACCATATTTTACTGTTGGTATAATGTTCTTTTTCTGAAATGCAGTGTTCCTTCTACGCCAGATATACTTGGACACACACCTTCCAAAGAGTTCCACTTTTGTCTCATCGGTCCACAGAATGTTGTCCCAAAAGTCTTGGGGATCATCAAGATGTGTTGTGGAGAAATTGAGACAAGCTTTGATGTTCTTTTTGCTCAGCAGTGGTTTTCTCCTTGGAACTCTGCCATGCAGGCCATTTTTGCCCAGTCTTTTCCTGATGGTGGAGGCATGAACGCTGACCTTAACTGAGGCAAGTGAGGCCTGCAGTTCCTTGGACGTTGTTGTGGGGTCTTTTGTGACCTCTTGGATGAGTCGTCGCTGCGCTCTTGGGGTAATTTTGGGCGGCCGGCCACTCCTGGGAAGGTTCACCACTGTTCCATGTCTTCGCCATTTGTGGATAATGGCTCTCACTGTGGTTCGCTGGATTCCCAAAGCTTTGGAAAAGCCTTTATAACCCTTTCCAGACTGATAGATCTCAATTACTTTCTTTCTCAATTGTTCCTGAATTTCTTTGGGTCTCGGCATGATGTGTAGCTTTTAAGGATCTTCTGGTGGACCTTACTGTGTCAAGCAGCTCCTATTTAAGTGATGCCTTGATTGTGAACAGGTGTGGCAATAATCAGGCCTGGGTGTGGCTAGAGAAATTGAACTCAGGTGTGGACAACCACAGTTATAGTATGTTTTAACAAGGGGGGCAATCACTTTTTCACACAGGGCCATGATGGTTTGGATTTTTTTTCACCTTTAATAATAAACACCTTCATTTACAAATTGCATTTTGTGTTTACTTGTGTTGTCCTTGACTATTGTTTAAATTGGTTTGATGTTCCGAAACACTTAAAGCGGAAGTAAACCCATCGATTTAACAGTTTAAAAAAAAAAGGCATGCCGGGAATGCTAACTGCACATTGGCTGTGCTCTCAACCAAACTGTCAAACCATCCAATGGCTGGTGTCATAACAGATCACATGTGCAGCACCGTGGGAGTTGAAGATTAAACAGAGGCAAAGATGGCAGCTTCCTTGGCTGAAAACGATAGGAGGGTTTACTTCCACTTTAAGTGTGACAAACATGCAAATGAACAGGAAATGAGGAAGGGGGCAAACACTTTTTCACACCACTGTATATATATATATATATATATATAGCTCTGACATATACCGCAGTGCTGTACAGTGCACACCAGTCTCTTATTTGTGAGGTTCCCCCTATGAATTTTAGGGGGATACCCAGTGCAAAAAAACCAGGAACAAGTTTGCGGTTTCCTCCAAATTCCATATCAGACCTTTACCCCAGCTTAGGTAGCCAGAAAAGAGGGAGCAGTATGCGTGCATTCCCTCCCCCTTCCCCATACCTGCCCACCTACCCTCAACATGGGCACAGTACCCTTCCAGAAGGGGGACCCCCCCACCCCCAACAAAGCACCTTAGGGCCCTGAAGGAGAACCTCTTGGCATATTTTTTTAAAAGGTGTTTATTTTGGTTTTTTCAACATTACAAACAATAAACAATAAACAATACAGTACTAACAGCAGTAGTAGCACTTTATAAACAAGGGGATCGCATCCCAACATTCTTATGCGCCTGTTTCATTCCCCTGTAATTTACTCCTGGGGATTACGGCAACAGGATTGGGTCCCTATGCCCTACTGCGACTGACATCCATACACACACCCACTCACCCATCACACAGACTCACTCACACCCAAACACACCTCTTTCTACCCATGCTCTGTCCCATTAGGCCCACCAAGATCCACTCCCCCTTCCAGTAGAGGGAAATCCTTATCATGGTATTCCCAATCATTTGTTAACAATCCTGTGTGGACAGGACCGAACCCCAGAAGGGGGCGGTAATATCCAACCAGGGTTGCCATACCTTATAAAACTTCTTGAGGCAGACCCTGTTTTTATAAACAATTTTGAACTTGGGGAGCTGTCCATTAATGATTCCATACAGAGTTTGTATCTTAGGAGGTTCGCTGTCTTTCCATTTCAGTAGAATAACTTTCCTTGCATAAAACATAATAGTCCGTATTAGTATGCGGGTAGCCACTGGGTGAACTAAGTCATTCAGTATACCCAGTAATCCCACTTCGGGTGTTCTGGGAATTGGTGTGTTAAGCTGTTCATCACAAAATTTGAATAAGTCTCTCCAGTATTGGTTGAGTCCAGGGCAGCTCCAGAACATATGAAACATATTAGCATTGTCACTAGTACACCGAGCACAACTAGCATTCACTCTCAGCCCCATACGTGCCAGTCTATCAGGAGTATAGTGTAGATGGTGGATAAATTTAAACTGTATATATTGGTCAGCGGTACATATAATATCTTGAAAGCAAGCCTCAGTAACTTCTTCCCACCCCTCCTCTGTTAGTACAGGTATCAGTTTTTGCCATTTGGTGAACGAGGTTTGGAACGGGTCTGCTCCCGCCATGTTCAGGTGGTTATAGAAGGTTGTCACCATTTTTGTTATATCTGGGTCGGAGAGATGATCTTCCAAAGGGGGTGTTCTGAGCTCCATGGTCAGGGTACCAAATTGGGCCCGAGTGGCATGTCTGATCAGAAGATACTTATAAAAAAATTTGTTAGGTATGCCATACTTGGCTTTTAGGTGGTCAAAAGTCACAAAAATACTATTTGAAAACAAGTGTGTCAGGTGCGTAACTTGCATCCTTGACCACCATTTCGAGTCGGGATGACCATGGAGCTCAGGGAGATTTGGGTTATCCCAAATTGGAGTGTTTGGCGACCATGTACTCATACCTTTGGACAGGAGTCCGTTGCTCTCCTTCCAAGCTAGTAAACCAACATCCCTGGGGGAAAGTCTGGAGCATTTGTTGGGTCTAGACCTGTGCATCACATCAAGTGCCTTGGTACCTTCCTCATAAAATGAGGACATCAGGGAGACAGCGGGGGGCCGAGGGTCGGAGTGCATCCACTCATAAATAAACGTGAGCTGTGAGGCAAGAAAGTACTTCTGCAGGTTAGGGCATGCTAGTCCTCCCCTGCTTTTAACCGCTTGCAGGGACGTTTTAGATATACGTGGATGAGCAGCTTGCCAAACAAAGGAAGACAGAACTGCCTCCACCTTTTGGAACATTTTTTTTTGGGAGATACACTGGAGCTGCTCTAAAGAAATACAAAAATTTTGGCAAAAAAATCATTTTGAAGATATTAATACGTCCTATTAAATTTAGTGGGAGGGTTGACCAGACTTGAAGTTTGTCCGTCATTTGTTTTATTACTGGTGTGATGTTAAGATCTACGAATCTGGAGAGGTCATTATGTATTTGAACTCCTAGGTATTTAAAAGACTGAGCAGTTTTCAGTCTAGAGTTCTCAAGGTATTTATATGGGATCAGAGGACCTATAGGAAAGGCTATGGATTTCTCCCATCCGACCCTCAGCCCCGACACCTCCCCAAACTCCTCAACCACCTGCATCAAACTTCTAAAAGAGCTCTCTTTGCCGTCCAGGTAGATTAACGCGTCGTCTGCGTATAGAGAGATTTTCTCCAATTGTGTTCCGCATTGGATGCCCCCAATCCCCGCGGCCTGCCGCACCGCCAGCGCTAGTGGCTCAATGGCGATAGCGAACAGGAGCGGAGAGAGGGGGCACCCTTGTCTGGTTCCCCTCTGCAAGGCAAATGCCACCGAGACATCACCATTGGTTCGGACTCTCGCACTTGGGTGCGCATATAGTAGACGGACCCACCTTAAAAACAGGGGGCCGAAACCCATATTTGACATGGTTTCCCATAAAAATGTCCAGCGGACCGTGTCAAACGCCTTTAACACATCTAAGGATAGCACCAGATGGCTTTGCTTCGTTACGTGTGCCCTATGGATATGTAGATACAGTCTGCGGATGTTATCAAACGTGTTGCGACCCGGCATGAACCCCGCTTGGTCTGGGGGGATAAGAGCTAAAATAACTTTTTGTAGTCTCTGGGCCAAAATTTTGGCCAGAATTTTCACATCAGTGTTTAAAAGTGAAATCGGTCGATAAGATTCACATAGCAGTTTGTTCTTTTCGGGTTTAGGCAAGACAACAATGAGGGCCTCATTCATGGAAGCTGGCAGAGTACCCTGCTGCAGAGAATTTCGGAACGTGTGCAGAAGCTTGGGGGCAATTACCTCCGCATAGGTCTGATACCACCCGGAGGGAATACCATCCAAGCCCGGAGTCTTTGAAGGGGGCAGAGAGCGGATTGCTGCCTCTACCTCTTCCAAAGTGATCTCCTGTTCCAGAAGCCCCCTCTGTGCCTCATCCAATGCCGGGAAGGCCATGGAAGAGAAAAAGCCCCTAAACGTGGCCTCCTGTGGTGGGTCTAGGTCGGTGTACAGGTCACTGTAGTAGGTAGCAAATGTCTGGTTAATGCATACTGGATCATTGGTTATGGAGCCGTCCTTCAGTGTAATGGCCGGTATTGAGCTGTCTGTATATTCGGTGTGGGCCAGAAAAGCCAGCATCCTACCATTTTTACCGCCATGTTCGTGTATTCTTGCAGATAGGTATAGTTGTTGTTTTTTAGTCATATCTACCTGGTGTAGTTGTAATGCATTATGTGCGTTTGAAATTGTCCCCCGAGTCTCATCTGTCAGATCCCTCATGTGTTGGGCTCTAGCGTCCTCTAGATTTTTTTCCAGCTCCACCAGGTGGGCCGCCCCCGTAGCTCTATAGTGTTTGATACGTGAGATATAAGCCCCCCGTAGGACTGCTTTAAAGGCGTCCCACGTGGGTCCAGGTTCTGCGGTATCTAAGTTGTTGGACCAGTAGTCTAGCATATCCAGCGAGATAGCTTCCTGTATCTCAGGGGTGGATATCCATAGGGGGCTCAGTCTCCATATCCGAAACGTCGGCCTGTGTCCCAGAGTTAGGGTAACTGTCATAAGTGAGTGGTCTGATATGGTCTGTGAGACATAGTCCATATTTAAAACATTCGGCAGCAGGTCCCTGCTGGCAAGTGCATAGTCTATTCTAGAGAGAGAACCGTACGTTCTAGACTGGCATGAGAAAACTTTTTTGCTGGGGAACTTCCATCGCCATATATCTACATATCCATA
The DNA here is from genome assembly GCA_028564925.1 of Lithobates sylvaticus. Lineage (NCBI taxonomy): Eukaryota > Metazoa > Chordata > Amphibia > Anura > Ranidae > Lithobates > Lithobates sylvaticus. The sequence continues at coordinate 22,902,837 of CM053027.1, forward strand.
TACCTCACACCATTTGCCAAACAATCTGGAGTCATTTAGCTGTGGTTTCAGTCTATCAATGGATGACTGCAACACTGAGTTGAAGTCACCCATTAGTAGCACTGGACAGCTGGGTAATAAAGAAAGTTGTGTACTTATATCCGTAAAGATTACTGCTGAAACCGGAGGGGGGACATATACTGTTGCCATAATCAATGGGGTGCCGCGAACTGAGGCATGAAGTATCAAATACTGTCCTTTAGAATCAGAGATTACCCTATGACATTCAAAAGGAAGGCCTTTGCGTATTAGCACCGCCACTCCGCGGGCATAATTAGAATATGTGGAGGTGTAACTATGGGCAACCCAATGTTTTTTGAGCGCTAGGACTTTTGACCCTGTCAAGTGGGTTTCCTGCAGGCAAAGAACATGGGGTTGCAATTTCTTGATCCGCTCAAAAATCAGTGCACGTTTAAATTTAGAATTCATTCCTCTCACATTCCACGAGCAAATCTTTACGTCAGCCATGGGACTTCCTTACAAATATTAAAACCACTGAGATCCACTCATATTTACTTGGTGTACCCCTGATTGCCATCATTGTGTTATCCAACTTTATACAGTTACCGCCATTGGGACAGAGCAACATACATCCATCCTTCAACCAAACTCCATTCATACACACACACACATAGCAACAGAAAAAAAGAAAAAAAGATTGAACTGTACATGTCCCGCCGTCAACTGACAGCAACACCCCTGCCCTGCTCTCTGAAAAACGGAGAGGGCTTGTACCCCAAACTAGGGCCATGCATGGGGCGCATGGCCTGGAACCTATTTGGTCCATATTAGCAAGTTAGAGCCAATACTGTGGCTAACGTCTCTCCGCATGTGGAGTAGCTCCAGCTCCCCCCCATTCGTGGCGGGAGGTCTGTACCCCACTGGGAAAACAAGTGCGGTTGATCTGCATTGCCGGTTAAGTGACTTGGGACACCACTGCAGGCATATCAAAAAGGGTTGGCAAAATCAAAAATCAGAAAAATAAGAAAAATAAACGGCAGCAGCAAACACCCTACAGGGGGTCACTTTAGGCAAAGTTGGCCAGTCACGAGCCATTTGAGTGACTGGAGGACAAGAGGATATCATTGCCTACGGTAAACTTCAGTCAGCTGGTGCTCGAGGGGGTCTTGGCAGGGTTTCCCACCATGCGATGACATTCTTTGGCGACTGGAAGAATAACACTTTTTCATCATGTACCACCCGTAGAGTAGCTGGAAATAACATGGAGTATTGGATAGCGTGGTCTCTCAGGTGCTTCTTGACTGCTTGGAACTGTGCACGCTGGTTGCGTACCGCAACTGAGTAATCAGGGTACAGTGATACTGTAGCATTGTTAATCTTGAGACTGCCTTTCTGTCTGGCAGCTCGCAGGATGGAGTCCCTGTCCCTGTAGTTGAGCAGTCTCATAATCATTGTACGTGGGGGATTGCCAGCGGGGAGAGGCCTACCTGGGACCCGGTGCGCCCTCTCAATTATAAAACAGGGGGATAGCAACTCCCGACCAAATTCCTGCTCCAGCCAGCTTTCGAGGAATGCTACCGGGTCGGATCCCTCCACCTTCTCAGGGAGCCCAACCAGCCTCAGGTTGTTCCTCCTAAAGCGGTTCTCGAGATCGTCCATTTTGGATTCTAGAGAGGATATTTTCCCGCCGGTGGCATTCAGTTTGGGTAGGATGGGGTTAACCGTGTCCTCCAGTTCGCTTATTCGGTCTTCTGTCTCGGTCACCCTGCCCCTCAGTTTGTGAACGTCTTGCCGTAGCAGTGTAAAGTCACTCCTGATTTCAGCTACCGTCCCCATTAAAGCTGTATGGTTTACCTTAATGGTCTTTAGTACTTCCGCCAGCGTAGGCCCGGAGCCATCATCCGTCGCCTCCTCGCCCTCAGATGTTTGTGAGATCAGGTTCGGGGGGTCTGGAAGTCCCGGGGAGGAGGGTGGAGAGGCACCCGAGGCGTCTCCAAAGAGATCCGGTGTAGAGGCCGGAGAAGCAGAGGGTGCCGAGACGGTAGTGCGGCGGCCATCTTGGCCCGATCTCGTGTTGATGCTCATTCGTACCGGTGCTTGCTTTCGCCTTTTGCCCATCCGGCAATTTCACCATCCGGTGAATCAGCTGTTGCCTCCGGTGTCGGCGGTGGTCTCCGTTTCTGGAATTAGGGCAGATCAAGCCAGGATTGTGCAGGATAGTAGTGGGTAATGCCGGAGCTGCTCAGAGAAGCGTCCGCTCACATGTCCTCCTAGGCCACGCCCCCTCACCTCTTGGCATATTTACCAGAATCTGGAGTCTGGCGGTCTGCATGCAAATACGTCCTCTCAAGGAATGCCCACTCCTCAAGAATAACAAGATTTTCAGCACTCTGCCAGCCCCTCCTACCAGCCATGATCTGCCTACATTTCAAGGAGCAGCATAGACACAAAGTGATGACTTTACTAGGCCTAAAATAATGTAATGATAACGGAAAGATTTTATTAAAACAATTCATTATTATGTTGATGAAGGTCGAGAGAGAGGAGCCAGGGATGGCAAAATATATGATGATTAAACATCAGCTTTAATAAGGCAGTACTAAATTCAGTAGTAGAGTAGATTGGACAGGAAGGTAGTAAGCAGCAGTTTCACACTCACAGCGATGATGCATGCGATATATTGAACTTCCTCTCCAAAGGCCGCTCTCAGATCAGACAGGTACATACCACACACAGTAATTACTGTATATGCACGTCAAGCCGAGGGCTTCTTCTCCTGAGGAGCCGCATTACAATATGGAAAAGGTCACAGATTTATATATTGAAGAAAATGAGGAGCTCGGCTTACATTCAGGGACTGAGCAAGTATGGCCATATTATTGCTCCTGTGTGCATTTTCTGGCTCTAAAGTCTTTATGCCTTCATTGGTTTATGTGTTGTTATTATGCCAATAGCAGGCTATTCATAGCTTCTGGAAGTCAAAGATTAAAACAGCCCTTCTCAACCTTTTTTTTATCATGGAGGAACCCTTGAAATAATTATTATAATTATCAGTTCTCAAGGAACCCCTACTAGAAACTGTTATATCTACAGCTCACAGTGGACCAGTAAATTGTAAATGCAGACAGTGTAAATAGTAGTGCCCCCTTAGGTTGGTGGTCAGTGGAGAAGGACCTCTTGCATTGGAGGTCAGTGGAGAAGGACCCTTTAGATTGCTTGTCAGTGGAGAAGCAGTGCCAGGACAAGATCATCTAGAGCCCTCCTGCCGCCCCCCAAGTCCCCTCCCCCCAATCTCCCTATGGTGCCCCAGCACCTCACACGATACCACAGTGCCCAGGGCAGCCTTCTCTCCTGCCCACCCCCTTGTCCCGCCCCTGTGGAGAGGGACCCCTTACATTGGAGGTCAGTGGAGAAGGACCCCTTACATTAAGGTGACCAGATTTTTAAAAATGGAATCCGGGGACATATTTTTTTTTACTAGTAATGGCAGCAATCGGCGACTCTTTTCCCATCTCCGCCGCCGCCGCCCACCTCACAGCCTGTTAAGTCTTACTCTCCGGGCCCCAGGTACTACTGGGTGGGGAGCAGAGGAAGATCACTCCATCAGGGAAGGCAAGGAGATAAACAGGCAGGCGGCTGACCGGGACTTGAGCCAAGGCAGAAGAACATGCGAGCGGAGCTGAATGAGCATGTGCCCGAAACTGAAGAAATAGTCCCTCCGCTCCGACCAGAACACGATCATCAGAAAGGGGCACAGATAATGGAAAAAAATAAACCCCCATAAGCTAGTAGGAGCGGCAGAGGAGGGGGGGTGCAATTCAGATTTTTTTTATTTTATTATTCTGCACGGGCTGTCTTTGAAATTGCCCCAGCCCCTGTTCAAATTCCAGTCCGGGGACAAAACCGGGGACAGACTTGGTCCGGGGACAGTGTCCTCAATCCGGGGACTGTCCCCGGAAACCGGGGATGTCTGGTCACCCTACCTTACATTGGTTGTCAGTGGCATACCTCCCAACTTTTTGAGATGGGACTGAGGGACACCTATCAGCAAAAGTATGCAGGCATAGAACACACCCCTTGCCACGCCCCCTTAAAGGAGATTTGTACAAAAAAACAAGATTGGTTAAACCCACAAGTGCTTTTTAACCACTACTATTCCTTTATATTGGCTCTTGGAATTTACAAATGCAGCAATTTAGATATCAGATGAAAGGTTTAGCGCTGGAAAACCCTTTTTGATAGATAAAAACTGCATTTTATATACAACTATATAGATCAGACCAAAATGAGGGTCAAATGAGGAGGAAAGAGGGACAGAGGGACATGCTCCAAATCAGGGACAGTCCCTCGAAATCAGGGACAGTTGGGAGCTATGGTCAGTGGAGAAGCAGTGCGGGGACCAGATCATTAGAGCCCTCCTGCTGCCCCCCATATCCCCTCCCCCCAATCTCTCTGTGGTGCCCCAGAACCTCACACAATACCACAGTGCCCAGGGCAGCCTCCTCTCCTGCCCAACCCCTTGTCCTGGCCCTGTGGAGAAGGACCCCTTACATTAGAGGTCAGTGGAGAAGGACCCCTTACATTGGTTGTCAGTGGAGAAGCAATGCCGGGACAAGATCATCTAGAGCCCTCCTTCCGCCCCCCAAATACCCCCCCCCCCCCCCCAATGTCCTTGTGGTGCCCCAGCACCTCACATAATACCACAGTGCCCAGGGCAGCCTCCCCTCCTGCCCACCTCCTTGTCCCAGCCCTGTGAAGAAGGACCCGGTACATTGGTGGCTAGTGGAGAAGGGCTCTCTTACATTGGTTGCCAGTAGAGAAGGACCCCTTACATCACATCGGTGGCCAGTGGAGAAGGATCCCTTACATTGGTGGTCAGTGGAGAAGGACCCCTTACATTGGTTGTCAGTGGAGAAGGACCCCTAACATTGGTTGTCAAGGAGGAAGACCCCTTACATTGGTGGTCAGTGGAGAAAGACCACTTACATTGGTGGCCAGAAGGATCCCTTACATTGGTGGTCAGTGGAGGAGGACCCCTTACATTGGTGGTCAGTGGAGAAGGACCCCCTTACATTGGTTGTCAGTGAAGAAGGACCCCTTACATTGGTGGCCAGTGGAGAAAGACCCCTTACATTGGTGGCCAGAAGGACCCCTTACATTGGTGGTCAGTGGAGAAGCAGTGTGGGGTCAAGATCATCTAGAGCCCAGGGTGAACATGCCAAATTGCACCCACCCCCCTCTAAAAATGTATGAGCATTATGTGTCAGCAAAAATCCCCCCCCCCCCCAAAAATGTGAGCACTAATCTACATGCTTACCCCATATGCATAAATTCCCTGTCCTCCCAGTACATATCCACCCCCTGTGTAAAAACCCCTCTCCCAGCACAAATCTTTGTCTTCCATCCCCCCAGCTGAAATCCCCCCATTTCGCATTTGCTCTTAGCATACTTCCGCCCACCCCAAAAGAAATTCCCCCCTTCCTAACACAAATCCTTTCCTCAAATCTCCCCTTCAAGCACAAAACCTTCACTCACACCAAATACCCCTTCCCAGTACAAAAATTTGCTCCCGTTAATCCCCCATCCTAGCACAAATCCCCCCCCCCAAAAAAAATGTCCCGTCCTAGCACAAATGCCCCCCAATCATCTCTACTAGCACAAATCCCCCCCCCAAAAAAAAATCCCCTCCTAGCACAGATGCCCCCAATCATCTCTACTAACACAAATCCCCCTCCCAAAAAAATGTCCCCCTCCTAGCACAAATCCCCTCCCCCAACATATTACCTTTTCTAGCACAAACCCCCACTCCTAGCACAAATCCTCTTTCCCCATCCCCTCTCTCAACACAAATAGCCCCCCCCCCCCCCCAAATCACCACTCCTAGCACACCTCCCCTAATTCCCTCTCCTAGAACAATTCTTACATGATACCACAGGGGCCTGTGCACCGGCCCTGTGGAGAAGGACCCCTTACATTGGTTGTCAGTGGAAAAGGACCCGTTGTCAGTGGAAAAGGACTCGGTACATTGGTGGCCAGTGGTAAAGGGCCCTCTTACATTAGTTGCCAGTGGAGAAGGACCCCTTACATCACACTGGTGGCCAGTGGAGAAGGATCCCTTACATTGGTTGTCAGTGGAGAAGGACCTCTTACATTGGTTATCAGTGGAGAAGGACCCCTTACATTGGTTGTCAATGAAGAAAGACCCCTTACATTGGTTGTAAGTGGGGAAGGATCCCTTACATTAGTTGTTAGTGGAGAAGAACCCTTTATATTGGTTGTCAGTGGAGAAGGACCCCTTACATTGGTTGTCAGTGGAAAGGACCCCTTACATCAGGGGTGCTCAGCCTTTTGAAGAGCGAGGGCCACTTAAGTGATTTGGTAACTGGTTGTGGGCCACAATAAACTATGGGGTTTTACCACCCCCCAAACCACAAAGGTAGATGAGCCCTTACTGCCCTGAGCCCCCTATAGGGTGCTTTCACACTGATACGCTGTGGTTTACCAACAAAAAGCTGTCCAAACCTTCCTGGCCCTATGTGAAAAAGTAATTGTCCCCTAAACCCAATAACTTCTTGTGCCATCCTCCGTCCACACCAACAACACTACACAGAGCCATTGTGTAGGCAGCCTTATATAGTGTGGGGCATGGAATTAGTCCCCCTAAGCACCCTGCCTTTGGCCAATTATGGCTCTCTTAGCAGACACCCGATGTTCGAGTCGAACGTAAGGGCTCATCCCTACTAATGATACAGTTTTCATTACTAAAATCTTGTATATAGTCCCTTATCATCCCCTCCAAGAGCTTACATACCATTGATGTTAGGCTAACTGGTCTCTAATTCCCAGGGATGTATTTTGGGCCTTTTTTAAATATTGGTGCTACATTAGCTTTTCTTCAATCAGCTGGTACCATTCCAGTCAGTAGACAGTCAGTAAAAATTAGGAACAATGGTCTGGCAATTACTTGACTGAGTTCCCTCAGTACCCTCGGTGCATGTCATCATGTCTCTGTGATTCATTAATGTTACGTTTCCCAAGTCTATTTCTAATTCTGTCCTCTGTTAGCCATAAGGGTGCTTCCTGTGATGTGTCATGAGGACAAACTGCAGTTTTGGTTACTGAAGCCCCCCCGATTCCTTCGTGAAGACTGAGGAGAAGAATAAATTCAATACCTTCGCCATCTCCCCATCATTTTTAACCAGATGTGCTTCCTCATTCAGGGGCGGCACAGTGGTGTAGTGGATAGGACCTTCGCCTAGCAGTAAACAGGGTTGCTTGTTTTGAATCCCAACCATGATACTACCTGCCTGGAGTTTGCATGTTCTCCCTGTGCCTACATGGGTTTCCTCCGGTTTCCTCTCACACTCCAAAGACATGCTGGTAGGTTAATTGGATCCTGTCTAAATTGCCCCTAGTATGTGTATGAGTTAGGGACCTTAGAGTGTAAGCTCCTTGAGGGTAGGGGCTGTACGTGAATGTACAATGTACTGTATAGGCATACCCATCCCCCTTTATTACCCTCTCTATCCCTGCGATAAAGGGAATACCCTTGAATGGTTGCCAGACAACCATGAGAGCTGTTGCACATGCGGTTGTCCACACAGTGTGCCTGCAGCGTGATGTGGCGGCACTAACACATATAGTCCTAGTGCAGTGAAAGAACTTATGTTGAAATAATGCAAAGACAGTTCACAAATAACCCGGTGCAAAGGCAGCCCAGCCAGGAACACTCACAGTTCCAACAGCGCGTAGAGAGCGGGAATCAGCCAAACTGACATCGCCTGTTGAGAGGAGCGGAATGCGGCCTGGCTGTCTTGTGTCCAAGCAGGAGAATTTCCAAGGAAGTTGCAAGCCCTATACTTTCCCTCCTTATCAGGAGGCTTTGCCTGCCGCTAGTTCTGTCCTTACCAGGCAGGGTACCTGTCCCTACTCTACCAACTTGCAAAAATGCATGCCAAGCCTGGGAGCCAGGGCCTTAAAAAGACTCTGCCTGACCCAAGATGACCGCTAAAGTCACATGGGTGACTTTAGCTAGTTCTGTCCTTACCAGGCGGGGTACCTGCCCCTACTCTACCAACTTGCAAAAATGCATGCCAAGCCTGGGAGCCAGGGCCTTAAAAAGGCTCTGCCTGACCCAAGATGGCCGCTAAAGTCACATCGGGCATCATATTAGATAGCTTCCCCAAGGACCCAGGAGACTACAGAGGAACCAAGCGTGTCCACTGGTGGAAGATACTAACCTGTGTATTGGTGCAAACCTACCTCTGTTCCAGGTGGCATCCTGACAACGACATTAGAGAATCGACATCACCACCAAGCACATGGAATACACTAGGAAGCCACCCCCATATGAACAATCCCCAGTATAAACATCTTCCATCTCTTAAGGCGAACTTTGCAAAACCTTTGAGTTTAAATCGGAGGGGGGAAGGGGGTTGGTCCCCGCCCAGCAATAGGACCCGGTTGCAAGTGTAACCACTCTTGCAATACCAGTTTCTAGCCTAGTTTGCGAATATCTGGCCCACCGTCTTCTTTCTCTATGTCTATGGTTACCATTAGAGCTCCTCAGCATGTAATTTACATCTGTTAATAAGAGAGATGACAGCTGGGCAGATTAGGTCGGCCTGCGGGTGGTGGCCCGGGACCAGCTCCGTCTGTCTTGTGTCTTCATGTGGCTCTGAAGGTCACAGCTGTGATTTAACCAGCGCCCTTCTCTGGCGCACAGTTACCCCACGCTGTGCCAGTCGCTTTTCTTGCCCCTGATCAAAGCTCAGAGGCCGGCTCAGAAATAGACAGAGCTCAGCTGGGGGACGAAGATTAACATGTGAGCTAAATTCATCAGCAGGCCGGGCAGAAGCTGGAGAATCAGCAGCTTTCCCGAATGTAAAGGCCACCTCCACACAAAACCGATATTTGCTTAGTGTCGCTGCTCGCTAGCTAGAATAAACAGTACCAACCTGCACAGGTGGATATTTTAATTAATTCCAGACCGCCTACCACAATTTTACTGCAGCAGTGCAGCCCCGCTGCGCCAGATCACGTACATGTACAAGATCTTGCATTTCCCGGTAGGGAGTGTGCGTGCGTCAGTGGCGGCTAGTGCTCTATTTTTTTTTGGGGGGGGGGGCGCAAACAAACCCCCCACCCACTCGCCAGCCCTACTCATCCACTCGGCAGCAATACTCACCCACTCGGCAGCAATACTCACCCACTCGGCAGCCCCGCTCACCCGTTAGGCAGCCCCTCTCGCACTTATCCTATCTAGGTCCCTGGCGGCTGGCAGCTTTCCTGGCTTCTCCTCCTGGCCAATCTGGCTCTGCGCCCCGAGGCCACCCTCCGGCTCTAATCACGTGCTTTACAACAAAAAAAAAACCCTGTAGAACTCTATGCGTCCGGCGCCCTGCATGGAGATTATGGGCCGGGCGCATAGATATTAGGAGGGTGGCACCCCTTATGGATGGGCCGCTGCTGGCGAGCATGCTCATGCCACCTCTTTTGTGCTGCCGTTCGCTACAGCACAAGCATCAGCAGGTCCCAGCCAATAATTTCTGGCCAGGACCTGCTGATCGGCTTAGCTAATGACAGTTCAGAGCCCTGTGTTTACTAAGAGCAGTGATGTGCCTGTTTTTTTTCCTCCCTGCACTATCACAGTCCCACTAGAAGTCGCTGATTACCGCCATTACTAGTATAGCATCTATAGCTGCGTAAATTCCAGTATATATACCATAGTTTCAAGACGTTATAATTTTCACACAAACCAATCAATATACATTTATTGGGGATTTTTTGTTTACCAAAGACATGTAGCAGAATACATTTTGGCCAAAATTAATGAAGAAATTTATATTTTTTATTTTTCCATTGGATATATTTTATAGCGGAAAGAATTTTTTATTTATTTTTCAAAATGTTTGGTCTCTTTTTGTGTATATAATAAAAAATTTAAAATGCAGAGGTGATCAAATGCCACCTAAATAAAGCTCTATTTCTGTGAAAAAATAAAAATACGTTTGTTTGGGTACAGTGTTGCATGACTGCACAATTGCTAATTAAAGTAGCACAGTGTTGAATAGTAAAAAAAAAAAAAAAAATTCCCTGGTCACGAAGGGGGTAAAATCTTCTTAAAGTCCAGTTATGGCGTCAGTCGCTGAATCTGAACGGGTTTTCGTTACAATGTCACCATCACAACAGTACATACGTACACACAAACATGGAGGGCATAATGTGTTTACATATATTTTATTATCCATTTATTACTTAATTTAATGTATTCAGGAGTAAAAAATCATTATTTTTTTAATTTCTTTTAATCCATCAACAATAAAATATTATAAAGAAATAGTTACCATTTACCACCTGGAGATGGTCAGTGTGAGAGCCATCCAATTCCAAGGCTGATTTACTACTATGCTGTGAATAGCCTTCTTGTGAACAGACCTGAGTATACTCAATGATACGCAGGTAACCAAGTGACTCAGAGGAGGGACACGCTAAATGCACGCTAAGCCTGGGAGCCAGGGCCTTAACTAGGCTCTACCTGACCCAAGATGGCCGCTAAAATCACATTTTGGAAAGCTTCCCAGTGACCCAGGAGACCACAGAGGAACCATGTTCCTTTTGGCTTCCTCTCCCACTGCAGTGCCACTGCGGAACAGCACCACCTGCAGTGGAGAAAGTAGACTGCACCCGCCTACATGCCTGTTTGAGTGTCTGCGCAAACAAGCATGTCCACATAGGGTACTGGTGGAAGATACTAACATGTGTATTGGCAGACAATCACCTCTGTTTTAGGTGGCATCCTGACGATGGCATTAGAGGTCACCACCAAGAACATGGGATACACTAGGAAGCAACCCCACTATGAATAATCTCCAGTCTGAACATCTTCCCTCTCTGTAGGCGAACTTTGTATAACTTTAAATTTAATCCCTGACTGAATAGTTACCATTTATCACCATGAGAAAGAAGCTCAGTGTGAGAGCCATCCAATTCCAAGGCTGATTTACTACTATGCTGTGAATAGCCCTCTTGCGAACAGACCTGAGGATACCCAATGGCACACAGACAACTGATTGATTATAAGAAAGCCCATACTCAAGCAGTGGATCTCACAAGGCCCACTAGGATCCTCTGTTTCTGATGCGCCTGACCCTTCCTATACTGATTGACTGGCTTTCTGTAGCATCACAAAAAGCCAAGTGTGGAAAAGGTGAAAGAGACATTTTGCACACTCTGTATATATATATATATATATATATATATATATATATATATATATATATATACCCCATACGTTTTTCTTTTTGTGTGGGGCTCCTTCTTAAAATCCACACCAGACCCTCATCTAAATAACTAAAGATCTATATGGAGGGATCAGGACCTCCGTCCTCCTGTTGGTGATCCCTCTAGTCATAACTAAAGATCTATGTAGAGGAATCAGGACCTCCTTCCTCCCACTGGTGATCCCTCTAGAGATACCTAAAAATCTGTATTGGGGAATCAGGATCTCCTTCCTCCTTCTGGTGATCTCTCCACTGATTACTAAAAATCTATCTATATAGGGGAATCGGCACCTCCTTCCTCCCACTGGTGATCCCTCTAGAGATTCCTAAAGATCTATATAGAGGAATCAGGACCTCCTTCCTCTTGCTGGTGATCCTTCCACTAATTACAAAAGATCTATGTAGAGGAATCTTGACTTCTTTCCTCCAGTTTGTGATCCCTCTAGAGATAACTAAACTTCGATATAGAAGAATCAGGACCTCCTTCCACCTGCTGGTGAACCCTCTGATGATATAAAGATCTATATAGAGGAATCAGGACCTCCTACTTCCTGCTGGTGACCCCTCTAGTGATATAAAGATCTATATAGAGGATTCAGGACCTCCTTCCTCCTGCTGGTGCTCTCTCTAGTGATATAAAGATCTATATAGAGGAATCAGGACTTCCTTCCCCCTGCTGGTGATCCCTCTAGATCAGCCTTTCTCAACCTTTTCAACACATAGGAACCCTTGAAGTATTTTTCTGGCCTCAGGGAACCCCTGCTAAAATCCATACCAGACCCTCATCTAAATAACTAAAGATCTATATAGAGGAATCAGGACCTCCTTCCTCCTGCTGGTGATCTCTCTAGTGATATAAAGATCTATATGGAGAAATCAGGGCCTCCTTCGTCCTGCTAGTGATTCCTCTAGTGATAACTAGATCTATATAGAGGAATCAGGACCTCCTTCGTCCTGCTGGTGATCCCTCTAGTGATATAAAGATCTATATAGAGGAATCAGGACCTCCTTCCTCCTGCTGGTGCTCTCTCTAGTGATATAAAGATCTATATAGAGGAATCAGGACTTCCTTCCCCCTGCTGGTGATCCCTCTAGATCAGCCTTTCTCAACCTTTTAAACACAGAGGAACCCTTGAAGTATTTTTCTGGCCTCAGGGAACCCCTGCTAAAATCCATACCAGACCCTCATCTAAATAACTAAAGATCTATATAGAGGAATCAGGACCTCCTTCCTCCTGCTGGTGATCCCTCTAGTGATATAAAGATCTATATAGAGGATTCAGGACCTCCTACCTCCTGCTGGTGATCCCTCTAGTGATATAAAGATCTATATAGAGGAATCAGGACTTCCTTCCCCCTGCTGGTGATCCCTCTAGATCAGCCTTTCTCAACCTTTTCAACACAGAGGAACCCTTGAAGTATTTTTCTGGCCTCAGGGAACCCCTGCTAAAATCCATACCAGACCCTCATCTAAATAACTAAAGATCTATATAGAGGAATCAGGACCTCCTTCCTCCTGCTGTTGACCCCTCTAGTGATAACTAAAGGTCTATATAGAAGAGTCAGATTCTCCTTCTCTCTGCTGGTGATCCCTGTAGAGATAACTAAAGATCTATATAGAGGAATCAGGGCCTCCTTTGTCCTGCTGGCGATCCCTCTAGTGATATAAAGATCTATATAGAGGAATCAGGACCTCCTTCCTCCTGCTGGTGATCTCTCTAGTGATATAAAGATCTATATAGAGGAATCAGGACTTCCTTCCCCCTGCTGGTGATCCCTCTAGATCAGCCTTTCTCAACCCTTTCAACACAGAGGAACCCTTGAAGTATTTTTCTGGCCTCAGGGAACCCCTGCTAAAATCTATACCAGACCCTCATCTAAATAACTAAAGATCTATATAGAGGAATCAGGACCTCCTTTCTCCTGCTGTTGACCCCTCTAGTGATAACGAAAGATCTATATAGAAGAATCAGGACCTCCTTCCTCCTGCTGGGGATCCCTCTAGAGATAACTAAAGATCTATATAGAGGAATCAGGACCTCCTTCCTCCTGCTGGGGATCCCTCTAGAGATAACTAAAGATCTATATAGAGGAATCAGGACCTCCTTCGTCCTGCTGGTGATCCCTCTAGTGATATAAAGATCTATATGGAGGAATCAGGGCCTCCTTCATCCTGTTGGTGATCCCTCTAGTGATAACTAGATCTATATAGAGGAATCAGGACCTCCTTCCTCCTGCTGGCGACCCCTCTAGTGATATAGCGATCTATAGAGGAATCAGGACCTCCTTCGTCCTGCTGGCGACCCCTCTAGTGATATAGCGATCTATAGAGGAATCAGGACCTCCTTCGTCCTGCTGGTGATTCCTCTAGGGATATAAAGATCTATATAGAGGATTCAGGACCTCCTTCCTCCTGCTGGTGCTCTCTCTAGTGCTATAAAGATCTATATAGAGGATTCAGGACTTCCTTCCCCCTGCTGGTGATCCGTCTAGATCAGCCTTTCTCAACCTTTTCAACACAGAGGAACCCTTGAAGTATTTTTCTGGCCTCAGGGAACCCCTGCTAAAATCCATACCAAACCCTCATCTAAATAACTAAAGATCTATGTAGAGGAATCAGGACCTCCTTCCTCCTGCTGTTGACCCCTCCAGTGATAATTAAAGGTCTATATAGAAGAGTCAGATTCTCCTTCCCTCCGCTGGTGATCCCTCTAGAGCTAACTAAAGATCTATATGGAGGAATCAGGACCTCCTCCCCCCTTCTGGTGATCCCTCTAGATCAGCCTTTGTCAACCTTTTCAACACAGTGGAAGTATTTTTCTGGTCTCAGGGAACCCCTGCTAAAATCCATACCAGATCCTCATCTACATAACTAAAGATCTATATAGAGGGATCAGGACCTCCTTCCTCCTGCTGTAGATCCCTCTAGAGATAACCAAAGATCTATATAGAGGAATCAGGACCTCCTTCCTCCTGCTGGGGATCCCTCTAGAGATAACTAAAGATCTATATAGAGGAAACAGGACCTCCTTCCTCCTGCTGGTGATCCCTCTAGAGATAACTAAAGATCTATATAGAAGAATCACAACCTCTTTCCTCCTGCTGGGGATCCCTCTAGTGATATAAAGATCTATATGGAGGAATCAGGACCTCCTCCCCCCTTCTGGTGATCCCTCTAGATCAGCCTTTGTCAACCTTTTCAACACAGTGGAAGTATTTTTCTGGTCTCAGGGAACCCCTGCTAAAATCCATACCACATCCTCATCTACATAACTAAAGATCTATATAGAGGGAATCAGGACCTCCTTCCTCCTGCTGGGGATCCCTCTAGAGATAGCTAAAGATCTATATAGAGGAATCAGGACCTCCTTCCTCCTGCTGGTTCTGCACCGTAGAATTCTCTTCCCTTTCCCCGCTGCCTGGCCCACTATATAACATTTAGTGCATGGAAATAATCCAGTCATTTTATCATAGCCCATCCATCCGGTGCTCTCTTTTCTACACAATAGCACAGTGTGTTACAGTAACCATTCAACTTTTTTGTTGAGCTTCCTAGAAAGCCATTTATTTTCTTTATTTCCGTCATTATTGCAGCTTGCGCCCCGTGGCTTTGTGTTCCCATTCACAGAGATGTTTGCAGGTGTCATGGCTGTAACCTTTTCCTCCATTGTCTGGTTTCCCGGAACGAGCAGTTATCTGCAGATACGGAAAGTTCGGTCTGCTGTCTATAAAACCCTCTATAATGTAAATGTGGTATTTAACCAGTACGGGGATCCAGAGATTGTCCGCAGATAAGAGGAGGTTTGTAGGGCCTAACATTCAGCCTTGATAATACTATCTTTATCAAATGCAACAAAGAATAGTCTGTTTACCCGGCGCTCGCAGTTATAGTGCCATGGAAAAAAGTATCCGCGTCCTTCCCAGAATTCTCCATTTTGAAGTGGAACTACGGGCAAAATAAAAAAAAATGATGTATATGGTGCGGTCTGTCAGGGGCATTAAAACAGCAGTTCTTGTTTTTCTTATTCTTCTCTTTAACGTAGTTTTATTTCCTCTTGATCCTATCAGTAGATCTGTTCCACTTCATATAATGGGTGGTAACACTGTATGTTCTGCAGCAGTGGCAGCTAGTGTTGGCAGTGGCGGTCAGTCATCCCCCAGCCCCGCACTTGCCCCATCAAGGTTGCGGGAGGGCATCGCTTCTGTGGGCGACGGGAGGCAGCTTCTATTGCGTCTCCTCCTCTGCATCATGGTGGCTTCCGCCGTGTATCACCTGCCTCCTCCTCCTAGGCATCCAATGGGATTGCCTGTCCTTTCAGCCAATCGGGGGACGGGTCTCAGGACGCGCTTCCTGATTGGCCAGGAGGAGGATCACTGTGGCAATAGCGAATATTCATTCGCTATTGTCACACAACTGGGTGGGCTCGGAGCGCAGTGCTTTTGCGCCCCGAGTCCACCCTTTTTTGAAGCTTATTAGAGCCTCTGGCTCTAATCACGTGCTTAACCATTTGCCGACCGCCGCATGTACATTTACGTCGGCAGAATGGCACGGCTGGGCAAATGGGCGTACCTGTAAATTTGCCGCCGGGTGGTCACATGTCGGGAGCTCCATGAGTAGGATCGCTGGCCCCGCGGACTCGATGTCCGCGGGGATACCCGCGATCCACTCACGGAGCTGAAGAATGGGGAGATGCCAATGTAAACAAGCATCTCCCTGTTCTGCCTAGTGACACTGTCACTGATCATAGCTCCCTGTGTCACACGTAGCCACGCCCCCTAACAGTTAGAATCACTCCCTAGGACACATGTAACCCCTTCCTAGCCAGCTAGTGGTTAACCCCTTCCCTGCCAGTGCCATTTTTACAGTAATCAGTGAAATTTGATAGCACTGATCGCTGTATAAATTACAATGGTCCCAAAAATGTGTCAAAATTGTCTGAGGTGTCCGCCATAATGTCACAGTCACATTACTTTACATTACTGATCGCTGCCATTACTAGTAAAAAAAAATATTAATAAAAATGCCATGAATCTATCCCCTATTTTGTAGACGCTATAACTTTTGGGCAAACCAATCAATAAACGCTTATCATCTGATTTCTAAGTTTGTAAATTCCAAAAGCCAATATAAAGGAATAGTAGTGGTAAAAAAAGCACTTTTGGGTTAAACCAATCTTGTTTTTTTGTACAATTCTCCTTTAAGGGGGCATGGCAATGGGGTGTGTCCTATACCTGCATACTTTTGCTGATGGGTGTCCCTCATTCCCATCTCAAAAAGTTGGGGGGAATGTATATATTCCTTTGTAAAAAATATTCTTTCTGGCAAAAGTTAAAGTTTCATTGAAGCACATAACCCCCCCCCCCCTTTTAAAAAAGTTTTGAGGCACCCCCACCCCCCACATATATACAGTCCGGGACTCTCTCTGCTGATTGGCTGAAAAACAGCAGTGAGTGCCATTATCTTCCGCTGCTGTCAATCAAAGTCAGTGAACCAATGAGGAGAGAGAGGGGGCAGGGCCGAGCCGCAGCTCCGTGTCTGAATGAACACACAGAGCAGCGGCTTGGTATGGGTGTCCCCATAGCAAGCTGCTTGCGGTGGGGGGGAGCACTCTGCAGGAGGGAGGGGCCAGGAGCGTCACAGAGGGACCCGAGAAGTTGAGGATCTGGGCTGCTCTGTGCAAAACTATTACACAGAGCAGGTAAGTAGAACATGTTTGTTATTTTTAACCAAAGAAAACAAGACTTAAAGAAAAAAAAATGTTTTTAAATTGTTAAGTTACACCCAAGCTCATAAAATCCCTCCCCAAATTTTTGAGCCCCCCCCCCCCACACAAAAGTAAACACGCCTACACATAAAAATGCAGATTGCGATACACATGTTACATATCACTGCGCACGCCGGAGTGAGAGCAATAATTCTAGCACCAGACCTCCTCCGTAATGTTACATATACATATTGCCAGTGCCCACCAATGCAGCAATGCCATTGCCCACCAATACAGCCTGGCCAGTGCCCAGTGCCCACCAATGCAGCCTAACCAGTGCCCTGCAATGCAGCCTTACCAGTGCCCACCAATGCAGCCTGACCAGTGCCCAGCAATGCAGCCTGACCAGTGCCCATCTATGCAGCCTGACCAGTGCCCACCAATGCAGCCATGACCAGTGCCCACCAATGCAGCCTGACCAGTGCCCACCAATGCAGCCTGACCAGTGCCCTGTAATGCAGCTTGAACAGTGCCCACCATTGCAGCCTCACCAGTGCCCAGCAATGCAGCTTCGCCACTGCCCATCTATGCAGTCTCACCAGTGCCCATCTATGCAGCCTCACCAGTGCCCACCTATGCAGCCTCACCAGTGGCCACCTATGCAGCCTCACCAGTGCCCAGCAATGCAGCCTGACCAGTGCCCAGCAATGCAGCCTCACCAGTGCCCATCTATGCAGCCTGACCGATGGTCACCAATGCAGCCTGACCATTTCCCTCCAATGCAGCCTGACCAGTATCCACCAATGCAGCCTGACCAGTATCCACCAATGCAGCCTGACCAGTATCCACCAATGCAGCCTGACGAGCGCCCATCTATGCAGCCTGACCAGTGCCCATCTATGCAGCCTGACCAGTGCCCACCAATTCAGCCTGACCAGTGCCCACCAATGCAGGCTGACCAGTGCCCACCAATGCAGCCTGACCAGTGCCCAACAATGCAGCCTGACCAGTACCCAGCAATGCAGCCTGACCAGTGCTCTGCAATGCAGCCTGACCAGTGCCCACCAATGCAGCTTCGCCAGTGCCCATCTATGCAGCCTCACCAGTGCCCATCTATGCAGCCTCACCAGTGCCCAGCAATACAGCAAGACCAGTGCTCATCACCTGTGCTCATCAATGCAGCCCCACCCGTGCAGGGGATCAGAGAGAGGAGAGGAAGAAGAGAGCCGGCTGGATCATCACACAGTCCGGCATCGCCCGCTGTGACAGCTATAATTTGAATTGCCAGGTGTCCGCCAAACCAGGAGGCGGTTTCTTTGTTAGACGGCAGGCGTCTGGCGATTCGAATTAAACCTGTTACATCGGACCACACTGGTCTGACACCCCCCAGTGTGTGGCACCCGGGGCGGACCGGCCCCAGTTGGTATCCCACTGGCTTCAACGCTCCCCCTCTGCCTCAGCACCTGCCCAGGATCTTCCCTGCACCTGGCGCCGCCCCTGCACTCCAGGGACAAAACCGGTAACCAGGGACGTCAGGTCACCCTACCCTAAAAAGAACAAACATGTTATACTTACCTGCTGCTCTGCAATGGTTCTGCACAGAGCAGCCCCGATCCTCCTCTTCACGGGTCCCTCGCCGGCGCTCCTGGCCCCTCCCTCCTGCCAAGTGCCCCCCACAGCAAGCAGTTTGATATAGGGGCACCTGAGCCAAGCCACAACTCCATGTCCATTCCCCCTCTCTCTCCTCATTGGCTCACTAATTATGATCACCATTGGCGCCCGCTGCTGTCTCAGCTAATGAGGGGCAGCCCAGGCTCTTGTGCAACATCGCTGGATCGAGTTGGGGCTCGGGTAAGTATTAGGGGGTGAGGAGGGCTTCTGCACACAGAAGGTTTATTATCTTAATGCATAGAATAATGCACACGGTCGGAAATTCCGACGGAAAATGTCCGATCGGACCATGTTGTCGGAAAATCCGCCTGTGTGTGGGCTCCATCGGACTTTTTCCGTCGGAATTTTGAGATCCTGCTCTCAAATTTTCCGATAACAAAATCCGATCTGACTTTTTCCGATCGTGTGTAGAGAATTCCGACGGACAAAGTGCCGCGCATGCTCAGATCAAATTAGGAGACCAAACCTATTGGCTAATAGCCTCTACGTAGTTCCGTCGTACGCAACGAACGTCACCACGTTCATAATGATCGGATTTTCCAACTTTGTCCGATTGTGTGTATGCAACACCAGTGTCGGACAAAATCCAACGGAAAAAATCCGACGGATTTTGTGGTCTGAATTTCCGACCGTGTGTACGGGGGCTTAGAGATAAAAAAAAACCTTCTGACTTTCAAACCCCTTTAACTTTAGTGTATTTTTTAATGAACTTTTGCGTTTCTTATGCCCCGTACACACGGTCGGAAATTCCGACCACAAAATCCGTCTGATTTTTTCCGACGGATTTTGTCCGACACTGGTGTTGCATACACACGGTCGGACAAAGTTGTCGGAAAATCTGACCATTCTGAACGTGGTGACGTTCGTTGCGTACGACAGAACTACGTAGAGGCTATTAGCCAATAGGTTTGGTCTCCTAATTTGATCTGAGCATGCGTGGCACGTTATCCGTCAGAATTCTCTACACACGATCGGAAAAAGTCTGATCGGATTTTGTTGTCGGAAAATTTGAGAGCAGGATCTTAAATTTTTCCGTCGGAAATTCCGACGGAGAAAGTCCGATGGTGCCCACACACGGTCGGATTTTCCGACAACATGGTCCGATAGGACATTTTCCGTCGGAATTTCTGACCGTGTGTACGGGGCATTAGACCTTTGCTGTAATATTGTGTGACATAAAAAAAAATGCAACTACCGATATTTTATTCTCTAGCGTGTCTGCTTTCAGAACATATAATATTTGGGGGGTTTTATGCAACCTTCAATCCTAGAATGATTTTTTAACCGCTTCCCGACCGCCTCCTGCACATATACGTCAGCAGAATGGCACGCCCAGGCAAAACCACGTACAGGTACGTGGCCCTTTAATTGCCTGGCCGTGCCGGGAGCTCCGTGACCCCGGCCGCAGGACCAGCGGACCCGATCGCCGCTGGTGTCCCGCGATCGGGTCACAGAGCTGAAGAACGGGGAGAGGTCTGTGTAAACAAACCTCTCCCCGCGCTTCCTACACTTCCTGTCATTGATTGGCTGTTCCCTGTCATCGGGAAAGCCGATCAATGACGTCAGACGTCATCCCCGCCCCCTAATGTAAAAAAACACACACACATCACAGACCATAACCCCTCCCCTCCCCCTAGTGGTTAACTCTTTCACTGCCAGTGTCATTTATACAGGAATCAATGCATTTAAATAGCATTGATTGCTGTATAAATGACAATGGTCCCAAAAATGTGTCAAAAATGTCCGATGTGCCCGCCATAATGTCGCAGTCACAATAAAAATCGCTGATCGCCGCCATTACTAGTAAAAAAAAAAAATATTAATAAAAATGCTATAAAACTATCCCCTATTTTGTAAACGCTATAACTTTTGCCCAAACCAATCAATAATCGTTAATTGCGATTTTTTTTTTTACCAAAAATATGTAGAAGAATACGTATCGGCCTAAACTGAGGAAAAAAAATGTTTTTTTATATATTTTTGGGGATATTTATTATAGCAAAAAGCAAAAAATATTGCATTTTTTTCAAAATTGTCGCTCTATTTTTGTTTATAGAGCAAAAAATAAAAACCGCAGGGGCGATCAAATACCACCAAAAGAAAGCTCTATTTGTGGGAAAAAAAGGGCACCAATTTTGTTTGGGAGCCACGTCGCACGACCGTGCAATTGTCAGTTAAAGCGACGCAGTGCCGAATCGCTAAAAGGGGCCTGGTCCTTTGGCTGCCAATTGGTCCGGGGCTGAAGTTGTTAAACGTGTGCAGAAAAAAAAAAAAAGAACGACTCTGGCAGTGAAAGGGTTAAGTAATTGTATTGTCAAAAAATTAAGATCTTTACGTTTGCCAAATTTTTTTATATTTGCTCTGAAACTGAACTGGTTAAAATGTTTTTTCAGCCAATGAGATTAAAAAAAAAAAAAAATGTAAAGTCAATGTGTAGTCATGTAAAAATACAGATCCTCATCCTTGTGTTTTAAAATATTGTGAGTCGATCCTGAGATAAAAGAGTGAACACGGGGAATGGTGTCAGTACAGAACGATCGTAAAACCTGCAGGAAAAACTACTTTGGGAAATAGGCTGCGTATTTCATCCCGGCAACTCCTAAGAGGTGCATAAATAGGACACTGAAAGCTCTTCCTTCTGCTTATTTTATACCAGCAATAAACTTTTAGCATCTCTCGGCATTGAAAAAAAATATATTTATGGGGCGGCTACCGTTGGGGCGTAATTCGCGGTTCGCCGCCAGCGGGGAGATACAGGAAGGAAATGGGAAGAGAAGGTCTCCAGGTTTGCGATCCCTGTTGCTTGATGGATTTACGACGTCTGTCACATTATCAATACAGGCGTGACCCCGGGCACTGATAATAGAGGACAACACAAGTGGCAGAAAATGGTGGGGGGGGGGGGGGGTGGTAAACGTCCTTTGTGTAAGGAAATTGGATGGCGGTTTTATTGGAACGCTGAGACCTGTTAATGGAAGACGGCGGTCTGAGCCGCTCAGGAGACATCGAACTCTAATGCAAGCATTTATCTTATACCAGGGCTTGGCAAATTTGCTTTGGATCTGGAAGCCATTTTTATTTTTTTTTAACTAATAAATCTTATGGGGAGAACATGTTCCCGAAGGTGAACTTATCATTTTACCCCTTTCACAGCCAGAGCCGTTTTTGCACACGTTTTTATTTTAAGTCTGAGGATTACTTAAAAACCCCCAAACACTATTTTGTCAAAAGTATTGTGACACCTGCTTTTACATGAACTTTAAAGTGGAGTGCCCACCAAAAAAAAAAAAAAGTGGCTTAAAAATCCTAAAAAAAAAATAAATAAAAAATAATTGGAAAAAAATAAATGTTTTACTCACCTCTAAATGCCTGTTGCTAGGGGGTCCCTCGTAGTCTGCCACCTTCATTGCCCGGGCTAAACGTCAATTCCCCTAGGCGCCGCACAGTCATATGGGACCTGTCATGTGTCCCAGATGAGTGAGCGTTGAATCACGGTGCACGGCGCCGCTCGCGCATGCGCAGTGGGTTCCCACATTAAGAATGCCGGCGCCGCGAGCGGAGCGGGGAACGAGGGGGGGTCTCGTTCCCCCGCATTGCTGGACCCTGGGACAGGTAAGTGTCCGATTATTAAAAGTCAGCAGCTGCAGTATTTGTAGCTGCTGACTTTTAATTTTTTTTTTTTTGTGGGCCCCCCACTTTAATGACATCCCAGTCTTATGCCGTGTACACACGATCGGAATTCCGGCCAGAAAAAGAGGCTCCATCGGAATTTTGCTGGCCGAATTTCCGACAGCAAAGAATTGAGAGCATGTTCGACGGAAAAGGTTTCTATCGGAAATTCCGATTGTCTGTAGCAATTCTGACATGCAAAATTCCTACGCACGCTCGGAAACAATTTGACGCATGCTCGGAAGCATTGAACTCGGCTCGTTGTAGTGTTGTACGTCACCGCGTTCTTGACGGTCGGAATTTGGTGTGACCG
This sequence comes from Lithobates sylvaticus, assembly GCA_028564925.1. Lineage (NCBI taxonomy): Eukaryota > Metazoa > Chordata > Amphibia > Anura > Ranidae > Lithobates > Lithobates sylvaticus. Next base: position 22,925,477 of record CM053027.1, read on the forward strand.
TGTGTAGGCAAGACAGTTTGAGCGGAATTCCGTCGGGAAAACCGTCAGAGCTATTTCTGACGAGAATTCCGATCGTGTGTACGGGGCATTAGTCCGTAGGGTTCAATTTGGAGTTGGCCCACCCTTTGCAGCTATAACAGCTTCAACTAGACATGTGCACAACAAAAAAATTTGTTTATTTTCGTTTAGTTTTTTTCGTTTCCGCTGATTCGTAAATTCGTAAGTCGTCGGTGTTCGTATTCATAACGATTCGTATTTTCGTAAGAGTTCTTTTTTCGTTGATTCGTTTTTCTGTTAGTTTAATTTACGTTTATTCGAAATTCGGACGCATTCGTATTTTCGTAGATTTAGTTACATTCGTACTTTCGTTAGATTTATTTATTCGTACTTTCGTAACATTGTTTTCGTAGATTCGTAATCGGAGCATAATTCATAATTTTATGTAATGTGTATGCTATTATTACATTTTAAGAGACACGAAAAATTACGAATCGAAAAAAAAAGTTACGAATGTACAAATTTTTTCGTTCAATCCATTCGAAGCACGTTAAGCAGCGCCATTGTAAGAGACATGGAAAATTACGAATCGAAAAAAAAAAAAAAAAGTTACGAATGTACGAATTTTTTCGTTCAATCCATTTGAAGCACGTTAAGCAGCGCCATTGTAAGAGACACGGAAAATTACCAATTCAACAAAAAAAAAAAAGTTACGAATGTACGAATTTTTTCGTTCATTTTGATTTTCGTTGTTCCTGTTTTTGTTTTTCGGATTTTCTTCTTTCGTAGTTTCGTTGTTTCTAATTTGGTTATTTTGTATTTTCGTTGTTTTCGTATTCGTTCGATTCGAACGATTCGTTAAAATTTTTAGCGAATCTTCGTTCATTCGTATGATAACGAATGAACGAATATAACGAAAAAAAAACGAAAATCGAAAAAAAACGAAACGAATTGCACATGTCTAGCTCCAACTCTTCTGGGAAGGCTGCAAGTGTAAACTAGCCGTTAATGTGTGTTGAAGCCGAAGCAAGTGTAAATGAGCCCTAAAAGTTCCTTTTAGGGGGGCACAAAAAATGCAATCACTTACCATTACCCAATTTTTTGGTAAAATATAAAAGACGAGGTTGCACCGAGTAAATAGACACCCAACATGTCAAACCTTAAATTTGCGTACGCCCGTGAAATGGCGATAGACTTCGGTACCCTATGTAGCACTGACCCCCGAAGGAGCTGCTGTTTTTTTTCTGGGCTTTTTATTTGCAGGGATAACGTCTGACTATAACACAGTCTCTCAATTGGGAATAGAGGGCACGGGTGATAAAACTCAGGCACTTCAGCACTGCTGACATCAACTGAATGTCTCTTAGATAGCCCAGAGAGTAGCCACTCGCAACTGGGCGCTTCACTGCTGGATAAACCTCTAACTGTGGATTTAGCAGCCAACAAGTGATTCAGAAGTTTACAAAGTCTCTGCCACAGACTTGGTTGTAACTGAATGTAAAATAGGAACTTTTCCCACAGTACCTGGATCTTTCAGCCACCTTGGCGATACTGTAAGAAATGCGGATTCACCAGTGTCCATACAACTTCAGCTCCCAGGCTCTTACCGAGCAGCCAGCTTCTTGGCCCTCCTCCGAAGGGTCCTCCCCGGGTCACTTGTACGAGTTGCCGTGCCTCTCCAATGCCGAGAGGACGCCTCCGAATCCTCCTTCAGTTACTGGGCCTCGAACTAGCCAGTTCTGAGGCTCGGGAACAGACGGATCCCCACCCCAGACCATGAGGGCCTCTGGGGTTGGTCAGGGTGACCAGGCTTACGGGAGCGGCAGACACTCCTGGGTCCGGGACCCCTCACGGAATTGGTCCGGACCGGAACCAGGAATCAAAGGGCAAGCCGCACCCTGAACACGTGACTTCAGCCTCTTAAATACCCCTTCCCGGAATACACAGCGGGGCCAGGCGCGCCCACTGATTGGCTCAGAGAAAGATTGGTACCTAATGTGTCCAACCAGGCCTGGTTCTCAGCCGGTCACAGGTGCCTCACTGCACCTATGACCAGGCAGAACTCCAGTACAGCCCAGCCAGACTGATGCCAAAATAAAAGACCTAAACAATTAACCCCCAGAACTAGTAAAGTGCCGGCGCTACACCTATATTTTCCATGGTCAGCGCTTTAAAAGCCCCCTACAGGTCATCAGTTTAGTGTTACGGAGGAGGTCTGGTGCTCTCACTACGGCATGCACATCAATATGTAACGTGTATTGCAATCGACGTTTTCAGGTGTAGGCTCTCCACTGCGTGCATTTACATTTGTACGTACATATATGTGGGAGTCCTATGCATTAAGGTGAAAAAAAACACCTGGCAGTGACCGCCCCCCCCCCCCAGCCCCCCGTCTTATTTACCCGACCCCCTTCATATCTTTGGCGGAGACGTGCTGTCCCTCTCTCCACTGGGTCCCGGCTCTTGATTGGATAGATTGATAGCAGCGCAGCCATTGGCTCCCACCACTGTCAATCAAATCCAATGACGCGGGCGACGGGGGGGGGGGGGCGGGGCCGAGTCCAACATTCGTGTCTATGGACGCAAATGCTGGACTAGGGAGCGCACCCGCAAGGGAACCCCCCCGGGAGAGCGCTTCTCTGAGGGGGTTATCTGATGCGGGGAGGAGCCGCCGGGGAACCCCAGAAATGAACGATCGTGGCCACTCTGTGCATAATTAGCTGCACAGTGGAGGTAAGTACGATATGTTTGTTATTTAAGAAAAAAAAAAAAAAAAGATCCTTTACAATCACTTTAAACTTGAATGGGGGAAAGGGACTTGGGATGCCCAGATAATAAATACTTCTTATTAGACGTAGTTGCGTCCAGATCTGACTCTTCCTCTCCACATGAGATCACTTCCTTCACTTCACTGTCCAAATCTAGATTTTTGTCACATTAGCACATGGCTAGGCCTCACTCTGAATAAGTCCTAATGTTTTCCTGATAGCCCATTACAGGAAGGGGTTTTGCAGTCCCCAATTTAGATGAGAAGAATAAATGTGCTAACTGACACTTGGTGGACTACTGATCCCAGCACGTCCGATGCAAATCCTGCCAGCCCTCCTGGCTGCAGCGACTTGACTTCACAACAACCCCACAGTCTCTCCCTCTGGCTCCACATCCAACTCCTGGCTTCCAGAGCTTTCCACTCACCGACACCCCGGCATGGATCCCCCCTGAGTGACTTTCCAGGCAGCAGACATCCCAACCTGCAAAAATTTCAGGGAGGTCACACTCCGTGCCGACAACCCCCCTCCCCCATTCATAATAAAATACTATAATAAAAAAAATACTTTAAAGATAATGTTGTGTCACACTCACCAACAATGCACCCTCACTGTGCCCATTTACAGCCTCATGAGTGCCAACAATGCAGCCTCACTGTGCCCATCTGCAGCCTCAGTGTACCAACAATGCAGCCTTGTCAGTGCCCATCAATCCAGCCTCACTGTGCCCATCTGCAGCCTCAGTGTACCAACAATGCAGCCTTGTCAGCGCCCATCAATCCAGCCTCACTGTGCCCATCTGCAGCCTCATTAGTGTCAACAATTCAGCCTCACTGTGCCAACAATGCAGCCTCACTCTGCCCATCTGTATCCTCATCAGTGCCCATCTGCAGCCTCACTGTGCCCATCTACAGCCTCACTGTGCCCATATACAGCCTCACTGTGCCCATATACAGCCTCACTGTGCCAATCTGCAGCCTCACTGTGCCAATCTGTATCCTCATCAGTACCCATCTGCAGCCTCACTGTGCCCATCTGCAGCCTCATTGTGCCAACAATGCAGCCTCACTGTGCCCATCTGTATCCTCATCAGTGCCCATCTGCAGCCTCATTATGCCCATCTACAGCCTCACTGTGCCCATCTACAGCCTCACTGTGCCAATCTGCAGCCTCACTGTGCCAATATGCAGTCTCACTGTGCCAATATGCAGCCTCACTGTGCTAACAATGCAGCCTCACTGTGCCCATCTGTATCCTCATCAGTGCCCATCTACAGCCTCACTGTGCCCATCTGTAGCCTCACTGTGCCCATCTGCAGCCTCATTGTGCCAACAATGCAGCCTCACTGTGCCCATCTGTATCCTCATCAGTGCCCATCTGCAGCCTCACTGTGCCAATCTGCAGTCTCACTGTGCCAACAATGCAGCCTCACTGTGCCAACAATGCAACCTCACTGTGCCAATAATGCAGCCTCACTGTGCCAACAATTCAGCCTCACAGTGCACATCTGTATCCTAATCAGTGCCCATCTGTATTCTCATCAGTCCCCATCTGCAGCCTCACTGTGCCCATCTACAGCCTCACTGTGCCAACAATGCAGCCTCACTGTGCCCATCTGTATGCAGATCTGTGCCCATCTGTATCCTCATCTGTACCTTGATTACACACAGCGAATGTCTCCCGCTGTGTAATGCAGCTGCAGTCTTAACTGTTCGGCGGCCGTCCACTGTAACAAAGCCCCGCCTCTTCATCCATGATAGACGGTCAACTGAACACCAATACAATGCTGGGAAATTGAATCAGTGTTTTCTGTCCATCATGGATGAGGAGGCGGGGCTTTGTTACAGTGGACGGCCGCAGAACAGTTAAGACTGCAGCTGCATGACACACCGGGAGACACTCGCTGTTTGTGATTACTCCAGGCTGAGTGGCAGTGCAGGCTCAGCCGGGAGATCATGCCACACTCGCGGGTGTTCGTGAGCCCGCCGAGTCGCGGGAGACTTGAGATGTCTGCGGCCGTGCCCTCCAACTGGCCTCTTTCCTGACCTCTCAATGACCGTGTAATGAGAGGCTCCCGAGCACCCGGCCCGAGGTACACCCTCCCCCCAGAAAGGGGCTTCCCCCAGACCACGATAGTCTAACACGCCATCACCTCAGTTCTTCCACCTGACAACTCCTCCCACAGCAGGCTGACCATGAGTACATGTAGGAGGCTTGCCCCCCTGCCAATCCTAGTTGGGGATTGGTCAGGGCTCCCACATGCACCCCATGTCTCTCCAGCTCTCTGCCCTGCCCCCTTTCCAGAACCTTCTCCCTGGAAACAGAGGAGGCGCCCAAGAGCTGAAACACAGTAATCTACTTCTATACTAAACCACTCTACTGCCCCCAGATCAAAAACAAACAGGCCTAGCTCACAGCACAGGCCTGCCTAAATTTACCTGCACTGACAGCTTACACAAAAACCTACACCTAGCACCTATCTAAGGTAGAGGGTGCTACATATAGATCTGACCAAAATGAGGGACAAATGAGGAGGGACAGAGGGACTTTTTTCCCGAATCAGAGATAGTCCCTCGAAATCCGGGACTGTCCCTCGAAATCTGGGACAGTCCCTCGAAATCTGGGACAGTCCCTCGAAATACGGGACAGTCCCTCGAGATACGGGACAGTCCCTCGATATACGGAACAGTCCCTCGAGATACGGGACAGTCCCTCGAGATACGGGACAGTCCCTCGATATACGGGACAGTCCCTCGAGATACGGGACAGTCCCTCGAGATACGGAACAGTCCCTCGAGATACGGGACAGTCCCTCGAGATACGGGACAGTCCCTCGAGATACGGAACAGTCCCTCGAGATACGGAACAGTCCCTCGAGATACGGGACAGTCCCTCGATATACGGAACAGTCCCTCGAAATACGGGACAGTCCCTCGAGATACGGGACAGTCCCTCGATATACGGGACAGTCCCTCGAGATACGGGACAGTCCCTCGAGATACGGAACAGTCCCTCGAGATACGGGACAGTCCCTCGAGATACGGGACAGTCCCTCGAGATACGGAACAGTCCCTCGAGATACGGGACAGTCCCTCGAGATACGGGACAGTCCCTCGAGATACGGAACAGTCCCTCGAGATACGGAACAGTCCCTCGAGATACGGGACAGTTGAAAGCTATGCACATGTGATTCTGAGCCTCCATGATTGAAAGATCTGAAACCCAATGAATAAAGGGGCGGAACCAGGGACATTCCTGGATACTGCTGGATGTCCTCCAGCCAGGAACGAGGCGGGCTTTATTTGACCCGCTGCAGCTTCTAATGCACATAATGAGAAGCTCACAGTGTGCATTGAAATCAGAGGAAGCCCTTTCAGTTCAGGAGAGGAGCCTCTACAACTGTGCAAGACAGAAGGGAAAGCCGGAGGTCAGAACTAACACTGCTGTGGGTCCCCGTAGACTTGAAGATGGGCGAACGTCACCCATCCTCCGATGTCCGGCTGTGACCGGCCTTCGCCCCATTCTATTAGAATCCTCTATTTCCGGGGCCCTCCATCTCCTATCAGAGCCGCGTTCCGTGCATCTTTTTCTAAAGGACTAATATCTCCGTCTGCCCCGAGCGCCGGAGAAGATAAGTGGAAACATCGTCTGGCGGTACCCGAGCCTGGCAACGCAACGCCGGCTAATGAAAACACATGGACATAAAAGCTTTCATTATAGAAGGTGAGTGACCCCGGGACCTGCGCTCTCAGGTTATAAAACGGAATTATTGGCTCCTGTTCTCAGCCCTGGGGGCCCCGCAGATCCTGCTGATGGCTTCACATTTGGAATGTTATCAATCATATTATCCTTAATTCACCCTCATTAGACATGTGCAATTCGTTTCGTTTTTTTTTCGTTTTTCGTTAAAATTCGTTATATTCGTTCATTCGTTATCGTGCGAATGAACGAACGATACGCTAAAAATTTTAATGAATAACGAATCGTTCGAATCGAACGAATATGAAAAACAACGAAAATCCGAAATAACCAAATTAGAAACAACGAAACTACAAAAGAGGAAAATCCGAAAAACGAAAACAGGAACAACGAAAATCAAAATGAACAAAAAAATTCGTACATTCGTAACTTTTTTTTTTTTTTTCGATTCATAATTTTCCGTGTCTCTTACAATGGCGTTGCTTAACGCACTTCGAATGGATTGAACGAAAAAATTCGTACATTCGTAACTTTTTTTTTCGATTCGTAATTTTCCGTGTCTCTTACAATGTAATAATAGCATACACATTACATAAAATTATGAATTATGCTCCGATTACGAATCTACGAAAACAATGTGACGAAAGTACGAATAAATCAATCTAACGAAAGTACGAATGTAACTAAATCTACGAAGATACGAATGCGTTTGAATTTAGAATAAACGAAAATTAAACTAACGGAAAAACGAATCAACGAAAAAATAACTCTTACGAATGTACAAATCGTTACGAATACGAACACCGACGACTTACGAATTTACGAATCGTTACGAATCAACGGAAACGCGGGAGACTTGAGATGTCTGCGGCCGTGCCCTCCAACTGGCCTCTTTCCTGACCTCTCAATGACTGTGTAATGAGAGGCTCCCGAGCAACCGGCCCGAGGTACACCCTCCCCCCAGAAAGGGGGTTCCCCCAGACCACGATAGTCTAACACGCCATCACTTCAGTTCTTCCACCTGACAACTCCTCCCACAGCAGGCTGACCATGAGTACATGTAGGAGGCTTGCCCCCCTGCCAATCCTAGTTGGGGATTGGTCAGGGCTCCCACATGCACCCCATGTCTCTCCAGCTCTCTGCCCTGCCCCCATTTTTCGTTAAAATTCGTTATATTCGTTCATTCGTTATCGTGCGAATGAACGAACGATACGCTAAAAATTTTAATGAATAACGAATCGTTCGAATCGAACGAATATGAAAAAAACAACGAAAATCCGAAATAACCAAATTAGAAACAACGAAACTACAAAAGAGGAAAATCCGAAAAACGAAAACAGGAACAACGAAAATCAAAATGAACAAAAAAATTCGTCCATTCGTAACTTTTTTTTTTTTTTTTCGATTCATAATTTTCCGTGTCTCTTACAATGGCGTTGCTTAACGCACTTCGAATGGATTGAACGAAAAAATTCGTACATTCGTAACTTTTTTTTTCGATTCATAATTTTCCGTGTCTCTTACAATGTAATAATAGCATACACATTACATAACATTATGAATTATGCTCCGATTACGAATCTACGAAAACAATGTTACGAAAGTACGAATAAATCAATCTAACGAAAGTACGAATGTAACTAAATCTACGAAAATACGAATGCGTTTGAATTTCGAATAAACGAAAATTAAACTAACGGAAAAACGAATCAACGAAAAAATAACTCTTACGAATGTACAAATCGTTACGAATACGAACACCGACGACTTACGAATTTACGAATCGTTACGAATCAACGGAAACGAACAGAAAATAAACAAATTTTTCTGTTGTGCACATATCTAACCCTCATCTTACATCATTGCATTCTGCTTAAAGTAGAACTAAAGGCAACACTTTTTTTTTTTTTGTTTCGTTCCGAATTGAATTTTTTTTTTCGAAAAATTCGGATGTATCCAAATTTCGGAATTACAACAGTATCGAATGTAAGTGAATCCAAAATAACGAAAAAAAATTCGGACGAAATTCTAATTCTAATCATTTTCGAATGCTTTTGGAGTCGTTTTCAAATTCGAAAAGTTTTCGAATTCGAATATTTTTCGAATTTCCAAAGAGAATAAGATAGAATAGAAAAAAAATAAAAAATAATAGAATACAAAAGAATACAGCAGAAAAAAAAGAATAGAATATAATAGCGTAAAACAGAACAAAATTGAAAATAAATGAATAAAACAGACTAGAATATAATAGAAACAAGAATAGAATAGAATAACATAGAAAGGATATAACCATCGTCTGAAATTCACATTTCAAATGGAATAAATTTGAATACATAAGAAAAGAAAAGAATAGAATAGAAAGAATATAACCATTTCCCAAAATTTAAGTAGAATCAATTTGAATTTGAATAGAATAGAAAAGAAAAGAAAAATTAGAATAGAATAGACAATAACAGAATAGTATAGAAAAAAACAGAATAGAATAGAAAAATATAACCATCTTCTGAAATTCACATTTCAAATAGAATAAATTTGAATTTGAATACATAAGAAAATTCGGATGTATCCAAATTTCCGAATTACAATAGTACCGAATGTAAACGAATCCAAAATAACGAAAAAAAATTCGGACGAAATTCTAATTCTAATCATTTTCTAATACTTTTGGAGTCGTTTTCAAATTCGAAAAGTTTTCGAATTCGAATATTTTTCGAATTTCCGAAGAGAATAAGATAGAATAGAAAATAAAGAAATAAAATAGAAAAAAAAAATAATAGAATAGAAAAGAATACAGCAGAAAATAAAAGAATAGAATATAATAGAGTAAAACAGAACAAAATAGAATAGAAAATAAAATAATAAAATAGACTAGAATATAATAGAAACAAATAGAATAACATAGAAAGGATACAACCATCTTCTGAAATTCACATTTCAAATAGAATAAATTTGAATACATAAGAAAAGAAAAGAAAAGAATAGAATAGAAAGAATATAACCATTTCCCAAAATTTAAGTAGAATCAATCTGAATTTGAATAGAATAGAAAAGAAAAAATAGAATAGAATAGAAAATAACAGAATAGTATAGAAAAAAACAGAATAGAATAGAAAGAATATAACCATCTTCTGAAATTCACATTTCAAATAGAATAAATTTGAATTTGAATACATAAGAAAAGGATAGAATAGGAAAAAGAAGAATAGCATAGACTATAATAGAATAGCATAGAAAGAATATAACCATTTCCCAAAATTTAAATATAATCAATTTGAATTTGAATATAATAGAAAAGAATAGATTAGAATAGAATAGAAAATAACAGAATAGTATAGAAAATAAAATAATAAAACAGACTAGAATATAATAGATACAAATAGAATAGAATAACATAGAAAGGATATAACCATCTTCTGAAATTGACATTTCAAATAGAATAAATTTGAATACATAAGAAAATAATAGAATAGAATAGACTATAATAGAATAGAATAGAAAGAATATAACCATTTCCCAAAATTTAAGTAGAATCAAGTTGTATTTGAATAGAATAGAAAACAAAAATTAGAATAGAATAGAAAATAACAGAATAGTATAGAAAGAAAAAGAATAGAACAGAAAGAATATAACCATCTTCTGAAATTCACATTTCAAATAGAATAAATTTGAATTTGAATACATAAGAAAAGGATAGAATAGAAAGAAGAAGAATAGCATAGGCTATAATAGAATAGAATAGAAAGAATATAACCATTTCCAAAAATGTAAATAGAATCAATTTGAATTTGAATAGAAAAGAATAGATTAGAATAGAATAGAAAATAACAGAATATTATAGAAAAAAAACAACTGAATAGATTAGAAAGAATATAACCATCTTCTGAAATTCACATTTCAAATAGAATAAATTTGAATTTGAATACATAAGAAAAGGATAGAATAGAAAAGAATAGACTAGAAAAAAAAAAGAATAGAATAGACTATAATAAAATAGAATAGAAAGAATATAACCATTTCCCAAAATTTTAATTGAATCAATTCAAATTTGAATAGAATAGAAAGGAATAGATTAGAATAGAAAATAACAGAATAGTATAGAAAAAAAAATGAATAAAAAAAGAATATAACCATCTTCCGAAATTCAAATTTTGAATTGAATAAATTTGAATAGGAAAAAAAAGAATAGAACAGAATAGAAAATAAAAAAGAATAGAAAATAATATAACAGAATAGACAAATAGAAAAAGAATATAATTAAAAAATCAATAGAATATAATAGAACGAATATAACCATTTCCCAAAATTCAAATAGAATCAATTGGAATTTGAATGGAATATAAAAGAATAGATTAGATAGGAAGATGCTAACATTCATTGTATTCTATTCTGTTGTTTTTTTATATACTATTCTGTTATTTTCTATTCTATTCTACTCTATTCTTTTCTATTCTATTCAAATTCAAATTGATTCTATTTAAATTCTATTCTATGCTATTGTTTTTTTTTTTTAATTCTATTCTTTTCTATTCTATTCGAATTTCAGAAGATGGTTATAATCTATTTAATTCTATTTTTTTATTCAATTTTATTCCTTTCGAATCTATTCCATTCTATTCTTTTCTTTTTTTGTCTATTTTGTTGACGCTAGAACTTTTGTGCAAATCAATCGATATACGATTATTGGATGTGTTCTCTAGTAGAAAGTAAAAAATATTGTTTTTTTTTTTTTTTTTTTCAAAATAGTCTGACTTTTTTTGTTTATAGCGCAAAAAAAAAAAAAGCAGAGGTGATCAAATACCACCAAAAGAAAGCTCTGTTTGTGAAAAAAAAAAAAAAAACATTAGGTCCGCCGGACCAGCTGATTGGCTCCTGCTGTGTTTAACCAATTAAGGACTGGAAAATTTCCCCCCTTAACCGCTTCCCGACCGCCGCCTGTACATATACGTCGGCAGAATGGCACAGCTAGGCAAAGGCACGTATATATACGTCTCCTTTAATTGCCTAGCCGTGGGGTCGCGCGCACGCCGGTCGGGAGCTCTGTGACCACGGCCGCGGGACCAGCGGACCCGATCGCCGCTGGTATCCCGCGATCGGGTCACAGAGCTGAAGAACGGGGAGAGGTCTGTGTAAACAAACCTCTCCCCGCGCTTCCTACTCTGCCTGTCATTGATCGGCTGTTCCCTGTCATCGGGAAAGCCAATCAATGACATCAGACGTCAGCCACGCCCCCCTACTGTGTAAAAAAACACAACATGTCACACTTAGCCCCTCCCCGCCCCCTAGTGGTTAACTCCTTCACTGCCACTGTCATTTACATAGGAATCAGTGCATTTAAATAGCACGGATTTCTGTATAAATGACAAAGGTCCAAAAAATGTGTCAAAAATGTCCGATGTGTCCGCCATAATGTCGCAGTCACAATAAAAATCGCTGATCGCCGCCATTACTAGTAAAAAATCCCCTATTTTGTAAACGCTATAACTTTTGCGCAAACCAATCAATAATCGCTAATTGCAATTTTTTTGACCAAAAATATGTAGAAGAATACGTATCGGCCTAAACTGAGGAAAAAAAATGTTTTTTTATATATTTTTTGGGGATATTTATTATAGCAAAAAGTAAAAAAAAAATTCAAATTTGTCGCTCTATTTTTGTTTATAGCGCAAAAAATAAAAACCGCAGGGGCGATCAAATACCACCAAAAGAAAGCTCTATTTGTGGGAAAAAAAGGACGCCAATTTTGTTTAGGAGCCACGTCGGCACAATTGTCAGTTAAAGCGACGCAGTGCCGAAAAAGGGGCCTGGTCCTTCAGCTGCAAATCAGTCCGGGGCTGAAGTGGTTAATGACCAGGCCATTTTTTTTGCGATACAGCACTGCGTACGACCGCGCACTTGTCAGTTAAAGTGAAGCACTGCAACATTATGTCGGACACATCGGACACTTTTGACACTATTTTGGGACTGTTGTCATTTATACAGCGATCAGTGCTATAAAAATGCACTGATTACTGTGTAAAGGACACTGGCAGTGAAGGGGTTAACCACTAGGGGGGGTGATGAAGGGGTTAAGAGTGTCCTGGGGAGTGATTCCAACTGTGGGGTGGGAGGGGCTTCAAGTCACATGACAGCGATCACTGCTCCCCATGACAGGGAGCGGTGATCTCTGCCATGACACAAGGCAGAACGGGGAAATGCCTTGTTTATATAGGCACTTGCCCGTTCTGAGGCTCCGTGACCCGATCGCCAGGAGACCGGCGGACATCGAGTCCCCGGGTCCCGCGGGCACGGTCGTGCCTGTTATCCCCGGCTCTTAAAGGGGACATACAGGTACGCCCATTTGCCCACCGCTGCCATTGTGCCGACGTATATCGGCGTGCGGCGGTCGGCAAGTGGTTAACTTGTAATTGCGCGGTCGTGCAACACTGTGCCCATATGAAATTTACAGTATATCGTTTTTTCACACCAAAAAAAAATGCACTGCAAAACGCATAGGTGTCAGCCCAGCCTTTCAACAAATGTTTATTTTGGGTCTGAAATATCTTTGTCACTACTTAACCACTTCAATACCCGCCTATAGACATATGACGTCCACAAGGTGGATCTCCCATCCTGGGTGGACGTCATATGACGTCCTCCTATTCCCGGCCGTCTAGGGGGCGCGCGCGCGGCGTCGCTCGGGACCCCAGCGCGTGCCCGGCGGCCCCGATGTCTTCCGGGCACCCGCGATTGGCCGGGAAAACAGCGGGACCGTGGAGCTGTGTGTGTAAACACACAGATCCACGGTCCTGTCAGAGGAGAGGAGACCGATGGTGTGTTCCCAGTACAGAGGAACACCGATCGGTCTCCTCCCCTTGTGAGTCCCCTCCCCCCCACAGTTAGAATCACTCCCAGGGAACATACATTAACCCCTGCAGCGCCCCCTAGTGTTAACCCCTTCCCTGCCAGTCACATTTACACAGTAATCAGTGCAATTTTATACCAACGATCGCTGTGTAAATGTGAATGGTTCCAAAAATGTGTCCGAAGTGTCCGCCGCAATGTCGGAGTCACGAAAAAAAATCGCAGATCGCCGCCATTACTAGTAAAAAATAAATAAAAATAAAAATGCAATAAATCTATCTCCTATTTTGTAAACGCTATAACTTTTGCGCAAACCAATAAACGCTTATTGCGATTTTTTTAAACCAAAAACATGTAGAAGAATACGTATCGGCCGAAACTGAGGAAAAAATTTAGTTTTTTTTCCCAAAAAATTGGATATTTATTATAGCAAAAAGTAAAAAATATTGTGTTTTTTTTTCAAAATTGTCGCTCTTCTTTTGTTTATGGCGCAAAAAAGAAAAACCGCAGAAATTATAAAATACCACCAAAAGAAAACTATATTTGTGGGAAAAAAAGGACGTCAATTTTGTTTGGGTGCAGTGTCACACGACCGCGCAATTGTCAGTTAAAGCGACGCAGCGCAGAATCGCGAAAAGTGCTCTGGTCAGGAAGGGGGTAAAATCGCCCGGGGCTGAAGCGGTTAAGGTAACAAAGCAATACAGAAATCTTTTTTTTTTAGTACAAACAAAACTTTCTTTGGTGTCTTGCAAAAATGCGTTGTTCTTTTTTTTTTTTTGTTCTTGCAATTTATAGACAAAAAAAAACAAAAACAAAAGTAATAAAAAAAAAAACAGTTTTTCTAGATTGAACACTGTTAGCCTTTAGAAAATAAATAAATTGGTGTGGGCACAGCAGCCTATCCATGTGACCAGGCTGTGGTATCTGCATTTCCTGCAGGGAAACATGGCCACATGGAAACCTCATGGTGCTGCTGCATCCCGCGTGTCCGCATACGGGAAACCGCGCCGCGTTTTTTAGTGTGTGTGTGGGGGTGCCATTAAGAGTAAATGGTACCTGCGTGTTTTCTTTAAAGCATTGCATTTTGTGTGCGGCTGCTGGTGCCAGAGCACAAGTGGTTTACACCCATCCCCACATTCACACACATGCCATTCTAGCCTACATCTGCAGATTAATAAAAAAGAGTCATTACTTATAGTAAATTGTTACATTGTATCTCTCTATCTCCTGTATGATCAATGTTTATAAACAATGTTACTTTGTATCTCTCTATCTCCTATATGATCAATGTTAATAAACAATGTTACTATCTATCTACCTATCTATCTATCTATCTATCTATCTATCTATCTATCTATCTATCTATCTATCTATCTATCTATCTCCTGTATGATCAATGTTTATAAACACTGTTACTTTGTATCTCTCTATCTCCTGTATGATCAATGTTTATACACAATGTTACTATCTATCTATCTATCTATCTATCTATCTATCTATCTATCTATCTATCTATCTATCTATCTATCTATCTATCTAGCTATCTCCTGTCTGATCAATGTTTATAAACACTGTTACTTTGTATCTCTCTATCTGCTGTATAATCAATGTTTATAAACACTGTTACTTTGTATCTATCCATCTACTGTATGATCTATGTTTCTAAACAATGTTACTATCTATCTATCTATCTATCTATCTATCTATCTATCTATCTATCTATCTATCTATCTATCTATCTACCTATCTCCTATCTGATCAATGTTTCTAAACAACTTTACTTTGTATATCTCTATCTCCTGTATGATCTATGTTTATAAACAATGCTACTATCTATCTATCTATCTATCTATCTATCTATCTATCTATCTATCTATCTATCTATCTATCTATCTATCTATCTATCTATCTATCTATCTGTCTATCTATCTCCTATCTGATCAATGTTTATAAACAATGTTACTATCTATCTATCTATCTATCTATCTATCTATCTATCTATCTATCTATCTATCTATCTATCTATCTATCTCTCTATCTATCTCTCTATCTTTCTATCTATCTCCTGTCTGATCAATGTTTATAAACACTGTTACTTTGTATATCTCTATATCCTGTATGATCAATGTTTATAAACAATGCTACTATCTATCTATCTATCTATCTATCTATCTATCTATCTATCTATCTATCTATCTATCTATCGATCTCCTGTCTGATCAATGTTTATAAACAATGTGCCTGTGTATCTCTCTCTGTCCTGCATCTGGCTAGCCAGCAGCTGCCCCCATGATGAGTGTATCTTTTTTTTAAATGAAAATGCTTGTCATGTTCTAAAATCACTAGATACAGCCACCTTGGCACTGCCAATCGCCAACCACAGTCTGCTTTAAAATGCAGATTCATCAGCCGAGACATACAATAAATGTTTTATGCCCAAATTCCTTCACACTGTATGACAACAACCCCCCCGCACTGTGCCCCACTAATGATCAGATCCTCATGCCGCAGTCTGCTCCTGTCTGCTCGTCTGGCATTGCACTGCTGTAGGTGTAAATTTGGAACTGGCACGTTAAAATGGATCTTTTTTTTTCTGTCTCTCTTTTTCTTGCTTCTTTCTGTTTTGTTGTAGCGGGCAGGGCCAGTGCAAAGATTTCTATCTACACTGGCAAAGACCACCCCCCGCCAGCCCCCCACAATGCAGCCCCCCCAGAGCACACATGCCACCTGCGCAGTGAAGGATGCAATGCTGCACCCAAAGGTCCAACCAAACTGCCCCCCGAACAGTACAATCAATGAGGAAGCTGATCCACCCACCGCCCACATCCTCCTACTGGCCACAGCTTTGCCGGCAAACCCCCCACTGATACCAATGATGGGGCACTATTCCTCCTACAGACATCAATGATGGGGCACTATTCTTCTCACTGAAACCAATGATGGGGCACTATTCTTCTCACTGACACCAATGATGGGGCACTATTCTTCTCACTGACACCAATGATGTGGCATTATTCCTCCCACAGACACCAATGATGGGACACTATTCCTCCTACTGACACCAATGATGGGGCACTATTCCTCAGACAGACACCAATGATGGGACACTATTCCTCCCATTGATACCAATGATGGGACACTATTCCTCCCACTGACACCAATGATGGGGCACTATTCCTCCCACTGACACCAATGATGGGGCACTATTCCTCCCATGGACACCAATGATGGGGCACTATTCCTCCTACTGACACCAATGATGGGACACTATTCCTCCTACTGACACCAATGATGGGGCACTATTCCTCAGACAGACACCAATGATGGGACACTATTCCTCCCATTGATACCAATGATGGGACACTATTCCTCCCACTGACACCAATGATGGGGCACTATTCCTCCCACTGACACCAATGATGGGGCACTATTCCTCCCATGGACACCAATGATGGGGCACTATTCCTCCTACTGACACCAATGATGGGACACTATTCCTCCTACTGACACCAATGATGGGGCACTATTCCTCCCACTCACACCATCATTGGTGTCATATCCCATAGTTTGTAGACTCTGTATCTTTTGTGCAAACCAATCAATATACACTTATTGGTATTTTTTTACCAAACCTATGTAGCAGAATACATATTGGCCTAAATAAAAAAAATTGGAAATGTTTTATAGCAGAATATATATTTTTTTCTAAAATGTCGGTCTTTTTCAGTTGGTTTAGCAAAAAAAAAAAAAAAGCAGAGGTGATCAAATACCACCAAAATAAATCTCTATTTGTGGGAAGAAAAGGACATCAATTTTATTTGGGTACAGCGTCGCACGGCCGCGCAATTGTCAGTTAAAATAACGTAGAGTCGTATTTGAAAAAAAAATGGCCTGGTCAGGAAGGGGGGGGGGGTAAATCTTCCGGAGGGCAAGTGGTTAAGCATTGACTCCCTTGGAAGCTCCTATGACCCGCCAGCGTTTCTAAAAAAAAAAGAAAAGCTCTCTAAAAACTTGCTACAAAGTTACAATGTGCCCAGTGATGAAGGGGAAGCGGCTCCTTCATCTCCGCCGCGCCGTGCCAGTTTGTAACTTGTTCATGTGCCGAGTCCTGGCTCCAATCCAAGATACCAGGGAGCTGCTGGCGCGCGGGTTGCCATGGCGACGGTGTCATGATGTAAATTTTGGGTGTACGCAGGAAAGGCGAGACAGCGAGAGACGAGGATGTCGATGACCGCGGATGTTCTGGCGCTCGGCTGAAAAGGCGACGGACTCGCAAAATCTGTGAATTCAAAATAAATTCAGACATAAGGATTCAAATTGTTACTATTATTAATAAAAAAGGACCTGACGGAGCGCAGAACTTACCTTGAAACATACCCTCCCCCCCCCCGGAAAACGATACGCTTTTGGCGTCTCTTTTTAATTAACTGATCGGTTATTTCTGGTGTCTGTTCCGGTTCTGGTGTTAGTTCTGGTATCTGTTCCGGTTCTGGAGTTAGTTCTGGTGTCTGTTCCGGTTCTGGTGTTAGTTCTGGTGTCTGTTCCGGTTCTGGTGTTAGTTCTGGTGTCTGTTCTGGTTCTGGTGTTAGTTCTGGTGTCTGTTCTGGTTCTGGTGTTAGTTTTGGTGTCTTCTCTGGTTCTGGTGTTAGTTCTGGTGTTAGTTCTGGTGTTAGTTCTGGTGTTGGTTATGGTGTCTGACTGTCTGTTCTGGTCCTGGTGTTAATTCTGGTGTCTATTTTGGTTCTGGTGTTGGTTCTGGTATCTGTTCTGGTTATGGTGTTGATTATGGTGTCTGTTCTGGTCCTGGTGTTAATTCTGGCGTCTGTTCTGGTTCTGGTGTTGGTTCTGGTATCTGTTCTGGTTATGGTGTTAATTCTGATGTCTGTTCTGGTTCTGGTGTCTGTTATGGATCTGGTGTATGTTCTGGTTCTGGTGTTAATTCTGTCATATGTTCTGGTTCTGGTGTTGGTTATGTTGTCTGTTCTGGTTCTGGTGTAGGTTATGTTGTTAGTTCTGGTGTCTGTTCTGGTTCTGGTGTTGGTTCTGATGTATGTTCTGATGTTGGTTCTTGTGTCTGTTCTGGTTCTGGTGTTAGTTTTGGTGTCTTCTCTGGTTCTGGTGTTAGTTCTGGTGTTAGTTATGGTGTTGGTTATGGTGTCTGACTGTCTGTTTTGGTCCTGGTGTTAATTCTGGTGTCTGTTTTGGTTCTGGTGTTGGTTCTGGTATCTGTTCTGGTTATGGTGTTGATTATGGTGTCTGTTCTGGTCCTGGTGTTAATTCTGGTGTCTGTTCTGGTTCTGGTGTTGGTTCTGGTATCTGTTCTGGTTATGGTGTTAATTCTGATGTCTGTTCTGGTTCTGGTGTATGTTCTGGTTCTGGTGTTAATTCTGTCATATGTTCTGGTTCTGGTGTTGGTTATGTTGTCTGTTCTGGTTCTGGTTCTGGTGTAGGTTATGTTGTTAGTTCTGGTGTCTGTTCTGGTTCTGGTGTTGGTTCTGATGTATGTTCTGATGTTGGTTCTTGTGTCTGTTCTGGTTCTGGTTTTAGTTCTGGTGTCTGTTTTGGTTTCCGGTGTTAGTTCTGTTGTCTGTTCTGGTGTTAGTTATGGTGTTGTTTCTTGTGTCTGTTCTGGTTTGGGTGTCTGTTCTGGTACTGGTGTTAGTTCTGATGTCTGTTCTGGTTATGGTGTTGGTTCTGGTGTCTGTTCTGGTTCTAGTGTCTGTCCTGGTCCTGGTGTTAATTCTGTTGTATGTTCTGGTTCTGGTGTTGGTTATGTTGTCTGTTCTGGTTCTGGTGTATGTTTTTTTGTTAGTTCTGGTGTCTGTTCTGGTTCTGGTGTTGGTTCTGATGTATGTTCTGGTGTTAGTTCTGGTGTCTGTTCTGGTTCTGGTGTTAGTTCTGGTGTCTGTTCTGGTTCTGGTGTTAGTTTTGGTGTCTTCTCTGGTTCTGGTGTTAGTTCTGGTGTTGGTTATGGTGTCTGACTGACCGAGCGCAGAACTTACCTTGAAACATACCCTCCCCCCCCGGAAAACGAAACGCTTTTGGCGTCTCTTTTTAATTAACTGATCGGTTATTTCTGGTGTCTGTTCCGGTTCTGGTGTTAGTTCTGGTATCTGTTCCGGTTCTGGAGTTAGTTCTGGTGTCTGTTCCGGTTCTGGTGTTAGTTCTGGTGTCTGTTCTGGTCCTGGTGTTAATTCTGGTGTCTGTTTTGGTTCTGGTGTTGGTTCTGGTATCTGTTCTGTTTATGGTGTTGATTATGGTGTCTGTTCTGGTCCTGGTGTTAATTCTGGTGTCTGTTCTGGTTCTGGTGTTAGTTCTGGTATCTGTTCTGGTTATGGTGTTAATTCTGATGTCTGTTCTGGTTCTGGTGTCTGTTATGGTTCTGGTGTATGTTCTGGTTCTGGTGTTAATTCTGTCATATGTTCTGGTTCTGGTGTTGGTTATGTTGTCTGTTCTGGTTCTGGTGTAGGTTATGTTGTTAGTTCTGGTGTCTGTTCTGGTGTTGGTTCTGATGTATGTTCTGGTGTTGGTTCTTGTGTCTGTTCTGGTTTTAGTTCTGGTGTCTGTTTTGGTTCCGGTGTTAGTTCTGTTGTCTGTTCTGGTGTTAGTTATGGTGTTGTTTCTTGTGTCTGTTCTGGTTTGGGTGTCTGTTCTGGTTCTGGTGTTAATTCTGGTGTCTGTTTTGGTGTTGGTTCTGGTACTGTTCTGGTTCTAGTGTTAGTTCTGGTGTTGGTTCCAGTTCTGGTGTTAGTTATGTTGTCTGTTCTGGTGCTGGTTCTGGTGTCTGTTCTGGTTCTAGTGTAATGGCGCGTACACACGACCGGACTTTTTGACAGCAAAGGTCCGACGGAACGAATCCGTCGGACATTCCGATCGTGTGTGGGCTATATCGGACCTTTGCACGGCAAAAATCCGACGGACTTTAGAAATATAACATGTTTATACTAGACCAAAGGGCTTTCCCTGTCGCGCTCGCTGCGATAGGAAAATGTGTTTTTTCTATTGCAGCCAGCGCGAGATGTAAATTAAAATTTTCCCGCCGGAACTCCGCCAGAGCGAGTTTCTAGCGGGAAAACCGTTCGTCTGTATGCTGGTCCGACGAACCAAAATACGACGGAAGGGCTGCTACAGTACCTGCCAGCGAGAATGTTTCTCGGCGACAGGGTACTGTACATCTCGCGCTGACTGCAATAGGAAAAACACATTTTCCTTATCGCAGCGAGCGCGAGAGGGAAAGCCCTTTGGTCTGGTATGAATTTTAAGGGGAAGCCCCTACGCCGAAAAAAATGGCGTGGGGGTCCCCCCCAAAATCGATACCAGACCCTTATCCGAGCACGCAGCCCGGCCGGCCAGGAAAGGGGGTGGGGACGAGCGAGCGCCCCCCTCCTGAGCCGTACCAGGCCACGTGCCTTCAACATGGGGGGGTGCTTTGGGGAAAGGGGGGCCCTGCAGCCCCCCCACCCCAAAGCACCTTGCCCCCATGTTGATGAGGACAAGGGCCTCTTCCCGACAACCCTGGCCGTTGGTTGTCGGGGTCTGCGGGCGGGGGGCTTATCGGAATCCGGGAGCCCCCTTTGATAAGGGGGCCCCCATATCCCGGCCCCCCACCCTATGTGAATGAGTATGGGGTACCATGTACCCCTACCCATTCACCTAAGGTGTAAAAGTGTAAATAAAAAAAACACACAATGTTTAAAAATATTTTATTGCACAGCTCCGGGGGTCTTCTTCCGTCTTGGGGGGTCTTCTCGCCGGACTCCTCCGCTATCTTCTGCTCTTTTACCTAGCTCTTTCACGAGCGGAGGAGCCTGGCTTTCTTCTTCGTCGTCGCCGCCATCGTCTGGGGGTCTCGTTTCGCCTTCGGGGGTCTTCCGGGTCTCCTCTGTTCTTGCCGCTGTCGCCGCCTTCTGCGCCGTGTTATTCTTCTTCCGATGATGACTTGTCGCTCTCTCTGGCCGGAATGGCAGAGACACGCGGTGTTGTGACTTATATAGGGACAAGGGGCTGGGTCACATGCTCATGTCACATGGTGACCCCGCCCCCATATGATGTCACAGTCCCAGCATCCTCCAGGACTGTGACAACATATGGGGGCGGGGTCACCATGTGACATGAGCATGTGACCCAGCCCCTTGTCCCTATATAAGTCACAACACTGCGTGTCTCGAGTCAACATCGGAAGAAGAAGAAGAAGAAGACGGCGCAGAAGGTGGCGACAGCGGCAAGAACAGAAGAGACCCCGGAAGACCCCCAAAGGCGGAACGAGACCCCCAGACGATGACAGCGACGACGACGAAGAAGAAAGCCGGGCTCCTCGGCTCGTGAAAGAGCTAGGTAAAAGAGCAGAAGAGAGCGGAGGAGTCCGGCGAGAAGACCCCCCAAGACGGAAGAAGACCCCGGGAGCTCGTCCCCACCACCTTTCCGGACCGGCCGGGCTGCGTGCTCGGATAAGGGTCTGGTATCGATTTTGGGGGGGGGGGACCCCCACGCCGTTTTTTACGGCGTAGGGGCTTCCCCTTAAAATCCATACCATGCGACGGGGCTCGCAAGGTGTCAATCTCGCCAATAAAAGTGGCGAGATTGACTTCCTTTTCTAGTCCCGTCGTAACTCATCACGTTCTAAATGTCTCTCGGAGGCTCTATGCAGCTCTCGGTTCCTCTCGGAGCCTCCCAGGTCCTCTCGGCGGCTCTCGGGTCCTCTCGGTGGCTCTCAGGTCCTCTCGGCAGCTCTCGGGTCCTCTCCGAGGCTCTCGGGTCCTCTTGGCGGCTCTTGGGTCCTCTTGGCAGCTCTCGGGTCCTCTCGGAGTCTTTTGGCGGCTCTCGGGTCCTCTCGGAGGCTCTCGGGTCCTCTCAGTGGCTCTCGAGTCCTCTTAGAGGCTCTCGGCGGCTCTCGGAGGCTCCCAGGTCCTCACGGCGGCTCTCGGGTCCTCTCGGCGGCTCTCGGGTCCTCTCAGCAGCTCTCTGGTCCCCTCCGAGGCTCTCGGGTCCTCTCTGCGGCTCTTGGGTCCTCTCAGCAGCTCTCGGGTCCTCTCGGCGGCTCTTGGGTCCTCTCGGAGGCTCTCGGGTCCTCCCGGAGGCTCTTGGGTCCTCTCGGCGGCTCTTGGGTCCTCTCGGTGGCTCTCGGGTCCTCTCAGAGGCTCTCGGCAGCTGTCCGGTCCTCTCGGAGGCTCCCAGGTCCTCTCGGCGGCTCTCGGGTTCTCTCGGATATTCTCAGCAGCTCTCGGGTCCTCTCCGAGGCTCTCGGGTTCTCTCGGCAGCTCTTGGGTCCTCTCGGAGGCTCTTGGCGGCTCTCGGATCCTCTCGGAGGCTCTTGGCGGCTCTCGGGTCCTCTTGGAGGCTCTTGACGGCTCTTGGGTCCTCTCGGAGGCTCTTGGCTGCTTCCAGGTCCTCTCGGCGGCTCTCGGGTCCTCTCGGCGGCTCCCGGGTCCTCTCGGAGGCTCTCGGGTCCTCTTGCAGTCCCAAGCGGAGCCGAGAGTAGCCGAGTGTACTTGGCACACAGTCACGCACAGTCCCTGTGTTATGTCCATCATAGGGCGGGACTGGGCGTGACTGTTAGCGGGACCGAGTCAAGTACACTCGGCTATGTATCTTGGCGGGGGCCCCCCATTGGGCGGGGCCCATGGGCTTGAGCCCAGTCAAGCCCAATGGTAAGTCCGGCCCTGCCCACCAGTCTTGGAGCCCAGTGCTCCACCATCTCAATTCCAATGCCTGTAGCCAGAAACACGAGGTTGTTCGCGTGACATGGACCTCATATAAGTGTTTCTAACTTGAGGGCCCAACATGATAAACCGAGGACATTTCCGCCCGATGTCTTTCCACAATTCACGCCCCGGGTAGCCGGTAGCAAGCCGGACTCCCACCTTGTTATGTGAAATGTATAAAAATGATTAACGGCTGAGAGGATCTGGAAGTGAGGAGGCCTGGTGTTTGATGCCGGTGTCAGATCTCACCCACGGTGATAACTCTTCCTTCCCGTGTGTGATATTAGGGTTAATCGCCGCAATACAGAGCGCGCTCCCCCCCTGATAATCCCAGGCAGGAGGTTTTCCATACGGCTCAGCAAAGTGCAAACTCGTCTTCCAGCATCTCTCCGAGCCGCGGGAAGTCACCGGGGAGGTGAGGGATGCGTCTAAGTGCTGTAATAAGCTCTCCGCTTTCTTCTTCTATCTCTCCATCTTCTTCATTTCTTGTGGCTTAAGGAGCTCCTGTCCTTTAGATGTGAGATACTCCGCTAGTCTGCTCAGAGGATGTGTCCCTGGAACTTTTCATGGCGGGTAAGTATTTGGTTTCTGAACCCTCCTTCACCATCTAAAGCCGAACGGGTTTTTAGTTTTGGATTTATGGAACGGTTTATACCAGTGGTTGTCAGCTAAAGGGGACCTCAACTGTGGACCCCGACATCCCCCCTACACCGTATGTACAGTGCCTTGAAAAAGTATTCATACCCCTTACATTTTCCACATTTTGTCATGGTACAACCAAAAACGTAAATGTATTTTATTGGGATTTTATGTGATAGACCAACACAAAGTGGCACAAAATTGTGAAGTGGAAGGAAAATGATAAATGGTTTTCCATTTTTTTTTTTACAAATAAATATGTGAAAAGTGTGGGGGGGCATTTATATTCAGCCAGAGGCGGCTCTCTAATTAGGCAAATTAAGGCGGTAGCCTCAGGCCTCGCAGTCACAGCGGCCTCGCATGGCCAGCTAGTTTACCTAATTAGAGAGCCGCCTCTTCCAGCGGCACAGTCCTGAGTTCTCTCGCTCTGCTACAGGGAGAGACAGGCTGCGAAAGTTACTGTGTGATCGGAGAGCTCACATACAGCTCCGGACCCGCCCACACAGCCAGACAGGAGAGGAGAGAGCTGCTCCTCCTCCTCCCTCCCTCTCCTCCTGTGTCTGCCCCGCCCACTCTCCTCGGCAGTGTTCTCTGTTCATGATGAAGCCAATCAAACAAGAAAAGGAAAAGGGCAGTCTGATCCATCCATCCATTCCCTCCTGCTTCCCAGTGAGTACACTGATGTAGGGGATGCCCTTCCTTCCCTTCTTCCTCCACCCCCCTTGCTTTCTATCTTTCCTTACTTCTTTCTTTTTTCTTTCCTTCAATCTTTTCTTTCTTTCTTTACTTCTCTCTCTCTTTCTTTCTTTCTTTTTTGCTTTCTTTCTTTCCTACCATCTTTCCATTCTTTCTTTCTTTCCTTCCACCTTTCCTTCCTTTCTCTTTCTTTCTCTCTTTCTTTCTACCTTTCCTTCTTTTCTCTTTCTTTCTTTCTTTCCTTCCACGTTTCCTTTCTTTCTTTCTCTCTTTCTTTCCTTCCATCTATCCTTTCTTTCTTTCTCTTTCTTTCTTTCCATCTTTTCTTTCTCTCTTTCTTTCCTACCATCTTTCCTTTGCTTCTTTCTTTCCGTCTCTCTTTCTTTCTTTCCTTCTCTCTTTCTTTTTTTATTTCCTACCATCTTTCCTTTCTTTCTTTCTTACCTACCATCTTTCCTTTCTTTCTTTCCTTCCACCTTTCCTTACTTTCTTTCTCTCTTTCATTCTTTCTCTCTCTCTTTCTTTCCTTCCACCTTTCCTTTCTTTCTCTATTTCTTTCTCTTTTTCTTTCTTTCTTTCCTTCTTTCTTTCTTTCTTTCTTTCTTTCTTTCTTTCTTTCTTTCCTTCCATCTTTCCTTTCTTTCTTTCCTTTCATATTTTCTTTTTTTCCTTCTTTGTTTCTTTCTTTCCTTCCTTCCTTCCATCTTTCCTTCTTTCTCCTTTCTTTCTTTCTTTCTTTCTTTCTTTCTCTCTTTCTTTATTTCTTTCCTTCCATCTTTCCTTCTTTCTTTCTGTCTTTCTTTCTTTCTTTTCTTTTCTCTTTCTTTTCTTCTTTTTCTTTCTTTCTTTCCATCTTTTCTTTTCTCTTTCTTTCTTTCCTACCATCTTTCCTTTCTTTCTTTCTCTTTCTTTCTTTCTTTCTTTCTTTCTTTCTTTCTTTCTTTCTCCACCCATCCCCCTTTATTTCTCTCTTTCTGTTCCCTCCTGCGCCCTGTACTGTCCACTCCCCTATACTGTACCCTCCTAATACAGTTAATTTTCATTCCTTGAATTATTTTCAAGGAATGAACACGGTCGGAATTCTCGTCGGAAAAAGCTCTGATGGTTTTCCCGTCGGAATTCCGACGGAATTTCGCTCGAACTGTCTTGCCTACACACGGTCACACCAAATTCCGACGGTCAATAACACCACGGCATACAACACGTTCGACTGCACTATAAAAGGGAAGTTTAATGCTTCTGAGCATGCGTCGAATTGTTTCCGAGCATGCGTCAGAATTTTGCGTGTCGGAATTGCATACACACGATCGGAAAATCCGATAGAAAGGTTTTCTGTCTGAAAAATTAAGAACAGGTTCTCAATCCAAAATCCGTCGGAAATTCCGACAGAAAAACTGTTCCCATCGGAAATTCCGACCGTGTGTACGCGGCATAAGGCCTCACAAAGTCTAGAGCCGCCTCTGTATTCAGCCCCCCTGAGTCAATACTTTGTAGAACCACCACAGTCTTTTTGGGGTTGTCTCTACCAGCTTTGCACATCTAGAGAGGGACATTTTTGCCCATTCATCTTTGCAAAATATCTCAAGCTCTGTCAGATTGGATGGAGAGCGTCTGTGAACAGCAATTTTCAAGTCTTGACACAGATTCTCAATGTGATTTAGGTCTGGACTGTGACTGGGCCATTCTAACACATGAATATGCTTTGATCTAAGCCATTTCATTGTAGCTCTGGCTGTATGTTTCGGGTCGTTGTCCTGCTGGAAGGTGAACCTCCCCCCCAGTCTCAAGTCTTTTGCAGACTCTATCAGGTTTTGTTCTTATGCCCTGTACACACGACCCCTTTACCGTCGGAATAAACTATCTAATAAAGGTTTTTCCGACGGAATTCCGCTGAAACTGTCTTGCGTACACACCATCACACCAAAGTCCGACCGTCTAGCATGCGGTGACGTACAACACGTACGACGGGACTAGAAAAAGGAAGTTCAATAGCCAGTAGCCAATAGCTGCCGTCTCCTACTTGCTTCAGAGCATGCGTCGTTTTTGGTCCGTCGGAACAGCATACAGACGAGCGGTTTTCCCAATAGGAATTGGTTCCGTCGGAAATATTTTGAACATGTTCCATTTCTAGGTCCGTCAGAATTTTCAAAAAAAAAAAAGTCCGATGAGGCATACACACGATCGGAATAGACGATGAAAAGATTCCGTCTGACTTTTTCTGTCGGACATTCCGCTCTTGTGTACGCGGCATAACAGGTTTTCTTCTAAGATTTCCCTGTATTTGCCTCCATCCATCTTCCCATCAACTCTGACCAGCTTCCCTGTCCCTGCTGAAGAAAAGCATCTCCACCACATGATGCTGCCACCACCATGTTTCACAGTGTGGATGGTGTGTTCAGGGTGATGCGCAGTGTTAGTTTTCCCCACACATAACGTTTTGCTTTTAGGCCAAAAAGTTACGTTTTGGTCTCATCTGACCAGATCACCTTCTTCCACATGTTTGCTCCCCTCCCCCACATGGCTTCTCACAAACTGCAAACAGGACTTCTTATGACTTTCTTTCTCCAATGTCTTTCTTCTTGTCACTCCTCCATAAAGGGCAGATCTGTGGAGAGCACAACTAATAGTTGTCCTGTGGACAGACTCTCCCACCTGAGCTGTGGATCTCTGCAGCTCCTCCAGAGTTACCATGGGCCTCTTGGCTGCTTCTCTGATGAATGCTCTCCTTGCCCGGCCCGGTCAGTTTAGGTGGACGGCCGTGTCTTGGTAGATTTGCAGTTGTGCCATACTCTTTCCATTTTCGGATGATGGATTGAACAGAGCTCCGTGAGATGTTCAAAGCTTGGGATATTTTTTTTTATAACCTAACCCTGCTTTATACTTCTCCACAACTTTATCCCTGACCTGTCTGGTGTGTTCCTTGGCCTTCATGATGCGGTTTGTTCACTAAGGTTCTCTAACAAACCTCTGAGGGCTTCACAGAACAGCTGTATTTATACTGAGATTTAATAACACACAGGTGGACTCTATTTAATAATTAGGTGACTTCTGAAGGCAAATTGGTTCCACTAGATTTTAGTAAGGGGTATCAGAGTAAAGGGGGCTGAGTACAAATGCCCCCCCCCCCCACACTTTTCACATATTTATTTGTAAAGAATGTTTGTTGAAAACCCATTTATCATTTTCCTTCCACTTCACAATTATGTGCCCCTTTGTGTTGGTCTATCACATAAAATCACAATAAAATACATTTACGTTTTTGGTTTTAACATGACAGAATGTGGAAAATTTTAAGGGGTATGAATACTTTTTCAAGACACTGTAATGCTTGAGAGCAGGCCTGGATTGGGACAAACAAGTAGACCTGGCATTGTAGACTGAGCAGCCCATTTTTTTCCTTTTTTAACCACTTGACCTCCGGAAGATTTATCCCCCTTCACGACCAGGCCATTTTTTGCGATACGGCACTGCGTTACTTTAACTGACAATTGCGCGGTGGTGCCGACGCTGTACCCAAATAATATTTATGCATTTTTTTTCCCACAAAGGGGGGCACTTAATGTAAAGAGTACTCTGATGGGCCATTGATGTGATGGGGACCCTGATGTAAAGGGGGAAATCTGATGGGGACTCTGATAAAAAGGTGGGACTCTGATGGAGACCATGATGTAAGGGGGCACTCTGATGGGGACCCTGATGTAAGGGGGCTCTCTGATGGGGACCCTGATGTAAGGGGGGACTCTGATGGGGACCCTGATGTAGGGAGGGACTCTGATTGGGACCCTGATGTAAGGGGGACACTAATATTGACCGTGATATAAAGGGGACTCTGATAGGCACTGTGATGTAAGGGGGACTCTGGTGGGGACCCTGAAGTAAGGAGGGACTCTGATGGGGACCCTGATGTAAGGAGGAACTCTGATGGGGACCCTGATGTAAGGGGGAACTCTGATGGGGACCCTGATGTAAGGGGAAACTCTGATGGGGACCCTGATATGGGGGGGACTCTGATGGGGACCCTGATGTAAGGAGGAACTCTGATGGGGGCCTTAATGTAAAAAGGGACTCTGATGGGGACCCTGATGTAGGGGGGACTCTGATGGGGACCCTGATGTAGGGGGGACTCTGATGGGGACCCTGATGTAGGTGGGGATTCTGATGGAGGCCTTGATGTAAAGGGGGACTCTGATGGGGACCTTGATGTAAAGGGGGACTATGATGGGGACCCCAATGTATGGGGGGACACTAATAGTGACCCTAAAGGGGACTCTGATAGGCACTGTGATGTAAGGGAGACTCTGGTGGGGACCCTGATGTAAGGGGGGACTCTGATGGGGACCCCGATGTATGGGGGAACACTACTAGTGACCCTGATATAAAGGGGACTCTGATAGGCACTGTGATGTAAGGGAGACTCTGGTGGGGACCCTGATGTAAGGGGGGACTCTGGTGGGGACCCTGATGTAGGGAGGGACTCTGATGAGGGCCTTGATGTAAAGGGGGACTATGATGGGGACCCCAATGTATGGGGGGACACTAATAGTGACCCTAAAGGGGACTCTGATAGGCACTGTGATGTAAGGGAGACTCTGGTGGGGACCCTGATGTAAGGGGGGACTCTGATGGGGACCCCGATGTATGGGGGAACACTACTAGTGACCCTGATATAAAGGGGACTCTGATAGGCACTGTGATGTAAAGGAGACTCTGGTGGGGACCCTGATGTAAGGGGGAACTCTGATGGGGACCCTGATGTAAGGGGAAACTCTGATGGGGACCCTGATATGGGGGGGACTCTGATGGGGACCCTGATGTAAGGAGGAACTCTGATGGGGGCCTTAATGTAAAAAGGGACTCTGATGGGGACCCTGATGTAGGGGGGACTCTGATGGGGACCCTGATGTAGGGGGACTCTGATGGGGACCCTGATGTAGGTGGGGATTCTGATGGAGGCCTTGATGTAAAGGGGGACTCTGATGGGGACCTTGATGTAAAGGGGGACTATGATGGGGACCCCAATGTATGGGGGGACACTAATAGTGACCCTAAAGGGGACTCTGATAGGCACTGTGATGTAAGGGAGACTCTGGTGGGGACCCTGATGTAAGGGGGGACTCTGATGGGGACCCCGATGTATGGGGGAACACTACTAGTGACCCTGATATAAAGGGGACTCTGATAGGCACTGTGATGTAAGGGAGACTCTGGTGGGGACCCTGATGTAAGGGGGGACTCTGGTGGGGACCCTGATGTAGGGAGGGACTCTGATGAGGGCCTTGATGTAAAGGGGGACTATGATGGGGACCCCAATGTATGGGGGGACACTAATAGTGACCCTAAAGGGGACTCTGATAGGCACTGTGATGTAAGGGAGACTCTGGTGGGGACCCTGATGTAAGGGGGGACTCTGATGGGGACCCCGATGTATGGGGGAACACTACTAGTGACCCTGATATAAAGGGGACTCTGATAGGCACTGTGATGTAAAGGAGACTCTGGTGGGGACCCTGATGTAAGGGGGGACTCTGGTGGGGACCCTGATGTAGGGAGGGACTCTGATGAGGGCCTTGATGTAAAGGGGGACTCTGATGGGGACCCCAATGTATGGGGGAACACTAATAGTGACCCTGATATAAAGGGGGCTCTGATAGGCACTGTGATGTAAGGGGGGACTCTGATGGGGACCCTCATATAAAGGGGGGACTCTAATGGGGATCTTGATGTAAAGGGGACTCTGATAGGCTCCGGGATGTAAGGGGGGGACTCTAATAAGGATAATGTAATAAAAACAGAATGGTATTATTTAATCCTTTCATGATCGTGTTGTTGGAGGGGGAGGGGGGGGACCAGTGAAGGCAAAATCTAAGCAGATTAAACAATCTCTTGCAGAGCGATCGTCCAGGAATTCTTTTTTCTCCCGGAGATTTCATGAATCTGTCATTATAACACGGGGGGCTCTGGGGGGGGGGCTCTGGGGGGGGGGCTCCGGGGGGCTCCGGGGGGGGGGGAGGGGATTGCTGTTTTGCAGATCTGTGGTTGAGAAGTCATTTTTGATATTTGGACTTGAAATGTATCAGCGGCTCCGGGATGACAGGAGGGAAGGACTCTCTCGGCATTTGAACGATGCTGATCTCATCTGACCTATACGTCGATCGATGGCGGATGATGTAAAGGACTCGCAGTTCGATCAATACCCGCTCACAGCAACGGCTGGAGGAGGGCAGATGGAAGATAACGGAAACCCCCGCAAAGAGGCAGCACCTGAAAACCGACACAAGACAGTGCTACAGTAAACTTGCCGTATAGATTTTAACCACTCCAATACAGGGCAATTTTACCCCCCTTCCTGCCCAAGACAAACTCCCTCATCCATGTCTTTATGGACCTTGCTCTGTGCACTGGGGATCAGTCATGTTGGAACAGGAAGGGGCCGTCCCCAAACTGTTCCCACAAAGTTGGGAGCATGAAATTGTCCAAAATGTCTTGGTATGCTGACGCCTTAAGAGTTCCCTTCACTGGAACTAAGGGGCCAAACCCAACCCCTGAAAAACAACCCAACACCATAAACCCGCTTGGGCACGCAGCACGGCAATCAGTGGTGTGGGGTGTCAGTCTGAGGTCACTCCGACATAGGCTCTTTACCATGTGATCAGCTGTGTCCAATCATGGCTGATCACAGTGTAAATAGGAATTTCAGCTTTTCATTGACTCGCGTCTGACAAATGCAAGTAAAGGAGAGCCGATCGGTGTGTCTTTCCTGACAAGGGGGAGCCTGCGCTGATTGGTTATCAGTGCAGCCCCCCCCCCCAAGGATGCCCACCCAGGACCACCAGGGATTCCAATCAATGCTCAATAAGGATGAGCCCGGTGTTCGATTCGAACCCATGTTCGAATCGAGCACCGGGTGTTCGCTCGCTCGGCGAGCCCAGAACTATTGGGACCGCTCGCATCAAATTCGTGTGATGCGAGCGGCCCCGCAATGCATTGCGGCCCGCGCAGTGCAATGCTGGCTGATGATTGGCCAAGCATGCACTGTGACCCCGCATGCTTGGCCAATCACAGCGCCGGCAGCGAGGAGAGCCATAATTGGCTACAGGCAGGATGCCTGTAGCCAATTATAGCTCAGGGGCTTTAATACACGCCCCACGGTATAAGAGGCCGCCGCGGCGGCGGCCTCGCATATTATGTTTCACTCACAGTGTCAGCGTGTCAGTGTGCTGCTGACTGCTGACAACAATATGTTCTTTATTTCTGGGGATATGTGTGTGCATGCTGTTAGAACAGCATTGCAGTATCACATCTGGGGGGTGTCTATAGGTAGCCTGTGAAGGAGGGCAGGTTTCCTGTGCTTAGAACTTTCCCTGCAAAAAAGTGTCATTTTTGCAGGAAGAAAGCTATTTAAATCACTCGCGGCTAATGAATTGATGGCTCCTGTAACACAGAGAGCTGTCATTCATTAATAAAAAACAAAAAAAAAAGCGTAGGGGTCCCCCCAAATTCAATAACCAGGCCCTTCAGGTCTGGGATGGATATTAAGGGGGATCCCAGCCAAAAAAAAAAAAAAAAAATGGCGTAGGGTCCCCCTCAAAATCCATACCAGACCCTTGAGGTCTGGTATGGATTTTAAGGGGAACCCTAGCCAAAAAAAATGGCGTGGGGTCCCCCTCAAAATCCATACCAGACCCTTATCCGAGCACGCAACCTGGCAGGCCGCAGGAAAAGAGGGGGGGACGAGAGCGGCCCCCCCTCTCGCCTGAACCGTACCAGGCCACATGCCCTCAACATTGGGAGGATGCTTTGGGGGTCTAAGACCCCTAAAGCACCTTGTCCCCATGTTGATTAGGACAAGGGCCTCTTCCCCACAACCCTGGCCGGTGGTTGTGGGGGTCTGCGGGCGGGGGGCTTATCGGAATCTGGAAGCCCCCTTTAACAAGGGGACCCCCAGATCCCGGCCCCCCCCCCTGTGTGAAATGGTAAGGGGGTACAAAAGTACCCCTACCATTTCACCAAAAAAGTGGCAAAAATGGTAAAAAGGACAGGAGACAGTCTTTGACAATTCCTTTATTAAAATCTTCTTTCTTCTTTCTTCATCCTTCGGTTTCTTCATCTTCTCCTTCCTTCATCTTCTTCCATCTTCTTCTTCCATTTTCTTCTTCCTCCGATCCGCTTCTTCTTGCGCTGGTCTTCTCGTCCTTCTCGTCCGGCATCTTCTTCCGTCGGCGTCGGCGTCGGTGTCTCTGTCTCTTCTTGGGCCGCTCCGCGCAATGGGAGGCTCCCGCTGTGTGAGGCTCCGCTCCGTCTGACAGGTCTTTTATAATGGAGGGCACCTGGTGACCCCGCCCCCTCTGACGCACAGGGACGTCATGGGGAATTCCATGATGGCTTTCCCCATGACGTCAGAGGGGGGCGGGGTCACCAGGTGCCCTCCGTTTTAAAAGACCTGTCAGATGGAGCGGAGCCTCACACAGCGGGAGCCTCCCATTGCGCGGAGCGGCCCAAGAAGACACCGACACCGACGCCGACGCCGACGGAAGAAGATGCCGGACGAGAAGGACGAGAAGACCAGCGCAAGAAGAAGCGGATCGGAGGAAGAAGAAAATGGAAGAAGAAGATGGAAGAAGATGAAGAAGAAGGAGAAGATGAAGAATCCGAAGGATGAAGAAAGAAGAAAGAAGATTTTAATAAAGGAATTGTCAAAGACTGTCTCCTGTCCTTTTTACCATTTTTGCCACTTTTTTGGTGAAATGGTAGGGGTACTTTTGTACCCCCTTACCATTTCACACAGGGGGGGGGCCGGGATCTGGGGGTCCCCTTGTTAAAGGGGGCTTCCAGATTCCGATAAGCCCCCCGCCCGCAGACCCCCACAACCACCGGCCAGGGTTGTGGGGAAGAGGCCCTTGTCCTAATCAACATGGGGACAAGGTGCTTTTGGGGTCTTAGACCCCCAAAGCATCCTCCCAATGTTGAGGGCATGTGGCCTGGTACGGTTCAGGCGAGAGGGGGGGCCGCTCTCGTCCCCCCCTCTTTTCCTGCGGCCTGCCAGGTTGCGTGCTCGGATAAGGGTCTGGTATGGATTTTGAGGGGGACCCCACGCCATTTTTTTTGGCTAGGGTTCCCCTTAAAATCCATACCAGACCTCAAGGGTCTGGTATGGATTTTGAGGGGGACCCTACGCCATTTTTTTTTTTTTTTTTTTGGCTGGGATCCCCCTTAATATCCATCCCAGACCTGAAGGGCCTGGTTATTGAATTTGGGGGGACCCCTACGCTTTTTTTTTTTAATTTTTTTTTTTTTTTATCAATGACTTTTTTTTATGAATGAGTTTCAATGAATCACTGTTCTCTGTGTTACGGGAGCCGTGAATTAACATTAGCCGCGAGTGATTTTAAATAGCTTTTTTACTTTCAAAAATGACACTTTGCGCAGAGACAGTTCTAAA
Source organism: Lithobates sylvaticus (assembly GCA_028564925.1). Classification (NCBI taxonomy): domain Eukaryota; kingdom Metazoa; phylum Chordata; class Amphibia; order Anura; family Ranidae; genus Lithobates; species Lithobates sylvaticus. The sequence continues at coordinate 22,959,256 of CM053027.1, forward strand.
CACGGGAAACATGCGCCCCTTTACAGGCATACTATAGACACCCCCCAGGTACGAAATTTAAAGGAATATTACACTTTTATTGTTTCAATTTAAGCATTATTAAAATCACTGCTCCTGAAAAAACGGCCGTTTTTTTAAAAAAAATTTTTGCATTGATACATGTCCCCTGGGGCAGGACCCAGGTCCCCAAACACTTTTTATGACATTAACATGCATATTAGCCTTTAAAATGAGCACTTTTAATTTCGAACGTTCGCATCCATTATAACTAATAGGGTTCTAAAGCTCGCACGGACTTTAGGTCCGTTCGCGGGTTCTGGTGCGAGCCGAACGGGGGGGTGTTCGGCTCATCCCTAATGCTCAATAGGGATGGCACTCAGTGCCCATCAGTGATGCCTACCAGTGCCTCCAGATCAGTGCTGCCTAACAGTTACATTTATCAGTGCTGCCCATCATTGCCTATCAGTGCCCATCAGTGCCACATATCAGTGCCCATAAGTGCCCTCCAGTGCCACCTGTCAGTGCTCATCAGTGCCATCAGTGCTGCATATCAGTGCCACCATTCAGTGCCTGTCAGTGCTGCTTATTATTGCCGCCTATAAGTGTCCATCAGTGCCACCTAGCAGTGTCCATCAGTGCCACCTAGCAGTGTCCATCAGTGCCACCTAGCAGTGCCCATAAGTGCCACCTAGCAGTGCCCATAAGTGCCGCCTAGCAGTGCCCATCAGTGCTACCTATCAGTGCCGCCTATGAGTGCCCATAAGTGCTGCATGTCAGTGCCACCATTCAGTGCCCATCAGTGCTGCTTATCAGTGCTGCCTATCAGTGCTGCATATAAGTGCCTCATCATCAGTGCCCATCGGTGCCACCTAGCAGTGCCCATCAGTGCCACCTATCAGTGCTACCTATCAATGCCGCCTATGAGTGCCCATAAGTGCTGCATATCAGTGCCACCATTCAGTGCCAGTCAGTGCTGCTTATCAGTTCTGCCTATCAGTGCCCATCAGTGCCACCTAGCAGTGCCCATCAGTGCCACCTATCAGTGCCTATCAATGCCGCCTATGAGTGCCCATCAATGCCGCCTATGAGTGCCCATAAGTGCTGCATATCAGTACCACCATTCAGTGCTTGCCAGTGCTGCTTATCAGTGCCGCCTATCAGTGCCCATCAGTGCTGCATATAAGTGCCTCATCATTAGTACCCATCAGTGCCAATCATTACTGCCTCATCAGTGCACGGCAGTAAAGGAGAAAACTTTCTTATTTACAACGTTTTGTAACAGAAACAAATAAACTTTATTTTTTTTTTTATTTTCTGTCTTTTTCTATTTGTGCAAAAAATAAAAATCTCAGAGGAAGCTATGAAAAAAAAATGATAGAAATGTCATTTGTGTACAGTGTTGTATGACCGCGCAATTGTCATTCATAGTTGGACAGCGCTGAATGCCGAAAATTGGCCTGGGTAGGAAGGGGGTAAACGTGCCCGGTATTGAAGTGTGTTAAAAGATAAACGCAAAAAAAAAAAAAAAAATAAGTTTCATTATAGGAAATCACTGATAAATGAAACCACATTGTCACAAATATTGTACTTTGTAAATTTGGAAAACCCAATCCATATAATTATGACAGGTCATGCGCACTGACAAAAAATGTGTTCGTTTTAGTTTCATTCGTTTTTTTTTTTTCGTAAATTAGAAAATTCGGAAATGCAAAAATTCGGAATTTGAAAACTCGGAATTTGAAAATTCGGAATTTGAAAATTCGGAATTTGAAAATTCGGAAACTATGAAAATCCAAGAATCCGAAAATAAGAAAGAAAATCTGAAAATTTGAAATAATAACTAACTAACCAATAATAACTAACTATTCAATTATAGGTATTGGAATTTCCTTTCAAATTTGGCTGTTAGTGATGGTAACGAATACGAATTTATCTGAAGCTACTAATTATCCGAAATAACAAATGCCGCATCTAAACAAATGGAACGGAACAAATTAATAATAATAATAATAAAAAGTAATTTGTTACTTTCCATTTGTTTAGATGCGTCATTCGCAACTTCGGATAAATTCGTATTCGTTACGTTCACCAACAGCCGAATTTGAAAGGAAATTCCAATACCTATAATTTAACCACTTGCTTACTCTGCAACATAAACCCCCCTCCTGCCCAGGCCAATTTTCAGCTTTTAGCGCTTTCACTCTTTGAACTCTTTTTTTCCCACAAATAGAGATTTGATCAGCTCTGGGTTTTTTATTTTTTGTTAAAAAAAAATTAAAAAGACCAAAAATTAAAAAAAAAAAATACAAAACTGTTTTATATTTTGTTATAAAATTTTGCAAACAAGTAATTTTTCTCCTTCATTGATGTACGCTGATGAGGCTGCATTGATGGGCACTGATAAGGCGGCACTAATAGGTGGCACTGGTGATTGGCACTGATAGGTGGCATTGGTGGGCACTGAGAGGTGGCACTGGTGATTGGCACTGATGGGTGGCAATGATAGGTGGCACTGAAGGGCATTGATTGGTGGCCCTGAAGGACCACCATAATAGGTGGTACTGATAGGTGGCACTGATAGCTGGCAGTGATGGGCACTGATGCGTGGCAGTGATGGGCACTGATCGGCACTGGTGACACTGATAGGCAGCACTGATAAGGCACTGATTGGCACCACTGGTGGGCATTTATAGGTGGCACTGATTACTGGCACTGTTATGCACTTGTGGCCACTGATTCGTGGCACTGTTATGCACTGTGGGCACTGGTTGGCACAGATGAGATGGCTGTGCATCTTCCTCTTCGGGACTGATGTCCCTTGCACAGAAGCCGGTGATCGGCTTTTTTTTCTCCTCACGAGAAAAAAAAATGTATTACTGATTTTCTGTTTATATCACGCGATCAGCTGTCATTGGCTGACAGCTGATCATGTGGTAAGGATTCTCATTGACATTGACTTTGATTGGCAAAGTAGATCCAGGCTGTAGCCGGCATTCAGCTATAGCGCGGATCTGAAGGGGTTAATAGTTTAGTAAAAGTTAAGTTATTATTAGTTAATTATTATTTCAGATTTTTTTTTTGAATTTTCCGGTTTAATTATTTTCAGATTTTCGTTCTTTTGAATTCTTGGATTTTCATTCTTATTTTTGATTTTCCAATTTCCGAATATTGAATTTCGGAAATTTGAAATTTCGGAAATTTGAAATTTCGGAAATTTCAAATTTCGGAAATTTCAAATTCCTGAAATTTCAAATTTCCGAAATTCAATATTTGGAAATTGGAAAATTTAGCAAACAAGTAATTTTTCTCTTTCATTGATGTACGCTGATGAGGCTGCACTGATGGGCACCGATAGGCTGCATTGATGGGCACTGATAAGGCGGCACTAATAGGCAGCACTGGTGGGCACTGATGAGGTGGCACTGGTGGGCACTGATAGGTGGCATTGGTGGGCACTGAGAGGTGGCACTGGTGATTGGCACTGATGGGTGGCACTGATGGGCGGCACTGAAGGGCATTTTTTTTGAATTTTCCGGTTTAATTATTTTCAGATTTTTGTTCTTTTGAATTCTCAGAATTTCATTCTTATTTTTGATTTTCCAATTTCCGAATATTGAATCCTGGAAATTTTTAATTCCCGAAATTTCAAATTCCTGAAATTTCAAATTCCTGAAATTTCAAATTCCTGAAATTTCAAATTTCCGAAATTCAATATTTGGAAATTGGAAAATCAAAAATAAGAATGAAAATCTGCGAATTCAAAAGAACGAAAATCTGAAAAAAATTGAACCGGAAAATTCAAAAAATTTCCAAATTTTCTGATTTTCGAATATTGAATTTCCGAATTTTCAAATTTCCGAATATTTCGGAAAAATTCATTAAACGGGTTTTGCGTTAATTTGTGTATTTCCGAGTTAACGAATTTGTCGAAAAATTTGTTAAAAAACAAATGAAACGAGTTGCACATGTCTAGTCAGCATCTCATTACGTAGTGAAAACGTAGGCTCTGCATGGGGAGATCTAGGGAGCTAGACAAGGCTTTGGTAGAGCACAGATTTCTATCAAGGCAGCTCTGCCTTTAGGGTAAGATGAAAATGTAAGTGAGGTCGGCAAGTCATTTTGGTCATAGACATAACCCTGGGTCGCTCCTGGTAGCCTGGCCTGGCACGGTGCCCACATCTAATGGAATGTAGCTGGAGGGCTGGGAATTAGGTCATCTGTAATTCAGCTAATAGATTTTTATGAGCCCGGTTCCCACATAAAAGATATCTTGCTTGTGCATTTTCAAATCACCATGCCTTCAGCTCTGCCAAGATTTACGATGGCGGCGTTCGGCGTATGACTTTTCTGGAGCTCATGGAATCGTATTATGCTGTGACCTGAGCATGCTCGTCCTACAAATTTATATTTTGTTCGGTGGGATAATGTACTTTGCTGCCCCTTAAACCCCCCGTTCAAAATTCTCCCACTGGCTTCTCAGATGCAAAATGATGGGAGGTGTACGGTAATGCCGCGTACACATGGTCGGAATTTCCGATGGAAACAGTCCGATGGGAGGCGGGCACAGCTAAGGAGGTGGAGAGAACAGTGGGGAGCCAAATGAGGCAGGCACAGCTAAGGAGGCAGAGGAGGACAGTGGGGAGCCGGATGAGGCAGGCACAGCTAAGGAGGCAGAGGAGGACAGTGGGGAGCCGGACGAGGCAGGCGCAGCTAAGGAGGCCGAGAAGGATGGTGGGGAGCCGGACGAGGTGGGCAGAGCTAAGGAGGCGGAGGAGAACAGTGAGGAGCCAAATGAGGCAGGCACAGCTAAGGAGGCAGAGAGGGACAGTGGGGAGCTGGACGAGGCAGGCGCAGCTAAGGAGGCCGAGAAGGATGGTGGGGAGCCGGACGAGGTGGGCAGAGCTGAGGAGGCAGAGGAGAAAAGTGGGGAGGGGATCATGGGAAGCCGGACAAGGCGGCACAGCTAAAGAGGGGGAAGAAGACAGCGGGGAGCCGCACGAGGTGGGCACAGCTAAGGAGGCGGAGGAGAACAGTGAGGAGCCAAATGAGGCAGGCACAGCTAAGGAGGCAGAGAGGGACAGTGAGGAGCCAGACGAGGTGGGCACAGCTAAGGAGGCGGAGAGAACAGCGGGGAGCCAGATGAGGAAGGCACAACTAAGAAGGCAGAGGAAGACAGCGGGAAGCAGAACAAGGTGGGCACAGCTAAGGAGGTGGAGAGAACAGTGGGGAGCCAAATGAGACAGGCACAGCTAAGGAGGCAGAGGAGGACAGTGGGGAGCCGGATGAGGCAGGCACAGCTAAGGAGGCAGAGGAGGACAGTGGGGAGCCGGATGAGGCAGGCACAGCTAAGGAGGCAGAGAGGGACAGTGGGGAGCCGGACGAGGCAGGCACAGCTAAGGAGGCAGAGAGGGACAGTGGGGAGCCGGACGAGGCAGGCACAGCTAAGGAGGCCGAGGAGGACAGTGGGGAGCCGGACGAGGTGGGCAGAGCTGAGGAGGCAGAGGAGAAAAGTGGGGAGGGGATCATGGGAAGCCGGACGAGGCGGCACAGCTAAGGAGAGGGAGGAGGACAGCGGGGAGGAATGAGGGAATTCCAAATCAGGGACAGTGCCTCGAAATTAGGGACAGTTGGGAGGTATGTATACTGTATATGTAAAGCACTGCATAAATTGATGGTGCTATATAAGTACCTGTAATAAATAAAATAGGTAGGTATACATATCTTTCCTCTACACAGGCTAGTTAATATAGGATATAGATTATATATATAGTTAATAATGTGGAGTTATTAGCAAAAATAACAAATGGGACTGCTACGCATGATTTTGCTCTGGCTAAGGCGGCCTCTGGGGGGGGGGGGGGGGGGGGGGGGGGGGGGACACCACACATGTTACACCATTGTTATTTTATCATTGTTTTTGCTGATGACTATATCTTTTTTGACCCTTTTGTTGTAATTAATATGTTTATTCTTCTTTTTATTTTTAGTGTGATGTGTTGGGTTTTGCTCTGTGGGCACCATGTGTGTGTACGGTGAGCTCCTGGGGAGGCGGTGTGTTGTTCCGCGAGACACATCGAGCCTGCTGGGTGCAGTTTCTGCTGGGTAGACTGGTCGACTCAGTCTTTGTGGTTGCTCTTGATATATTCTACAGAGCTTTTTATAAATAAATTATGTATGTATTTTAACATGTGGTTGTAAATTGAATAAAATTCAACTTTTTTCTTTAAAAAAATAAATAAAAATAGGGCTTAGATTTTATTTTAGCACATTTGAGAATTTGTGGTCTTTAAAACGGAAACTACCAATTGTGATAATTTCACAGCTTTACCCTTGTGACGAAACGTCCCTACACTCCGCTTGATTGCTTTCGTCATATACCGCTTCCTCCCAGTCTGAATATAGATATCAGCTATTCCAACCGCTCACAAGCACAAAACGACACTTGCTTAGCTGCTCGACATGGACTGATTTATTAGAACCAAAATGACAAGTATTTATAATACAGTAGAAGAGGAGGTCCCCCCTCCTGCTCATATTTCTCGAACAATACACCTGTAACAAATTAACATGAGCTTATTAACTAATCCCTTTAAGCAGCCGATGTGACTCTGTGCCCATCAGGATTTCACTACAGGTCAGACTTGTTGTCACGAGCTTCACAAAATAGATTATACATTATCATAAGTACAACCACAAGACATTTTGTCCTAATAGCAGGAGCTCCACTAGGAGTCAGCTCGTCTCCTACATTTTACAGAGGAGAATGTGATCAGCTCTCTCAATTAACATCTTGAGTTCAGAATCAACAAACCAAGAATAGTCTTTACATATATCCTGGGAGATATTGTGGATAAATATTACTTACTTACATTTTAAGTAATCCAAGATATATTTTCTCACTCACCCTGTGCCAGGATGGCACAGGATGACTTAGACACAAGAGGTGCATGGGGAGCTGAAACATGGGTTTCCCAACCTTTCCAAGGGAATCTGGGTTCCACGTGCCCTCCCGTCACAACCCTGCACAGAGTTTTCAGAGCACCAGCAGAGTGAAAGTGACTGAAGGTTAGGCCAGCCATAGATGGACTGCACAGGGACCGGCTGAGATTTGATTCATTACAACCAGCCTGTCTGATTTTTTGAATGTGATCACTGCTGGTTGTTTTTCAAAATCATTTCTCAACAGAATAAAGCATAGAGACATGGATAGATGGTGGAGTTTGCTTTGAATAATATTAACCTCCTCCCACCCGCCGTATAGGGAAATGATGGCAGGCAGGAGGGATCGCCTCTCGTTCAGCCCCAACAGTGCCCAACAAGTGATGCCAGCCTGTGCCCATCAGCGACACTAATCAGTGCTGCCTTTCAGTGCCCATCAGTGCCGCCTCATCAGTGCTGCCCATCAGTGCCGCCTCATCAGTGCTGCCCATCAGTGCCGCCTCATCAGTGCTGCCCATCAGTGCCGCCTCATCAGCGCACATCAGCGAAGGAGAAAAATTACTTATTTACAAAACTTTCTGACAAACTAAGAAAAACTTACATTTTTTTCCAAAATTCTTTTTTCATTTTTTGGGCTAAAAATAAAAGCCGCAGAGGTGATCAAATACCACCAAAAGAAAGCTCTATTTGTGGGGGAAAAAATGACAGAAATTCCTTTTGGTACAGTGTTGTATGACCGCACAAAGTGTGACAATGCTGAAAACTGAAAATTGGCCTGGGCAGGAAGGGGTGAAAATGCCCTGTATTGAAGTGGTAAACAAGGGGGCCCCCCAGATCCTGCCCCCCATGTGAATGAGTATGGGGGTACATTGTCCCCCTACTCATTCACCAAAAAGTCCAAAAAAAAAAAAAACACACACACAGTTTTTGACTAGTCCTTTATTAAAAAATAAAAAAACAGTGTCCACCGATGTAAATCCACCGTCAATCACGCCGCCCGTTGCACTGCCTACCCGAAAGAAAAAAAACGATCCGCCGACCAGTAGGCCAAACCGCCAAATGCCTGGATTGCTGTTTGACAGTTCTTATATAGGTATGGGTGGGGACCTGGTTACACCGCCCCCTTATGACATTACCCACCCAGCATTGCACTTACTTGTAATGCCCCGTACACACGAGCTGAATTTCCGTCTGAAAAATCTTGGATGTTTTTTCCGACGGAATTACGCTCAAGTTTGGCTTGCATACACACGGTCACACAAAAGTTCGCTGAACTTTCGACCATCAAGAACGCGGTGACATACAACACTACCACGAGCCGAGAAAATGAAGTTGCTTCCGAGCATGCGTCAAATTGTTTCCGAGCATGTGTAGGAATTTTGCGCGTCGGAATTGCTACAGACGATCGGAATTTTCTTTTTCTGACCGAAAAATTGAGAACCTGCTCTCAATCTTTTGCTGGCTGGAATTCCGCCGATGGAGCATACACATGGTTGCATTTTCCGACCAAAAGCTCTCATCTGCCTTTTGCTGGCTAAATTGTGTGTACGGGGCATTAGTGATATCCTTTCTCCTCTTGAGCTTTTTGTTCCTTTTTATACCTGCCGGCTGCAGATTCTGTAGAAAACTGATTTCAGAGGCAGAATATGACACTAATTTGCTTAAAAAATTAAACCAGAAAAAAAACTACGAAGAGCTTCTTCTCTATTTTACCCACAAAGTGGCTTTAAGAAACAAGAAGACCTTTAAATTTGTATTCCAATTGGCCATGTTGCGGATGAGATGATACAATTACGGCTTCCTTTCGGGACAGGCAAAAGAGAGACCTTGACAACCTTTGCCCTTTCCTCTAACATAATAACCAACATAATTAGATTGGAGGAAGGCTTGTAATGTATCTTCAGAGGACATGCCTGGCAATGTGACCATTTAAATTTCCTAATTTCTTTTTTTTTTCTGGAGGAAATAGCATCTTTCGGGACGATGGGAGAGTAATGCTATAAATGGACATCAGGGATGCTAATTAGTTGAATTTATTTTGTAATCTGGATGAGAGTTTCAATAAATGGGGCCTGAATTCCACCTCATTAAGCCTGGCCAAGGAAGACAGGAGCTGTGAACCTGAAGATCTAACGGTCCTTAAACTGGACTCCATCTGACCACAGATGGTCATTTTCATTCATTGACATTTACCATTCTCAACGCTTAAATGAACAGATTCTGCATTTTTTATGTGGTAAAATTGGTACGGACTGGAAACATGTCTGTCTGGGTGTTGTACTCTACCTTACTTGGTGATAAACAAGGGTCAAGGTGTTGGCGCTATAAATCACCATATATAAAGTATTCAACATACATAGCATTGCAAGTAAAACATGTGGGAATATCAAACTTAACCACTTGCCGTCCGCCCTATTGTCAAAAGACGTCGGCAAAGTGGTTTTAAAATCCTGACCGGACGTCTTATGACGTCATTAGGATTTTGAGCCCCCGGGGGGCACACATCGTGGCGATCATTGTTGCGGGGTGTCAGTCTGACACCCCGAAACTACAATCTTGGTAAAGAGTCTCCGACAGAGACTCTTTACCATGTGATCAGCCGTGTCCAATCACAGCTGATCACAGTGTAAATAGGAAGAGCCGGTGATCGGATTTTCCTCACTCACGTCTGTCAGACACGAGTAGAGGAGAGCTTATCGGCTGCTCCTCTGACAGGGGGGGTCTGTGCTGATCGATTATCAGCGCAGCCCCCCCGAGGATGCCCACACTGGACCACCAGGGACGCCACCACACCACCAGGGATGCCCAGCACCAGGTATGCCACCTAGACCACCAGGGATGACACACAGTGCCTACAATGGATACCAATCAGTGCCCTCAATGGATGCCAATCAGTGCCCACAATGGGCATCACTGATTGGAATGCATTATTGTTTGGCACTGATTGGCATCCATCAGTACAAAACAATGCTGCCTATCAGTGCCTTTCCATGCCACCTATCAGTGCCTATCCGTGCCTATCAGTGCCCATCCATGCCACCTATCAGTGCCTATCCGTGCCACCTATCAGTGCCCATCCATGCTCATCCATGCTGCCTATCCATGCCCATCTGTGCCGCCTATCCATGGCCATCCGTGCCACCTATCTGTGCCAATCCATGCCAGCTATCAGTGCCAATTTGTGCCACCTATCAGTGCCCATCCGTGTCGTCCATCAGTGCCACATATCAGTGCCCATCAATGCCACCTATCAGTGCCACATATCAGTGCCCATCATCGCCACCCATCAGTGCCGCCTTATCAGTGCCCATCAGTGCAGCCCTTATCAGTGCCCATCAGTGAAGGAGAAAACTTACTTATTTACAAAGTTTTGAAACTGAAAAAAAAAAAAAACATTTTTTTTTTCAAAATTTGCGGTCTTTTTTTATTTGTTTAGCAAAAAATAAAAATCACAGATGTGATCAAATACCACCAAAAGAAAGCTCTATTTGTTGGAAAAAAATGATAAAAATTAAATTTGGGTACAGTGTAGCACGACCGCGCAATTGTCCTTCAAAGTGCAACAGCGCTGAAAGCTCAAAATTGGTCTGGGCAGGAAGGTGTTTAAGTACCCGGTATTGAAGTGGTTAATAAAGTCCAAAACTGAAAATCCCAACAACATAGATAAATAGGAATAAGTAGAATAAGGCTTACCTATAGGTATTGGAAATATCTCCTAAACGTGCGCCATTTAGGAGATACTTCACTTGTAGTGCGCCAATGTCATCATCGGCGCATGCGCTGTGAAGAAACAGACCTCCGTGCCGTTTCTTTCCCAGCGTGTGCTATAACGCGCGGGAGCAACTTCACGCGACTTTCGGACAGTCACAGAGCCGGAGTCCACGGCCCCGGAAGAAAGAGGGGCGAAGATGGACGCGGCATGCACAGGGGACGGCGTGGGCTTCGTTTGCAGGTAAGTGTCACATAATGGGCAAGTATGCGATGCATACTAGCCCAATATGCTTTTCATTTGCAGGGTTTGCATGGAGCAAGAGAGGAAGTAAAACCCATTGGGGTTTACTTCCTGTTTATCCACTTCAGCCCCGGACCAATTGGCAGCCAAAGGACCAGGCCCCTTTTTGCGATTCGGCACTGTGTCGCTTTAACTGACAATTGCTCGGTCGTGCGACGTGGCTCCCAAACAAAATTGGCGTCCTTTTTTTCCCCACAAATAGAGCTTTCTTTTGGTGGTATTTGATCGCCCCTGCGGTTTTTATTTTTTGCGCTATAAACAAAAATAGAGCGACAATTTTGAAAAAAAATGCAATATTTTTTACTTTTTGCTATAATAAATATCCCCAAAAAATATATAAAAAAACATTTTTTTTCCCTCAGTTTAGGCCGATACGTATTCTTCTACATATTTTTGGTAAAAAAAAATCGCAATTAGTGATTATTGGTTGGTTTTCGCAAAAGTTATAGCGTTTACAAAATAGGGGATAGTTTTATAGCATTTTTATTAATATTTATTTTTTTACTAGTAATGGCGGCGATCATCGATTTTTATTGTGACTGCGACATTATGGCGGACACATCGGACATTTTTGACACATTTTTGGGACCATTGTCATTTATACAGAAATCAGTGCTATTTAAATAGCACTGATTCCTATGTAAATGACAGTGGCAGTGAAGGAGTTAACCACTAGGGGGCGGGGAGGAGTCAGTGTGACGTGTGTGTGTTTTTTTTTTACAGTAGGGGGCGTGGCTGACGTCTGATGTCACTGATCGGCTGTTCCCGATGACCGGGAACAGCAGATCAGTGACAGGCAGAGTAGGAAGCGCGGGGAGAGGTTTGTTTACACAGACCTCTCCCCGTTCTTCAGCTCTGTGACCCGATCGCGGGACACCAGCGGCGATCGGGTCCGCTGGTCCCACGGCCGTGGTCACGGAGCTCCCGACCGGGTCGAGAGCGCGCCGCCGGGCGGCGAGCCCGCGACCCCACGGCTAGGCAATTAAAGGGGACATACCTGTATGTGCTTTTGCCTAGCCGTGCCATTCTGCCGACGTATATGTGCAGGAGGCGGTCTGGAAGCAGTTAAGGCGTCAGCATACCGAGACATTTTGGACAATTTCATGCTCCCAACTTTTCGGGAACAATTTGGGGATGGCCCCTTCCTGTTCCAACACGACTGCACACCAGTGCATAAAGCAAGGTCCATAAAGACAGGGATGAGCGAGTTTCGATAAAACACCTTTGGGATGAATTCGAGCGGAGGCTGGGAGCCAGGACTTCTCGTCCCACAATGTGCTTCAGGAAGAATGGTCAAACATTCCCATAGACACACTCCTAAAACCTTGTGGACGGCCTTCCCAGAAGAGTTGAAGCTGTTATAGCTGCAGAGGGCGGGCCAACTCAATATTGAACCCTACGGACTAAGACTGGGATGCCATTAAATTTCATGTGTGTGTAAAGGCAGGCGTCCCAATACTTTTGGTAATATAGTGTATGTGAATGAAAACATGGAGCAAATATATAGTAGGTGTTATCCGAATTTGGCTGCAAAAGGGCTAATGCACTTTAAGGAAGACAGCGTGGATCAGCTGCTTCCCCCTGCCACCTCCCTAAACGTCCCCGGCAGCCTCACCAGGGCTCTGTTATAGCGCAAGAAGAAGCTGACTTCTTCGGAAAGCAAGATGGTGCTTCAGAATCGGGAGGAAAAGCCACGAGCAGCAAAAGTTAATGTATTTATATTTAGCAAAGTGATTTTGCTCATTTATTATTTTATGTAACAAGCAGAAGAACCACTTTAAGTAACGGCAAAGTGTGTTTGCGAAATCCCCCGCGAGGCCGGATCTGCTATAACCTCTTCAGAGTCATTAGCATTAAAATGGAATCTGCAAATCTCAGTCGGATAAAAGGAAAATCTACATCTGAGAGTCTCCGCTTTCCCGACTTCCTTCTGAAACACAAACTGCACATTATACACATTAACCGTCAATCCCCTAATACGGGAGAAACGTCCATTACCTGGGAATCACATGCAGCTATTAAACCTCATTAGAAGGATGGAAAAGGACTGGACCAGGAAACAACACATAACCGGGACGGAAAGTCCACACACTGCACAAAACAAGTCAACTTTATTATCATTATTATTATTATAGGGGATTTATGTAGTGCCGACAGTGTGCAACTCTTTACAGTATAAAGGGAATGCAGTTACAATACAAATCAAGACAAGAGGGTTGTATGGCACCTTCCTCTAGTTGGGTTGTTAGTAGTGATGGGCCGAACACTCCCCTGTTCAGTTTGCACCAGAACTCCTGAACAGGGGACATTTCGCCACCCAGCCACAAACTCCATTGAAGGAGCCGAACATCAAAAATCAAAAGTCCCCATTTTGAAGGCTTATATGCAAGTTATTGGCCATAAAAAGGGTTATGGGGGTCTGGGTACTGCCTTGGGGGACATGAACCAATGCAAAACATGCAAAAGCAGCAGTGATTTTAATGATGCTTAAAGTGAAACAATAAAAATGAAAAAAATATTTAAATGTAATGCCTGTGGGGGGGGGGTCCCCTTAGTCTGCCTGCAGAGTGGTGCATCTGTAGCATGTATAGAACATGCTGCAGCAAAACTGACATTTCTGAAGAAAAAGTCAAATCAGATGTAAATTGACGGCTGCAATTGCAGACACCCGGCTAAAAAAAAGATAAAGAAAAAAAATGCATGGGTCCGTCCGTCCCCCCCGTCCCCCGTCCATACCAGGCCATTTGGGTCTGATATGGATTTTAAGGGGACCCCTGTGCTAAAAAAAAATTTAAAATTGCATGGTGCCCCCCCCCCCCCCCCCCCCAAAATTCATACCAGAAGCTTACCAGACCATGCAGCCTGGCAGGCCAGGAAAAGGGGGGTGAGCGATCCATACCAGGCCGCATGCCTTCAACATTGAGGGGGTGGGTGCTTTGGGCAGGGGGAACTCTGCCCCCCCACCCCAAAGCACCATGTTAATGGGGAAAAGGGCCTCTTTCGCATAACCCTGGCCTTTGGTCATGGGGGTATGCGGGCAGGGGGCTTATTGGAGTCTGGAAGCCCCCTTTAACAAGGAGGCCCGCAGATCCTGCCCCCCCCCCATGTGAATGAGTATTCACATTCCCCAAAAAACTGTCAAAAATAAATAAAAACACTACAAGGGTTTTTGACAATACCTTTATTAAAAAAAAAAAAAAACAATGTCCCACGATGTAGATCCATCGCCAATCACGACGCCCGCCGCATCACCGGACCCGATAAAAAAAAAAAAAAGTAAAAAGCCCGATGGCAGCTGATGACACATCCATTGTTAAGGATTGTTACTTCCTGACCCCGCTCCTTAACAACATATTGACTATGCATTTGGCATGTGAAGAGAACACCCGAACGGGCGAAGTTCGGGCCGAAATTTTGGCCTCACTGTAGTCAGTGGAGCAGTGATTTCTTGTTTCTGTGTGATCAGGGCTTCCCAAGCTGGGTATTTGATTTTTCAGAATTCAATTCAGAGTTCAAATACTCATCTATGAATATTTATATTCCTCAGCCAGTTCTTGGAAGGGGGCATCCAGAAGATGGCTGGGGAGGTGATAAATGTTTGGTAAGGCCTTTCCACAGTATTTTTCCTCTGCTAGGTGGGTTCCAGTTCTCCAGGGGCTACTGCCCTTGGGAGGCAGCTAGAGTGTGCTGAAGAATTGCAACTGGGCCTCAGCAGGTGCTGGGATGAGGGCCTGGAGAAGATTACCAATGGGACTTTTGCTGGAGGGCACTGTCCTGGAATCCTGGTCTGAAGAAAGATCTTTATCTCCCTCACTGAGCAACTTGAGTGTGCTGAAGGGTTGCCTCAGCAGGTGCTGGGCTGAGGGCCAGGAGAAGATTACCAAAGGGACTTTTGCTGGAGGGCACTGTCCTGGAATCCTGGTCTGGAGAAAGATCTTTATCTCCCTTACTGAGCAACTAGAGTGTTGCTGAAGAATTGCCTCAGCAGGTGCTCCGCTGAGGGTCTGGAGATGATTACTAAAGGGATTTTAGCTGGAAGGCACTGTCCTAGAATCCTGGTGTGGAGAAGGATCTTTATCTCCCTCACTGAGCAACTAGAGCAGCGGTCGCCAACAAGTGGTCTGTGGACCGCTGATGGTCCATGAGAAAATTTGGGTTGCCCCCAGGGGTTCCGCAGCAAATCAACATTGTGATGGATGTATACCACCCAATGTTGTTTCCAGTGTTCTCAATGCGCGCTGACAGTCAATACAGTCAGTGCGCATTGATACCCGATGCCTTCTCTGTAGTTCCAGCTCCTGTGAATGTCAGGAGTAGTGCAGAGAGCAGGAGGTGTAGAAGGAGGGGACTTCCAATGGCTGCGCTGATCAGACTGTGAGAGGGTTACACTTAAGGGGGAACCCTGCAGACTCTGGTGTAAAGAACTAAACCCTGATAAGCATCAAGCGTGATCTGCATCTGCACAGGGAGAGATATATTCTCCACACACTACTTTTTTGAATTACTAAATTCCTTTTTTTGTGCATTCAACAAACAAGCAAATCACCAATATATACAGTAACTTACAGAAACCTAAAAATTAAACTTAGAAGGATCTCACCAAAGACTTTGTATACCAGTGGTGTACCAACTTGGGGGGTGGTCCGCCCTGGGTGCCACATACTGTGGGGGGTGTCAGGCCGGCACTCCTCTGCGAGTGAAGAGGTGACAGCGGGGTGGGCTCAGGCAGTGCAGCAGTGCGGTAACAGGGCAGTCATGGAGAGCCAGGAGAGCCGAGCTGTGACATGGTGCAGGGGTGCCTGGGCCGGGTGTGGAACGTACCACTACCCGGGTGACACCCAGAGCCGGCCGAGCGGTGCAGAATAAAGATGACACTCTCTCTCCTCCTATAATGCAGGAGGAGAGAGAGACAGTGAGCAGTGCCTAATAGAGAAACTGCTGGAGTTAACTTTTTAACCACTTCAGCCCCGGAAGATTTGTCTGCTCAATGAACAGGCCATTTTTAGCGATACAGCACTGCGTTGCTTTAACTGACAATTGCGCGGTCGTGCGAGGTGTAGGGTGCTGTGTAATGTAAATGGTCCAGAGGTGCAGGGTGCTGTGTAATGTAAAGGGGTCCGGAGGTGCAGGTTGCTGTGTAACGTAAAGGGGTCTAGAGGTGCAGGGTCCTGTGTAATGTAAAGGGGTCCAGAGGTGCAGGTTGCTGTGTAATGTAAAGGGCTCTAGAGGTGCAGGGTCCTGTGTAATGTAAAGGGGTCCAGAGGTGCAGGGTGCTGTGTAAAGGGGTCCAGAGGTGCAGGGTGCTGTGTGTTGTAAAGGGGTCCAGAGGTGCAGGATGCTGTGTAATGTAAAGGGGTACAGAGGTGCTAGGTGCTGTGTAATGTAAAGGGGTCCAGAGGTTCAGAGGGCTGTGTAATATAAAGGGGTCCAGAGGTACAGGGGGCTGTGTAATATAAAGGGGTCCAGATGTGCAGGGTTCTGTGTAATGTAAAGGGGTCCAGAGGTGCAGGGGGCTGTGTAATGAAAAAGGGTCCAGAGCTGTGGAGGATGTTTAATGTAAAGGGTCCCAGAGGTGCAGGGTGCAGTGTATTGTAAAGGGGTCCAGAGGAGCAGGGTGATGTGTAATGTAAAGGGGTCCAGAGGTGCAGGGTGCTGTGTCATGTAAAGGGGTCCAGAGGTGCAGGGTGCTGTGTAATGGAAAGGGGTCCAGAGGTACAGGGTGCTGTGTAATGTAAAAGGGTCCAGAGCTGCGGGGGCTGTGTAATGTAAAGGGTTCCAGAGGTGCAGGGTGCAGTGTATTGTAAAGGGGTCCAGAGGTGTAGGGGGTTGTGTAATGTAAAAGAGCCCAGAGCTGCAGGGGGATGTGTAATGTGAAGGGGTCCAGAGGTGCAGGGTGATGTGTAATGGAAAGGGGTCCAGAGGTGCAGGGGATGTGCAATGTAGAAGTGTCCAGTGCTGCAGGGGGCTGTGTAATGTAAAGGAGTCCAGAGGTGCAGGGAGCTCTGTAATGGAAAGGGGTCCAGAGGTGCAGGGTGCTGTGTAATGTTAAGGGATCCAGAGGTGTAGGGTGCTGTGTAATGTAAAGGGGTCCAGAGGTGCAGTTGTGGAGAGGAAGTAGTAGTGACAAAGAGATATTAGGGGGATGCATTTTTAGGAGTAGGTGAGTGAGAGACCCTGGTGTGCAAATTCAGTGATGACACAATGTGTTTTTTTTTTTTTTACACAGCATCATGCGCTTCTATGGTGCAAGCAGACCACCCGACAGCATCATGGAATCGCATCAAGCTAATCCAAGGTGGGTGGCATTCAGGGCAGCCCCAGGATTGAGAAAGGGGTCTGATCAGAAAGTCTCTTGTGAAAAAAGGGGGGGGGGCTAGGAAACTCTAATGTGAAAGAATAGGGGAGGGGGAGGGGGAGACTGAAGACTCTGATGTGAAAGTATGGGTGTGGGGACTCTGATGTGAGTTTTTTTTGGGGGGCGGGGGCACTGCGGTTCCTGATGTGAAGGGAGGGGCTGAGGACTTTGGTGGGAAGGGGCGGGGTGGAGATGACTTTGATTTGAAAGAATAGGGGGGAGGGTTTGAGGACTCTGATGTGAGGGATTTGGGGGGGATTAAGGTCTCTGATGTGAGGGATTTTGGGGGCTGAGGTCTCTGATGTGAAGGGGGGGGGGGGGGGGCTAAGGACTTTGAGGTGAAAGGGCAGGGTGCTAATGAATCTAAAGTGAAAGGGGGGATTCTGATGTAATAAGGCACCCCAATTTAAAGTAGGGTGCCTTGAGATTTTTGCATACTTTCACAGAGTTCCATGACTGCGGAAAGATTGAGGAACACTGGCCTAACCTTGAGCACCAAATGCATTTTTTTGTGCATTAATATGGTGTAGGTGGAGTCAGAGATGATTGATTCTAGCTTTAATTTTGTTCAGACAACATCTTTTTTATTTTACATGTATTAGCAATTACATTTAATTAATGTAATACTGATTTATATTGAAAGTAACCTTTTTTATGAGTTTCTTAGTAGATGTAATTAATCAGCATACTATATCCCTCCCCCGTAGTGTTTAACAATAGGACATGAAGGAGGAGGGAAGGAGGGAGTCTCATTTACCACTGTGTATACGCCCACATGTGTGACCCTATAGGCATGTGTGCTGCACAGATAAGAAAAAGGAGAAAATGAAGAGCTTAGAAAGGAACTGAAACTGGAGCATACTCAGTAGATGATAACAGCTGGTCTACACAATCCCAGGCTTCAATGGGGATACAGAGAGGATGGGAGGGACAGCTGAAGGCATGATCAACCAGGTATATTTCACTGTGCACAAAACATCTGGGTTTAATGGCACTTTAAGAACCAGTGTACTCCGAGCATATCCTGACAGAGGAATACCCTTCTTGCCATGCTTCCATATGTATGTCAAAGCTGAATTCGGCTACGATCGTGTCTCTGATGTAAAATCCCGGAAGCAATGTCACAACGTCACTTCTGGTTTACTTGGCTGCCAATGGCGCATATTTAAAAAAAAAATGACAGTATTCATGTAGCGCTGGTATTTTTGCCTTCTAATGCTATGTAATGCTAAACAATGGAAAATGCTATAAATTGGTATTTGGCTCCCTCTAGCGATATAAACGCGAAAGAGACTTTGTTTATTTCTCATTTGAAGAGTATAGGGAAAGCCTAACAGGAAGTGACTTAATCGTTTTTTTTGAGAAAGGACTCACCTACCCACAATGCCCACTCACTTACCCATGAACACTGAGTGGTTGAACTGCATGCTGGGTAGGTAATAAAAGGCCCCGTGCAGCCATCTTCTTTCTGTTCTTGCTGGGACGCGTGGCCTGCCCGCAGGGATCTGTGGGTGTGCGTCCGAAGAGCTGCAGCCAGCTCGGTGCGGAGCAACATTTTGAAACCACCGGAGACAGTCTACACAACAGCCTGCAGGAGCAGCGGTGTGGTCAGATCGGGGGAGGATCCAGAGACATCTCACGGAGCCAGACGGAGGTCTTGGTCATTGTGCGGAGCGGTGCAGCGTGACGGAGCTGACTGTGGCAGGACTGGGAACCAAAGGAGTGGAGGCATCCATCTGCCTGGACCTGGTATGGTGAGAGGGCTGTTGCGCAGAAGTTTGTACCGCACTTCACACACTTACACTTATTGCATAGTGTTTCTGGGACCGGTAGTCCCACGGAACAGTTTAGTGCAATAGAGTTACACTTACATAGGCCTCAAGCCTGATTTCATTACCAAGACTTAAGCCTGATTTTATTACCAAGTGACTGCCGATGGAAGTACATTCCCAGGGAAGGAGTTCACAAATACTTTGCACGATTGAAGTTACTGCTTTATATTATCAGCAATCACCATTTTATTCTCTAGGGTCTCTGCTTTATATATATATATATTTTCTTTTTATATATATATATATATATATATATATATATATATATGTACATCCTGAGCGAAGTTCCACCCCTGAGATGGTATGTTTCTGGTGCTTTACTGGCAAGTAAGTGGACCTAATGCTGCGTACACACGGAATTTCACTCAAACTGTCTTGCCTACACACGGTCACACCTAATTCCGACGGTCAATAACACAGCGGCATACAACACGTTCGACTGCACTATAAAACAGAAGTTTAATGCTTCTGAGCATGCGTCAAATTGTTTCCGAGCATGCGTCGGAATTTTGCATGTCGGAATTGCATACACACGATCGGAAAGGTTTTCCGTCTGAAAAATTAAGGACAGGCTCTCAATCCAAAGTCCCTTGGAAATTCCGACAGAAAAAGACCGATGGGCATACACACGGTTGGAAAATCCGATGAAAAGCTCCCATCGGACTGTTTCCATCGGAAATTCCGACCGTGTGTACGCGGCATTAGAGATTTTTAACGTGGGTGCGTGGGATCTGAAGATCGCTGTTCAGGTGGAACTATTGAAGATCAGCAAAAATAATGCTACAACTTACTTTCCATTTACTACTAATTTAGAAAACTGCTTTGACTCGACCATCTGCTCATTTCAGATTACAAATGTCGGGATTGGACGGTATTTAAAACGTAGGAGTACATTTCACCTCTACACGGTAGTAATATTATCATAAAATGGATCATTTCCATCTCAGTCTCGGCACAAATGATGACAGCGGAAGGATTTCACTTTGAATTAGAAGGAACAAGGAGGTGTTTGTTGCGACTGTCACAAGTCGTTTGAGTGAAGCCGGTGGAATTATTACTCACGCGGTGGATGTGTCTCGAGATGCCGGAAACGCATATTGGATCATTTTCCTGTCATCAGAAGCATCAATTTGCGATAAAATCACTGGATGCCTTTTCTGTCCCTTACATTTATACTCTAATAGATATTATTATACTGTGATTACGGGGAAAACAACCTGGACTGATGTGCTTAGCAGAAGTCGCGGGCGCCGGGGATAAAGAGGAGTTTATTACACAGAAATTGGAAGGAGTCACACAAACACTTATTAAATCCTTCAGTAAATGAGGCAGGAAATAGAAATAAACACCGTCATTCCATTGATGAAGGCAGAATGGCTAGGCATTATTTACATGGAAACTTGTAACTATGTAACAATCTGATCCTGAAATGAGAAACCCCCCCGGGGTGGTCTATAAGTCTGAATGCCACAGCCTTCCTTTCAGTCTTGTACAGTTTTACAGGTTCACTTCCAAGAGCCGGGATGAAGGAGGTGTAGCTGCTCCAGGTACACCCTTTTTCTTTTCATGTGGGGGGGGGGGGGGGCAGTGGTGTAATTTGCTTTTGTGCTGCCCGAGGCAAGACTAAAATCAGGCGCCTGCCATCTAAATGTGTCCCACCCCTTCCTGTTTAAAATCCACCCCAACCTCTTTGGGCTCCACCTCTTCCTATTAGAGCTCCACCTAAGGGGGGTGAGAGAGAGAGGGATGAGAGAGAGGACGAGAGAGAGAGGGGGTGAGAGAGAGAGGGGGTGAGAGAGAGGGAGAGAGAGAGGGGGGGGTGAGAGAGAGAGGGCGAGAGAGAGAAAGGGGGGACAAGAGAGAGGGGATGAGAGAGGGGTAAAGGAGAGAGAGAGGGGGTGAGAGAGGGGTGAGAGAGAGCGAGAAGGGGTGAGAGAGAGAGGGGATGAGACAGGGGTCAAGTCCTGGGGAAAAAAGTGTGGCAACTCCCACCCAAGTTCCATTCGCCCACCAAAAAAAAAAATGATACGCTCATATGCATGAATGCTTCAAAAGTGGTATTTTTCATCCAATTTTCGTATTGTGTGTATGAAGCTTAACTGTTAGTACATGAAAAAAAACAATCCTCAATAAACATAAATACGGTAATTCTCTGAATAATCAGCATTCATTCAATTGTGCTTCCATGCAAATGTGAACATCATGTTCTGATCTTTATTGGGGAATGTTATTTTGTATATAGAGTGTTTATGTGGTGAGTTTACACTTTTCATTGAACAGAGTTTGGATAACACAGGGTTAAGCGGAAAGGTCATAAATGAAGTGCACATTATCTGGACAGAATGCTTGGGGAGATAGTGATGTGTTCCGGCTTAGTAGATGTATGTTAGCTTGGGGGGGCTGCAAACTCTGCAGGGCTCCAACACACACTCGCTGCTATTCCAACCCTTCACATATTTCCACATAAACTTCCCTCCTGGCATTAAACTTTGCCAGGTATTGTGCTCAGCTTACCACCCCAAACTGATGTTCCTCCCTCAGCTCACCTCTCTCCCTGCATGTCCTGTGAGCAGAATAGCTGTGCTCCTCCTCTGGGTTCTCTCATCATATGGCACTGAAGACAGAGGAAGGGGGGATTCAGCGGGACACACAGAGCAAGTATGCAGGAGACTGGGGGGGGGGATAAGGAGACAGAAAATCAGGAGGGGCCGGCGGGGAGGAGCGCATCATGAGAGGTCTGACTAAATACAATCTCTTAGCAGCAGGGACCTGATCTACCTGTCAGCTAGCTGTGATTGACAGGTACATCGAAGCGGAAGCTGTCATGGGGCCCCCTACTGGCAATGCCTGAATGGTAAGGTGTGCGGCACTTACTATTGCGAGCTGTGTCGGCAGCTGCTGGTGTAGCACCTGCCACACAGCTTGCATACTTTGCATATAAAGTCTTGCAGGACACGGCTGCTAACGGGAACTGAGTTCCTGTTGTGGAAAAAGTACAGGAACTCCGTTCCCATGCGTTCCCGCAGGACTTGAGCCCTGGGATGAGAGAGAGGGCGAGAGAGGGGGAGGAGAGAGAGAGGGGGTGAGAGAGAGAGAAAGGTGGGACAAGAGAGAGGGGGGTGAGAAAGAGGGGTAAGAGAGAGAGGGGGTGTGGGGGAGAGAGAGGGGATGAGAAAAAGGGGGCGAGAGAGAGAGAGGTGAAAGAAAGAAAGGGGGACAAGAGAGAGAGGGGGTGAGAGAGGGGTAAGAGAGAGGGGGTGAGAGAGAGGGGATGAGAGAGAAAAAGGGGGATAAGAAAGAGAGAGGGGGATGAAAGAGATAGGAGACAAGAGAGAAAGAGGGGGAGTGAGAGAGAAAGGGGAGATAAGAGAGAGAGGGTGAGTGAGAGAGGGTGAGCGAGAGAGGGTGAGAGAGAGGGTGTGAGAGAGAGAGGGCGAGAGAGAGAGACAGGGCGAGAGAGGGGTAAGAGAGAGAGAGAGAAGGAGTGAGAGAGAGAGGTGTAAGAGAGAGAGGGGGGTAAGAGAGAGGGGATTAGAGAGAAAAAGGGGGGATAAGAGAGAGAGAGAGTTGGATGTGAGAGAGAGAGGGGGTGATCATGAGAGAGAAAAAGGGGGGATAAGAAAGAGAGAGGGGGATGTGAGAGAGAGAGAGAGGGAATGAGAGAGAAAAAAGATGGATAAGAGAGGGGGATGAGAGAAAGAGAGGGAGTAAGAGAGAGAGGGGAGACAGAGGGGGAGTGAGAGAAAGAGAGAGGGGGTAAGAGAAAGGGGGAGGGAGAGAGAGAGACGGGGGTGAGAGAAAGGGGGAGTGAGAAAGGGGAGACCAGAGAGAGAGAGGGGTGAGAGAGAGGGGGGGATAAGAGCGAGAGAGGGTGGTGAGAGAGAGAGAGAGAGAGAGGGGGGTTAGAGAGATAAATGGGGGATAAGAGAGAGAGGGGGTTGAGAGAGAGGAGGTGAGAGAGAGAGGGAGGGGGAAAGAGGTGGGAGTGAGAGAGGTGGGGAAGAGAGAGAGGGGGAGTGAGAGAGAAAGCGGGTGAGAGAAAGGGGGCTCCCCTATCCCCCACACTAAACCCCTCCCATCTCCCAACCGCCCACCCCTCCCAAAAAAAAAAAAAAAACTACACCAGACTTGCACCTTCCCACAGCCTGCCTCTACTAAGTGATCTACTACCAGGATTGGAGGCTGCAGCCACCGCCGCCTCCTGCTTTTACTTTGCTCCCCTGTCACCGAATGATCAGTCCACGCCCACCCCTGGTGTCACCCCTCTGGCAATGCCAGCACCCCCGTAGCGACGTCACTGCTTGTAGTGTTCCTTCTGCCTGGGGGAAAGTTGCATCATCCTTATCACTTGCATGCCCTGTCTAACATTTTGCTTCAGGCAGGTGTGGTGCTATTCACAATCAGTGTGAGGGGACTGGCAGAAACAGAATTCACCCAGCAGGAAGGTCCCACAAAGTCACTACATACTACAAATGTGGATATCAATTTCATGATTTATTGTATGGTGTTGGACTACATGTAAATTGCAGTGATATTTTAGAGGCACCAACCAGGTTGTAACACATATTATTAGTAAGTAAAGGGGCAGATGGTTGGTGCCATTTATACTAGGGTAGAACTTAATTATATTAGAAAAACACAATTGTTAATTATAATAAAAATAATAGAATACAACTGCATAGAATAGAATAGAAAATAAAAGAATAGAATAGAAAACAAAAGAATAGGATAGAATAGAAAATAAAAGAATATAATAGAAAATAAAAAATGTAATATAATATCATATAATGAAATAGTAATGATTACAACCGTCTTCAAAAATGTGAATTTTAAATTTCGAATTTCAAAGAAAATAGAATAAAATTGAAAAAATATAGCCATCTTCCAAAACTCGATTTTTCGAATTTCAAATAGAACAGAACCAGCTATTTTTTTACAATGAACTTGGATTGATTCGAGATTTTCGAATCCATTGGAAAATTGTGAATCTGGTTGAAAACCAAATTGAAATTAATTTGAAAAAAAAAAAGGGGAAATGTAAACATATTGCTGACTATTGCTGATTTCCTTCAAAGACTGTCTATATTTGAAAAAAAGATATGTTCCGATATTCGAATTTCGAAAAGAATTTAATAAAACAAAATAGAATAGAAAATTAAAGAAGAAAATAGAATAGAAAATAAAGGAAAATAATAGAAACTAAAAGAATAGAATAGGCTAGAAAATAATAGAAAAAAAATTGAATAGAATAAAACAGCATAGAATAGAATAGAAAATAATATAATAGAAAATAAAAGAATAGAATAGAAAACAAAGGAAAAAGATAGAATAGAAAATAAAAGAATATAATAGAATAAATTATAGAGAATATAACCGTCTTCCAAAATTAGAATTTTGAAATTTAAATTTAGAATAAAATAGCTTGAAATTAAAAAAAATATCCGTCTTCCGAAATTAGATTTTCGAATTTCAAATAGACTTGTTCCAGCTATTCTTCACAATGACTTTGTATCGATTCGATATTTTCAATTCAAATTTGACCCGACCATTTCAAATCCATTTTAAAAATTTGAAAAACAAATAAACAAAACAAAACTATAAGAAACTAATTCAAAAATGTTTTTTTTTTTTTTCGTTTTGCACATCTACCTCCCACCAGCACAATGACGGCTATTCGTGAGACGGCTATTTTTTTTTTTTTTATTATTTCATTCTATTTTATTCGAAATTTGAATTTAGAAATTCTAATTTTGGAAGATGGTTATATACTTTCTAATTTATTCTATTTTATTATTTTATTTTCTATTATATTATTTTCTATTCTATGCTGTTTTATTCTATTAGATTCAATTTTTTATTTCTATTTTCTAGTCTATTCTTTTATTTTCTATTCTTTTCCTTTATTTTCTATTCTATTTTATTCTTTTATTTTCTATTCTATTCTGTTTTATTCTATTCTTTTCGAAATTTGAATTTTGGAACACATCTATATTCTAATATACACAGTCTTTGAAGGAAATCCGCAATAGTCAGCAATATGTTTCCATTTTTTTTTAATTCATTTCAAATTTGTTTGCGACCGAATTCACAATTTTCCAATGGCTTTGAAAATCTCAAAATCGATCCGAGTTCATTGTAAAAAAAAATGCTGGTTCTATTCTATTTGAAATTCGAACTTTGGAAGACGACTATATTCTTTCTATTTTATTCTATTTTCTTTGAAATTCGAATTTTGGAAAACGGGTGTATTCTTACTATTTCATTCTATTCTATTCTATTTTTTATTCTATGTTATTCTATTCTATTATTTTATTTTCTATTCTATCCTATTTCTTTGTTTTCTATTCTATTTTATTCAATTTTTTTCTATTACATTATTTTCTATTCTATGCTGTTTTATTCTATTCTATTCAAATTTATTTTCTATTATTTTCTAGTCTATTCTATTCTTTTATTTTCGATTCTTTTCCTTTATTTTCTATTCTATTTTATTCTTTTATTTTCTATTCTATTCTGTTTTATTCTATTCTTTTCGAAATTTGAATTTTGGAACACATCTATATTCTAATATACACAGTCTTTGAAGGAAATCCGCAATAGTCAGCAATATGTTTCCATTTTTTTTTTAATTCATTTCAAATTTGTTTGCGACCGAATTCACAATTTACCAATGGATTTGAAAATCTCAAAATCGATCCGAGTTCATTGTAAAAAAAATGCTGGTTCTATTCTATTTGAAATTCGAAAATCGAACTTTGGAAGATGGCTATATTCTTTCTATTTTATTCTATTTTTTTTGAAATTCCAATTTTGGAAAACGGTTGTATTCTTACTATTTCATTCTATTCTATTCTATTTTTTATTCTATGTTATTCTATTCTATTATTTTATTTTCTATTCTATCCTATTTCTTTGTTTTCTATTCTATTTTATTCAATTTTTTTCTATTACATTATTTTCTATTCTATTCTATGCTGTTTTATTCTATTCTATTCAAATGTATTTTCTATTATTTTCTAGTCTATTCTATTCTTTTATTTTCTATTCTTTTCCTTTATTTTCTATTCTATTTTATTATTTTATTTTCTATTCTATTCTATTCTGTTTTATTCTATTCTTTTCAAAATTCTAATTACAGAACACATCTATCCTGCATTCCATAGAAAAGCATAGAGACCCCCCCCCCCCCAATGATGATGCTGGTGGGTCTAAAATAAGGTATATCTACATACTACAAGCTTCCAAAAAACGCATCCCCCCCCCCCCCCCCCCCCATGTATTGGCCAACTCCACAACTGACGTGTCCAGGAATTTGTCATGGGAAATTCATGTCATTTTGTGCTATTTATAATACTTTGTATCTTTTATATTGGTATAGTGCTTTGTGCTTTCTGCAGCTGGCAGACACCAGAGGCCCCTCCCGCGGTATTTTCCCGCACGCCGGGCCGTACACATTAATTCACGCTGCCATTATACACCATGGGGCGTAATATTTTCCCTGACACCGGCAGGCTCTCCAAAAACCCGGAGACCCCCGCGATTCCACCGACCGTTCGATAATAAATCTGCGGCACCGCCGCCCTACGCGGGGCATATAAATGAGGCTTAATCCTTTAAAGTGTGTTTATATTCACACGTACGAGGCCGGCTCCGCCTGATTTATCCTTATCCATTAAGGAAAATGTCAAATTCCGCCTTAAAATATATCCCGCCGCAGCTCAACTGCTCGGGGCTGATTATACCATCTTCTTTGCGTCTCTTCTTGTCACCTTCAAAGTCACCTTCTTAAATTAGCAGGAGGCTTTCCGTCTCTGACACCGCCGCTCTCTGCAGATCGCCAGGTTCAGTGTCAGCCGCTTCCGCCGCAACGCTGGTGTCTGAGTACTCGCTGGATTGAAGCAGAACTACGCAAGGCATGGTCTACAATACAACCCAACCACATAAAATTCCCGCAGGGCGATAGGAGGATTTATACATGGAGAACTCTCTATTTATGGGGCTGTCATGGTACTAACAGTCGTCCTCATAGCAGTGGTCTTTCAACAGGGTGGGCAAAGAAAACCACCTTATATCTACATACGCTAAATCACCAAAAGTATTGGGACGCCTGCCTTTTATACTCACATCAACTTTAACCACTTCAATACCAGGCACTTAGACACCTTCCCGCCCAAGCCAATTTTCAGCTATCAGCGCTATCGCACTTTGAACGACAATTGCGCGGTCATACAACACTGTACCCAAACAATTTTTTTTATCATTTTGTTCCCACAAATAGAGCTTTCTTTTGGTGGTATTTGATCACCTCTGCAATTTTTATTTTTTGTGCAACCGAAAATTGTGAAAAAAAAAAAAAAAACAAGTTAAAAATTTTTGTAAATATGTACGTTTTCTTCTTCAATGACGGGCACTGATAAGGCAGCACTGATGGGCACTAATGAGGTGGCACCAATGAGGTGGTACTGATGAGGTGCACTGACGAGCACTGATGATGGGCACTGATAGTTGGCACTGATGGGCACTGATAGGTGGCACTGATAGGTGGCACTAGTATGCGGCACTCATAGGCCCACCGAGTTTGGGGTGGAGGAACTTGACTGGCCTACACATTGTCCTGACCTCAACCCCACAGAACACCTTTGGGACGAATTAGAAGGCCTGTCTAGCAGTCTCCACTCTAATTCATCCCAAAGATGTTCTATAGGGTTGAGGTCAGGACTCTGCAGGCCAGTCAAGTTCCTCCACTCCAAACTTCTCTCATCCATGTCTTTATGGACCTTGCTTTGTGCACTGGTGCACAGTCATGCTGGAACAGGAAGGGGCCATCCCCAAACTGTTCCCACAACGTTGGGAGCATGAAATTGTCCAAAATGTCTTGCTCTGATGTCAGATGAAGGTGCTGCCAACAAAGGGTTACATTTCAATGAGGTCATCATACACAAGTGTGTGACAGGAGGAGTGAGACTCTCCTGAAGTCTGGATGGACTCTGACCAGGGAAGGAGGTGAGGGTTGGTTGACAGTGAGTGTACGTACATACGGCATATGTGAGCGACACGATGGCTGGATACAAGGTGCGAGCGGCGGAGCCAGGGGACTGTGAGGAAATCATGCGGATGGTCCAGGATTTATTCCTGGGATTTCACTGAGTATCTTTGGAAATTGTGACCGGTAACTGCTGGATAGGAGATCGTTTGGATACCTTGATCTGGTGGAGTGGGTGGAGGAGCCAATAAGGAATATTATGCCAAGCTATCAGTGAACTAGCTGGAGGAGCCATCAAGGGACACCATCCCTGGTTATCCATATATGCCAACCACCCCTGTAGGAGCTGGTGAGTGGGGACCTTTACGGGGGAGCCCAAGAGTCACCTGATCTGTTGAGCACTTGGTCACTTTGGAGTTTCTGGCAACTTTTACAGCAACATCACCTATGTGGGACTAATATTATATATTTTTATTTTTTCAAGTTCCTCCACCCTAACCTCGCTCACAAATGCACTTCTGGAAGAATGGTCAAACATTCCCATAGACACACTCCTAAACCTTGTGGACGGCCTTCCCAGAAGAGTTGAAGCCGTTATAGCTGGAAAGGGTGGGCCAACTCAACATTGAACCCTACGGACTAAGACTGGGATATTAACCACTTCCCGCCCGGTCAATAGCAGATTGACGTCCGGGAAGTGGTTCAGTTATCCTGACTGGGCATCATATGATGTCCTTCAGGATAACATGCCGCCGTGCGCCCATGGGGGCTCGCATTGCGGCAATCGGTGGAGCGGTGTGTCGGCGGAGGCTCTTTACCACGTGATCAGCCGTGTCCAATCACGGCTGATCACGATGTAAACAGGAAAAGCCGTTGATCGGCTTTTCCTCACTTGCGTCTGACAGACGCGAGTAGAGGAGAGCCGATCGGCGGCTCTCCTGACAGGGGGGTCTGCGCTGATTGTTTCAATCAGCGCAGACCCCCCTCGGATGCCCACATTAGACCACCAGGGAAGCCCCCAGGACCACCAGGGAAGTGGGCAACATGTGGATGGCCAGGTATGTACCCCATGGCCATCCACATGTACAAATGAATGCCCAATCTGTGCCAATCAGTGCCCACAAATGGGCACTGACTGGCACCACGATGAAACAAATTAAATCAGCATTGGCACCCATCAGTGTCCAGCAGTGCCATCATCAGTGTCCAGCAGTGCCACCATCAGTGCCCATCTGTGCCCATCAGTGCCCACCTATCAAGCCCATCAGTGCCCATCCGGGCCACCTATCAGTGCCACCCATAAGTACCCATCAGTGCCGCCTATGAGTGACCATCAGTGCCACCTATAAGTGCCCATTAGTGCCGCATACTAGTGCCACCTATCAGTGCCCATCAGTGCCACCTATCAGTGCCCATCAGTGCCAACTATCAGTGTCCATCATCAGTGCTCGTCAGTGCACCTCATCAGTACCACCTCATTGGTGCCACCTCATCAGTGCCCATCAGTGCTGCCTTATCAGTGCCTGTCAGTGCAACCATATCAGTGCCTGTCATTGAAGAAGAAAACGTACATATTTACAAAAATGTTTAACTTTTTCACAATTTTCGGTACTCGCTCATCCATGTTTTTATGGACCTTGCTTTGTGCACTGGTCCAAATCATTTGGTGGAGGGGGGATTATGGTGTGGGGTTGTTTTTCAGGGGTTGGACTTGGCCCCTTAGTTCCAGTGAAGGGAACTCTTAAGGTGTCAGCATACAGCAAGACATTTTGGACAATTTCATGCTCCTAACTTTGTGGGAACAGTTTGGGGACGGCCCCTTCCTGTTCCAACATGACTGCGCACCAGTGGAGACTGTGAGCCAGGCCTTCTAATTCATCCCAAAGGTGTTCTATGGGGTTGGGGTCAGGACTCTGTGAAGGCCAGTCAAGTTCCTCCACCCCAAACTCGCTCATCAATATCTTTATGGACCTTGCTTTGTACACTGGTTATGCAGTCAGTCAGCAGAACAGGGATTTGTGTGTTTACACACACACACACTTCCGTGTTCTGCCTCTCGTGCCAACAATCGCTCGTGGCTGGCGGTCATGGTGACCGTCGGCCACGATCATTGGCACACCCCCACAGTGCAGCGGCTGGTCGGCAAGCGGTTATGGCTGCGTGTTGAGTTATTTTGAGGGGACAGCAAATTTACACTGTTATACAAGCTGTACACTCACTACTTTACATTGTAGACAAGTGTCATTTCTTCAGTGTTGTCACATGAAAAGATATAAAATATTTACAAAAATGTGAGGGGTGTACTTACTTTTGTGAGATACTGTATCTAAAACATCGTATAAATAATATATAAATGTATTTTATAATAATATGTCATACATGTTGGGAGATATGATGAGGATGAAGTGTCCTCTGAAGGCTGGTGACTTTGATGATCCAATATCAGAGAATTTACCTTTCAATCTATTTCAAGACAATAGGAGAGTCCAGTAATAATTTATCAGCGGTAGTGTCATTGCGGCAGGAGGCAGCCTTTTGTGTGCCAATCCCCCCTGCAGTGATTGCTTAAACTTTTATCAACGAGTTCAGTGGCTTTTGTGTGAAAGGAAAACCTCTGTAGCTTCCATCGGAATGAGGCAGATGGGTTTCTTCATACTCCGGCATTCCTTCTGGAAAAAGGAGAAGCAATGGGAAGGAATAAAATACCATCAGAGTGTTGTTTTGCTTATTATTGTTAAAGCCTAACTCTAAGATAAGCAGATATTGTCCAAATACAAGAGCCATGTGTCTTCATCCTTGAACCTTGGTTTTGTTTAGATCGGGCCAGTAATCCAGTGTGAAACTTTGGCTTCCTTTAATAAAGACGGCTCACTGCTGCTCTTTCTGTTTGCCCCTTGAAAATGAGTTGTAGCCTGTGACGGACTGCCTGCCAAGATGCGGCTTCCTCCACTCTGGAACCAGGAACCAGGTGTTATAGCTGAGCATTGCACCCAAGAACTAGGCGACACTAGCTTAGGTGCAAACTGGAATTTACTTTATTGTAAAGTCACACAGAATATATACCGTACAAAATCAGACAAGAGCTTGATCACATTATCCTACACAATGCAAACTGTAAACAGTAATAGCAGTACATCTAATGAACAGCTAACAAACAGTAATCTAATCCAGGGTTTCTCAACTCTAGTTCTCAAGGCGCCCCAACAGGTCATGTTTTCAGGATTTCCATTATTTTGCACAGGTGATTTGATCAGTTTCACTGCCTTAGTAATTACCACAGCTGTTTCATCTGAGGGAAATCCTGAAAACATGACCTGTTTGGGCGCCTTGAGGACTGGAGTTGAGAAACACTGATCTAATAAAACAGTAGTCCAACTAACACAAACATATAACATCCCACAATAGTTTGGTAATGAGGTGAAGTGGACACAAAACTAGCAGGCGGAAACATTAGGTGACTTATTTAACAATGGTAATTTACACCTAGTAAGCACACAATGGGGAATTATAGAGAAAGATGCCTTAATAAACAGATTATAGCAGAAGACCCCAGCATCAAGTTGTTTTGAGCTGATTATATTAACATATAGTCTGATTCTCTGACTCTAGGATGGGGGGGGGAGCAGTCTTTGCTGATTTGGGCAGAAAGGCCGCAAATCGGTATCCAGATCCTAGGTTCCCCCAGAGTCTGTGTGTGTTGGGGAGACACGGACCTAAATCCAAAGCAAAACCACTCCAAGGGTCCCCCAGGCACACACTGCCAGGGACCATACTCATGAGGCAAGAGACTACCCTGCAGCCCCCTCGAAAAGCCCCTGTCCCGGTTGGGTCTGTCACATTGCCTGTTTGCCCTCCTGTTGTTATCTGTGATTATAACAAAGGATTTTGGACTCTTGAGACGATGGTTTGGTACACTTTCTTGTCTCACCTACACATGGATTTTGCAATTCGGTTGACCCCTATTCCTTGGAAGGTGTTTTTTGGAGAGCTGCCAAATACAAGCCAGTCAGTTATGGTCAGAAACACACCTCTCTCCTCTACAAGTTGCATGTAGTGGAGTGTCTAAATACTGATAAGCCAAAAAAGAGCGCCTAACAATTGTCTAAAGGGTCCTCAATACTTTATTACAACCAAGGGGTCACCTACCTTGTCCAGAAGCCGAAATGAGAGCGGTAAGTGCAGTAGGCTGGATACAGCAGGTAGGTACTGCATGTCGGTAAAGCAGGCTGGGTACAGCAGGTAGGCACCAAGGCAGACCACAGCAGACGGGGCAAAGCAGGAGCCATAGTCAGGATGGTTGCAGAGGTCAATGAGCCAGTGGTCAGCAGACAGGAGGTCAGAGTCGTGGTCAGGCAAGCCATACACAGGACAGGAGACAAGAGCAGATCCATGGGCAATCCAAGGTCAGAATCGGGGGAGAGACAAGAGGTATCCAAGGGAAAGCCAGGTCAGTAACAGGTAATCAGAAGCATAAGCGAAATAGGGGAACATGAAGCAGGAAGCTGAAGACCAGTCTGCAATGTCCATGTGCAACAGAGGGGCCAGGACCCATCATGCATTGTGTGAGTCATGGCAAACGTGTATTCACAAAATGTGTGTGCGCATTCCTGAGCAAACGGGCATGGCCATATTGGAAATTGGCCACAGTGCCAGGCCTACGGCAACTCTCCTCCGGACAGTCTCCTGATACAAGGTAGCAACAAGAGGGCAAGATGGAATCCAACACGTTTTCTCCTTAAAATGTGTTGGCTGTCTTTTTGCCCTTCTGTTGAAACCTGTGATTGTAAGGGATTTTGGACTCTTGAGACGATGGTTTAGTGCTCTTCCTTGGCTCACCTATACGTAGATTTTACAATTTAGCTGACCCCTATTGCTTGGAAGGTCCCCTATTTTGTGGAGAGCTGCCGAATCCAAGGCATTAGGACTAACCAATGATTTGTTCTATGGATTAAGGGTCTGAATCCAGTGCCTCACCTCCACTTCTGTTTGGAGTGTCTAAATAGGACTGTGCAGACCAACAGGCACCAAAGACCACACTGCCCAGATAACTCTGTAATCTACAGTATCAGTCATGGTCAAACACACACCCCCTTACTCAGATACATCCTAGTTCCCCTCTGTACTATAAGTTGCTTGTAGTGGAGTGTCTAAATATAGATGAGCCAAGATACCCCACCAAATATTCGTCTCAAGAAACCACAGTATTTTAATACAATCAAGGTAGGAACATGAAGGAAAATGGGAAAGTCAAGGTGTTTAGCCCTTGAAATTGGTTGGTTGCGAATTTGCCCTCCTGTAGTTACCTGTGATTGTAATAAAGGATTTTGGACTTTTGAGACAATAGTTTGGTGCTCTTCCTTGACTCATCTATATGTGGAATTCCCAATTTGAGTTACCCCTATTCCATATCCAAATCCAATCCATTAGGACTGACCAATTTGTTCTATGGGTTAAAGATCTGAATCCAGTGCCTCACCTCCACCTCATTCCTGGGTGTCGAAATATGAATCACAGAATAATAGGTACCCCTGTCTGATCACACTGCCCAGAGACGTGGTCAGACACGCCCCTATCCTCCTCAGACATACCCCTATCCACCTCTGTACCACATATCTTTATAATGGGGAGTTTCCCAGAAGAAGACTGAGAGAGAGCTGAATCACGTGATATGTCCATGGAGTTTCTGCTGTTGTATTTTCAACCAGACCAGAAGAGACTATTATACACTATTAGGGAGGGACCAAAGCACAGATTAGATAGGCTGACTCTGAGTTCCAGTGCCACACTACAGTTCATGCTGATGAGAAGTTCCATTCCAGGCTGGTCGGACAACAGTTGGAGGATACCCCAGTAATGACTGATCTTTTCTTCAGGTCTTTGACGCAAAGACAGACGCTGCCTCATGCTCAGGGGCCAACTGGACTTCGCTGCAACATTCATCTGGAGGTATCTCTATTAATGTCTATACTGTATACAGGGGTGGACTGACAACTCATGGGGCCCCCGGGCAATAGGAGATTATGGGGCCCCCAGGCAATCAGAGATTATGGGGCCACACAGTATACACACACACAGTATACAATCACACAGTATACATCTACATGTACACACAGACATGTTTCTATTGGCTGAGAAGGTACTGGAGAGGTGGGGCAGCTATAATCTTGGGATTTTTAGACCAAAAGGATGTTGGTAAGGAACATTTCAGAAACAGATGTAAAAAAAAAAACAGTCTTTTACATACTGTCCCTGGTTTTACTGAGGCTGTCAACCCTGATGGGGCCCCCTTGTGGCCCGGGGGCCCTCGGGAAGTGCCCAAGTGGCCGAATGGTCAGTCCGCCCCTGACTGTATATATTGTACCTGAATATATGTGCACAATTCCACCAGGACTCCTATCAGACCCTTTGCTGATTATACCTGTTTGTATATCGGATGTTTGTAGTATTATTAATCTCTTGTAAAAGGTTTGTATTTTTTCTACAGTGGGGAAAATAATGATTTGATCCCCTGCAGATTTTGTAAGTTTGCCCACTTACAAAGAAATGAAGGGTCTATAATTTTTTATCATAGGTGTATTTTAAATGATAGAGGCAAACTATCAACCAAAAAGCCATAAAAATACATGATACAAATGTTAAATAAGTTGCAGTTCAGTGAGTAAAATAAGTATTTGATCCCCTCCCAACCAACAATAATTTTGGCTCCCACAGACTGGCTACAGTAGGTGCCCATGTGGTACACAGATTAGTCCTGTCAATGTAAGAAGGTGCTCCTAATGACAACTCGTTATGTGTATCAAAGATACCTGTCCACAAAATCTCTTTCTTTCAGTCATACCTCATTATCATGGTCAAGACCAAAGAGCTGTCAAAGGACATCGGGAACCAGATTGTAGACCTGCACAAGGCTGGAATGGGCTACAAGACCATCAGCAAGAATCTTGGTAAGAAGGAGACAACTGTTGGCACGATTATTCGCAAATGGAAGAAATACAAAATAACCATCGATCGCCCTCGGTCTGGAGCTCCATGCAAGATTTCCCCTCATGGGGTGTAAGGATTTTTATGAGAAACGTGAGGGATCAGCCCAGAACTACAGGGGAGGAGCTTGTGAATGAGCTCAAGGCAGTTGGAACCACAGTCACCAAACAAATCATTGGTAACACAATACGCCGCCATGGATTAAAGTTCTGCAGCTCCCGCAAGGTCCCCCTCCTCAAGAAGGCACATGAACAGGCTCATCTGAAGTTTGCCAATGAACATCTAAATGATTCAGAGAAGGATTGGGAGAAAATGCTGTGGTCAGATGAGACCAAAATTAAGCTCCTGGGGAGCTACAGTTCATTGAGGGAACCATGAATGCAGGTACTGTGACATACGGAAGGAGAGCATGATCCTCTCCCTTCAGAGACTGGGCCAGAGGGCAGTATCCCAACATAACGACCCGGAACACACCTCCAAGACGACCACTGCCTTACTAAAGAAGCTGAGGGTAAAGGTGATGGACTGACTAAGCATGTCTCCAGACCTAAACCCAATTGAGCATCTGTGGGACATCCTCAAACAGAAGGTGGAGGAGCGCAAGGTCTCTAACATCCACCAGCTCTGTGATGTCGTCATGGAGGAGGGGAAGAGGACTCCAGTGGCAATCTGTGAAGCTCTGGTGAACTCCATGCCCAAGAGGGTTAAAGCAGTGCTGGAAAATAATGGTGGCCACACAACATATTGACACTTTGGGCCCAATTTGGACATTTTCACTTAGGGGTGTACTCACTTTTGTTGCCAGCGGTCTAGACATTAATGGCTGCGTGTTGAGTTATTTTGAGGGGACAGCAAATTTACACTGTTATACAAGCTGTACACTCACTACTTTACATTGTAGACAAGTGTCATTTCTTCAGTGTTGTCACATGAATATATAAAATATTTACAAAAATGTGAGGGGTGTACTCACTTTTGTGAGATACTGTGTGTATATATATATATATATATATATATATATATATATATATATATATATATATATATATATATATATATATATATATACATATATATAACACATAAAAGTCAATTGTACATTAGCGGCTTTGGAAAGATTACGGATTTCCCTTTGTCTTGATTACCTTTTCCAGTAGTATTGAGTCTCTATTTGATGTTACCAGTCAGACCTTTCCTCTACTACGGTCTAATATTCAATAAATCCATTTCTTACCATCTAAATTGCCTGGAACTCCAGGAGTGACTGTTCATGTTTCATCTGCTCTTGGACCTGTCAAGTCACATTTTTTCTACATCATATCACTGGGCAGAAATTTGTTGCATAGTACACCATGCGGTCCCTGAAGGTCTTGAATTGGTCTGTGGCTTCCGAACGGAAACACTGGTGCTATTCCTAATTGTTAAGGGAGTTCACTGAGCCCAGTTGAAAGGATAAAAGATAGAGTGTATAAAAAATTGTTTGTAGTATAGAAATTTAATTTATCATTGATATTATGTCTTAGACTGCTTTGCAATTTTTCTACTGAATTCAATAGCAAGGGTCATAAAGTATCATCACATTAACATCGTATTAGAGCAATGACACACTGACACTTGGGGTCCCAGGATAATTATATCCCAAGATAGTGACACGTTGACTACCCACAATGTCAACCCATTGTTGCTTATGGGTCCAAAAACCTTAACACCTGGGGGCCCAGAATCCTGACGCAGTGACATGTTGAGGTCCCAGAACACTGACGTCTAAAAACTTGGGATACCAGATAACGCTGGAAAGAACGCGTTCAGGTAAGTAAAAGGGGGGGGGGCTCTGGGGGGCTGCTGCATCACAGGAGGTTTTTCACCTTAATGCATAGAATGCATTAAGGTGAAAAACCTTGAGGATTTACAACACCTTTAAAAAGGGAGTAAAGCCTCCTTTTAAAAAAAAAAAAAAAAAAAAAAAAAAAAACGGAACCTGCAAGGCAAAGGCATAATGAGCTAGTATGCATAGCATACTAGCTCATTATGAATAACTTACCTGAGAACGAAGCCCACCGAAGTGACCCTCGTCCACGTCCTCCCACTGCCATCAATCCCGGAGTGACTTCCGGGTCTTGCTGCTCCAGCGCTGTCATTCGCTGGAGTCGCGATGACGTCACTCCCGCGCATGCGCACGGGAGCCGCCAAGAGCGGCATATCGCCGTGATCTCCGGCATGTTTAGTGCGCCTGCGCGCCGCTGTCTACAGCGCATGCGCCGTAGACAGCGGTGCCTGTTTTTTTCTAAATATCTCCTAAACCGTGTAGGTTTAGGAGATATTTATTGGACCTACAGGTAAGCCTTAATCTAGGCTTATCTGTAGGCCAAAGTGGTTTGTAAGGTTTTACAACCACTTTAAGTGCACGTGTAAAACCCGCGCAAGGTGCACAGCTACTCCACTACTGGGGAATGGTAGTGGAAAGCCCTGGATAGGTAGTTGTTGACAAAGCTCAACGTGTCCCTCCTAAATGCAAGTTACAGAGAAGTCGTACACTGTCATGGGGACCTAAGAGTTAACTGGAGAACAGTTGCAGTGCAAGTGTACATGGTGCACGTTCATCACTAAAAGCAGAGGCCCGCCTTAAGGTCGAGTATTCTCCCACGACAGCCTCAGCCTTGTCCCAGGGCAATGATGAAAATGGCGCAAGAATAAGGGTACCCCACATGTAGTAAAGTCAACCTGTCACAGGTGCCTAGTGTCACCCAGAAGAACCCACTTCAGTGTAGGCCTCTCATCTGACCCTCACTTGGCGCTCAACGAGGAGAGAAAAATTAAGGATGTGATGACCCCATCCACTAACATATTTATTATTTTAATAAAAACAAAGGCTTTAAACTTGGTTGGTAATGCAAAACTGCTTGAAGTAAAACAAAAGGCCTTCAACATAGGCCCTAATGCCCCGTACACATGGTCGGATTTTCCGACGGAAAATGTCCTATCGGACAATGTTGTCGGAAATTCCGACCGTGTGTAGGCTCCATCGGACTTTTTCCGTCGGATTTTCCGACGGACAAAGTTTTATCTCCTGCTCTCAAATTTTCCAACAACAAAGTCCTATCGGACTTTTTCCGATCGTGTGTAGCGAATTCCGACGGACAAAGTGCCACGCATGCTCAGATCACATTACAAGACCAAAGCTATTGGCTACTAGCCTCTACGTAGTCCCGTTGTACGCAACGAACGTCACCACGTTCAGGATGATCGGATTTTCCGTCAACTTTGTCCGACCGTGTGTATGCAACACCAGTGTCGGACAAAATCCGACGGATTTTGTGGTCGGAATTTCCGACCGTGTGTACGGGGCATTACACTTAAAACAAAAGGCCTTCAAGATAGGCCCTAACACTTAAAACAAAAGGCCTTCAACATAGGCCCTAATACTTCGGGGTCCCAAAACATTGCCCCATAAATATGTGGGATTTCCAAAAAAGTGACCCGCTTTCTCTTTTTTATACAATATCTTATTAGTTACCAACTTTACACCAACCTAGAAGAAGTTGCAAAGAAACCCCCCAAAAATTGCTTCTGTACAACGTCACTTGTTTTTTTTTTGTTTTTAATAGATTTGGGTCAAGTTAGAGATGGGCAGGAGGATTTTACCCCATGTTTTGCCGTGGGAACATTGGCATGTGTAGCTGAGAGAAATTACATTGTAATGTACAGATCTTCAGCGGAAATGTTACATTTTTTTGGGCAGAAATGACTTTCTTTGCTGCTTTTCGAAATGTATCATTATGTAACCTTTTCTCTTATGTGTCTCCTGAGTGCTACTTTCGGCATCGATCTTAGAGATTTATATCCCTATAATGGTCAGATAAGTCAAGCTGCTGATGTATGATTTACGAATAAATCAATTTTTTCTTTGGATTGCACTAGTTCCTTCTCAGAAGCTTTTCGTATTAACTCATCAGCATACATGGACCTTAAAGGGAGACGGCCACCAACAGAAGAGGACTTGGATATGCAGATATTTTAGTTGAAACTGGGGAAAAAGAAATCCAAATCCGCTTCACTCTTCAGGATTGGGAAAGATTTTTAACATTAATCTACAACCATACCTTCCCTAGTAAAGTGAGCAGTGGAACGTGACTATTTAATGAATGAATGAATGAATGAATAATTTGTATAGCGCTAACAATGCGTACTGAATTGCCTCAAGGCGCTGTATTCATGCTTAGTTGTCAAGCTTCTTAGAAGAGGTAGGTCTTGAGTTTTTTTCCTGAAGGCCTGATGGTTTTCCTCCATGCGGATGTAGGTCGGTAGAGCATTCCATAGCCGAGGTCCTTGGACAGCGAATCTCCGCTCCCCCTTTGATTTGTAGCGGGATTTGGGAATGATGAGGAGGTTTTGGTTAGATGATCGAAGACTCCGATTGGGTGTGTAGTGTTTTATTTTCTCAATTAGGTATTGAGGAGCAACTCCATGTGTGCATTTGTGGGTGAGGCAGAGGGTCTTGAATGTGATCTGATTCTTTACGGTTAGCCAATGTAGGGTCCTCAGGGAAAGGGAGATGGATTCACAGTTTTTTTCCTGTTATTAGCCTTGCCGCCGTGTTTTGGATGAGTTGGATTGGAGTTTGGATTTAAGAAATCTAGAACACCTGTTGTCTCAGGAAAGTGATAGAAAGGATCAGTTCAAGAAAACCTGGACCTTTTGGTCCATATTCAGACTATCAGCTGCGTTTACCAGCTGGGTTTCGGATGCTGCCTCTACCGGACCACCGAAGCCAGTGATGGTGAACCTTGGCACTCCAGATGTTTTGGAACTACATTTCCCATGACGCTCTTCTACACTGCAGAGTGCATGAGCATCATGGGAAATAAAGTTCCAAAACATCTTGGGTTCCAAGGTTCACCATCACTGACCTAAGCCATGACAAAACACCCCCACTTCCCCTTGTTAGTTATTTACTCTCTTTTCTCTCTTTCTCTTTCCCAACACTTGATGCTTATCTTGTCTTTCTTACCTTCTTGCCTAGGCAATCAACCGTACTATCCAAACACTCAGTCCCACTACATGGTTGTAAAGCCTCGTACACACGATCAGATTTTCCACAGACAAAACCTCAGACTTTTGTCCGAAGGGCGTTGGCCAGGAACTTTCCTTGCATACAAACGGCAAGGAATTGTCGGCCAACAAACACAAACATAGTGGCGCACTACGTGGATTTTCAGGCTCTTTAGACTTCTTTGGGCTCCTTCTGTTAATTTCATGTTAGTAGAAGTTTGGTGAGTGTTGATTCGCGCTTTTCATTTGGCGCTTTTCATTTGGCGCTTTTCAGTTAGTTTCTGAATGGCCGTTCGTCAACCAGCCATGTTTATGTCAGGTAGCTCAGTGTGGGTCAGTGTATGTCAGATACTAGGTCAGGGCATGTCAGGTAGGCCAGTGTGTGTCAGGTATGTCAGTGCTCGTCAGGTAGGTCAGTGCGCATCAGGTATGTCAGTGCTCGTCAGCTAGGTCAGTGCGCGTCAGGTAGGTCACCCCCCCGTTGCGGAGCTCGGACTTCGGGCTGAAGCCCCTGGTCTTTTTGCCACCTAGCAACACCCCTGTGTACAGCCCTAAGCAGCTGCATGTCCTGGTGGTTGAGTCGTGGTTTTCTACGACCTCCCGATGGACCACCCAAAAAAAAACATGCAGCCTGAATTAGCATGTGAATATCCTACGCTGACAGGTGCAAGCTCCCGCTCTCTCCTAGGAACTCGGTGCTGGGCTTAAAAGAAGTTAAGCAGCCACACCGATGACATTCCATTGATCAAAGCTTGACTCCGTTATAAACCATAGCCATAGTCCCCCCCTGGAGACTGCTCAATAGAGTGGAAAAAAATCCTTGGTCATTGGTACGTCATCTGTGTGTGTGGCTGCTTTGCTTTTTCCTCTGATTAACTCCTTTTAAGCCCAGCACCGAGTTCCAGGAGGCAGCGGGAGCTTGCACCTGTCAGCAAAGGATATTCACATGCTACTATAGGCTGCATGTTTGTTTTTTTTGGTGGTCCATTAGGAGGTCATAAAACCATGGCTCAACCACCTACTTTTATAGTCCTCCAGGCTGCCCATGTGAATGAGCCCTTATTCAGCTTCCTGTTTTACCAAACTCTTCCACAATCGGACCCCTTGCCAATCGGATCCCTTGCCAAGTAACTTTTTGGCATCCTCTGAACAGGAAGTAAATAAATGAAAAATGGTGCGCATATTCCAACATAAACCAAAAACATCATAAATTTAATTGCAAAGTCCCATAGATATGTAAACATATAAATTATATTACGTAAAGTCCTCTTATTGGGTTAATAGTGACGTCTTCTTAACGTGTTCATACAGTGTTCCTCCAACACTACAAACTTTTCCGTGACAAGTGACACCGCTTCTCCCCCCTGGGTGCAATCACCTTAGGAGACGACCCCACTCGGTCAAGTAGTGCCTTCAAAACAAATATTGTCCAAAAACAGAGGCTTGCTGCTGTTAGAGGTAGGTATTCAGAATATCCTTTAGTATGTAGACATCAGCTGTTCTCTGGAGTGACTCCGAGTGAAAAAAAGGAAGAAAAAACTTTCATTGCGCAATATTGTAAGTTAATCGTGGATTAATTGCGTGTGCCAATATTCCACTCACACAATTTATCGTCTTGTATATTGCTTTAAAGTTAATTAAGGGAAATCAGGGGGATACAAAGCTCTCCTCCTCTGCTATGGTGACGTCACCGGAAGTGACATCACCGGCTCCTCCCAGTGCGTTGCGTCACAGGTCACGTGACTTTTTCAAGGGATCTGAAATGGAGGCTCTCCACTACTCAACCACAGTCCTTAATCAACTATCATCTGGAAGCAGACTTTGCACAGGGTAGTAAGATAGGCATCTCTATCCATCTATATTATAATAGGCTAAGCATGGAAGTACCGCACTTCCTTAGGTGCTACTCTTATGCAAACATATAGTACATCCATATATGTCCTATTATGTAACAGGGGCAGTCTGCCTACAAATCCCATTGGACCCCTCTTACCGTGTTTGGGGTGAGGAGCCTGCGGTCTGTGATCATGCACAGACTCCTTGACTTTTATTACTTGTACTGGAAGTAGGTTGGTGCTAAGTGCCTCTGTGCTGTTTGTCTGTTACCAGGACAGCACTAACAGATGGTTAACTGGAAATATAAAAAAAAATTAAACGCTCAGCTGTTACTTTGTATCTGACAACATCATGGCAAGTGATTCCACAATCACTCAATGGTGGCAGTGGCACTCTTCCACAATCTAACTTGCTGATACAAGTAGCTTATACACAGTGGCAGAGCTTAAAGTTAACCTGTTGGGAATGTTAAAGTAAATCTACACTCTCTCTCCCTATTATTTTTTTTCCCCAGCTTACCTTATGATGGGTTGTCCTCAATCCAGATACTCACCCACCCAGCAGATCCAACGTTGCCCTGCTGAGATCCTCTTCTCAACACCCACCACTCAGGCCCCGTGCCACCATCTTTACCTGTGACATCATCAGGAGGCTGCAGCCTCTTCTGGGGTTCAGGCGCAGCCTTCTGATGACACACCGCTAGCCCCCCCCGCCTACTTCACTGAACGGAGAGACGTGTAGTGCTCCTGGTGCCTCCTAGGATATGCGCGTTACATACGCCAGAAGGCATCGTGGGCACTGA
Source organism: Lithobates sylvaticus (assembly GCA_028564925.1). NCBI lineage: Eukaryota > Metazoa > Chordata > Amphibia > Anura > Ranidae > Lithobates > Lithobates sylvaticus. Next base: position 23,002,045 of record CM053027.1, read on the forward strand.
TGTAATTCGCCTTACATGATCTCAGGAATGGGGCCCAAAACTCTGCTAAGAAAAAAACGAAAGCTAAAAAAAAAGACTATTTTGTGGAGGGGGGTTAGCTGCCGCTCAGTGATGCAGATACATGTCAATCACAATGAGCAACACCCAGCGAAAGCAAAAACTCACTGACCAGGAATTCCTGTGACATTATTGACCAAATATGGTCAAGTCCATATTTGGTCAATGATGTCACTTGGCAAGATGTTTTTGCTGAGCTGTCATCCGCAGTTGAGCAGTCATAAGATCGTGTTGATGGGCGGCTTTTGTTTTTTTTTGGAGGATAAGTGGGCGTCGTTCATTGTTATTGACGTGCATCTGTGTGACCGATAGCGTATTTACATGGTGGGATGTTTTTAGCATTCTGTTCTGGAAAAGTTGAAATGTTGTAAGAAATATTTATTTAATTTTTATTATATTTTATATATTTGATTGTGGTTTTCCATCAGAGCTCTTCAGAGTAGTTTAAAACACGTTTTATTGAGAAAGCCTCACTCTATAAAATATAATAAGATGACTGTACTGAGAGTAAAGGTGTCCCAGTTCAAGAGACAAGGCAAACCTATAAGCACGAAGATTTTCTGTATTTTAGATGATAAAGACTGAATCCAAAACCCAATTGAAATGCTGTGGTGTAATCTAAACCAGGTTGTTCAAATAAAGTAGTTGTGAACATACAATGTTATAGGCGGTTTCTAAAGCCCCATACACACGCGCGGATTATCCGAGGACCAGGTCCGTCGGATCATGTCCGTCGTACTTTGTCCGATGTTGGTTTTGCGTACACACGGTCGGACAAAGTTGTCGGAAAATCCGATCATTCTGAACGTGGTGACGTTTGTTGCCTACGACGGGACTACGTATAGGCTAGTAGCCAATAGCTTTGGTCTTGTAATGTGATCTGAGCATGCGTAGCACTTTGTCCGTCGGACTACCATACACACGATCGGATTTGGTGTGATCGGACCTTGTTGTCCAAAAATCTATCCAGCAGGAGATAGGACTTTGTCCGTCGGACAATCCGACGTACACTGTCCGATGGTGCCTACACACGGTCGGATTTTTCTACAACATTGTCCGATCGGACAGAATCCATGCGAAAATCCGACCGTGTGTATGGGGCTTAATACAGTTTCACCTATGCAGGTGGCCGTGGTACCATAACTGCTTTTTCTTAATTTCAGAAATGAGAAGGGGGCATGTTTAAGAAGTCCTAAGTCATTAGGAAGGGGTGTGTGCCATTGACAGGCTGTGATTAGGAGAGGTGTGTGCCAGAGGCCATCTGTGATTGGGAGGTGGTGTGTACAATCAGGCTGTGATTGGGAGGGGTTGTGCTATTGGCAGGCTGTGATTGGGAGGGGCGTGTGCCAGAGGCAATCTGTGATTGGGAGGTGGTGTGTGCCACTGGCAGACTGTGATTGGGAGGAGTGTGTGCCAGAGGCAATCTGTGATTGGGAGGGGTGTGTGCCAGATGCAATATGTGATTGGGAGGTGGTGTGCGCCAGAGGCAATCTGTGATTGGGAGGAGTTTGTGCCATTGTCAGGGTGTCTGTGATTGGGAGGTGGTGTGTATAAACAGGCTGTGATTGGGAGGAGTGTGTGCCATTGTCAGGCTGTAATTGGGAGGAGTGTGTGCCATTGTCAGGCTGTGATTGGGAGGAGTGTGTGCCAGAGGCAATCTGTGATTGGGAGGTGGTGTGTACAAACAGGCTGTGGTTGGAAGGGGTGTGTGCCAGATGCAGGCTGTGATTGGGAGGGCCGGGGTGTGTGCCAGAGGCAATCTGTGTTTCGGAGGGTGTGTGTGCCATATGCAATCTTTGATTGGGAGGGGGTGTGTGCCAGACACAATCTGTGATTGGGAGGGGTGTATGCCAGACACAATCTGTGATTGGGAGGGGTGTGTGCCAGATGCAATCTGTGATTGAGAGGGGTGTGTGCCAGATACAATCTGTGATTAGGAGGGGTGTGTGCCAGATACAATCTGTGATTAGGAGGGGGTGTGTGCAAGATGCAATCTGTGATTAGGAGGGGTGTTTGCCAGATGCAATCTGTGATTGGGAGGGGTGTATGCCAGACACAATCTGTGATTGGGAGGGGTGTATGCCAGACACAATCTGTGATTGGGAGGGGTGTGTGCCAGATACAATCTGTGATTAGGAGGGGGTGTGTGCCAGATACAATCTGTGATTGAGAGGGGTGTGTGCCAGATACAATCTGTGATTGGGAGGGGTGTGTGCCAGATACAGTCTGTGATTGGGAGGGGGTGTGTGCCAATGGCAGGCTGTGATTGGTAGGGGTATGTGCCAGAGGCAGGCTGTATTTGGTAGAGGTATCTGCCAGAGGCAGGCTGTAATTGGTAGAGGTATGTGCCAGAGGCAGGCTGTAATTGGTAGAGGTATGTGCCAGAGGCAGGCTGTAATTGGTTGGAGTATGTGCCAGAGGCAGGCTGTGATCAGTTGGGAGTGTGTGGTGGCTGAACAAACTACACAATATAAGCATGCTGGGTGTCTGCACAGTGTTCTGTACCTCTGAATGGGCGACGAGAACTGACCACACTAACACAGATCAGCTTCTCTGCCTTGTGTGGTCAGTTTAGAACAAGGAAGAACAAGGAAGAAAGGTGACGGACAGGATCAACAAGGTACTTCAGATGGAAGAAAATGATAGAGACTATGATTTATAAAATATACATATGTGAACACATGGAAAAAACATTTAGGAGAACATAAACTTTAAGACACTTCAATAAAACCTGTAATTTAAGGCAGTTTTGCATAAATGATTGGGCAAAAATGTCTTCAAACTGCTGATTAGGTCGGATTAACTGTTATAAATGTGAACGTTCACAACTACTTCTCTGTCTCCCTTTCATTCCATGGATATACTGTACATGGAGTATTTATCACCCCCCTATTGTTTTCAGTCAAGGAAGCTACCATCTTTGCCTCAGGTTTAATCTACAACTGCCATGATGCTGCACATGTGATCAGTTTAGACACCAGCCATTGGATGGTTTGACAGTTTGGTTGAGAGCACAACCAATGGGAGTGTTACATATACGGCACGTGCTGGAAATTAAACTGTTTTATGGATGGGTTTACTTCCGCTTTAAGGAGATTATAGTCATATTCGTCTTCTTATTATTAATATCTTTTTTATTTTTTTATTTGCACAAACAGTTAGAACCAAAAAAAAAAAAAAAAGGGAACAGCCTATACGCTTGTCCTTAAAATGCATTTGTTAGTGCTGTGGGAAGATTAGCTCACGGTAGAGTTTCCAATGACTCAGCCACTTGCCAGTTCTTTCTTTTCCCTGTTTTATTAAAAGAAATGTTGCAATCACAAAGGGTTTCCCACACAGGGGTTTTTCCAGCATTCCTCTTAAAAAAATAAAAAAATAAGTCCAATGCTCGCAGTTTGTTATAACCTCTTCCATATACCCAGTGAAATGATTAGCCTCAGGTAAAATTGGGCGGCACAGTGGTGTAGTGGTTAGCACTCTCACCTAGCAGTAAGAAGGGTTGCTGGTTCGAATCCCCACCACGACACTACCTGCCTGGAGTTTGCATGTTCTCCCTGTGCCTGCGTGGGTTTCCTCCGGGTACTCCGGTTTCCTCCCACAATCCAAAGACATGCAGGTAGGTTAATTGGCTTCTGTCCAAAGAAAAAAAAAATTGGCCTTAGTATATGAATGGGGACCTTGGATTGTGGGCTCTTTGAGGGTAGGGACCAATGTGAGTGTGCAATGTACAGGGATAGGGACAATTGTAGACACTCACTCAGGTTGAACTGGATGGACTGATGTCTTTATTCAACCTTACTAACTATGAAACTATGAATACGCAGAGAGGAAATAAATCTTCCTACATCTGTTGCACCTGTTTATCTGCAGCCCTCTCTTCTCCGCAGCCTTCAAATGCTTTTTCTCAGTTCTAAAAGGCAGGGGGCGGGGATCTGAGGTTGCACATTGCGCAGCATAGAGCATGGTGCTGAGTGTAATCTGAGACCTTAGTGGAGGCGAGTTGGAGGAGAGGGCGGGGCTGTCTCCCAGGAATGTCTGGTGTCGGGATGAATGATCAGAAGTGACTCATGCAGATAGCACGAGGGAGACGAGGGCAGATTGGAACCACACTAGGTGCTTTGTAGTGTGTACTAGGTTAGTACACACTACAGGCGGATATGCTTTGTTTCCTTTAGGCTCTTTTTCCACTACTGCAAATTCTTGTGCGACTTGACACATGTGAAGCCGCATGACAAGTCAAAATCCATGTATTTCAATGGTCCTCGTTCTAATTGGTGCGACTCGTGTCGCAGTGACTCCAAAAAAGGTTTTGGCACTACTTTGTTCTGACTTGGGTGCGATTTGTTCTCGCATGGTTCCCACCGGTCACATGACATCGCATCAAAAATTGCATTGCAACTTCGGGGGTCGCAATAGTGGAAACCTTGCCTGAGGCTCTCCATTCACACTCGTACGACTCCAAAGTTGCGCTGACTTTGGAGTGCAACTTTGGTGCAGCTTTGGATGGGTGCAACTTGGGTACGACTTTTGCTTGGACCAGTGATAATGGACAACTGTTGCACACAGGTTGCATTGTATAACATTCAGGTACGACTTTCAGGCAACTTCTGAGGGTTATCATTGAAGTCTATGGCCCTCAAGTTGCATGAAAGTCAGACCAAAGCAGTGCATGAACTACTCTGAAGTTGCTGCAACTTCAAGTCGTGCATGTATGAATGGTTATCATTGGAAAACATGGGGAACGACTTGTCCTGCAACTTTGATGTCCAAAGTTGCTGACAAGTCGCACAAGTTTGAATGGAGCCTTACAGACACTTTAATGTCAGCCTCCTGGCTATCTTGGTCCACTCAGACTCTTCATTTGCTTCCACATAGACTATCACAGCCTTCTAGAGGAGCCATTTTCAACCAGAGTGCCTAGGCACCCTGTGGTGCCTTGAGGTTTCTTTAGGGGTGCCTTGGCAAAATGCCTAAAAACTGCCCTGTGGTGCCTTGAGGTTTTTTCAGGGGTGCCTTGGCAAAATGCCTAAAAAACTGCCCTGTGGTGCCTTGAAGTTTCTTCAGGGGTGCCTTGGCAAAATGCCTAAAAACTGCCCCGTGGTGCCTTGAGGTTTTTTCAGGGGTGCCTTGGCAAAATGCCTAAAAACTGCCCTGTGGTGCCTTGAGGTTTCTTCAGGGGTGCCTTGGCAAAATGCCTAAAAACTGCCCTGTGGTGCCTTGGCAAAATACCTAAAAACTGCCCTGTGGTGCCTTGAGGTTTTTTCAGGGTTGCCTTGGCAAAATGCCTAAAAACTGCCCTGTGGTGCCTTGAGGTTTCTTCAGGGGTGCCTTGGGAAAATGCTTAAAAACTGCCCTGTGGTGCCTTGAGGTTTATTTGTGGGTGCCTTGGCAAAATGCCTAAAAACTGCCCTGTGGTGCCTTGAGGTTTCTTCAGGGGTGCCTTTGCAAAATGCCTAAAAACTGCCCTGTGGTGCCTTGAGGTTTCTTCAGGGGTGCCTTGGCAAAATGCCTAAAAACTGCCCTGTGGGGCCTTGAGGTTTCTTCAGGGGTCAACACAAGACAATCTCCTGTGCTCAGGAGCTTAGTCCATATGTAAGTGGTGTAGCCAACCCTTTGGATAAAATATGGAAAGTCAAAGGCTATCGCTGAGGCTCTGATGAAGAGGGGACTCCCTCGTAACACGTAAGCCGTTTGCCATAGCATCTGTTTTCTCCTAATACCCGGTCCAGGTTGCGGAAGATATAGATCCGATTTTTTGGAGCTACGTTAAGCCTTTTTAAAAGTTTGTTTATGAGTATGACTCTTGCTTTTACTATTTAAATAAATGTTATCTTTGGTAATGCGCAAGGTCGTTGCGCCCTCTCTGTTTTGCTATATGTTTCTTCAGGGGTGCCTTGGCAAAATGCCTAAAAAATTGACCAAAAATTGTATACAAGCTGATGTGTGTATGAAGCCTGTCTTTTAGCCCCAGGTTTTTATTGTGCACCATTACAACCTTCTAGCTGCCGGCGTCCCAATGACCAATGGCGTCATCAGTTGATAATGAAGATGTCAGTCGCCTTGTTTGACCCTTGCCCGCCCCTCTCCATCAGCAAAGGGGTCTCATTAGCTGAGTGAGGGCGAAAAGAAACTCTGGAATACTAGTCAGTACCAGTTTGCAAAAGTGTATTTGTAATCAGCTCTCACGTTGGGTGTCCTACTTGTGTGAGGATGTTGCTGCATTATGTAAAGCTATTAGAATAGTTTTTACATTTTAGAATGGGGTGTCTCGAGATTGTCCATCATAAAGGGTGCCTTGACTGAAAAAAGATTGAGAAACACTGCTGAAGCATGTGCTCATGCTGCTCCCTTGCAGTCACAAGGTGTCCGGGCTGGGCTCAGCCCTTCCTTCTCTGAGCTGGCCGCTCTGCTGTCGGCTAAGTGCCAGCTCCTATCTTTCCACAGTTACTCAGCTGTTGATGATATCCTGCTCGTCAGTCCTGCCTACTTAAGCTGTCCAGTCCAGAGGTTCTCTGCCTTCGCGTGGTCAACATCACAGAAACCATCTCCTGCAATCTTGTTCAAGACTTGCTTTGCTGACATCCCTTCTGGCTCCAGATCCTGCTTGCTGTTGCACTACATCGATCTCTGACTTCTGGCTTGCCTGACTATCCTTTTTGGTTACTGAACTTTGGCTATGTTTTGACTACGTTTGTTCTTTTTACTTTTATTATTAAACGAATGTGATTTAACTGTACTTCTGTCTCGGTCTGATTTCATGGTTTCTGACAGTAGACGAAGGCCACAATGGGAGATTCCAGGTGAGCCGTGCGACTCAGGAGCGTTTTGTAATGCCATGGCAAACTGATCCATGCGGTGAGCCAGTTCATCCAATCTGGAGAAAATATTACCAACAAGTGGATTGACTGCATCTTCTGATTTCATGGCCTTCGCCTACTGTTCGCACCTTGGTTTATTGGGCCTTTCCGTATTCTTTGCAGGATTAACCCAGTGGCTTACGCATTAGACCTTCCTTCTAATATGCGTACTTCAAATGTATTGCATGTCTCCTTATTAAAACCTTTGATCTGCAACCGCTTTACCACCTCGGTGCCACGTCCTCACCCTGTACAGGTTGAGAACCATGAGGAGTATGAAGTACAGTCCATTGTTGACTCTCGTAGGTTCCGTGGGCACATACAGTACCTAGTGCATTGGAAAGGGTACGGTCCGGAGGAATGCTCTTGGGTCTTATCCTCGGACGTACATGCCCCTGTCCTCCTCCGTGATTTCCATAGACGTTTTCCCCTCAAGCCTGGTGGTCCTCCGAGGTGGAGGGGTCGTTGGGGAGGGGGTACTGTCAGGGCTGGGCTCAGCCCTTCCTTCTCTGAGCTGGCCGCTCAGCTGTCGGCTAATTGCCAGCTCCTATCTCTCCACAGTTACTCAGCTGTTTATGATATCCTGCTCGTCAGTCCTGCCTACTTAAGCCGTCCAGTCCAGAGGTTCTCTGCCTTCGCCTTAGTCAACATCACAGAAAACATCTCCTGCAAACCTGTTCAAGACTTGCTTTGCTGACATCCCTTCTGGCTCCAGAGCCTGCTTGCTGTTCCACTACATTGATCCCTGACTTCTGGCTTGGCTGACTATCTGTTCTGGTTACTGAACTTTGGCTATGTTTTGACTAAGTTTGTTCTTTTTACTTTTATTATTTAAAAAGTGTGTACTTCTGTCTTGGCTTGATTTCATGGTTTCTGACACAAGGACTCTGTGGGGAGGGAGGAGCCCTGAACTATTGTGAACATCCAACTCATAAGGACTGTATACACCTGCACAATCAAGGTGATGGCTACTGGCAAAACATGGACCCATGACTAAAGACCTTATTCCTCCCAAGTCTCTATGAAGCCTCTGGGCTCCAGGACTTGCTCATCTCAGAGGACACTGAACAATTGGTTTTCATCTGTACCAAATACGCACTGTAGAGCCCATCAACCCGTATGGATAGAAACCCTGGGGGCAACCTAACCTTTCTCATACAGTGACAGGGCATTGCACTATCACCGTGAAAATAGAAAAATAAGTACCGTATTTATCGGCGTATAACACGCACCGGCGTATAACACGCACCCCAAGTTTAGGAGGGCATTTTAAGGAACAAAGTTTTAGGAGGGAAGTTTAGGGGAAAAAAATAAAAATTTAAGTGTCATTTGCAGCTTGCCCAGTGTCATTGCAGCTTGCCCAGCGTCATTGCAGCCTTGCCCAGCGTCATTGCAGCCTTGCCCAGCGTCATTGCAGCCTTGCCCAGCGTCATTTGCAGCCTTGCCCAGTGTCATTGTAGCTTGCCCAGCATCATTGCAGCCTTGCCCAGTTTCTTTGCAACTTGCCAGCGTCATTTAAAGTCCGGTCCGGGTTTAAATTTCCTGCCGTCGAGACTCTCTGTCGCGTGCGCCACCGAAAAAGACCAAAGCGCGGCCGAAAAAGACCGAAGCGCCCCCCGAAAAAGGCCGAGCCGACTGTTCAGCTCCGCTTGCGGTCCCGCCTCCCTGCTGTTTCCGGAGCGAGCGCAGGGAGGCGGGACTACGAGCAGAGCCGAACAGTCTGCTCGGTCTATTCCGGCGCCGCTTCGGGTTTTTTCGGCCACGATCCGGTCTTTTTTCGGCAGCGCTCGCTATTTTTCGGCGGCGCTTGCCATTTTTGTCACTTTTTTTGGGGGTATCGGCGTATAACACGCACCCACGACTTTCCCCCGATTTTAAGGGGGAAAAGGTGCGTGTTATACGCCGATAAATGCGGTATCACAGAAAGTAGACAACAGTGATTTATGTATCATATTCATAAGCCCAAACTTTCCAAGTAATATTCTTTATCTGGAACTGATCAGACATGGAAATGACTTCTTTTGAAGACAGAAAAGAACAAAACCGCACATCTCAGATTTAAAAAGCCCTTTAATCAATGTAAAATGCTTCTCAGGAAAGATGAAATGTTTGCACTTTGTTTGCATTCTTAGTTTGATCCTTCTGCTTACCTCATCCCAACGATGTAATCTGCTTTACACTTCTCATTAGTATAGTGAGCTATAAATATGATTGATTAGACACTTGTAGCCCGCTTTTTGCATACCGAGCGTACGTGCGGATTTTACTATGCTTCTCCTGCAATGTCCTCGATTCTTCACTATGGCGCCCTCCCCCACTTTCCCCCCCCTCTGTACGTTTTTGTGCATGCTGTCCTTGATTCTCGGTGAGTCATTCTGTTTCAGGGATATGTATTATAAATGATTGTCGCCAGCAGAAAAGGGAGAGCTTGTTAGGGGGATGAAGATCAGATTTGGACTGGTAATGGTTAGCCCCATTCGATTCTTCATGAATTACACTGAGATTGGAAGTTCATTGGATACAAAGTTGCTTCCTATTGCCAGGTCAATATGTCACCATAGCAGATTGCCTGTTCCAAGTAGACATGTGCACAACAGAAAAATGTGTTTATTTTCGTTTTGTTTATTTCGTTCGATACGATTCGTATTTTCGTAAGAGTTATTTTTTTCGTTGATTCGTTTTTTCCGTTAGTTTAATTTTTGTTTATTCGTTTATTCGAAATTCGGACGCATTCGTATTTATTCGTACTTTCGTAACATTCGTAGATTCGTAATCGGAGCATAATTCATAATTTTATGTAATGTTTATGCTATTATTACATTTTAAGAGACACGGAAAATTACGAATCGAAAAAAAAAGTTACGAATGTACAAATTTTTTCGTTCAATCCATTCGAAGCACGTTAAGCAGCGCCATTGTAAGAGACACGGAAAATTACAAATCGAAAAAAAAAAAAAAGTTACGAATGTACGAATTTTTCCGTTCAATCCATTCGAGGCACGTTAAGCAGCGCCATTGTAAGGGACACGGAAAATTACCAATTCAACAACAAACAAAAAAAGTTACGAATGTACGAATTTTTTCGTTCATTTTGATTTTCGTTGTTCCTGTTTTCGTTTTTCGGATTTTCTTCTTTCGTAGATTCGTTGTTTCTAATTATTTTTTTGGGGATTTTCGTTGTTTTCGGATTCGTTCGATTCGAACGATTCGTTATTCGTTAAAATTTTTAGCGAATCGTTCGTTCATTCGAATGGTAACGAATGAACGAATATAACGAAAAAAAACTTACCTGAGAACGAAGGCCCCGAAGCGACCCTCGTCCAAGTCCTCCTCAATCAATCCCGGAGTGACTTCCGGGTATCGCTGCTCTGGCGCTGTCATTCGCCGTAGTCATTTTCCACTAACATACAATTTATCAGGACAAGCTTTCGGGATTTGTCCCCTTCTTCAAGGTTCCAGCAGTACTGTAAGTGCACTAAAATGGCTACAATCACCTCAAGCATTCTCCATTTAGAAATCCACGTGGAATCAGAAAACAGAGTTTTGTCCTAAGAGACCACGATCGTTAAATTTTGATAACAATGTGTTAGTCTCCGTCAGAAGAAAAGAACAAGCTGTCCCAATGGACGCGTATTAAAGATAATGTTGTCAATACAGGTTCATTGAGTCCTTTTCTCCTGACAGAGACTATCCTCCAGGTTTTTTTTTTGTTTTTTGTTTTTTGTTTTTTAACAGAATACAATAAATAAAATTATACCCAACAAAGGAACCCCAATGAATGCAATTAGCATCTACATAAAACCAATTTTTTATTAATATCATTTAAAAAGTACAAATGTATCTTCAGCATAGTAATGTGAAAAAAAAGAGAAAGAAATAACTTTGAGATACAGTCTGTGTAGCACCTTAATTACAAAGTGTACTTATTTAACAGCTGAGTAGGTGGTGGACTGGTGATTTTGCTCTCGACACAGATCCACATCCCAAAGGTGCTCTATTGGATTGAGATCTGGTGAGTGTGGAGCTCTATTGGGTTGAGATCTGGTGAGTGTGGAGACCATTGAAGTACAGTGACCTCATGGTCCAGTGGTGAGATCTGGTGAGTGTGGAGGCCATTGGAGTACAGTGACCTCATTTTCCAGTGGTGAGATCTGGTGAGTGTGGAGGCCATTGGAGTACAGTGACCTCATTTTCCAGTGGTAAGATCTGGTGAGTGTGGAGGCCATTGGAGTACAGTGACCTCATTGTCCAGTGGTGAGATCTGGTGAGTGTGGAGGCCATTGGAGGACAGTGACCTCATTGTCCAGTGGTGAGATCTGGTGAGTGTGGAGGCCATTGGAGGACAGTGACCTCATTGTCCAGTGGTGAGATGATTGGAGCTTTGTGACATGGTGCATTAGCCTGCTGGAAGGAGCCATCAGAAGATGGGGACACTGTAGTCATGAAGGGATGGACATGGTCAGCAACAATACTCAGGTAGGCCGTGGGGTTTAAACGATGCTCAATTGGTACTAAGGGGCCTAAAGTGTGCCAAGAAAATATCCCCCACACCATTACACCACCACCACCAGCCTGAACCAGTGATACAAGGGAGGATGGATCCATGATTTCATGTTGTTTAAGCCAAATTCTGACCCAACCATCTGAATGTCACAGCAGAAATCGAGACTCATCAGACCAGGCAACTTTTTCCAATCTTCCATTGTCCAATTTTGGTGAGACTGTGCGAATTGTAGCCTCAGTTTTCTTTTGTTCTTAGCTTACAAGAGAAGTACCCGGTGTGGTCTTCTGCTGCTGTAGCCCATCTGCTTCAAGGTTGGATGTGTTGTGCGTTCAGAGATGGTATTCTGCATACCTTGGGTGTAACGAGTGGTTATTTGAGTTACCGTTGCCTTTCTATCATCTTGAACCCGTCTGCCCATTCTCCTCAGACCTCTGACATCAACAAGGCATTTTCTTCCACACAACTGCCACTCACTGGATATTTTCTCTTTTTCAAACCATTCTCTGTAAACCCGAGAGATGGTTGTGCGTGAAAATCCCAGTAGATCAGCAGTTTTTGAAATACCCAGACCAGCCCACCTGGCACCAACAACCATGCCACGTTCAAAGTCACTTAAATCCCCGTTTCTTCCCCATTCTGATGTTCAGTTTGAACTTCAGCAAGTCGTCTTCGCCACGTCTAGATGCCTAAATGCATTGAGTAGCTGCCATGTGATTGGCTGATTAGCAATTTGTGTTACAAGCAATTGAACGGGTCTACTTAACAAAGTGGCGGGTGAGTGTAGTATGGCCTATCCTGATAAGAACAGAGATTTCGATGTTGAATTATTGGGTGCAACACCACTTGTGAGAAGGGCGCCTCGAGACTGTCCATCAATTTTAAAGGGTGCCTCGAGACTGTCCATCATTTTTAAAGGGTGCCTCGAGACTGTCCATCATTTTTAAAGGGTGCCTCGAGACTGTCCATCATTTTTAAGGGGTGCCTCAAGATTGTCCATCATTTTTAAAGGGTGCCTTGACTGAAAAAAGGTTGAGAAACACTGGATTAGGGTAATAGCATTGATCCCCACTAGCCTTATCTAACATCTTCCCAGTTTCGTATTGTCTTCTGCAGCCACCCCCAGCAGACAATGTATCCCAGGGCCGGTGCTACCACTAGGCAAACTAGGCAGCCGCCTAGGGTGCCCTGCTGCCTAGGGCACCCGGCCACTGGTGCTCCTACTCTCTTCTCTCTGCACAAGCAACTAAGTCTCAGCTTTAGCAGGCAGCCACCGCTCCAGTCGCACATAGTGTCAGAGGCGCATCGGCGGAGGAGGACTGTGTCTGTGTTTTCCGACTCCCGAATAAATGGAAGCAAGCAAACATTTATTGATGGGCACTGGTAGGCTGCATTGATGGGCGCTGGTTGGCTGCATTTCATGGGCGCTGGTGAGGCTACATTTGATGGGCGCTGGTGAGGCTACATTTGATGGGCTCTGGTGAGGCTGCATTTGATGGGCTCTGGTGAGGCTACATTTGATGGGAGCTGGTGAGGCTACATTTGATGGGCGCTGGTGAGGCTGCATTTGATGGGCGCTGGTGAGGTTGCATTGATGGGCGCTCGTAGGCTGCATTGATGGGCGCTGGTAGGCTGCATTTCATGGGCGCTGGTGAGGCTACATTTGATGGGCGCTGGTGAGGCTACATTTGATGGGCGCTGGTGAGGCTACATTTGATGGGAGCTGGTGAGGCTACATTTGATGGGAGCTGGTGAGGCTGCATTTGATGGGCGCTGGTAAGGGTTGCATTGATGGGCGCTCGTAGGCTGCATTGATGGGCGCTCATAGGCTGCATTTGATGGGCGCTGGTAGGCTGCATTGATGGGCGCTGGTGAGGCTGAATTGATGGGCGCTCGTAGGCTGCATTTGATGGGCGCTGGTAGGCTGCATTGATGGGTGCTGGTGAGGCTGCATTTGATGGGCGCTGGTAGGCTGCATTTGATGGGCGCTGGTAGGCTGCATTGATGGGCGCTCGTAGGCTGCATTTGATGGGCGCTGGTAGGCTGCATTGATGGGCGCTGGTAGGCTGCATTGATGGGCGTTGGTGTGGCTGCATTTGATGGGTGCTGATGGGCTGTATTTGATGGGCACTTCATTAAAAAAGGTCGGTTTACGTGGGCAGGGAAAAGGGAGTGGGCTCAGGGGTGGAGCCAGGGGGGGGGGGCAGCAAAATTAGGTTACGCCTAGGGTGTCAAAAATCCTTGCACCAGCCCTGATGTATCCTGTCCTCGTTCTCTGACCCTCATCTCCTCCATTAGGTCTGCAGTGACAGTCCTCTTAAGCATTACATATATTTAACATTATGTGAGGCCATTCGGTGATGTCAGGGTGACGCATTTGAGGTCCCCTTTAGCTCATAAGTTGGCAACCACTGGGCTAGGCCATCTCACCAGTATGAAAATCCCCCCCCCCCCCCCCCCCCCCCCCCCCCAGGTGACGCTGTGTGAAATGCAGACTTTTCTGCTCTGCAGCCGGGAATCACCTCCCCGTCTATCATTAGTAATTTCTGTGGCATCCATTTGTTGCCATGGCAACGGGTTAGCGAAGCAGGCGTCAGAAAGGTACCGTGTCTGCCTGTCGCTGTGGAGACGTGATCGGTGACCTCAGAAGAAGCTGACATTTCTGAATCAGCTGGTGGCTTTAACTCCGGGATTTATGTCCCTATCACCTGTACGGCTTGTACAAAACCCTCAGGATCAAATCACAACGGCGTGGAGGAAAGCGATTGCAGCTGAGAAATACATCACTAAAACGCCAATAAATTGCTGCAGTGGAGGCATCTAAAAATCCCACCTTAGGAGGGGTTGACATCTTAATCACTTTACCAGTTTACCAGGGTCATTTAAAAAAAATGTTTGTACTCATGGTAAAAATCTGCCTTTTTTTTGCTAGAAATTACTAGGGGGTGGTTCACACAGGGTTGCTGTTAGAAATCATGAGGCCCCATATAGCCTACCTGGCAGCCCCCCCATGCATGTGGGTGCAGGTGTACAGTACCAAACGCAGACAGTGTGAATTTGGGCCACTTACCTGCAACTGCATACCTGTCAAATTAGGACCTATGGCTGTGTTTGTACAGCCGCTATGTCCCCATAGAGCAGGCTTGTCCAAAGTCCGGCCCGCGGGCCAATCGCGGCCCACGTTCCGGTTTTGAACAGCCCACCTGGTTATCTGGACATATATATCTTTTGTGGCCCCCAACGATCTCCCAGCGCCTGGGCCACAAAGGATATATATGCTGGCCGCCTTGGAGGGGACAGGGAGGAGGCGGGACGAGAGCCGTACACATACAGGAGTATTTCCTGTTTACACAGCAGCCTCTGTAATAGGAAGTCCCGTCTCCGGCGATCCCATTAGACGAATGTTCTGTTCATCCTTTCTATTAAAGAGGCCGCCGAGAAAACAGGAGTTTCTCCTGTATGTAATCTTTCGGCTCGTCCCAACCCCCTCCCTGTCCACTCCGAGGCTGCAGATGGATGGGCAATCCTTCAGGCTGCACTGATGGTAATGGTGAGTCTGCATTCCTGGCTATGGTGGGTGCTGCATTCCTGGCTATGGTGGGTGCTGCATTCCTGGCTATGGTGGGTGCTGCATTCCTGGCAATAGTGGGTGCTGCATTCCTGGCAATGGTGAGTGCTGCATTCCTGACAATGGTGAGTGCTGCATTCCTGGCAATGGTGGGTGCTACATTCCTGGCAATAGTGGGTGCTGCATTCCTGGCAATGGTGGGTGCTGCATTCCTGGCAATGGTGGGTGTTGCATTCCTGGCAATAGTGGGCGCTGCATTCCTGGCAATGGGGGTGCTGCACTGATGTAAATTTTAGAACAGATAGGCTAGACTGGAACAATCTATAAATTCATGGCTGGGGACCATGAAGCAGCTTGTAGAACAGATAGGCTAGACTTGGACAATCTATAAGTTCATGGCTGGGGATGTTGAAGCAGCTTGTAGAACAGATAGGCTAGAAAAACCTATAAATTAATGGCTGGGGACCATGAAGCAGCTTGTAGAACGGGTAGGCTAGACTGAAACAATCTATAAGTTCATGGCTGGGGACCATGAAGCAGCTAGACTGGAAAAATCTTTAAACTCATGGCTGGGGATGTTGAAGCAGCTTGAACAACAGATAGGCTAGACTGGAACAATCTATAAATTCATGGCTGGGGACCATAAAGCAGCTTGTAGAACAGATAGACTAGACTTGGACAATCTATAAGTTCATGGCTGGGGATGTTGAAGCAGCTTGAACAACAGATAGGCTAGACTGGAACAATCTATAAATTCATGGCTGGGGACCATAAAGCAGCTTGTAGAACAGATAGACTAGACTTGGACAATCTATAAGTTCATGGCTGGGGATGTTGAAGCAGCTTGTAGAACAGACAGGCTAAACTGAAAAAATATATACATTAATGGCTGGGGACCATGAAGCAGCTTGTAGAACAGATAGGCTAGACTGGAGAAATATATAAGTTCATGGCTGGGGACCATGAAGCAGCTTGTAGAACAGATAGCCTAGACTGGAAAAATGTATAAGTTCATGGCTGGGGAGTCTGCATTTTTCATCCCGCCTCCCGGCCTGTGAATGACGTCACGCTGGGCGGGACTAGAAAGCTCCTGTCGGGCGGAGATCGGAGCCTCACAGAAGTTACTGCTTTGTACTCTGTGTGCTGGTGCACATTGCATACTCGCTATGTGCACCGCTCAGAACACAGGGTAGCGGCGGCCGGCGGGCGTCACGCCTGTCTGCAGCAGTGCAGAGCGAGCAGCCTTTTTTACGAGGCATTAGAGGCCTCCCTGCTCCCCAGCCCGGTCCGCCCCTACCTCCTGACCTGTTCAGCAGTGGCCCGGCAGCCCCGCCTCCACCCCTACGAGCAGGCAGCACTGTACAAAAAGACGCTTTACCAGTCTGGCCCACTCACCACGCCAGCTTGGGGACACTGACCGGGGACATTACCTCCCACTCTCCCACACACATCAGGCAAATTAGGCGGCCGCGAGGCCCCTGTGAGGGTGAGGCCTAAGGCGACCGCCTAATTTGCCTAATTAGAGAGCCGCCTCTGCTGGGGACCATAAAGCAGCTTGTAGAACAGATAGGTTAGTTTAGAACAGTCTATAGGCTGTTGCTGTGTGCCTGGCTGCCTCTGCAGTACAGTGGGAGAGAGCCTGGTAGCATCTGCAGGCCTTTTAGGGGTTCCGCTACATTTGCGCATATCGTCTTGCACAACAAATCTGGAGTCTCACTTTAACGGGAATAAGAAAAGAGCGCATATTTATTAACCAAACATCCATTAATTAATAGCTGGTAATTTTATGTAAGATAAACTATCTCACTGGGCGAGGCACGCCGGGGAAATAGAAATGCATGTTCCAGTTGTTTTGGATGTTGTTCCCCATAGGCACCAGCTGACGTTACATTGATCAGAGGCTCTCCTTCTGTGTGATTGTGAACGATATTGGAGGCCCCCCCCCCCGGCCGGGCTCGCTTGGTGCTGCAGATAGTATCACGGGAGGCCGCCTGTGTGCCGGAGTATTGCACTTATTGAGAGTCTGTTATTATACATCATGTGTGCTAGACAGAGATTAGAGGGAAATTTCCTAGAACTAGGCATCTCATCTTTCCCATCCAGGAAATTAATATTATGGTGACCCAGAGCCGTCAGCTCTCCTTTTAAAGGCAATTTATACTCGTTTTTTAAAACATTTTCTTTGTAGTTTTTTTTTATGTTCAGTACTAATGAAATAACAAAAATAATAAAAAAAATTAATTACATGTCTTTTTTAATCAGTTTAATATGCTTAGGGAGATATTCCATAATTATCACTTGTGAAGAGAGAATGATCGGTCCAAACTGAGAACACTGACGTTCTTCGTTTTTTTTTTTTAATCATTGTTCTAAAATATATCTAAAAAGCAGGAGAGATCAGATTACACAGGCTGGTGTGCTACACGCCTTTTCTTCCCTACCATACCAATGATGGGGCACTATTCCTCCCATTGACACCACATTGGGGCACTATTCCTCCCACTGACACCACGTTGTGGCACTATTCCTCCCACTGACACCACGTTGTGGCACTATTCCTCCCACTGACACCACGTTGGGGTACTATTACTCACACTGACACCACGTTGTGGCACTATTTCTCCCATTGACACCACATTGGGGCACTATTCCTCCCACTGACACCACGTTGTGGCACTATTCCTCCCACTGACACCACGTTGTGGCACTATTCCTCCCACTGACACCACGTTGTGGCACTATTCCTCCCACTGACACCACGTTGGGGCACTATTCCTCCCACTGACACCACATTGGGGCACTATTCCTCCCACTGACACCACATTGGGGCACTATTCCTCCCACTGACACCACGTTGGGGCACTATTCCTCCCACTGACACCACATTGGGGCACTATTCCTTCCACTGACACCACGTTGGGGCACTATTCCTCCCACTGACACCAAGTTGTGGCACTATTCCTCCCACTGACACCACGTTGGGGCACTATTCCTCCCACTGACACCACATCGGGGCACTATTCCTCCCACTGACACCACATCGGGGCACTATTCCTCCCACTGACACCACATTGTGGCACTATTCCTCCCACTGACACCACGTTGTGGCACTATTCCTCCCACTGACACCACATTGTGGCACTATTCCTTCCACTGACACCACGTTGGGGCACTATTCCTCCCACTGACACCACATTGGGGCACTATTCCTCCCACTGACACCACATTGGGGCACTATTCCTTCCACTGACACCACATTGGGGCACTATTCCTCCCACTGACACCACGTTGTGGCACTATTCCTCCCACTGACACCAACGATTGGGGCACTATTCCTCCCACTGACACCACATTGGGGCACTATTCCTCCCACTGACACAACATTGGGGCACTATTCCTCCCACTGACACCACGTTGTGGCACTATTCCTCCCACTGACACCACATTGTGGCACTATTCCTCCCACTGACACCAACGATTGGGGCATATTATTATATTATTAACTGTATTCACTGTGTGCAAATTATAGTTGATACATATATTTACAATGTATTTTCCCCAGCAGACTGTCCCTCTGAAGAAGACCCCGTTAGTGGGGGTCGAAACGCGTCAGGGCTTTGTTTCATACCTCGGACAACCCTTGTGTACTTGTTTGAATGAAATTTCAGTCTGTATTGTATATCCATATTTTTTATACTATCATTGTCCTGCTGGAGCTCATTTTTTAACCATCTTGTTAAATCTTTTTATTTTAATAAAATAATAATTTTTGGACTATTTTCGACTCAATCCGTAATTTTTCCGCCTAAAAATCCCATCTTTGGGGGAATACTTCCCTTTTTCTAACCATTTGGGGATGAGCAGCACTCTCTAACCTATTGGTGTTTGTGTCTTCCCTTTGTTACGATTGGGACACTATTCCTCCCACTGACTCCAGTGATGGGGCACTATTCCTCCCACTGACACCAAACGATGGGGTACTATTCCTCCCACTGACACCAACGATCATTGGTGTCCTCCCACTGACACCAATGATGAGGCACTATTCCTCTCACTGACTCCAGTGATGGGACACTATTCCTCCCACTGGCACCAAACGATGGGATACTATTCCTCCCACTGACACCAACGATCATTGGTGTCCTCCCACTAACACCAATGATGGGGCACTATTGCTCTCACTGACTCCAGTGATGGGACACTATTCCTCCCACTGATACCAATAGTGGGGCACTATTCCTCCCACTGACACCAACGATGAGGCACTATTCCTCCCACTGAAACCAACGATGGGGCACTATTCATTCAAATGACACCAATGATGGGGTACTATTCCTCTCATTGACACCAATGATGGAGCACTATTCCTCCCACTGGCATCAATGATGGGGCAATATCCCTCCCACTGACCCCCGTTGTTGGTTTCAGTGGAAGGAATAGTGCCCCATCATTGGTGTCAGTGGAAGGAATAGTGCCCCATCATTGGTGTCAGTGGAAGGAATAGTGTCCCATTATTGGGGTCAGTGGGAGGACTAGTGTCCCATCATTGGTGTCAGTGGGAGGAATAGTGCCCCGTTGTTGGTTTCAGTGGAAGGAATAGTGCCCCATCTTTGGTGTCAGTGGGAGGAATAGTGCCCCATCATTGGTTTCAGTGGGAGGAATCGTGTCCCATCATTGGTGTCAGTTAAAGGAATGATCCCCCATCATTACTGTTAGTGAGAGGAATAGTACCCTGTTGTGGGTGTCAGTGGCAGGAACTATGCCCCACTGTTGCTGAAAGTAGAGGGAATAATGCCCCAACGATCAGATAGAAGCAAGCAAAGGGCCGCAACTGGCCCCCGGGCCCCAGTTTGGAGACCCCTGGTATAGTGTGTTAATAGATATCTGAGCCAGTTGGGGGATTGTGGAATGTGCTTGGTGCTTGCTTTGGCATTGATGTTTACATACTGCAAGCAGCCTAGGTTTGGGGGGGCTGATGGGGTACCTTCAACTGTTTTTGCAGTCAGTGGCACCGATAAACGCTGGGTGGGGGGGAGCTTAGTTTGGCCTGAAGGACACACATGGTGCAGCTTACTAAAGCCAAGTGCTGCTGGTTTATTATCTCTATTGCTGGCTGATCTTTCATATCTAATCAGACTTAATAAATCCTCTCTGTTGCCTGATTGTATTTAATTAACTGATTAAAATAGTTGTTACACTGAGGATTTGTGCCTTGTCTCTGGGTTTTTATTCATGCTGCTGAACGCTTAAAGGAACACTCCAATGAAAACCGAAAAAATAAACACTTCAGTGTCATGCAAGTTGATGACCTGCTGTGCTGTAAAGTGGCCCCTCTGGGTGCCCGCATGTATCCTTGGCGTGAGGGTCTTCATTGGTCATTGAGGACAATTGGAAGCAGCAGGATGGACGGATGGAGTTGGCCAACTCTGGTCCCAAATTGGCATCAATATGGAACTTGTGGGGATCCCTTCAATATATACCCCCCATGAAGAAAAAAATACCTAGTGGTCTGACAGAAACCCAGTGTGCCCCATTAACAAAAGCCCCCCTCCCCCCAAGCAAAACTCCCGCCAAACCAACCTTATCTAGGAAAGATGCCCTTCAAAAAATATCCTCCACCCTCAATCAACAGAGGGAAATCCACTCAGCAAAGTACCCCCCCCCCCCCCACATCAAAAAATCCCACCAGTAAAGATTTCTTCCCCTAAAGGCAGAGAGTCTTCCCAATAGAGTTGCCACCACATCCCTCTAAACCCGAACACTTTTGAATCACGCAGGTTCTGAAGGCTAATTAAATGCAGATAAGGCACCAAGTAAGTTTAATTACCACCTTAATCAGCCACAGAACCTGTGTAATTAATATGTGTTCGGGTTTAAAGGGAAGAGGTGGCAACCCTACATCCCAAGCTTCCATTGGCTGTGCCATGGGACACATCAGAGCCAAGGAGGAGCCTAGGAGAGTCTTCCTTGACCCCGAGCCACAGTTGTGGTATCTGAGGTCTCCGACGAACTTTAGTGGCAATGGTCACCAGGACACCTGGAGCGGCTAAAGTAGGATGGAGAAGAGCTGTTGGAGGGCAGAGAAGAGCTGGAGGAGGATGGAGTAGGGTTGGAGGGGGGCGAATTAGGGCTGGAGGAGGGTGAAGTAGGGCTGGGGGAGGGCGAAGTAGAGCTGGAGGTGGGCAGAGAAGAGCTGGAGGAGAACAGAGAAGAGCTGGATGAGGATGGAGAAGAGCTGGAGGAGGGTGGAGTAGGGCTGGAGGAAGGCGAAGTAGTGCTAGAGGAGGGCAAAGTAGGGCTGGAGGAGGGCGAAGTAGAGCTGGAGGTGGGCAGAGAAGAGCTGGAGGTGGGCAGAGAAGAGCTGGATGAGGATGGAGAAGAGCCGGAGGACGGCAGGGAAGAGCTGGAGGAGGGCCGAGAAAAGCTGGAGGAGGATATAGAAGAGCTGGAGGAGGGCAGGAAAGGAAAGAGCTGTAAGAGGGCAGAGAAGAGCTGTAGGAGGGCAAAGAAGAGCTGGAGGAGTACAGAGAAGAGCTGAAGGAAGGCAGAGAAGAGTTGGAAGAGGGCAGAGAAGAGCTGGAGGAGGACAGAGAAGAGCTGGAGGAGGACAGAGAAGAGCTGGAGGAATATAGAGAAGAGCTGGAGGTGGGTGGCGTAGGGTTGGAGGGGGGCAAAGTAGGGGTGGAGGATGGCTAAGTAGGGCTAGAGGAGGGGTGGCGAAGTAGGGCTGGGGAGGGCGAAGTAGAGCTGGAGGTGGGCAGAGAAGAGCTGGAGGAGGCCAGAGAAGAGCTGGATAAGGATGGAGAAGAGCTGGAGGAGGGCAGAGAAGAGCTGGAGGAGGGTGGAGTAGGGCTGGAGGGGGGCGAAGTAGGGCTGGAGGGGGGCAAAGTAGGGCTTGAGGAGGGCGAAGTAGGGCTGAAGGAGGGCGAAGTAGAGCTGGAGCTGGGCAGAGAAAAGCTTGAGGAGGATATAGAAGAGCTGGAGGAGAGCAGGAAAGGAAAGAGCTGTAAGAGGGCAGAGAAGAGCTGTAGGAGTACGGAGAAGAGGTGAAGGAGGGCAGAGTGGGCTGGAAGAGGGCAGAGAAGAGCTGGAGGAGGACAGAGAAGAGCTGGAGGAGGGCGGAGAGGAGCAGGAGGAATATAGAGAAGAGCTGGAAGTGGGTGGAGTAGAGCTGGTGAAGGACAGAAGAGCTGGAGGAGGACAGGGAAGAGCTGGTGGAGGACAGAAGAGCTGGAGGAGGACAGAAGAGCTGGAGGAGGACAGGGAAGAGCTGGTGGAGGACAGAAGAGCTGGAGGAGGACAGGGAAGAGCTGGAGAAGGATGGAGAAGAGCTGAAGGAATATGGAGAAGAGCTAGAGGAGTGCGTGCGCCACATAATATCCTCCCACTTAGCCCAGCCATACCAGGAAATCAAAGCCTGATGAATTCATAGATACTTTTATATTAGACATGTGCACAACAAAAAAAATTATTAGTTTATTTTCGTTTCGTTTTTTTCGTTTCCGTTGATTCGTAACGATTCGTAAATTCGTAAGTCGTCGGTGTTCGTATTCGTAAAGATTCGTATTTTCGTAAGAGTTATTTTTTCGTTGATTCGTTTTTCTGTTAGTTTAATTTTCGTTTATTCGAAATTCGGACGCATTCGTATTTTCGTAGATTTAGTTACATTCGTACTTTCGTTAGATTGATTTATTCGTACTTTCGTAACATTGTTTTCGTAGATTCGTAATCGGAGCATAATTCATAATTTTATGTAATGTGTATGCTATTATTACATTTTAAGAGACACGGAAAATTACGAATCGAAAAAAAAAGTTACGAATATACGAATTTTTTTAGTTCAATCCATTCGAAGCACGTTAAGCAGCGCCATTGTAAGAGACACGGAAAATTACGAATCGAAAAAAAAAAAAAAGTTACGAATGTACGAATTTTTTCGTTCAATCCATTCGAAGCACGTTAAGCAGCGCCATTGTAAGAGACACAGAAAATTCCGAATCGAAAAAAAAAAAAAAAGTTACGAATGTACAAATTTTTTCTTTCAATCCATTCGAGGAAACGTTAAGCAGCGCCATTGTAAGAGACACGGAAAATTACCAATTCAACAAAAAAAAAAAAAAGTTACGAATGTACGAATTTTTTCGTTCATTTTGATTTTCGTTGTTCCTGTTTTCGTTTTTCGGATTTTCTTCTTTCGTAGTTTCGATGTTTCTAATTTAGTTATTTCGGATTTTCGTTGTTTTAGTATTCATTCGATTCGAACGATTTGTTACAATTTTTAGCGAATCGTTCGTTCATTCGTGCGATAACGAATGAACGAAAATAATGAAAAAAAACGAAAAAAAACGAAACGAATTGCACATGTTTAATATTTGTTTTTGCAGCGATTTCATACTGAACAGATCATAGGGAATATGAGAATTGTAGAAGAATGTTTGGGAGGTTTGATAATGGTATCCCGGAGTTCGGTTTTAAATTGTCGATCGTTCTGACGCGGCTCTACCAGCTGAAGAGTGATGGATTTCCTTTATGACATACATTACATGCTCTCTCTAAGGTGTCAGCAAAACTGTGGCTTTCAATTACTAATCATTATCTGACATTCCAGAATCCATTGATCCCATTGGTATAGGCACCGTCCGGCGCTAGTGCGGTCTTCTCTGGGGGGGGGGTGCAGTTATGTGCGTGGCGTGTCGGAGTAAGCCTAATTGTTAATTGTTCCATTAACATTCCATATAATGTTCTGAGCCCTGCAGAGAATGATCATTATTGAGAGACAATAGCGGTAAAACTCACTCTAAATAAATGGAATGGCGTTGCCATGGCAGCGCGTTTTGTCTTCGGTTCATTATCCAACAGCCGCGGCATTTAGGGGATTGCTCGTATACCATTTACTGTGTCATGTATGTGCAAAGGGCGGTTCTGTAATGGGGCAGAATAATGCTAACGTAGGAGTTCTAGATTTGAATCAAGGCATTGTCTCCCAACAGAGCATGTGCTGCATTGTGTGTAATGGCTAGTTTGTGCCCAGAAAGTGATGGGGAGAAAGCTTGGCTCTTCTTAAAAGCCCAAACTGTACAAAAAATATTCTTAACCCTTTGTATGTAACACACACACGTGTGGGCTTTACAGTCCACACGCCGCACATATGCATCAATGGGCAGCCAATGTTGCTCCCCCCCCCCTACTGCGCACCCCCAATGCAGAGACAGCTCTTGGTCCACCACTAATGATCGGTAGCCAGCAGGACAAGCTACTGATCATGTGACCACTGTGACAGCCAATCACAGTGGTCACATGATCGCCAATCCCATTTTCTTCTGGAGCCAAGGATTTGGTCTGGAGAACTCACTGAGGAGTGTCTGTTGGAAGCTGGTAGGTGTGTAGCTTCCTTGGGACATTGTGAGTACTGACCCAAGCTCAAGATTGAGTGACTGGGTGTCCTACTTCTGGGTTTCCAGCTGTAGCTCATCCTGAGATTGCTTCCACGGGGTCTCAGCTCTGGTCTTCCCCTTTGTTTCAGGCTTAGAAACCATTCAAAGAAGTTTCACCTAGTGAAAGGTGTCCTCCTAGGACAAGTCATTTCTTGACTATTCCTTACCACCCCAATCCCTCTTCTGTTACAAGTTCCACAAGCAATAAACTTTAAAAAGACATTCCCTAGACCAGGGGTGTCCAAGCATAAGAGTCTGCTGAATGCTGAGGCCAGGGATGGTGGAGACGAGGGGGTGCTGCAGCTGCACAGAGAGGTGCAGGATCTGTAAGAGGGGTTCTGCCCTCCTCTATGCCACCAATTTCCAAGATGGGGGGGAGCAGAGATGAGTCAAGGAGAACATGGGCGGCAGGGCCGGACTTACCATTGGGCTTGACTGGGCTCAAGCCCATGGGCCCCGCCCAATAGGGGCCCCGCGGACCCCGCCAGGATACATAGCCGAGTGTGCTCGGCTCGTTCACAGTCACGCCCAGTCCCGCCCTATGATGGACATAACACAGGGACTGGGCATGACTGTGACCTGAGCCGGGTACACTCGGCTACTCTCGGCTCCCCTCGGGACTGCGAGAGGACCCGAGAGCCGCCGAGAGGACCCGAGAGCGGTGCCATTTTTAAACTTCAAGACTGCAATGACAAGGCTGCAAATGACACTGACAAGGCTGCAGATGGATGGGCAAGGCTGCAAATAACAAGGCTACAATGACAAGGCTGCAAATGACACTGATAAGGCTGCGTTGATGGTATTTAAATGTAATTTTTTCCCTTAAACTTCGCTCCTAATAGTTTCTTTCCTTAAAATTCCCTCCTAAACTTGGGGTGCGTGTTATATGCCGATAAATACGGTAATGTATAGAAGGTAGGGCCCAAAAGTGACTCAAGCCCAGGGGCCCGCACCACCCTAAGTCCTGCCCTGATGGGCGGGGACAGGGGCGTTTTAAATTTTTATTTTTTTTTTACTTCATTTTTTTTATTTTTACACTTTTATTCCTATTACAAGGAATGTAAACATCCCTTGTAATAGGAATGTATGTGACAGGTCCTCTTTATGGAGAGATGTGGGGTCAATAAGACCCCACATCTCTCCTCCAGGCTGGAAAGCATGAGATCGGTAAAACATTTTTTACCGATCTCATGCTGACAGCCACGACCGCGGCTTTGTTTACTTCCGGGTACCGGGTGTGATGTCATAACGTCGAGCCTGGGCCTTCAACGGTCATAGAGATGACTGGTGACCATTTGGTCACCGGAAATCTCTATGCTCGTCATCCGGCGGCGGGCGATTCTTTCTCCGGGCCCCCGATGGCACGGGAGAGCCCGGAGAAGCACCGGATGGCGGCGGGAGGGGGGGGGGTCGTCCCCTCCCGTTGCCTATAAGAACGATCAAGCGGCGGAACTGCCGCTATGATCGTTCTTATGGTGCACAGAATCGCCGGCCGGAAAGATTGATATCATATGACGTCCTTGGTATTGAAGTGGTTAACAACTTCTGCCTCGGAAGAATTTACCCTCTTCCTGACCAGAGCACTTTTTTGCGATTCGGCGCACTGCGTCGCTTTAACTGACAATTGCGCGGTCGTGCGACGTGGCTCCCAAACAAAATTGACGTCCTTTTTTTCCCACAAATAGAGCTTTATTTTGGTGGTATTTGATCACCCCTACGGTTTTTATTTTGTGCGCTGTAAACAAAAAAAAGAGCGACAATTTTGAAAAAAAAACGCATTATTTTTTACTATTTGCTATAATAAATATCTCCCAGAAATATATAAAAAAACATTTTTTTCCTCAGTCTAGGCCGATACGTATTCTTCTACATATTTTTGGTAAAAAAAAAAATCGCAATAATCGATTATTGATTGGTTTGCGCAAAAGTTATAGCGTTTACAAAATAGGGGATAGTTTTATGGCATTTTATTAATTTTTTTTTTTTTTTTTTAAATGGCAGCGATCTGCGATTTTTATCGTGACTGCGACATTATGGCGCACTCATCGGACATTTTTGACACATTTTTGGGACCATTGTCATTTATACAGCAACCAGTGCTATACAAATGCATTGAATCCTGTGTAAATGACACTGGCACTGAAGGGGTTAACCACTAGGTGGCAGTGTAGGGGCTAAGTGTGTCCTAGGGGCGTGTTTCTAACTGTGGGGAGCGTGGCTGTGTGTGACACGTCACTGATCTCTGTGTGGGGTGGGCCCTCACCCTTTTTTGAAGCCACTGGCTCTAATCGCCGGCTCTAATCATGTTCCTCGAAAAACAAAAAAAAAACTCCTATTGGAATCCATGCATCCAGCACCCTGCATGTAAATTAGGGGTCAGGCGCATGGATTAGGGGGGGGGGGGGGGGCGGCACCCCTGCGCTCCGTATAGACGGGCCGCCACTAGATGCCATTAAAGTTCATGTGCATGTAAAGACAGGTGTCCCAATACTTTTGACAATATAGTGTATGCCACATTTACCAGCCCCTTCCTTTCCTTAATGAAATCATTGAGTGATCTGTACTGATCACTCACTGTTTTCATTCATAACTGACGCATTGTAAACTGTGTATATTTGGGGGCACCATGTCAGGTTGGCTGTATGGGGCCCCATGGTTTATAACTGCAGCCCCGCCTATGGGGCTAGTGCTACATATCCTTTGTGGCTTTTGAGGAATATAGTGTAACCTTGGATTACGAGCATAATCCATTCCAGGAGAATGCTTGCAATCCAAAGCACTCGCATATCAAAGCAAGTTTCCCCATAGAAGTCAATGGAAACAAAGATAATTTGTTCCACATTGACTTCTATTACATGCAATACCACATGTGGCCAGATGTGGGGGGGGGGGCGACCGGGAGCCTCGGAAATACTTGGGGACAGCCCGGCTGAACTCGGAAAGGCTCGGGAACAGAGTGTTTCCGAGTATTTCCGAGTGATTCCAAGTATTTCCGAATGGCTCCGAACCGTTCTGAGTGTCCCCGGCGCCCCCCCGCACCTCTGGCCAAATGTGGTACTGAACACCCCATTAGCTTGAATTCTGCTCGTTTTGCGAACCGAGTCAGAATTAACAAAAAAAAAAGTTGCTCTTCTTACAAAACCCTACTTAACCTCGTTACTCGTAAACCAAGGTTCCACTGTATATTACTCACTCTTGATGGTCTACCTAGAAGCTCTAAATGGAATAATCTTGGGTATTCTATGATCCATTCACAAAATCCTTATTCAAGTAAAATCTTTTCATCGGCACGTTGGGTTTTTCATATGCCGATGCCCATTATGAAGAGGGAAGCCCACTACGGAGAAGGGCTCTTCATTGTCATCAGATGTTACCCAAAGTTGGCTTCAATAATTCTATGATGTTGGCCACCTCGGGGGGGGGGGCCGGAGAGGAAGAGAATTGCTTTGCGTCTGAAAACAATATTAAAAAACGTTCTCTGAAAACCTGGCCTGTTTTATTGTCCCTTATCGTCGGGACTAAGGATGAGCCGAACACCCCGGGTTCGGTTCGAACCAGAACCTTCGAACGGACCGAAAGTTCGCGCGAATTTTCGAACCCTATACGTTATAATGGACGCGAACGTTCGAAATCAAAAGTGCTAATTACAACGGCCAATATGCATGTTAATGTCATAAAACAGGTTTGGGGACCCGGGTCCTGCCCCAGGGGACATATATCAATGCAAAAAGAACTTTTAAAAACTAACGTTTTTTCGGGAGCAGTCATTTTAATGATGCATAAAGTGAAAAAAAAAAAAAGTGAAATTTTCCTTTAAATATGGTACCTGGGGGGTGTCTAAAGTATGCCTGTGAAGTGGCATGTGTTTCCCGTGTTTAGAACTGTCCTTGCACAAAATGACATTTGTAAAGGAAAAAAAGAAGCCATTTAAAACCACTTGCGGCTTTAGGTTTGATCTTAAGTAGAATCTGAACAGGTACATTATGAAGTGTAGCTCCATCCCAAAAAAATCTATTTTTAAGCTTTTTGGAGAACATAGGGAGGGGTTATCACCCCTGTAACATTTGCTGTCTTTGCACATCTGTTCAGAACATGTCACCTCACTTTCCGTCCCAATGACAAAATGTTTTTGGAAAAGTGGGGTTTTAATTGAAACAAGGATGGTGATAAAGTATCAGTAGAGAGGAGATACCTTTTTCCCAAATTAAATCTAACAGGATAGAATTTCCCTTCCTAGGGGTAGATTTCCTCTCACTTCCTGTTTTCTCTTTCCATTTGCAAGTAGGAGTCGTTTGTAAGTTGGATGTTTGAAAGTAGGGGCCTGGCGTATATACTCTGCAGAAATTTGCCCTATTAGATGTTGGTGTAGCCACAAGACTGGTGGGCACAGGAATGGGCCCTGCTGTGAGTTAATAGATCAAGATTTGTAATTGCATGCACCTGTTGAACAGGGCAGAAAAATTGGGGGTGGTGGTGGTGGTGGTGGACGGTTTTGCCACAAGACTGTAAGCTCTCACAGTTACTCTTGGTGGGCGCAGGAATGGGCCCTGCTGTGAGTTATTAGATCAAGATTTGTAATTGCAAGCACCTGATGAACAGGGCAGAAAAATTGGGCCTTTGGCGGTGGTGGTGGACGGTGTTGCCACAAGACTGTAGGCCCTCATAGTTACTCTTGGTGGGCGCAGGAATGGGCCCTGCTGTGAGTTATTAGATCAAGATTTGTAATTGCAAGCACCTGATGAACAGGGCAGAAAAATTGGGCCTTTGGCGGTGGTGGTGGACGGTGTTGCCACAAGACTGCAGGCCCTCATAGTTACTCTTGGTGGGCGCAGGAATGGGCCCTGCTGTGAACTATTAGATCAAGATTTGTAATTACCCGCCCCTGTTAAACAGGGGCTGAAAAATTGTGCCTTAGGCACTGGTGCTGGTGCCACAACACTGCAACCCCTCACAGAGACTGTACTTGGAGCACAGCAGTCACACGTGTTGCGAAGCATTTTTTTATAAAAATTGTATGTACACGCCCCTGTTAAACAGGGGCTGAAAAATTGTGCTTAGGCACTGGTGCTGGTGCCACAACACTGCAACCCGGCCCTCACAGATACTGTACTTGGAGCACAGCAGTCACACGTGTTGCGAAGCATTTTTTTAAAAATTGTAAGTACACGCCCTGTTAAACAGGGGCTGAAAAAAATTGTGCCTTAGGCACTGGTGCTGGTGCCACAACACTGCAACCCGGCCCTCACAGATACTGTACTTGGAGCACAGCAGTCACACGTGTTGCGAAGCATTTTTTTTAAAAAATTGTAAGTACACGCCCCTGTTAAACAGGGGCTGAAAAATTGTGCCTTAGGCACTGGTGCTGGTGCCACAACACTGCAACTCGGCCCTCACAGATACTGTACTTGGAGCACAGCAGTCACACGTGTTGCGAAGCATTTTTTTAAAAAATTGTAAGTACACGCCCCTGTTAAACAGGGGCTGAAAATTGTGCCTTAGGCACTGGTGCTGGTGCCACAACACTGCAACCCGGCCCTCACAGATACTGTACTTGGAGCACAGCAGTCACACGTGTTGCGAAGCATTTTTTTAAAAAATTGTAAGTACCCGCCCCTGTTAAACAGGGGCTGAAAAATTGTGCCTTAGGCACTGGTGCTGGTGCCACAACACTGCAACACGGCCCTCACAGAGACTGTACTTGGAGCACAGCAGTCACACGTGTTGCGAAGCATTTTTTTTAAAAATTGTAAGTACACGCCCCTGTTAAACAGGGGCTGAAAAATTGTGCCTTAGGCACTGGTGTGGTGGCATGGATCATTGAGGAGGAGGAAGAGGATAGTCAGTGAACATAAGAGGACAGTCACTCAGCATCAGCATAGGCAGTCTTGAAGGGATGTGACATTAAAAATTATTCGGTTATATCCGCCTCAGGTGCCTGGTAGCTGGTGGTGATCCAAGACTGATTCATTTTGATGAATGTCAGTCGATCAACCGAGGCGGTGGACAGGCGCACCCTATGATCAGTCACAAATCCTCCAGCAGCACTGAATGTGCGTTCGGAAAGAAAGCTGGAGGCAGGACAGGCCAGTAGCTCAATTGCATACTGTGCAAGCTCTGGCCAGTGATCCATCCTCAGGACCCAGTAAGCCAGAGGATTTTCGGTGGGAAAGGTGTCCAAGTATGACCTTGCCCCAAGGTATTCCTGCACCATGTATATCAGACGCTGGCGATGGTTGCTGGAACCGATCATACCTTGGGGCTGCGGACTAAAAAATTGTCTGAACGCATCGGTCAGACGTCCACCTTCCCCACCGCTCCTTCTGCCACTGACCGAAGCCTCAGCAACTCGTCGCCCAGGACCAGGAGTTTGTAGCCTCCCAGTTTCTGGGAACGCGTTGCACAGACCTTTCTGCAAGGCCTCCCTGAGATGTCTCATCCTCTGCTCCCTCTGCGACGGCAAGATAAGGTCCGCAACCTTACCCTTGTACCGCGGATCAAGGAGAGTGGCCAGCCAGTAATGGTCCCTCTCCTTGATCCGAAGAACACGAGGATCCTTCCGCAGGCTTTGCAGGATCAGGGAGGCCATGCAGCGTAGGTTAGCTGAGGCATTCGGTCCGGAGTCTTCTGGGTCACTGAGGATGACATGATCGCCAGCCACCTCCTCCCAGCCACGTACAAGTCCACTGGCTTGTTGGGACTGTACATCATCCCTAAAAGACTGCTGCTGCTGATGCTGAGTGCCAGGCTCCACCTCCATGCTCACACAATCCTCCCCTCCTCCTCCTCCTCCTCCTAATCATCCTCTTCCTGTGTGATGGGTGGGACAGAAGGAACACTGTCCGGATAAAGGGGGCCTTGAGAGGCAAGGAAGTCCTCCTCTTCCTGCCTCTGTTCTGCCTCAAGTGCCCTGTCCATTATCCCACGCAGCGTATGCTCCAACAGGTGGACAAGAGGGACAGTGTCACTGATGCATGCACTGTCACTGCTCACCATCCTCGTGGCCTCCTCAAATGGTGAGAGGACAGTGCATGCATCCCTGATCATGCTCCACTGACGTGGGGAAAAAAAAAAACAAGCTCCCCTGACCCTGTCCTGGTGCCGTAGTCGCAAAGGTACTCATTGATGGCCCTCTGCTGCGTGTGCAGTCGCTGCAGCATGGCCAACGTTGAGTTCCACCTGGTGGGCATGTCAGATATTAGGCGGTTCTTGGGCAGGTTCAGCTCCTTTTGCAGCTCAGTCAGCCGAGCACTGGCATTATAAGATCGGCGGAAATGCACACAGACTTTCCTGGCCTGCCTCAGGACATCCTGTAAGCCTGGGAACCTGCCCAAGAACCGCTGCACCACCAGGTTGAGGACGTGAGCCATGCAGGGCACATGGGTGAGCTGCCCCTGTCGCAGGGCGGAGAGGAGGTTGGTGCCATTGTCAGAAACGACCATTCCTGGCTTAAGCTGACGTGGCGTCAACCACCTCTCGGCCTGCCCCTGCAGAGCTGCCAGAACCTCTGGCCCAGTGTGGCTCCTGTCCCCCAAACACACCAGCGCAAGCACGGCATGGCATCTTTTTGCCTGCGTACTTGCGTAGCCCCTTGTACGCCTACGGAGCACCGCTGGTTCCAAGGACAGAGCACTGGAGGAAGAAGAAGAGGAGGGGGTGGAGGAGAGAGGTGTGTCACAACCAGTAGCAGTAGTCGCGTTTTGGAGGCGTGGTGGCGGAACAACCTCCAACACTACTGCACCTTGTCCTGCATCCCTCCCAGCTGCCAATAGAGTGACCAATGGGCCGTGAAAGAAAGGTACCGTCCCTGTCCATGCCTGCTGGACCATGAGTCAGCGGTAATATGCACCTTACCGCTGACCGCCCTGTCCAGCGAGGCATGGACATTGCCCTCACATGCCGGTAGAGAGACGGAATCGCCTTCCGCGAGAAAAAGTGGCGTTTGGGAACCTGCCACTGAGGAACCGCACATTGAACAAACTCACGGAAGGGGCCGAGTCTACCAACTGAAAAGGCAGCAGTTGAAGTGCTAGCAATTTAGCAAGGCTAGCATTCAACCGCTGGGCATGTGGATGGCTGGGAGTGTACTTCTTTCTACGGTCCAGCAGCTGGGGCAGGGAAATTTGCCTGCTGCAATCGGACGTCGGTGAACTGCAAGTACTTGGTTGTGACACACCGAATTCTACACCTTCAGTCCTCTCAGAGCAGCTTTCAGAGAGGACTGAAGGTGTAGTGGGGATGGAGATCCCAGCTGAGGAGGAGCAAGGAGAGGTCCGCTTAGTTCTTTGGTGTGGGTCTTTTATGTGTGCCTGCCAACGAGCTGCATGGCAGGTCGCCATATGTCTGGTCATGCTTGTCGTGCCCAAGCGGATGATGTTTTGGCCACGCGAGATACGCTTGAGACAAATATTGCAAATAGCAGTGGTGCGATCTGCTGCACTCGTCTCAAAAAAGGCCCACACCAAAGAACTTTTCTGATAACGTGCAGAGGCAGCGCCCTGCACAGGCGGAGCTCTGCGGTGTTGTACAGTTGCTGTGCTGGCCTCTACCTGGCCTCCAGGGGGCATCCTGCCTCGTTGGACATGTGACGCCGCATCCTCCTCCTCCTCGTCCTCCTCCTCATCCTCTCTCCCTTGAGGCACCCACGTGGAGTCAGTGACCTCATCATCCCCTCCCTCTTCACCACTAGAGCAAACCTGGCAGTAAGCTGCAGCTGGTGGAACTGTACTGCCAGATTCCTCAAGCTGGGTATCGTCATCCGAGCCTTCGAATCGTTGGGCATCCTCCTGGAGCATGTACCCAACACTGTGCTCAAAGAGTTCGGGGGACTCCTCAGGAGGACATGGTGGGTCTAGGGAAGGGTGGCTGATGATGCTCTGTCAGTACCCTGAGCCTGGGTGAGAGAGGATGAGGAGGATGAGGAGGGCTTGGTCATCCATTCTACCAAGCCTTCAGCATGATGCGGCTCCACATGTCCAGCTGCCGAAAACAAAGACGCGCGTGTCCCATGGCCACGTGCTGATGACGATGCACGACCACGTCCACGTCCACGGCCACGTCCACTAGAAACAGAGCCTGCCTGCCCTGTGTTCTTGGCTCTGCACGCTCTGCCTCCCCTTGGCGGTCTTCCAGCCATTGTAGTCGGTAGTCCTGTGGGTGCTGCTGAGAAGAAAATATAGGAGCTCTGTGTGATGCCACTAACACACTAGAAGTCCTATGGGTGCTTCTGCAAAGAAAATAGAGGAGCTCTGTGTGATGCCACTAACACACTAGAAGTCCTGTGGGTGCTTATGCAAAGAAAATAGAGGAGCTCTGTGTGATGCCACTAACACACTAGAAGTCCTGTGGGTGCTGCTGAGAAGAATATATAGGAGCTCTGTGTGATGCCACTAACACTTTAGAAGTCCTATGGGTGCTTCTGCAAAGAAAATAGAGGAGCTCTGTGTGATGCCACTAACACACTAGAAGTCCTGTGGGTGCTTCTGCAAAGAAAATAGAGGAGCTCTGTGTGATGCCACTAACACACTAGAAGTCCTGTGGGTGCTTATGCAAAGAAAATAGAGGAGCTCTGTGTGATGCCACTAACACACTAGAAGTCCTGTGGGTGCTTCTGCAAAGAAAATAGAGGAGCTCTGTGTGATGCCACTAACACACTAGAAGTCCTGTGGGTGCTTATGCAAAGAAAATAGAGGAGCTCTGTGTGATGCCACTAACACACTAGAAGTCCTGTGGGTGCTTATGCTAAGAAAATAGAGGAGCTCTGTGTGAGCCACTAACACACTAGAAGTCCTGTGGGTGCTTCTGCAAAGAAATAGAGGAGCTCTGTGTGATGCCACTAACACACTAGAAGTCCTGTGGGTGCTTATGCAAAGAAAATAGAGGAGCTCTGTGTGATGCCACTAGAAGTCCTGTGGGTGCTTCTGCAAAGAAAATAGAGGAGCTCTGTGTGATGCCACTAACACACTAGAAGTCCTGTGGGTGCTTATGCAAAGAAAATAGAGGAGCTCTGTGTGATGCCACTAACACACTAGAAGTCCTGTGGGTGCTGCAAAGAAAATAGAGGAGCTCTGTGTGATGCCACTAACACACTAGAAGAAATGTGGGTGCTTCTGCAAAGAAATAGAGGAGCTCTGTGTGATGCCACTAACACACTAGGAGCTCTGTGTGATGCCACTAAACACACTAGAAGTCCTATGGGTGCTTCTGCAAAGAAAATAGAGGAGCTCTGTGTGATGCCACTAACACACTAGAAGTCCTGTGGGTGCTTATGCAAAGAAAATAGAGGAGCTCTGTGTGATGCCACTAACACACTAGAAGTCCTGTGGGGTGCTTCTGCAAAGAAAATAGAGGAGCTCTGTGTGATGCCACTAACACACTAGAAGTCCTGTGGGTGCTTATGCAAAGAAAAATAGAGGAGCTCTGTGTGATGCCACTAGAAGTCCTATGGGTGCTTATGCAAAGAAAATAGAGGAGCTCTGTGTGATGCCACTAACACACTAGAAGTCCTGTGGGTGCTGCTGAGAAGAATATATAGGAGCTCTGTGTGATGCCACTAACACACTAGAAGTCCTCTGGGTGCTTCTGCAAACAAAATAGAGGAGCTCTGTGTGATGGGACTAACACACTTCAAGTCCTATAGGTGCTTCTGGGAACAAAATATAGCTCTGTGTGTGTGATGGGACTAACACACTTCAAGTCCTATAG
Source organism: Lithobates sylvaticus (assembly GCA_028564925.1). Lineage (NCBI taxonomy): Eukaryota > Metazoa > Chordata > Amphibia > Anura > Ranidae > Lithobates > Lithobates sylvaticus. The sequence continues at coordinate 23,037,163 of CM053027.1, forward strand.
GTGCTTCTGGGAAGAAAATATAGCTCTGTGTGTGTGATGGGACTAACACACTTCAAGTCCTATAGGTGCTTCTGGGAAGAAAATATAGCTCTGTGTGTGTGATGGGACTAACACACTTCAAGTCCTATAGGTGCTTCTGGGAAGAAAATATAGCTCTGTGTGTGTGTAATGGGACTAACACACTTCAAGTCCTATAGGTGCTTCTGGGAACAAAATATAGCTCTGTGTGTGTGATGGGACTAACACACTTCAAGTCCTATAGGTGCTTCTGGGAACAAAATATAGCTCTGTGTGTGTGATGGGACTAACACACTTCAAGTCCTATAGGTGCTTCTGGGAACAAAATATAGCTCTGTGTGTGTGATGGGACTAACACACTTCAAGTCCTATAGGTGCTTCTGGGAACAAAATATAGCTCTGTGTGTGTGATGGGACTAACACACTTCAAGTCCTATAGGTGCTTCTGGGAACAAAATATAGCTCTGTGTGTGTAATGGGACTAACACACTTCAAGTCCTATAGGTGCTTCTGGGAACAAAATATAGCTCTGTGTGTGTAATGGGACTAACACACTTCAAGTCCTATAGGTGCTTCTGGGAACAAAATATAGCTCTGTGTGTGTGATGGGACTAACACACTTCAAGTCCTATAGGTGCTTCTGGGAACAAAATATAGCTCTGTGTGTGTGATGGGACTAACACACTTCAAGTCCTATAGGTGCTTCTGGGAACAAAATATAGCTCTGTGTGTGTGATGGGACTAACACACTTCAAGTCCTATAGGTGCTTCTGGGAACAAAATATAGCTCTGTGTGTGTGTGATGGGACTAACACACTTCAAGTCCTATAGGTGCTTCTGGGAAGAAAATATAGCTCTGTGTGTGTAATGGGACTAACACACTTCAAGTCCTATAGGTGCTTCTGGGAAGAAAATATAGCTCTGTGTGTGTAATGGGACTAACACACTTCAAGTCCTATAGGTGCTTCTGGGAACAAAATATAGCTCTGTGTGTGTGATGGGACTAACACACTTCAAGTCCTATAGGTGCTTCTGGGAAGAAAATATAGCTCTGTGTGTGTAATGGGACTAACACACTTCAAGTCCTATAGGTGCTTCTGGGAAGAAAATATAGCTCTGTGTGTGTAATGGGACTAACACACTTCAAGTCCTATAGGTGCTTCTGGGAAGAAAAATATAGCTCTGTGTGTGTAATGGGACTAACACACTTCAAGTCCTATAGGTGCCTCTGGGAACAAAATATAGCTCTGTGTGTGTAATGGGACTAACACACTTCAAGTCCTATAGGTGCTTCTGGGAACAAAATATAGCTCTGTGTGTGTGATGGGACTAACACACTTCAAGTCCTATAGGTGCTTCTGGGAAGAAAATATAGCTCTGTGTGTGTAATGGGACTAACACACTTCAAGTCCTATAGGTGCTTCTGGGAAGAAAATATAGCTCTGTGTGTGTAATGGGACTAACACACTTCAAGTCCTATAGGTGCTTCTGGGAAGAAAATATAGCTCTGTGTGTGTAATGGGACTAACACACTTCAAGTCCTATAGGTGCCTCTGGGAACAAAATATAGCTCTGTGTGTGTAATGGGACTAACACACTTCAAGTCCTATAGGTGCTTCTGGGAAGAAAATATAGCTCTGTGTGTGTAATGGGACTAACACACTTCAAGTCCTATAGGTGCCTCTGGGAACAAAATATAGCTCTGTGTGTGTGATGGGACTAACACACTTCAAGTCCTATAGGTGCTTCTGGGAAGAAAATATAGCTCTGTGTGTGTAATGGGACTAACACACTTCAAGTCCTATAGGTGCTTCTGGAAGAAAATATAGCTCTGTGTGTGTAATGGGACTAACACACTTCAAGTCCTATAGGTGCCTCTGGGAACAAAATATAGCTCTGTGTGTGTGATGGGACTAACACACTTCAAGTCCTATAGGTGCTTCTGGGAACAAAATATAGCTCTGTGTGTGTAATGGGACTAACACACTTCAAGTCCTATAGGTGCTTCTGGGAACAAAATATAGCTCTGTGTGTGTGATGGGACTAACACACTTCAAGTCCTATAGGTGCTTCTGGGAAGAAAATATAGCTCTGTGTGTGTAATGGGACTAACACACTTCAAGTCCTATAGGTGCTTCTGGGGAAGAAAATATAGCTCTGTGTGTGTAATGGGACTAACACACTTCAAGTCCTATAGGTGCCTCTGGGAACAAAATATAGCTCTGTGTGTGTGATGGGACTAACACACTTCAAGTCCTATAGGTGCTTCTGGGAAGAAAATATAGCTCTGTGTGTGTGATGGGACTAACACACTTCAAGTCCTATAGGTGCTTCTGGGAAGAAAATATAGCTCTGTGTGTGTAATGGGACTAACACACTTCAAGTCCTATAGGTGCCTCTGGGAACAAAATATAGGAGCTCTGCCTGCCTGCCAGGAACACACTACAAGTCCTATAGGTGCTTCTGGTAACAAAATATAGGAGCTCTGCCTGCCTGCCACGAACACACTACAAGTCCTATAGGTGCTTCTGGTAACAAAATATAGGAGCTCTGCCTGCCTGCCACGAACACACTACAAGTCCTATAGGTGCTTCTGGTAACAAAATATAGTAGCTCTGCCTGCCTGCCACGAGCACACTACAAGCCCCTCTTTCTCAATCAATCTTTGTAACTGAATCTATCTAACTCAATCTCTGTAAGTGAATCTCTCTAACTATCTAAATGCAGCAGAGTGTCACAGAATCAGCCTGCTCAATCTGCGCCGGAACAGCATGTGACCGGCGCAGACGGCGTGGCGGCGTTTTATAGGGGGGGGCGTGTACTACAGCCCCTGAGCTGTAATTGGCTACAGGCGTCCTGCCTGTAGCCAATTATGGCTCTTCGAGTTTCCGGGGCTGTGATTGGCCAAGCATGCGGGGTCACAGTGCATGCTTGGCCAATCATCAGCCAGCAATGCACTGCGTCGGCCGCGCCGGCCGCAATGCATTGCGGGGCCGCGCGCATCACACGAACGTGATGCGAGCGGCCAAAATAGTTCTGGGCTCGCCGAGCGAGCGAACGCCCGGTGCTCGATGCGAACGTGGGTTCGCATCGAGCACCGGGCCCATCCCTAGTCGGGACTAAATAATGTCATATACGGCCTGACGTTGTACATGACGAGGAGGGAACATCCCTGAGGCTGGTGGTATTCCGAGAGCAGAAGGTTGTAATGGTGGTAACCTTGTAACCAATATATAGAAACGGAACGTGTTTTCATTCACGTTGTCATTTTGCTGGTTGCTGTCAAATGACCTTGCAACGCTCATGTGGATTAAAGCGATATTAAACCCAAGAACAAAAATGTCATATATTGTAGATCGCCAATCATTAAATGTGTTGGCTACATTAGTTTTCTGTTGTTTATTTTTTATTTTTTTATTTAACCACTTCGATACCTGGCAATTTTACCCCCTTCCTGCCTAGACCAATTTTCAGCTTTCTGGATGACAATTTTGCGGTCATACAACCCATATGAACTTTTTATCATTTTGTTCACACAAATAGAGCTTTCTTTTGGTTGTATTTAATCACCACCGTTTTTTTTTTTTTTTTGCAAAATAAACGAAAAAAAGACTAGAAATTTTGGGGGAAAAAAAAAACAAATTTTTCTTCTGTTATAACATTTTTCAAAAAAAATAATAATCTTTTTTCATAATTTTAGGCCAAAATGTATTCTGCTACATCTCTTTGGTGAGAATAACCAAAATCAGTGTTTATTATTTAGTCTGTAGGAAAGTTAGTCCACAAACTATGGGGTATATCTGAAAATCAATCAATATCAATCAATAATAGCATGCAATGCCAAGCTGCGGTTTCCAAAGCGAGCAAAGTCCTTTCTTGTATTAAGAGAGGTAAGGTCAAGGAAACAATGTAAATATTTTCTATGACACCAAAGATACACAGTAAGGAAAGAACTGTAAATAGGTGGGGAGGAATGGGTTATCTCCCCCTAAATAAGGAAGGGGGAAGGGGAAAGAGAATTTTTTTTTTTTTCCACTCGGAGGGCCGGTCTCCAGTCCACAAGGGTATCAAATGATTGGATAGAATATTGAAATGAAATCAGCAAAATGTAATCTGTATTCTTTTATAAAATTATTAATAAAGATTTAATTATAAAAAAAAAAAGAGAGGTATGGACTCCAGAGAGAGAGATATAATTTTGCCCCCTGTACAAATCATTAGTAGGACCTCATCTGGAATATGCAGTTCAGTTTTGGGCACCAGTTCTCAAAAAGGATATCAGGGAACTGGAGAAAGTGCAGAGAAGGGCAACCAAACTGATAAGAGACATGGAGGAGCTCAGCTATGAGGAAAGATTAGAGGAACTGAATTTATTCTCTCTTGATAAGAGGAGATTAAGGGGGGAAATGATCAACATGTATAAATATATAAGGGGTCCATATAGTGAACTTGGTGTTGAGTTATTCAATTTGCAGTCAACACAGAGGACAAGGGGGCACTCTTTACGTCTAGAGGAAAAGAGATTTCATCTCCAAATACGGAAAGGTTTCTTCACAGTAAGAGCTGTGAAAATGTGGAATAGACTCCCTCCAGAGGTGGTTCTGGCCAGCTCAGTAGATTGCTTTAAGAAAGGCCTGGATACTTTCCTAAATGTACATAATATAACTGGGTACTAACATTTATAGGTAAAGTTGATCCGGGGAAAATCCAATTGCCTCTCGGGGGATTAGGAAGGAATTTTTTCCCCTGCTTTAGCAAATTGGAGCATGCGCTGCTGTTTTTTTTTTTGCCTTCCTCTGGATCAACTGTGGGTATAGAATGGGGTATATGGGATTGCATGATATTTTTTTTAATTTTTTTTTTTTATTTGTGGTTGAACTGGATGGACTTTTCAACCTAACTAACTATGTAACTATGTACTGACGTCCTATCTCATTTCTTGAGGCCCGATAACGCCAGGATATTGCAAATATCCCTCAAATGACCCCTTTTTTGGAGAGTAGACAATCCAAGGTTTTTATTAGACATGTGCAATTTGTTTCACTCCAAATTCGTTTTTTTAACGAATTTCAACAAATTCGTTCATTTGGAAATATCCGAATTAACGAAAACCCATGTAACAAATTTTTCCAAAAATTAGAAAATTCTGAAATTCCGAAATTTGAAAATTCGGAAATAGAAAATTAGAAAATTAGGAAATTTGAAAATCTGAAATAAATAACTAATAATAACTTAACTATTACGAACTATGAAATTATAGGTATTGGAATTTCCTTTCAAATTTGGCTGTTAGTGAACATAACAAATACGAATTTATCCAAAGTTACGAATTATCCAAAACAACGTATTCCACATCTAAACTAAAGGAATGTAACTAATTAATAATAATAAACAACAATCATAATAATAAAAACATTTTATTATTATTATTATTTATTCATTCTGTTTGTTTACATGTGGCAATCGTTATTTCGGATTAATTCGTAACTTCGGATAAATTCATATTCGTTACGTTCACTAACAGCCAAATTTGAAAGGAAATTCCAATATCTATAATTTAATAGTTATTGATAGTTAAGTTATGCTTTCAAAATTTCTTTCTTATTTTCAGATTTGCGAATTCACGAATTTTTTAATTTACGAATGACCCGAAAAACGAAAACAAAAAAAAAACGAATGAAACTAAAATTAACACATTTTTCGGCAGTGCACATGTCTAGAATTTATTAAGAGGCATGGTGAGTTTTTTTGAAGTTGTAATTTTTTTGTCATCAGCTTTTGGAAAATTAAGAAAATTTTCACAATTTTTGTCTTCTTTTACATACTGTCACCAGTGCAGGACAGCATCATCATACAACTGGTGTGGCGGTGTTTAGGGACACTGACTGGTGGCAGTATGAAAAAAAATAATAATAATAATTATATTTAATAACCATTGAAACCCCCCCCCCCATCTTTTCATCATGCAGGTCTTTGGGAAACACCCTGTTCATAAATGATGATGGCCTAAGGAAAGTAAATGTTCATCAATTGGCCTAAGGGAAAAAAAAGTTCATCTGCTAACTGTAAAATAAATATTTTACATATTGTAAATTCTATTGTTTTATGTTTATTCATTGTCCATTAACAACCAGAATGTCATGTTTTAAATTAGAAGAATATAAATGAACCGCTTCCTGTGATTGGTCACAGTGATCACATGGTACAAACAGGGCCAATCACAGCCCATCTGTACCATGTGATTTTCCGTGGCCAATCACAGCTAATCACAACAATGATCACTAAAAGAATCAATTTCATTCAGTAAAAATGCTTGCTTATAACAGTGAAGTTCACTGCTATAAGCAATCATAGCGTGTAGAACAAAAACAAAAAACCTTGATCGCTTCCCCAGAGTAGTACAGTGTTACTATGGTAACACTGTTTTGCTCTGGTCACAGTGTGTAAAAAAAGAAAAAAAAAAGAAAAGGAAAAAATATTTTGACAAATTGAACAAAAAAATGATTAAACATTTTTTATTTTTTTTATTTTAAACACTTTTTACATACTGTCATCAGTCAGTGTCCCTGATCACTTCACTGTCACACCAGTTATATGATGATGCTGTACACTGCAATGGTGACAGTATGTTTAAAAAAATAAAATAAAATAAAAACTTTTTTTTAAATGTATTCATTTTCCAAATAATTGTGACAAAAAAAATGACAACTTCAAAAAACTTGCCATGCCCCTTACTAAATACTTCGGACTGTCTTCTTTCCAAAAAGGGCTCATTTGGGGGGCATATTTGTACTGACCATCAGTACATCATTATTGATCGATTTTCAGTATACCATAGATTATGGACTCTATTGCCGCGTACACACGGTCGGAATTTCCGATGGAAACAGTCCGATGGGAGCTTTTCAACTGATTTTCCGACCGTGTGTACGCCCATCTGTCTTTTTCTGTCGGAATTTCCGACGGACTTTGGATTGAGAACCTGTTCTCAATTTTTCAGACGGAAAACCTTTCTATCGGATTTTCCGATCGTGTGTATGCAATTCCGACACGCAAAATTCCGACGGATGCTCGGAAACAATTTGACGCATGCTCAGAAGCATTAAACGTCCATTTTATAGTGCTGTCGACCGTGTTTTATGCCGCTGTGATACTGACCGTCGGAATTTGGTGTGACCGTGTGTAGGCAAGACAGTTTGAGCGAAATTCCGACAGGAAAACCATCAGAGCTTTTTCCAACGAGAATTCCGACCGTGTGTACGCGGCATATAACTTTCCCACAGACTAAATAATAAACACGGATTCATTTTTAGCCTAAATTTAGGAAGAAAGATTATTTATGTGCAAAATTTTTAAACAAAAATTAAGGAAAATGCGTTTTTTTTTTCTCAAATTCCCAGTCTTTTTTCCACATTTTTAGTCTTTTTTCACTTATTTAGCAAAAACTGAAAAACTCAGTGTTGATTAAAAAACCACCAAATGAAAGCTCTATTTGTGTGAAAAAATGATAAAACTCTCATATGGGTACAGTGTTGCATGACCTCACAATTTTTATTTAAAGTGTGACAGCGCTGAAAGCTGAAAATTGGTCTGGGCAGGAAGGGTGTTTAAGTACCCTGTTATGAAATGGTTAAAGAGCACAGGGTGAGGGGTGGGGGGGGGGGGTGCACTTCAGCATCCTCGCCTTGGGTTCCATAGTGCCTTGTCCCAGCACTGAGTGCCTTTTCACAGTATCACCAGCAGAGCAGCCATCACAGGGGGGGGCAGCCCATACACATGTAGGGTGCCCGGGTGTCCCAAGGAGCTCAGGCACCTGGGCCCCAACCAACGAGTTGTTGCTGCTGTTGTAACTAGCAATTGCTAAAGCAGGTTGGCCACCGAGTGAGCCGATGCAGCTCACTTAGGCCCAGCTGCAGGGGGAAGGTGGAGTGATATTATTTGTACTCTGCCTCTCCCTGCAGACCAGATGCTGGTTTAGGTGCCATGCCAGTTGCAGTTCAGCCGTATTGAAGAGCTGCACTGCTTGTAGCCTGCAGGACTGCTCAGTGCTCACTGTGGACTGGTCTGGAGACAAGTTGTTAGACATCACAATGGTGAATTGATTGACAATGTTGCTGGATGTGGGCCTGTGCTGTGGTTGTCTCTTTGTTGGATTGGGGAGTCTCCTTGCTATATGGGGATGTCTCTGTTGAATTAGGCCATCTCTTAGCTGGATTGGGATGTCCCTTTGCTGAATACATGAGACTGTCTCTTTGCTGGATGGGGATGTCTCATTTCTGAATATATGGGGCTCTCTCTTTGCTGAATTGGGATGTCTCTTTGCTGAATATATGTAAATCTCTAAATAGGAGAAGCTGCGCTAGTGCAGCTTCTCCTATTTATGTATTGTTTTGTGTATATCTCACAATAAGCTGCTGCTTGTTTTTTAGTTAATTTAATAAAAAATTTTGATCCAAGCGCAGTTTTCCTTTTTCTATATGTAAATCTCTCTTTGCTGGATTGGCATGTCTCTTTGCTGAATTTATGTGGCTGTCTCTTTGCTGGATTGGGATGTCTCTGGGCTGAATTTATGTGGCTGTCTCTTTGCTGGATTGGGATGTCTCTTTGCTGAATTTATGTGGCTGTCTCTTTGCTGGATTGGGATGTCTCTTTAACTAACTAACTAACAATACCCTCAAAGCAATGGAACATATATATATACATGTATATACAAGGCAGGGAGGAGAGACAAGGGGGGAAACAGGAAGCAAGGGAACATCAAGGCAGGAATCAGGGGACGGGTCTCAGGAACCAGGTAAGGGGGGCAACATCCAGGACAGGGCAGGAAGCAGATAAAGGGTCAGGTACAGGTACAGGTACAGGTTTCAGGATCAGGTTTCAGAACAGGCAAGACAAGGCTACAGGAAGGAATACTGAAGCACTGAACCACAGTGAAGGACAGGCTTATATACCCAGCAAATCCACAACAGGTGCAGCTAGATTGCAGGCATGTCCATCTGCTGGGAGACCCCCGCTGTGGCCACCAGAACTGCACCCTTTGGTGTCGAAGGAAGTAGTGACACCACCAGGCGATCCAGATAATAACACCATTCCTGACAATTTCCATCGGCTGGGAGACCCCTGCTGGTGGCCACCAGAACTGCACCCTTTGATGCCAAAGGAAACAGTGACACCAGCAGGCGATCCAAGTAATAGCACCGTTCCTGACAGTTCCCCCCCCCTAAGGAGTGGCCTCTGGACACTCCATTCTGTCCTAGATCTGGCAGTGCGTGTAAAGGTGGAAGAGTCCAAAAAAGTCTTCTCTGTGACGGCAGACTTCCTTGCGCTCTCTGGCCAGAGTCTCTTAACCTACTAGGAGGCGTGCCACCCGAGTCCGACAATGGGACATGTACCCCACCACCAGGGTCTGGAAGTTTAGATCTGGAAATAAAAACAGACAGGGCAGCAGGCTCCGGGTCATCAGGCTGGGCATCGGACAGGAACTCATCAGGCTGGGCAGCGGACAGGAACTCATCAGGCTGGGCAGCGGACAGGAACTCATCATGCTGGGCAGCGGACAGGAACTCATCAGGCTGGGCAGCGGACAGGAACTCATCAGGCTGGGCAGCGGACAGGAACTCATCAGGCTGGGCAGCCGACAGGAACTCATCAGGCTGGCAGCGGACAGGAACTCATCAGGCTGGGCAGCAGACAGAACTCATCAGGCTGGGCAGCAGACAGGAACTCATCAGGCTGGGCAGCAGAAAGGAACTCATCAGGCTGGGCAGCAGACAGGAACTCATCAGGCTGGGCAAGCAGACAGGAACTCATCAGGCTGGGCAGCAGACAGGAACTCATCAGGCTGGGCAGCAGACAGGAACTCATCAGGCTGGGCAGCAGACAGGAACTCAACAGGCTGGGCAGCAGACAGGAACTCATCAGGCTGGGCAGCAGACAGGAACTCATCAGGCGGGGCAGCAGACAGGAACTCATCAGCTGGGCAGCAGACAGGAACACCTCAGGCTGGGCAGCAGACAGGAACACCTCAGGCTGGGCAGCAGACAGGAACACCTCAGGCTGGGCAGCAGACAGGAACACCTCAGGCTGGGCAGCAGACAGGAACACCTCAGGCAGGGCAGCAGACAGGAACACCTCAGGCTGGGCAGCAGACAGGAACACCTCAGGCTGGGCAGCAGACAGGAACACCTCAGGCTGGGCAGCAGACAGGAACACCTCAGGCTGGCAGCAGACAGGAACACCTCAGGCTGGGCAGCAGACATGAACACCTCAGGCTGGGCAGCAGACAGGAACACCTCAGGCTGGGCACGGGCACATCAAGCTGGGCAGCGGGCACGGCACATCAAGCTGGGCAGCGGGCACAGGCACATCAAGCTGGGCAGCGGGCACATCAAGCTGGGCAGCGGGCACGGGCACATCAAGCTGGGCAGCGGGCACGGGCACATCAAGCTGGGCAGCGGGCACATCAAGCTGGGCAGCGGCACATCAAGCTGGGCAGCCGGCACATCAAGCTGGGCAGCGGGCACATCAAGCTGGGCAGCAGGCACGGGCACATCAAGCTGGGCAGCGGGCACGGGCACATCAAGCTGGGCAGCGGGCACGGGCACATCAAGCTGGGCAGCTGGCACATCAAGCTGGGCAGCGGGCACGGGCACATCAAGCTGGCAGCAGGCACGGGCACATCAAGCTGGGCAGCAGGCACGGGCACATCAAGCTGGGCAGCGGGCACATCAAGCTGGGCAGCAGGAACAGGCACATCAAGCTGGGCAGCAGGAACAGGCACATCAAGCTGGGCAGCAGGAACAGGCACATCAAGCTGGGCAGCAGGAACAGGCACATCAGGCTGGGCAGCAGGAACAGGAACACTTCGGGCTGGGCAGCAGACAGGAACACTTCGGGCTGGGCAGCAGACAGGAACACTTCGGGCTGGGCAGCAGACACGGGCACATCAGGCTGGGCAGCATACACGGGCACATCAGGATGGAAGGCAGGCAGCGGGTCATCAGACTGGAGAACTGGCAGCGGGTCATCAGACTGGAAAACTGGCAGCGTGTCATCAGACTGGAAAACTGGCAGCTGGTCATCATACTGGAAAACTGGCAGCGGGTCATCAGACAGGAAAACTGGCAGCGGGTCATCAGACTGGAAAACTGGCAGCGGGTCATCAGACTGGAAAACTGGCAGCGGGTCATCAGACTGGAAAACTGGCAGCGGGTCATCAGACTGGAAAACTGGCAGCGGGTCATCAGACTGGACAACTGGCAGCGGGTCATCAGACTGGTAAGCTGAGACATCAGGCTGGAAGGCCGGCACCAGGACATCAGACTGGAAGGCTGGGACATCAGGCTTGAGGGCTGGAACATCAGGCTGGAAGGCTGGCATCGGAACATCAGACTGGAAGGCTGGGACGTCAGGCTGGAGGGCTGGCACCAGGATATCAGACTGGAAGGCTGGGACATCAGGCTGGAAGGCTATGACATCAGGCTGGAAGGCTAGGACATCAGGCTGGAAGGCTGGAACATCAGGCTGGAAGGCTAGTACTGGCTCTTCAGGCTGGATTGCTGGCACCTCCGGCTGGAACTCTGGCGCTTCAGGCTGGGACAGATTAGTGGGTGTGGAGGCAGATTGGGTTACTGGCAGGATCGTTTTGGTCGGGAAGAACTTTCGTTTTTTCTTTGACTTGGTCGCTGAAGCTTTGTAGGTTGGGGGTGCAGCAGACAGGAAAGGAGTGTTGGGATTTGGCAGAGAAGAGGTAGGGGAGTTGTATGCAGGATAGGTACAGGGAGAGGAGACCGGATATGAATATTTGGTTGGAGCAATGTATACTGGGTGGCAACTGAGTTTGGCATGGGTGATGGGGAAACATACATTTGTGAATTTGTAGGCAGCTGAGAAGAGGCAGGGGGGTTAAATGCAGGATAGGTACAGGGAGAAGAGACCGGATATGAATATATGGTTGGGAGCAGTGTATACTGGGTGGCAACTGGGTTTGGTATGGGAGATGGGGAAACATACATTTGGGTAGGCTGGTGTCTGATTGCAGAAGTGGTTTGTTTGGCTGGGGCTAATTGCATCATGCCAGACCATGCTGAAAGTATGGGTTGTACAAAATGTGAATTCAAGTTTCCCTGTCTAACAAAAGACTGCGCAGACACAATGCATTCAGAAATCACCTGTGGGGAACAGCCAGAGTAGTGCTCAAAAAAGTTGTCGGGATCATCTTCAAAAAGCCATACTAGGGATACAACCTGATTCATATCAAAGGGGGAGTGAAATCATCACGGCCCTCAGGAATACAGGGCAGGGCCAGCTTGGCACAAATCTGGATCAGGGGCTGCACGTCCTCAAAAAGAAAATGGCCCTGATCAACAAAAGCATGGGCTATACGGTTGCACTCCAGTAGTTGCTCCCTAGTATAGCCACCCAATGGTCTATGGGTTGAGCCATCTCTTTGCTGAATATATGGGGAGGTCTCATTTAATGGATTGGTTTCATTTTCAAGTTCATTTTTCATTTTCAAGTTGTAAGAGTGTTAAAACAAAAGTGGGTGCACTGAAGGACTCGGTGGGGTGGCCAGTGGGCGGATTCAGTGGGACGGCCAGTGGGCGGACCCTGGGGAATGTTAGTGGTCAGGCCCGGGGAGGCCCAGGCCTAAAGCAGTGTAAGGGGCCAAAAAAAATCCGGTGGCTGCCCTGATCACCAAGTAAAAATAAAGAGAAAAAAAAGCCCTTCAAATAAAAAATGTAAAAAAATAAAAAGAGAAAAGAAGTCTAAAAAAAAGAGAAAATGAATACAGTCACTGCATCTAAAGACTGATAAGCTGCAATATATAAATCTTTTGGTTTTGGGTTCACACACACTTTAAATAAGCCAAAATATAAAGCATTGGTGAAGATGACAAGAGGTTAAATAGATCAAGCTTCTCTAAACATTAAGAAACACTTCTGTGCTCGAGTCTGTTACCGGTTCCACACCGCACTGAAAAAGCAGCGAAAGTCTAATTAAAATCACTAATTAGAGAAATGCATGGGAGGGGGGGGTTTGGAGTGAGGATATTTGTGTCTTTAACGTCTTGGCGCCGCGCCAAGTTCCATCCCGCCCCTTCCACGTCTTACATTGATGATCGGCAACACAGAGTCGGATTATTTTTTATTTCAAGAGGATTTAGGTTTATATTATCACTCAATTTATACTTAATGATTTCTGCAGCAAGCTCGTGTCTAATATCACTGACATTCAGATAATTAAATACAGTAATTAAATTCCAAGCCTTGTATTTAGCAGAATGTATTAAACACAGGCTACCCAATGCTGAACCCTTCCATTTATTTTGTTTATTTGTGTGGTGCTGACTTATTTATTAGCTTTTCACTTTAAACAGTTACCCATTCATAGCGATCTCTGCACCAAAAGAGCTTGCACTCTAAAGTCACAGCCACAGTCACTTATTATTATTATTATTATTATTATTAATAATATTATACATATACCTGTATATATAGCTCTGAAATATCCCAGGGTGCTGTACAGAGCACTGAGTCAGTAACATCAGTCCCTGCACCAGAGGAGCTTACACTCTAATGTCACAGCCACAGCCACACACTATAATTTTGTATATAGACAGATACAGGGCTGCCATCGGGGCAGAGTTACAGCCCATACACACTTAGGGGGCCCGGGCATCCCTAGGGGCCCAGTCGCCCTGGTGTCCCAAGCTGCTGGGGGATGTCTCTTTGCTGGATTTGGGTGTGTTTTTTTCGCTGGATTGGGCTGCCTGTTTGCTGGAGGGGATGTCTCTTCGATGAATTGGAATGTCACTTTACGGGATGGGGATGTCTCTTTGCTGAATATATGAGGGTGTCTCTTTGCTGGATTGGGCTGTCTCTTTGCTGGATTTGGATGTGTTTTAGCTGGATAGGGCTTTTTTTTTTGCTGGAGGGGATGTCTCTTTGATGAATTGAAATGTCTCTTTACGGGATGAGAAGGAAAAAAGTAGTGGCGCGCAAATTTATACTAAGTGTTAAAAGACAAAAAGTAGCAGGTCATAGACATAAATAGCCAATAAAAACCTCCAGGTATATAAAATGGCATATAATACAATAAGCAAAAGTGCATAGAGTGGTGTGATAAAACCAAATCCTGTGATAAAACGCAATCCTGGTTAAAAATGCATCATAAAAGTCGCATGGTATGGCTAAAATAACATTGCATCCAAATGAGTGTAAAAATAGTGATGAGATATATAAAAGACGTGATGGAGATCTATAAACGCATAAGTTGTGCATCCAAGGTTGTGAAAGAGGGAGTGATCCAAACGGATAAAAACAATATATCATAAAAGTGATATGAGAAATATAATGATATCAAGTGCAAGAAAGCAGAGGAGACTCGGGGGTCTCATATAAAAATTATAAAAGTAGATGAGTAGCAAATCCGTGCAGGTTAAATCAAAATTAAAAACTAAAACGAAAGAGATGGTGAATAGCGATTAATAAATCGCAGAATATGAAAGTCCAAATATAGAGTCCATATATGGCATAAGTGCAAAGTGATATTGATATCTTCTATCCAACAGGTGGCAGGCTATTAGTGCTGAGGTTTCCAGTGGTGATCAGGGATGATCTATAAATCCTGTGCAGTGTTCCGTGTATTTCTCTCGTGAGATCCTAAAGGGGATATGGGTGGCCCCTTACCTTACAGCTGTAAGGTTACAGCAGTGAAATATGGGTCTTTGTGGTTGTAGGAGACCGTCCTCCCTGTGGTGTCTTTATGGTTTTCTCAAATGCCTTTTCCCTCTCGGCTTTCCTCCTTGATCCGGGCAGGGGCAGGTGGGGGGGGGGGGGGGGGGGGTATTGGGGAGCTTTCACCTCAATGTGCACATAAAGTAAAATAGCCTCATAGTGTAGTATGTAAATCATAAAAAGGTATTTATTATCATTAAAAACAGTAAACAGATAAAAGTGGGTACTCACATTCAGTTAATGAGTACACAAGCAGGGTATAAACGAGCCTCGAGCTCGTCGGCGTCACTTCCGGTAGGTCACGTGTCCCGACGCGTGTTCGTCACTTGTCACGTGACTTCATCAGGGGTACCTAGTGTCCCTACCGTGGTCTTTAAATAGGCCATGTAAAAGCCAATTGGCGGCCATTTTGCCGTAGCGCCGATCACCGGAAGTGGTCACAGATACGTCGCCGGAAGTGGAGCGGCGGCCATTTTCTTGGTGGTTAGGCCGCCCAAGATAGACATAGTAAAGTGTCAGCAGGGTATGTAATGGAAAAACCGGAAGTGGTCACGGTTACCTCTGCCTAATGAGTTAGTACATAGCAACTATAGGTGAATGCATATAAATAGAGCGGGGGTTGGTTGAGCAAAATTAGCATAATAAAAACACCAGTGTCAGTCTGTGTCCGTTCTGTTAGAACAGTAAAAAAGTATTCATCTTGTTAAAACGAGGAAAGGGGGGGGGGGGGATTTAAAAAATTGTATATATATATATAAAATATATATATAAAATATAGTAAAAAATAAAATATACCGGAAATGACGTCAAGGAGATACATAGAATGCATATTGAAGTAATTCATAATAATATAGCATATGAATAAGACAGCAGGATAGCAGAGTGTAAACAAGAGGGGATGAGAGACCTCCAGAGTGCAGACATATTCCAGGGTTAAGTATTAGGGAGGCAATGGTCTAAGAGGAGGGGGATTGGTTGTATGGGGAGGTTAGATAAACGATCACCTCCATAAAAGAAGTCTTATTTAAAATAGTGTAGAGTGTCTAAAAACTATTTTTTATAAAACTAATTATAAAAGTATTTTCTTAAAAGTTGTCTTTGTTTTAAAAGTCACTGAGGAAACAATTGAGATCAAATTCTACATTCAGGCCATGTGGCGTGAGGGTATTTAAGGTGAAGATCCACTTCGATTCGAGTTGGCTTAGGGTCCTCACCTTATGTCCTCCCCTCCAGTGTTTGATATAGGGCTCAATGCCCCAGAATTTTAAATGTGAGGGGTCTTTGTTGTGGTGGATAGCAAAGTGTTTGGACACATTATGTTTATCAAATCCCTTTTTGATGTTACGGACATGTTCTTTTATTCTAACTCTCAACAGTCTCTTAGTGCGGCCCACGTACTGGAGTCCGCAGCTACATTCCAGTACGTATTCGTTTTAGTTTTTAATTTTGATTTAACCTGCACGGATTTGCTACTCATCTACTTTTATAATTTTTATATGAGACCCCCGAGTCTCCTCTGCTTTCTTGCACTTGATATCATTATATTTCTCATATCACTTTTATGATATATTGTTTTTATCCGTTTGGATCACTCCCTCTTTCACAACCTTGGATGCACAACTTATGCGTTTATAGATCTCCATCACGTCTTTTATATATCTCTTCACTATTTTTACACTCATTTGGATGCAATGTTATTTTAGCCACACCATGCGACTTTTATGATGCATTTTTAACCAGGATTGCGTTTTATCACAGGATTTGGTTTTATCACACCACTCTATGCACTTTTGCTTATTGTATTATATGCCATTTTACATACCTGGAGGTTTTTATTGGCTATTTATGTCTATGACCTGCTACTTTTTGTCTTTTAACACTTAGTATAAATTTGCGCGCCACTACTTTTTTCCTTCTATTCCACTTGGGTTCAGACATTTCCTTTAGTGTGCGCAGCATCCTTTTAGCTAGTTTCGGTGTGCTGGCGCAGGATTACTTTATCCCATTTGTTTACGGGATGAGGATGTCTCTTTGCTGAGTATATAAGGGTGTCTCTTTGCTGTGTTGGGCTGTCTCTTTGCTGGTTTGGAATGAAATAGCCATGTGAAGAAAGGTAATGTGAGAATTTTACCCCCCCCCCCTTTTTCCTTTACATGCCCATTTCATCCTAGGAAGGACTTGGAGAGGAGGCCACTGGCCTTGAGGGATTGCCCAGGTCCTGTTATGAGGGAGGGTCTGCGTTTGCTCAATCTAGAGAGAATCCCTTTAAAGTTTTGGGATTTGGCCTGGCGCTCGTTCCATGGCGGACTCTATATAAAGGGCAATCTGAAGCATCGCTCTGAGGAGAACCGTGGTTGTCCAAGAGTGGAATGTAGTGGGGTGGAGGAGAAAATAGACCACTTCTTGCTTCAGTGCCCCTTCAATATAGAAGTCTACAAGTGGGTGGGTGGGGCTCTGGTAATCCCTTTCCTTTACTGCTTGAGTTATGCGGAGTGGTCGTACGGGGACCTTTGAGACACATTGGGATTTTGATTATGAGACACTTTTTCTAGTTAGCTTAGTAGTCCGTTTCTTCACATGGAATGCACGGCGCCAGGTTTCCATTCGGAAAAAAGTCCTTCCTGTCAAGGTGAGGGTGCACGACATTCTGGGTGAGGTTGGGAAGATTTGGGGTCTTGAGAAGGACAGGTGGTGGCCGGGGGCCTGCACAAAGGCGTAGAGGAATGTCAGGTCTCCGTATCGGCTGTTTGTTAGTCTCTGGGTGTACGGCTTTCTTTCTGTCCTTTCACGTCCCCTAGATTTTTATATAAGATTGTATTTTTGAAAAAAGGCTGCATACATGGGTTAAATGTGTAATGGTTTCTTAGCCTGAGGCTGTGTTTAGATGGGGGTTATGGCTTTGTTCAGGTTGGTATATTTAGTTTTTCTTTATGTTTTTGCTATGCTGATGTAAGCTATTTTTGTTTATATATTTTTATTTATTTTGTATATATGTAAATATGTTTTTATTATGTTTGTAAGATTTTTAATAAACAAAAATTTACACTTGGCAGGAGACACCAGAGAGCACTGCTTGGTTTCAACCGCTTCCCGACCGCCCACTGCATATATACGTCAGCAGAATGGCACGGGCAGGCAAAAGCACGTACCTGTACGTGGCCCTTTAAATGCCTGCCCGTTGGTCGCGCGCGCCGCCGCCAGCGGCGCACTCGTGACCCGGTCGGGAGCTCTGTGACCCCGGCCGCAGGACCAGAGGACCCGATCGCCGCTGGTGTCCCGCGATCGGGTCACGGAGCTGAAGAACGGGGAGAGGTATGTGTAAACAAACCTCTCCCCGCGCTTCCTACTCTGCCTGTCATTGATTGGCTGTTCCCGGTCATTGGGAAAGCTGATCAATGACGTCAGACGTCAGCCCTGCCCCCTAATGTAAAAAAACACACACACGTCACAGCCCATAACCCCTCCCCTCCCCCTAGTGGTTAACTCTTTCACTACAACTGTCATTTATACAGGAATCAATGCATTTAAATAGCATTGATTGTTGTATAAATGACAATGGTCCCAAAAATGTGTCAAAAATGTCCGATGTGTCCACCATAATGTCGCAGTCACAATAAAAATCGCTGATCGCCGCCATTACTAGTAAAAAAAAAATATTAATAAAAATGCTATAAAACTATCCCCTATTTTGTAAACGCTATAACTTTTGCGCAAACCAGTCAATAATCACTAATTGCGATTTTTTTTACCAAAAATATGTAGAAGAATACGTATCGGCCTAAACTGAGAAAAAAATTAAAATTTTATATATTTTTTGGGGATATTTATTATAGCAAAAAAGTAAAAAATATTGCATTTTTTTCAAAATTGTCGCTCTATTTTTGTTTATAGCGCAAAAAATAAAAACCACAGGGGCGATCAAATACCACCAAAAGAAAGCTCTATTTATGGAAAAAAAGGACGCCAATTTTGTTTGGGAGCCACTTCGCACGACCGCGCAATTGTCAGTTAAATCGGCGCAGTGACGAATCGCAAAAAGGGGCCTGGTCCTTTGGCTGCCAATTGGTCCGGGGCTGAAGTGGTTAAGCCATATACATCACTTAATCCAGCAGGGCTCTTCCATGTGATGTAATTTCTAAGTAAATTTTTCGTACGGTAACGTCGGGTTTATGACATCATACATCTTTAGATAACAATCAATACAATCTGCTTTCCAAGCAGCAGACTGACCTCATTTGGCCGCCATGACTTCCCAGACATCTGGTGTCGTCACCTGAGGCGGACATGTGCTGTACATTACGTTACATGAAGAGCCGCTATCGCTTATTAACAATAACTTGTCACCGTTCGATCCAAACATTTTCCTGAAAATTAACTCTGACCCCAATGAGTCATTTGATGCCATTCTGTCTAATTGAAACATCTGGTGATGTCACTGGTATCAGGGGAGAACAATATCATATGACATTACCACTTTGACAACCCAATCTTCATAAATGGTGGATGAGCAAACTAATCCATAGACTTTAGCTTGCCTTGAATCTAGTCATTCCACTGGAGGGCAATGATTGCTGATAAGGACTGACATGCGTTAATGGTACTGCGCCATATACATATGACTTTGCCATGATGTTGGTGGAGTGCTGCATAATTGCTAGCAGTCCCTCTGACCTAGGACTAAGCTTGTCCAGCTCCTGGCAGCAGCCAGTCTGCAGGATGTGAAAACTCCCTTATATAAAAATCCAGCACACAGCAGACGTCTGTAAGGTGTTGGTCAGGGAAGGACAGTAGTATAGATCTACAGGTGTTTAGGCAACTTGAGAGCTCAACCAAGCCAGGCAGGATGCACCTCAGCCCAGCCAACCAGGCTGGAACTCACCAAGCTAGCCATATTTTAAACCAGTCAGCCAGGCCAGAATCCAACCCAGTCAACCAGCCAACCAGGACAGAACTCAGCCCAGCTAGCCAGGCCAGAACTCAAACCAGTCAGCAAGGCCAGAACTCAAACCAGTCAGCAAGGCCAGAAATCAAAATAGCTGGCAAGACTGTAACTCAAAACGGTCAGTTAGGCCAGAACTCAACCCAGCCAGCCAGGCCAGAACTCAAACCAGTCAGCAAGACCAGAACTTAATCCAGTCCGCCAGACCAAAACTCAGCCCAGCCAGCCAGACCAGAACTCAAACCACTTAGTATGGCAAGGACCCAAAATAGCCAGCAAGACCAGAACCAGAACAAGGCCATCTAGGCCAGAACTCAAACCAGTCAGCCAGACAAGCCAGTATGACCGAAACTCAGCCCAGCCAGGCCAGAACTCAAACCAGCCAGCCAGACCAGAACATAAGCCACTCAGTATGGCCGGGACTCAAAAGAGCCAGCCAGACCAGAACATAAACCACTCAGTATGGTCAGGACTCAAAAGAGCCAGCAAGACCAGAACCAGAACAAGGCCATCTAGGCCAGAACTCAAACCAGTCAGCCAGACAAGCCAGTATGACCGAAACTCAGCCCAGCCAGGCCAGAACTCAAACCAGTCAACAAGGCCAGAACTTAGCCCAGTCAGGGCATAACTCAAGTGAGTCAAAAGGCCAGAACTCAGCCGAGCCAGGCCAGAACTCAAACCAGCCAACAAGGCCAGATCTTAGCCCAGACAGGCCAAAACTCAAACCAATCAACAAGTCTAGAATTTAGCCCAGTCAGCCAGACCAGATCTCAAACCAGTCAGCCAGGCTGGACCTCAGCCTATCCAGCCAGAACAAATAAGAGCAGACTGACAGGTGACTTATCTGGACTCCTGTGTAAGACTTGGGGTGATAAATTATTCTCCAGTAGGGATGAGCGGAGGTTGGGCCAAACCCCCTAGTCGCTCAAATCCGTAAGGAAGCCGTTAGTGCCTTCCCAATCAGCTGCGACCGGGGCATTCACCACCTTGCAGCTGCACTTACACAAAGCTGCACTCTGGTGATGTTTGAAGTGAGAAGTATGTTACCTTCACACCAAGGATCTCCAAAACAGGTCCAAAGCTTTATTCAGCAATCACATTATAGTTACAAAAGTGTTGTTTCGTAGCCTTGTAGGACCCCTTCCTCAGGCATGTTATGTCACATGTCTGAAGTGGGCGTCCTGCATGGCTCTGGAACATCCCTATTGTAACTATGATGTAATCGCTGAATCAAGTTTGGACCTGTTCTGGAGATCCTTGGTGTGTTGATGACATACTTCTCACTTTGTTTGTCTTCAATTTCCAGTCGGTGGTTGCTGCAGTACCCACTTACATCTACAGCCATGTCACATGCCTGATGAAGTGGTCCTGTGACGTCACATGCCTGATGGAGGAATCCTGCGAGGCTCCAAAACGTTTCTTTTGTAACTATGATGTGACCGCTGAATACATCTTTGGACCTGTTCTGGAGATCATTGGTGTGCTAGTGACATTCTTCTCACTTTCAACGCCTTCGATTTCCACCCGGTGGTCGTTGTAGCTCCCAGTTACATTCACAGTCACTTTCAGGAATTGTGTGTGCTGGGAATATTGAACTTGGACTACTGGTGAGGTTTGGTCTTTTCTATGTTGTTTCACCTCTTCGCGCTGATCGTTGTGAACCATTAAGAGTTCTAAAAGTTGGGAGACAGTCATTCGGGTCATCTGACTGCTGTGATTGGCTGTCACAGTGGTCACATGATCGGAAAGCTCCTGATTGCAAGCATGCATCTGGAGCTTACCGATCCCCACCAGCTACCGCGCTGGGAATGTGCAGGGAGCGAGCTCTCTGCCCGGTAAGTTGTAAACACAGGGCCACATATATGCAGCTGCTCAGTGCCAAGGCCCACACACCAAAAGGCCACGTATATGTGCACGGCAGGCAAATGGTTTAAGGTTGATTTCCTCCTCCCCAGGGTTGCCTACCTCCTCTTTAAGCAATCCATATATGCTCCAGATAACCAGCTGGTACCCAACCCCAGTGCAGAACACTCAACTACCTACAGACACCAACTGGTGCTAATATCCATTCCTCGACATTCAAATTAATTATGCATATTGTTATCAGAGGCAGGGAAAAGAGCATTGATTCACAATGATAAATCCAGTGAAGTGACAGCTCTTTCCATCTAGTTACTTCTCATCATATTAATTCAAATATGAGTCAAGCCAGAAGATGACACAATCCTAACAGGGATTCATTTACATAAATCTCATCAGCCCAGGTTTAATATGCTAAAATACGAGAAACTATTACCCTTACACAAAAATACTAGAACTCACTCCCGATGTAAAAGTCAAATTGACAAAAAAGCAATGGCCCGGAGCTTAAAACTTAGGGGAGGGCCAACATGACAAGGGGGGGACTTTGAGGCGGGCCGGCGTCAGCGTCAGGATAGGAGAGGGGTTGGTATGCAAGCTGGGGGGTGGAAGTCAGGGGGCGGAGCCGGCGCGCCATCGTTCAGTCGGCGCCATCGTGAGCAACAGGCTCACACCCTCCCTCCCTACTTAGAGCGTACGGTGTTTTTTGAAGGCTGTGAAAATGGGGGTGTTTTTTCCCCCCGGGTGGTCTCCATGGACAGTTGGTCTTGTTTAGTTTTGTAGCAGCACTAGGTCTATGGGGTCTTTGAAGGCGGTGCTAAACAATAATGGTGGTTTAGGGGAGTTGGGCTCATAGGGAGATATGGGTGTCCTTTCCCTTAAAGGGTAACGTGGTAGAAGGTTGTATCTGGAAGGAAGTTGCTGCTTTGTCCCCGAGCTTTCGTAATACGCGGCGGGGGGCCTTTTCATGGGTGTACCGATACAACTAGTTGGTTCGAAATTATAATTTACCTTCAAAGGCCTCTAGATCAGGAATGTGTAATACGGTTTGTACAGTTGGTTTATAATGTTGGTTGTAAAATGTATTTATATGCATTAAGTTATGTTTTTTCAAAATAATTTTTTGTATTTTTTCATATGTTTATAATAAAGAAAATGGCTGCTATGGCCATTCGACTCCAAAAGGATTGTGTCGTCTGATCAATTGTATAATAGGTAAGATAAGGGTATAGGTTGTCATCTTAGGGAGCCTCACGAATTAGGCACATCCCTTAGTCATGATTGTCCAGGTAGGGTCACCAACATCAAAATGCATCCTCTTCCAGACAACAGGGCCTCAAGAAATCAATGGACAATTTAAAGTTTAATCCCAGGTTTGATGGTGGTGCAGCAATGCTCATTACATGTGTTGGTACGATGCGGTGCCATTCATCCTCAATGCTTAAAAAATGGTTCATGCACCAATTTGGTTACTCCAACACACTTTGCCAATGGACGTATTTTGCAGGGCAGCATGCGGCAACGCTTTAACGTGCATTGCTTTGCACTGACATAATTTTATTGCACTGTGGTGCATTAGCAGCCTCTTACATTTGAATGGGCTCAAGGGGATACTTGCTTGCAGTCGGGGCAAACTAGTGGGTTGGTGCCCCTTACCTTGCAAAATGCCAGACTTCCATGGGGCAGACTCTTCCTCCAGCGCCAGGTCCGTACAGAGGTACGGGCCATTGGGTATAGAGATGAAGGAAGTAATCAATGAACTACAAGTGCCATGGTGCAGTCCGTCTGCTGTGGTGGACAATGGGACTTGTAGTCTCTTCATTCACAAGTGCTCCTTTTAGGGGAAAAAACATTCTGGCTGAGCAATTCCACTGGAAGACACAACACTCCTATCTCGTCCCACAGACTGGATAACAGCTATGCTGCTACAGACTTGAGGCTCCCTTTATGTACTCTTAAGCCCCATACACACGCTCGGATTATCCGAGGACCAGGTCCGTCGGATCATGTCTGTCGTACTTTGTCCGATGTTGGTTTTGCGTACACACGGTCGGACAAAGTTGTCGGAAAATCCGATCATTCTGAACGTGGTGACGTTTGTTGCCTACGACGGGACTACGTAGAGGCTAGTAGCCAATAGCTTTGGTCTTGTAATGTGATCTGAGCATGCGTAGCACTTTGTCCGTCGGAATTCGCTACACACGATCGGATTTGGTGTGATCGGACTTTGTTGTCAAAAAATCTATCCAGCAGGAGATAGGACTTTGTCCGTCGGACAATCCGATGGAAACTGTCCGATGGTGCCTACACATGGTCGGAATTTCCGACAACATTGTCTGATAGGACAGAATCCATCGGAAAATCCGACCGTGTGTATGGGGCTTTAGACCCCTTTCACACTGGGGGCATTTTGCAGGCTCTATAGCATTAAAAATAGCGCCTGCAAACCGCCCCAAAACAGCTGCTCCATGCACTCCAGTGTGAAAGCCTGAGGGCTTTCACACTGGAGCGGTGCGCTGGCAGGGCGTCAGAAAAAGTCCGCTCCTCCACCACTGCTCCTCATTGAAATCAATAAGGCAGCACTGCGATACCGCCTTTGGCCCTTACTGCCCAGGATTGTCCTCTGGGTGCAGGATTAAGTCTTCTAGGCCTCAGTGCCACCTGTTTTCCCTCCTGTGGGTGAAGCCTCCTCAACACTAGTCCTCTAGCACAATGGCATTACTCCAAAGACGGGGCAGACGAGCAGAATCTTTCAGACTTTGTTTTTAATGAAATGTTTATCTATTACACCATTCAATTGATTATAAATGATACCTCTTATACCCCTGATGAAGGAGATATACACTCTCTAAAATGCGTCGGGTGGAGAAAACATCATCACCATCTTGTACAGTTGGTGTATTAATAGTTGTACATACCATGTATATACTGTTTGGTGTTTCTTTTACCCAGTAATGCAGAAATAAAAATCTGTTTTTATGAATCGATTTTCTATATATTTTGTGATTCCAGTGCCGAAAAAGTCCCACTAACAGGGGATTTATGTTTTTCTGTACTTTACCTGTAGGGATGTGGCACACAGGGCTGGTGCTACCACTAGGCAAACTAGGCAGCTGCCTAGGGTGCACTGTTGCCTAGGGCACCCGGCCACTGGTGTTCCTACTCTCTTCTCTCTGTAACTAAGTCTCATAGTCTCATCATCAGCAGGCAGCCGCCATAGTGGCAGAGGCACAGCGGCGACAGAGGACTGTGTCTGTGTCCCGACTGCCAAATGAATGGAAGCAAGCAAACATTCATTGATGGGCGCTGGTTGGCTGCATTGATGGGCACTGGTAGGCTGCATTTAATAGGCGCTGGTGAGGCTGCATTTGATGGGCGCTGGTGGGCTGCATTTGATGGCGCTGGTGGGCTGCATTTGATGGGCACTAGTGAGGCTGCATTTAATGGGCTCTTCATTAAAAATGTGGGGTATACATGGGCAGGGCAAAGGGGGTGGAGTCAGGGGTGAAGCTGGGGGGGTTTCGCCTAGGGTGTCAAAAATCCTTGCACCAGCCCTGGCGGCACATAGCAGATCTCAATCACCAATATCTCATATAATGGACTACAAGTGCATCAAGGGGATACTTTCGGGCAGTCGGGGCAAACTAGTGGGTTGGTGCCCCTTACCTTACAAAATGGCAGACTTCCATGGGGCAGACTCTTCCTCAAGCGCCAGGTCCGTACAGAGGTACAGGCCTTTGGGCATGGAGCTGAAGTAAGTAATCAATGGACTACAAGTGCCATGGTGCAGTCCGTTTGCTGCGGTGGGCGATTGGACTTGTAGTCTCTTCATTCACAAGTCCCCGTGAATTGATGAAGTGGCAGTGTGGGTGGAGCCACACACGGCTGTGGTGAATTTAAAAATAATACAGATTGCTCCTTTTAGGGGAAAATAACCCCACAATTTAGGTAATTGCTGCTGCTGCTGTTGTCCTCTTCTTCTCCCCTAATGCAAGTATGCAGAGTGGCTGTGCAGGGACAGAGGAGAGGGAGAGACACAGACGGTGACACAGGCTGCATGTCTGCAGCCACCTCTATGGAAAGACCTGCCCACCAAATCGCCAAAAACCAGGAAACCTAATCACTCAGCAGCTCCTGCGGTGGTAGCACTACAAGTGAGGGCTCATGCAGGATTGTCCTGTTTGAGTGAAGAACTACGGCTATCACACGCCCAGTAACCACCATGGACCCCATCGTACCTGCCAGTGGTGCTTTCAGAGAATTCCTGTGAGACATCTGGCACCTAGGAATGCGCATGTGCACAGCATTTCCCGTAGAATGGTGACCATGCATGCAGGAATGCACACGGGAATGCCTGTTTAAGGATTTCTCTGCCCTTGCTCATGGGCTGACTGGTCTTTCAGCAGTCCCCTGTGTCCTGTGTTCATCCTGTGTCCCTTGTTGCTCGCCTGGCTTGCTCCTGGCCTGATTGGGGGGTCTAAGAATTTGACCGGGTGCCCCAAAGTCTGTAAGGACTTGAACTTGATTGAGGTGCTGGTGTATTTGGATCAGATAAAAGTGTTTTACAGAACCCTTGAAGAACATAAGGAGCACATGGAGAAATTCTTGAAGAGACTCCATGATGAGGAGTTGCAGCTGTCCCTTAAAAAGTGCAAGTTTTATCAACCAACTGTTACCTATCTCAGGCATATCGTCTCCCCTGTAGGAGTGGCAACAGACCCCAAGAAACTGGAGCTGTCTCTTCCTTGCTAGGGCCTTGCAATGTAAATGAACTGAGGTCATTTGTGGGGTTCTGATCCTATTACCCAAGGTTTATGGAGGGATTTGCCAAAATAGCTTGGCCCCTCAATGGGGTGCTTAGAAGCAAAGAAGAGGGGGCTGAATCAGAGTTGCCAAGACAGGCCTGTCAAGCCGAAAGACTCAAGAATCAATACAAGATGAATGGTCCGACCAGTGTGAACAGGCCTTTTACCAATTTAAGAGAAGGTTGACCAATGCCCCTGTTCTGGCCTGTGCTGACTGAGCTAGACCCTACAAATTATGTCAACGTCAGCAGAGATGGACTTGTTGTGTTGTATCAGGAGCAGGATGGACATCTACGACCGGCCATCTATGTGTGCCCGAGCCTTACCTTTGCTGATTAGAACTACCCTACACACAAGTTAGAGTTTCTTGCCTTGAAGTGGGCAGGTTGAAGTGTATATGGTGTGGTCCCTTCTCCTCTGCACCCGTCTGCGTATATCACCTCGGCAGATGTGTTGGCGCTATGTGCATAGCTCTCTGACCGCAGTCTATGACGCAGCTGATGGCTTGCGCATGCGCTCTTTATAGGAGCACCCACGCCGGAAATGATGTTGGTTAGCCACTTCCGGTTCAGTAATTTATGGCAGGATCGTGTCCTATAAAGCTGGAAGTGACAGTCAGAGGCAGTGGGACGCATACCATGGTGAGATTGAGGAAAACTTGGACGTTGTTCATCAATACACAATTATGCAGTATATCTCTGCCATACTCAGGTAACTAGCATTGGACCATAACCACTCCTTATTATCACGCTTAGGCATTTAAGATATTGGCCCTTGTTGATCTTAGGTGGACCCTTCCAGCGCTTGGCAGGCTACATTTTCTTGGCCGCTCTAGCTACTGGATGTTTGATACACTGACCCTAATTATATAACACTGTGGGATATGTATGTAGTAGGTTGTATTGATAGTCCCATTTGGTTATGCCTCTGGCCCCTAGATGTGTATACACGCCATTGGGTAGGGACCTTTAGCCACTTATTATGGTGGCTCTTGTATCCAGTGACAGGCTATTCTGCTTTGTATACATGGAAATATTTAATAGTTAGCTTATCGCCCCGCTCCTGTGTTGTCCCCCCTTCCTCTTTTTCTTCTATATGTTCTTTCTTTTCTCTTTTCTCTTGTTCTTTTTCTTCCTTTTTTTCTTCTTTCTTCTTTTTTCCCCCCTCTTTTTCTTTCTATGTCAATTAGTACCTAATGTGGATATAGTCAATTATATGTCCCTACATAAATGATGATGTGAGGGATCTTGCATCTGAATATTAATGTTTGGTCCTATAGATAATCATTGGTTTAATACTATCCTGCCTTGGATCCGATATATTCAATTACCGGTTGAGGGTCCGTTCACTCTACTTTGATGATGCAGTTGGTACAGAGCTAATGTTATAGAATTTGGTGAGCACTGATATTACTGTTAGACAAAAAAAGTTATATATATATATATATATATATATAAATATATATATAGCACTGACCCCCGAAGGAGCTGCTGGTTTTATTGGGCTTACCGTTACCTTCTTGACCTTGTCTCCGTCTAGGGTTTCCCGTGCCAGATGGCCCAAAGAAATGCAGAAACTGCCACTTTATCTTCCTTTTTGTGTTATTTATTCTAAAGATAAAACAGTCTCTTAAATGTAGGGTAGAGGGTTAGGATGAAAGTTCAGGTACTTTTGGAACTGCAAAGATAGGAAGTCTCTTATAGAAGAAATCCAGAGAATAACCGTTTCACAGCTGGATTATCACTTCCCCCGGATAGACCTCCTCTCACTAGGCCTAGCAGCCAACAGGGTGTTAAATAAAGAAAAATCTCTGCCACAGACTTGGATGTAACTGAGGGAATTTAGAGAGCTATCATACGGTACCAGTATATCTCAGCCGATCCGGCGATACCGTATAAGTGTAGATCCATTTAGTGTCCTTCAACTGAGCCTCCAGGATCCTTCAGAGAAACCAGTCTTGTGCATGGCCCCTGGATGCTTCTCCAGTTGCTGGGCCTCTCCTTAGACAAGACAGCACCAGACCACTTTTGAATCCTCAGGACTCGACATCCATTCAAGCCTTTTCCTGCAGTTTCTTCGCCTCGGGCTATCCAGCCTCAAGACTCGGAATTGCATGGATCCGCACCCCAGGCCAGGAAGGCCATGGGGGGGCTGGTCAGGAGGATCAGGACCAAACAGACAGAAAGTATCTTCTGGACCGGAACCCAGAAGCATGTGATCTCAGTTCCTTTAAATACCACCTCCCAGAATTCACAGCAGGATGACACTCCCACTGGGCTGGTTCCGAGACAAGAATGGTACCCAATACGCCCAGCCAAACTGCGTTCTCATACCTGCTGGCGGTGACAGCGACACCTAGGGCCAAGTGCAATTCCAGCTAGACTGGTACTGAAACCATAATTTGGCATAATTAGTGCTAAAACCCAACTGTGGTTTCAGGAATATTAACTTTGAAAGACACATAGCGCATGCTCATCAGGAGCCAGTGCTACTGCCCCGTACACACAATCGGACTATCCCGCGAACAAAAGTCTGGCGGACTTATTTTGAAGTTTTGACTCAAAATTGCCCGCTGGACTCAGCAGTTCGGCGGACAATCCGGACGTCTGTGTGCTAGTCCGCGGGACTTTAGAAATGAACGGACTTGCCTCACACACGGAGTAAAGTCTGTTCATTTAAAACGTGACTCCAAGTAGACGGGACTATCGAAGGAAGCCAATGTCGCCGCCTGGATCTAGCCCCGTCAACTGGTATGGGTTTAAAGGGGAATCTCTACGCCGAAAAAACGGCGTGGGGCGCCGTTTCAAATCCATATCAGACCCTTATCCGAGCACGCAGTCAAGCCGGTCAGGAAAAGGGGTGGGGATGAGCGAGTGCCCCCCCTCCTGAGCCATACCAGGCCACGTGCCCTCAACATGGGGGGGTGTCTTGGGGAAAGGGGGGCCCTGCGGCCTCCTCACCCCAAAGGACCTTGTCCCCATGTTGATGAGGACAAGGGCCTCTTCCCGACAACCCTGGCCATTGGTTGTTGGGGTCTGCTGGCGGGGGGCTTATTGGAATCCGGGAGCCCCCTTTAATAAGAGGGCCCCCAGATACCGGCCCCCCACCCTATGTGAATGAGTATGGGGTACGATGTACCCCTACCCATTCACCTAAGGGAAAAAAGTATAAATAAAAACACAACACAAGTTTTTAAAATACTTTAGTACACAGCTCCGGGGGTCTTCTTTCGTCTTGGGGGGTCTTCTTTCGTCTTGGGGGAGTCTTCTTGCCGGACTCCTCCGCTATCTTCTGCTAGCTCTTTTACTAGCGGAGGAGCCCGGCTTGCTCCTTCGTCGCTGGGGTCTTGTTCCGACTTCGGGGGTCTTGTCCCGCTCTTCTGTTTATCATGCCTTCTGTCGCCGTTGTCGCCGCCGCCGCCGCCTTCTTCTGCTTCTTCTTCTTCTTTCTTCATCCGATGTTGACACGATGCCATCTCCGCTTGCAATGGCCCAGACATGTTGCCCTGCCAGTTTTAAAGGGACAAGGGGCGGGGTCACCGGCTCATGTCACGTGGTGACCCCGCCCCCTTATGATGTCACAGCCCCAGCTTCCCCCGGGACTGTGACATCATAGGGGTGGGGTCACCACGTGACATGAGCTGATGACCCCGCCCCTTGTCCCTATATAACTGGCAGCGCAACACGTCTGGGCCATTGCAAGCGGAGATGGCGTTGTGTCAACATCGGATGAAGAAAGAAGTAGCAGAAGAAGCAGAAGCAGAAGGCAGCGACAGAAGGCAAGAAGAACAGAAGAGCGGGACAAGACCCCCGAAGTCGGAACAAGACCCCCAGAAGGCGGCGGCGACGAAGGAGCAAGCCGGGCTCCTCCGCTAGTAAAAGAGCTAGCAGAAGATAGCGGAGAAGTTTGGCGAGAAGACCCCCAAGACGGAAGAAGACCCCTGGAGCTGTCTAATTAAGTATTTTAAAAACTTGTGTTGTGTTTTTATTTACACTATTTTCCCTTAGGTGAATGGGTAGGGGTACATTGTACCCCATACTCATTCACATAGGGTGGGGGGCCGGTATCTGGGGGCCCTCTTATTAAAGGGGGCTGCCAGATTCCAAAAAGCCCCCTGTCCGCAGACCCTGACAACCAACGGCCAGGGTTGTCGGGAAGAGGCCCTTGTCCTCATCAACATGGGGACAAGGTGCTTTGGGGTGGGGGGGCCTCAGGGCCCCCCTTTCCCCAAGGCACCCCCCCATGTTGAGGGCACGCGGCCTGGTACGGCTCAGGAGGGGGGGGGGGCGATCGCTCGTCTTTTCCTGACCGACCGGGCTGCGTGCTCGGATAAGGTTCTGATATGGATTTGGCCGTTTTTTCAGCATAGGTATTCCCCTTTAAATCCATAGCAGGTGACGGGGCTAGCGAGGTGTCAATCTCGCCCATCTAGGCGGCGTCATTGACTTCCTTCACTAGTCCCGTCTACCTGGAGTCACGTTCTAAATGAACGGACTTTACTCCGTGTGTGGGGCAAGTCCGTTCATTTCAAAAGTCCCGCGGACTTCCGCCAAAAAGTCCCGGCGTGTGTGGGCAAGTCCACACGTTCAGAAAGTCCGGCGGACCTCCACTGGAAAGTCCAGCGGATTGTCCAGGCAGACTAAGTCTGCCGGATAGTCAGGCCGAAAAGTCCAATCGTGTGTACGTGGCATTACTGTACATACAAGCATCTCTCAAGCTTTTATGGATTGAGTATCATTTTTGGTAAACTTTGTATATGGCCTAATGTTACCATCGATAACATTTTTATATTGTGTAAACTTTGTAATAAATTCATATTTTATTATTATCCATTGTGTATGTGCTTTCCTCAGAGACAGTGACATATCCGGGAAAGTTCCATCACCTCATGGGGGAGTGGTGCTCTCATTAATTTTGTTTTAATCTTCTTCCTAAAAGTCACCCTCCTCATCTTCGACAGGTGGAGAAGGCTGTGATCGGCTTGCTAATCTCTGCATTAGTGATGATATTCTAGTAGAGGATGGATGAGCCTGCTGGGCCATTCCAACAGCTTTTCTCAGGGGCAGAAGGTGGTTTTGGTGCCAGACTTAATGGTCCTGGCTTTCCCCTCCGATTGAATCTGGTACACTGGTGAAACTGTACAGTTGCTTGCAGATGATGTAGGGTTGGGGTCTTCAACCAGCTAGCCTATGCCTACCAGGAACACCCAAATTGCTCAGAAGGCCGCAATGACTTCAGCCCCTGATGCTCCTTGGACTCAATGCTCAACCTTTTGACTCAAAACTTGGATTCATTTCAACATAAGTTGGGTCCTTTGTTCTTGGGGAGTCTCAGGATCATAAAGTCTTCTTGATAGAGAGTCAGCATCCCTATTGATGACTCCCAGACCGTTGACGTTGCCATGATTTGTAGGGTCTAGCTCAGTTAGCACAGGCCAGAACAGGGGCATTGGTCAACCTTCTCTTAAATTGGTAAAAGACCTGTTCATACTGGTAAGTATGGCTTACTAGGCTTGCCTAGTTTGTTGTTAAAGAGGAAGTCCACCTAAAAAAAAAATTATTAAAAGCCAGCAGCTACAAATACTGCAGCTGCTGACTTTTAATAAATGGACATTTACCTGTCCCAGGGTCCAGCGATGTCGGCAGTCGAAGCCGATCAATCGATCGGCTCTCGGCAGCTGCGGCCACCATCCTCGGTGAGGGAATCAGGAAAGTGAAGCGTTGCGGCTTCACTTCCCGGTTCCCTACTGCGCATGCGCGAGTCACGATGCGCATCCTAACTGGTCCCCGCTATCTCCTGGGACCTGTGTGTGTCCCAGCAGATAGCGCGGGGGGACGGGAAGAGAAGCCGCAATGCTTCACTTTCTGATTCCCTCACCGGGGATGGCGGCGGCAGCTGCCGAGAGCCGAGCGATTGATCGGCTTCGACTGCCGACATCGCTGGACCCTGGGACAGGTAAGTGTAAGTGGATGCAAATACCTATCTTAGACCTTAGACCTATCTTAGGTATCTGCAACCCCCCCCCCCCTGAAAGGTGCCAAATGTGACACCGGAGGGGGGGAGGGTTCCGAAAAGCGGAGGTTCAATTTTTGTGTGTACCTCCGCTTTAAACTATTGTATAATATTATATCAAGCTCATGTACTGTAACCTTTGCTGTACATATGCTGCCTCTTTGAGGGTCCAAAGCTTTTTTTGGTGGGGGGAGTATGTAGCCTGGTCAGTGGCTTGGCTCCGTCTCTGACATCCAACCACACACTTTTGCTGCTGCTGTCCTCTCCTCCCCTGCTACGAGTGTGCAGAGGGAGAGACACTCTTTGGAGAGCCCTGCCCACCAAATTACCAGGAACCGGGAAACCCAGCTATCCAGTTGATTGATCTGGGGAAGCTCTACAGCTATAACTCAATGAAATATATAAGCACATTACCACACATGCGTATGATCATTTTTCTGGGGTGTAAGATCAAGTTTTGCTTTGCATTCTCAACAATCTTCTAACGCTAATGCCTCATTCTGCCTCACACATTATATGCTGGAATGAGTTTGTTATTAACAGACGGCATTAAAACTCTCTCCTCCCCATTCTCTCTCCAGCTAATCCATTATGTTACATTGTGTCTCTCTGGCTGAACATGTTTCTTTCAAGCGTTCCCCCCTGAGGAATCGCATTGATGTACACGCGGCTGGACGTGGCTCGATACTCCGGGAGGTAATGAACAGTTTCCTACGCAAGAGGCTCTGCAGGTTGCAATCCATAGGAGGTGGAGTTCTGAGCGTACAGAAAGGTCTGTACCACCAGCTCCGTGTCGGCTTGTACAGAGCAAAGACTTCTTTAAAGTGCATTTCTACTTCCTGGGAAGATTATTCTCAGTATAACAATCAGGATATGAGTATATCACCTAGGACTCAGGACTAGACATGTGCAATTCGTTTCGTTTTAATTTGTTTTCCGTTAAAATTCGTTATATTCGTTCATTCATTATCGTACGAATGATTCGCTAAAAATTTTAACGAAAACGAATTATCGAATCGAACAAATATGGAAAACAACGAAAATCCGAAATAACCAAATTAGAAACAACGAAACTACGAAAGAAGAAAATCCAAAAAACGAAAACAGGAACAACAAAAACCAAAATGAACAAAAAAATTTGTACATTCGTAACTTTTTTTTTTGTTGAATTGGTAATTATCCGTGTCCCTTACAATGGCGCTGCTTAACGTGCTTCGAATGGATTGAACAAAAAAATTCGTACATTCGTAACTTTTTTTTTTTTTTTTGCGATTCGTAATTTTCCGTGTCTCTTACAATGGCGCTGCTTAACGTGCTACGAATGGATTGAACGAAAAAATTTGTACATTCGTAACTTTTTTTTTCGATTCGTAATTTTCCGTGTCTCTTACAATGTAATAATAGCATACACATTACATAAAATTATGAATTATGCTCCGATTACGAATCTACGAAAACAATGTTACGAAAGTACGAATAAATCAATCTTACGAAAGTACGAATGTAACTAAATCTACGAAAATATGAATGCGTCCAAATTTCGAATAAACGAAAATTAAACTAACGGAAAAACGAATCAATGAAAAAATAACTCTTATGAAAATACGAATCTTTACGAATACGAACACCGACGACTTACGAATTTACGAATCATTACGAATCAACGGAAACGAACAGAAACAAAACGAAACAAAACTAAACTAAACAATTTTTTCTATTGTGCACATGTCTACTCAGGACTATTATCTGATTCTCTGCTGCTCTGCGTTGAATGTCCCTTAACCAAATAGCAATTTAAACCTGCTTATATTATGGCTTCCCTCCTTTTCCCCCCTCATCAACATTCTAATACATTATTTTAATTAAAAACTCCATGATTGAAAGTGTAGCGCACCCCATGTAGAAGCCGCAAGTGAAAAGGTATCCCCTACCCTGCACAGCCAGGCACACCGAATTTTCTCAGGCACACTTGAGTCAGGAAACCGCCCAGCGCGTTGTTTTTTTGTGCGCAGAAGGCAACGACAGCGGCAAGAACAGAAGAGACCCCGGAAGACCCCCGAAGGCGGATCGAGACCCCCAGACGACGGCGGCGACGAAGAAGAAGAAGAAAGCCGGGCTTCTCCGCTCGGTAAAAGAGCTAGGTAAAATAGCGGAGGAGTCTGGCGAGAAGACCCCCCCAAGATGGAAGAAGCCCCCCGGTAGCAGTGCAATAAAATATTTTTTTAAAAATTGTGTGTTTTTTTTTATTTACACCTTAGGTGAATGAGTAGGGGTACATCGTACCCCATACTCATTCACATAGGGTGGGGGGCCGGGATCTGGGGGCCCCCTTATTAAAGGGGGCTCCCGGATTCCGATAAGCCCCCCGCCCGCAGACCCTGACAACCAACGGCCAGGGTTGTCGGGAAGAGGCCCTTGTCCTCATCAACATGGGGACAAGGTGCTTTGGGGTGGGGGGGGGGCCGCACGGCCCCCCTTCCCCAGGGCACCCCCCATGTTGAGGACACGCGGCCTGGTACGGTTCAGGAGGGGGGGGGGGGGCGCTCGCTCGTTCCCCACCCCCTTTTCTGACCTGCCAGGCTGCGTGCTCGGATAAGGGTCTGGTATGGATTCTGGGGGGACCCCCACGCCGTTTTTTCGGCGTAGGGGTACCCTTAAAATCCATACCAGACCTAAGGGCCTGGTATGCCTCTGGAGGGGGAACCCATGCCGTTTTTTTTATAAAAAATTGGCGTGGATTTCCCCCTCAGAAGTAGTACAATGAGTTGCGAATTTATGTCAGCAGCGGCTTCGCACCGAAAACGCGTACAATCCAAAGAACAGCCGGCGTTTCACTGCGCAGTCACGCAGGGCCTTGAATTCGCACCGCACTAGTCTGAACCCAGGCTTAGACTAAATATGTAATGATGAGTGCATATTGGAATGGGACACAGGTTCACTGCAGAGTGCCTGATTGGTTGATAGGGGTGTCTAGGAACTGTCTGGGGCAATTTTTCATCGGCCACTTTATTAGGTACACCTGTTCAAATGCTTGGTAACACAAATTGCTAATCAGCCAATCACATGGCAGCAACTCAATGCATTTAGGCATCTAGATATGGTGAAGATGACTTGGTAACGTTCAAACCGAGCATCAAAATGGGGAAGAAAGGGGATTTAAGTGACTTTGAACTTGGTTTTTGGTGCCAGACAGGCTGGTCTGAGTACTTCAAAAACTGCTGATCTACTGGGATTCTCACACACAACCATCTCTCGGGTCTACAGAGAACGGTGGGAAAAGGAGAAAATATCCAGTGAGCGGCAGTTGTGTGGAGGAAAATGCCTTGTTAATGTCAGAGGCCTGAGGAGAATGGGCAGACCAGATGATAGAAAGGCAAGAGTAACTCAAATAACCACTCTTAACATCCAAGGTATGCAGAATACCATCTCTGAACACACAACACATCCAACCTTGAAGCAGATGGGCTACAGCAGCAGAAGACCACACCGGGGGCCACTCCTGTCAGCTAAAAACAGGAAACTGAGGCTACAATTCACCAAAAGTGGACAATTGAAGATTGGAAAAACGTTGCCTGGTCTGATAAATCTCGATTTAAGATGCGACATTGAGATGGTAGGGTCAGAATTTGGCACATTAATCCATCCTGCCTTGTACCACCGGTTCAGGTTGGTGGTGGTGGAGTAACGGTGAGGGGATATATTCTTGGCACACTTTGGGCCCCTTAGTACCAATTGAGCATGGTTTAAATGCCACGGCCTACCTGAGTATTGTTGCTGACCATGTCCATCCCTTCATGACTACAGTGTCCCCATCTTCTGATGGCTCCTTCCAGCAGGATAATGCACCATGTCACAGAGTTCCAATAATTTCACCACTGCACAATGAGGTCACTGTACTCCAATGGTCTCCACACTCACCAGATCTCACCACTGGACAATGAGGTCACTGTACTCCAATGGTCTCCACACTCACCAGATCTCACCACTGGACAATGAGGTCACTGTACTCCAATGGTCTCCACACTCACCAGATCTCACCACTGGACAATGAGGTCACTGTACTCCAATGGCCTCCACACTCACCAGATCTCACCACTGGACAATGAGGTCACTGTACTCCAATGGCCTCCACACTCACCAGATCTCACCACTGGACAATGAGGTCACTGTACTCCAATGGCCTCAACACTCACCAGATCTCACCACTGGACAATGAGGTCACTGTACTCCAATGGCCTCCACACTCACCAGATCTCACCACTGGACAATGAGGTCACTGTACTCCAATGGCCTCCACACTCACCAGATCTCACCACTGGACAATGAGGTCACTGTACTCCAATGGCCTCCACACTCACCAGATCTCACCACTGGACAATGAGGTCACTGTACTCCAATGGCCTCCACACTCACCAGATCTCATCACTGGACAATGAGGTCACTGTCCTCCAATGGTCTCCACACTCACCAGATCTCACCACTGGACAATGAGGTCACTGTACTCCAATGGCCTCCACACTCACCAGATCTCACCACTGGACAATGAGGTCACTGTACACCAATGGCCTCCACACTCACCAGATCTCACCACTGGACAATGAGGTCACTGCGCTCCAATGGCCTCCACACTCACCAGATCTCATCCAATAGAGCACCTTTGGGTTGTGATGGAACCAAATCTGCAGCAACTACGTGATGGCATCATGTCACTATGGACCAAAATCTCTGAGGAACGTTTCCAACACCTTGTTGAATCTATGCCACCAAGAATGAAGGAAAAGGGGGTCCAACCCGGGACTAGCAAGTTGTACCTAATAAAGTGGCCGGTAAGTGTGTGTAATTACGATACAGCATCTATGTATTATACTCCATTGCCTGTAGCAGGGAAAAGGCCTGTGTAGTGCAGATAATTCAGAACTAATATTTAGAAAGCCGGCGATGAATGCGGGGTCACGGCTAATCAATTACCGCCTGATTACTGCAGTCTACAGAGGCATCCCGCCACGCTGCTCCTCTCTCTGCTGCTTCTGTGCCGTCACCTGCTGCAGACGCCTGTCACCTGTACCATGTCCCCGCAATGAACAGCCCTCCGATACCTTCCCCAGTGCCTTATAAATTGAATGTAAAAACTACACAGGGAACACGTGTTCATTGTCTCACCACGAGGAGCGACGGCCGACCACATCCTTAAAGGAGCGGCGGAGAAAGCATTCAACTCCTGGGACATGATAAGATAAGATGAGAGGGTGTTTTTTTGGGGGACTGG
Organism: Lithobates sylvaticus; assembly: GCA_028564925.1. Lineage (NCBI taxonomy): Eukaryota > Metazoa > Chordata > Amphibia > Anura > Ranidae > Lithobates > Lithobates sylvaticus. The sequence goes on from CM053027.1 coordinate 23,074,801, forward strand.
CACCTACCTAGGAGATTTTCAGACAAGCGCCTACCTAGGAGTTTTATGGGCTGGCACATACCTAGGAGTTTTGGGAACTGGTGCCTACCTAGAAGTTTTTGGGATATGCACCTACCTAACAGTTCCTCCCAGTACATACCAGCATAGATGAATCCCCCTATGGTGGGGTATGATCCCAGTCCTTCCAGTACATACCATTATAGAAGGGGTATGGTCCCAGTTCTTCCCATTACATACCAGCATAGATGAATCTCCCTATAGTGGGGTATGATCCCAGTACATACCATTATAGAAGGGGTATGGTCCCAGTTCCTCCCAGTACATACCAGCTTAGATGAATCCCCCTATGGTGGGGTATGATCCCAGTCCTCCCAGTACATACCAATATAGAAATGGTATGGCCCCAGTTCCTCCCAGCATAGATGAATCCCCCTATGGTTGGGTATGATCCCAGTCCTCCCAGTACATACCAATATAGAAGGGGTATGGTCCCAGTTCCTCCCAGTACATACCATTATAGAAGGGGTATGGTCCCAGTTCCTCCCATTACATACCATTATAGAAGGGGTATGGTCCCAGTTCCTCCCAGTACATACCAGCATAGAAGAATCCCTCTATGGTGGGGTATGATCCCAGTCCTCCCAGTACATAGCATTATAGAAGGGATATGGTCCCAGTCCCCCCCCTGTAGATACCAGCATAGATGAATCTCCCTATGGTGGGGTATGATCCCAGTCCTCCCAGTACATACCATTGAATGAATGACTTGTATAGGGCTACCTATGCGAACTGAATCGCCTCAGGGCGCTTTTTGCCACTGGTGTCCATCTGTGGTTTAGCGCGGTCCTTGCCCTGTGGGGTACCGGCACGCTTACAAACACATACACATATTTGGCCAATTTTATCGACAGGATCAGATTAACCTACCAGCATGTCTTTGGAGTGTGGGAGGAAACCAGAGTACCCAGAGGAAACCCACACAGGCACAGGAAGAACATGCAAACTCCAGGCAGAAGGTGTCGTGGTCAGGATTTGAACCAGCGACCCTATTACTGCTAGGTGAAAGTGCTAACCACTACACCACTGTGCTGACCATTATAGAAGGGGTAAGCTGATGTGCCCATTATGAGGGGTTCCCACCATCCCTGTGCTTGAGTTCCCAGGTCTGTACACCTGATGTGCCCATTATGAGGGGTTCCCACCATCCCTGTGATGTGCCCATTATGAGGGGTTCCCACCATCCCTGTGCCAAATTCCCGGGTCTGTACACCCGCTGTGCCCATTATGAGGGGTTCCCACCATCCCTGTGCTGAGTTCTTCTTTACAAGTGTGGTCTCAGATCTGGGCATTCCTCTTTAGGAGTCCAATCACTGACTGACACCCTCTCCTTCCCAGATCACTTTTTATTTCTTCCAAACTGTTGAGCAGATCAGTACATTCTCTGCACATATTTAAGGTGGCTGTAGAATAGATGATTCCTTTTTAATTTCATTCCTGCGGCCACCTTAAATGAGTGCAGAGAATGTACTGATCTGTTCAACAGTTTGGAAGAGATGAAAAGTAATCTGGGAAGGAGAGGGTGTCAGTCAGTGATTGGAATGATCAGATCTGAGACCGGAGCCTGCAGTATGAGAGCAGTGAAGAAAGATCTATGCAAACAGAAGATAGTGTAGGGGGAGGGGGATCAGTGTGATAGGGAAGGTGTACAGACGTGGATTACACGGAGTGGTAAAGTTGTAAAGTTGCTGCTGTAAAGTCACTAAGGACACAATGATAATAGCCCAGGGAGATGAATGGGCAGCTGCCTCTGCACAGACCTGCCTGCCCTAAGCCGTTCTTCTTCTGCTGGTGATTTCCCCCTCACTTGCTGAAGGAGACAGGCAGCCTGTGAGCCAATGACGCCGCAGGTCCTATTAAAGCCCCACCCTACGGACCCAATCAATTACAACCACTGGAAACCTAATGCTAGAGGTGGAGTTTTCGGGGAGCAGACCTTATAGCCCCGAGCACACTTTAAAGTACACCAATAGAGATTCTTAGCCCCAATCACAAGTCATGCCTCCAATAGCACCCCTGTGCCTGGCGCCCTTAACACACCCACTTAAAGGGACACTTTTTTTATTTTTTATTAATAAGTAGCTTTGGGAAGGGGGGGGGGGGGGGGGGGGGGCGGCGCCCCTGCGCCCCCCTGTCCCAGTTCCTCCCAGTATAAGGTGACCAGATTTAAATGAAATCCGGGGACATATTTTTTTTTTCTAGTAATGGCGGCAATTAGCGACTCTCTGCCCATCGCCACTGCTGCCCGCCTCACAGCCTGTCAAGTCTTATGCCCCGTACACACGGTCGGAAATTCCGACCACAAAATCCGTCTGATTTTTTCCGACGGATTTTGTCCGACACTGGTGTTGCATACACACGGTCGGACAAAGTTGTCGGAAAATCCGATCATTCTGAATGTGGTGATGTTCGTTGCGTACGACGGAACTACGTAGAGGCTAGTAGCCAATAGCTTTGGTCTTGTAATGTGAACTGAGCATGCGTGGCACTTTGTCCGTCGGAATTCGCTACACACGATCGGAAAAAGTCCGATAGGACTTTGTTGTCGGAAAATTTGAGAGCAGGAGATAAAACTTTGTCCGATGGAGTCCGATGGAGCCTACACACGGTCGGAATTTCCGACAACATTGTCCTATAGGACATTTTCCGCCGGAAAATCTGACAGTGTGTACGGGGCATTACTCTCCGGGCCCCGGCTACTACTGGGTGGGGAGGAAGATCACTCCGCCAGGGAAGGCAAGAAGATGGGCAGGTGGCTGGCCGGGACTTGAACCAAGGCAGAAGAACATGCAAGCAGGAACGGAACGGGCATGCACCCGAAACTGAAGAAATATTCTCTCCGCTCCGACCAGCACATGATCATCAGAAAGGGGCACAGATAATGAAAAAAATACACCCCCACCCCCTAAGCTAGTAGGAGCCGCAGAGAAGGGGGTATAATTCAGATTTTTTCTTTTAATTCTGCACTGACTGTCTTTGAAATTGCCCCAGCCCCTGTTTAAATCCAATCCGGGGACAAAACCGGGGACAGACTTGGTTCGGGGACAGTGTCCTCAATCCGGGGACTGTCCCCGGAAACCAGGGATGTCTGGTCACCCTATCCCAGTACATACCAGTATAGAATAATCCAGCAGCAGCCTGGTGTGTAGCGGCCAGTTGCGGAAGGTCCCCATGCGGCTAGTGATGTCCAATAGCTCAGGGTAGACGGCGGGGTCATCGTTCTGCTGTTCCCAGGGCAGTCGGTGGAGCTGGCTGAGGATGTGTCCGTCCGGTAGGTCCGGTTGCTGGGGATGTTGCTGGACTTGTTTCCCCCCGAGGAAGGGACAGGTAGGGAAGTATTTGCAGTACTCAGTATCAGGCCAGTCCACGGACTCCCAGCTCCGGAGGATCCCCCCTCCCCCCGCAGGTAAAGCACTGGACCTGGTCCCCGATGCCCAGATAGAAGAAGCCGGCTTAGGGCAGGTGATGGGGGACACCGAACCCCGACCAGTCCCGGAATGTCCGCAGCCGGCTCATCTCTCTCTCTCCATCTCCGACTTCACTGCACCTGGGGGGCCTCCAGGAGCCCAACACCTCCCGTACCGAGTCCATGGCGGATTGCTGACCACTGACACTGCCCAAAATCACCGGAGCAGAGTCACAGTCACTTCTCCTCCTGTCTTAGGACCCGCTTCCTGATTGGCTGGGGGGGAGAAGCAGGAAGGCAATAGCGAATATTCATTTGCTAATGTCACATAAGTGGGCTCGGGGCGCAGTGCTCTTCTCAAGGCAGGTTTCTGGATGTGTGTTTTGTTCCCCCCCTTCCAGACTGACTGAGATGTGCTGGGCAGCAATTGGCTCATACGTTCTCCATTTTCCAAGCTGTCCAGAGGATTGCAGGAAGCTAATACAAAGACAGAATCCGATACCTATACTATCTCTAAAGGTGTATGCAATGGTGTTGATGTTGAATAAATACTAGACATGTGCAATTCGTTTCGTTTTTTTTTCGTTATTTTCGTTCATTCGTTATCGTTATCGTACGAATGAACGAACGATTCGCTAAAAATTTTAACGAATAACGAATCGAACGAATCCGAAAATAACGAAAAATCCGAAAAAAACGAATTAGAAACAACGAATGTACGAAAATAACGAACAACGAAAATGAAAATGAACGAAAAAATTCGTACATTCGTAACTTTTTTTTTTTTTTTTTTGAATTGGTAATTTTCTGTGTCTCTTACAATGGCGCTGCTTAACGTGCTTCGAATGGATTGAACGAAAAAATTTGTACATTCGTAACTTTTTTTTTCGATTCGTAATTTTCCGTGTCTCTTAAAATGTAATAATAGCATACACATTACATAAAATTATGAATTATGCTCCGGTTACGAATCTACGAATGTTACGAATGTTACGAATGTACGAATAAATACGAATGCGTCCGAATTTCGAATAAACGAATAAACGAAAATTAAACTAACGGAAAAACGAATCAACGAAAAAATAACTCTTACGAAAATACGAATCGTTATGAATACGAACACCGACGACTTACGAATTTACGAATCGTTACGAATCAACGGAAACGAAAAAGACGAAACGAAAATAAACAAATTTTTTTGTTGTGCACATGTCTAGTAAATACCTAATTGGAATAAATTATGTATCTTGTGTCTTCCTGGATTTCAGCTTTTTTTTTAGTAAATATGGCTGGCTATGGCTTTTTTTCCCCCCAATGTAATGTGCAGGATTCCTTGTCTCTAATGCCGCGTTCACACGATCGGACTTTCCGGCGGACATAGTCCGGTGGACAATCCGACGGACCTTGCAGCTGAATTTCGCCGGACTTTCAAGCGAACAAACTTGGCCACACACGATCACTCCAAAAGTCTGGCGGTTTCGAACGCGGTGACATAGAATAAGGAAGTTCATAGCCAGTAGCCAATAGCTGCCCTAGTGTCGGTTTTAGTCCGTCGGGCTAGCACACAGACGACCGGATTTTTCGACCGGCGGACAAATTTGAAGCCAGTCTTATTTCTAGGTCCGCCGGACTTTTGGGAAGTAAAGGTCCGCTGGAGCCCACACACGATCGAATTGGACCAAGTCCGCCAGAAAGTCCGATCCTGTGTACGCGGCATTAGGCTCTATTCACACCTGTGCAGTTTGCTTTTAATGCCGCGTACACACGATCGGAATTCTCGTCGGAAAAAGCTCTGATGGTTTTCCCGTCGAAAATTCTGACGGAATTCCGCTCAAACTGTCTTGCCTACACACGGTCACACCGAATTCCGACCGTCAATAACGCGGTGACGTACAACACTACGACGAGCCAAGAAAAAATGAAGTTCAATGCTTCCGAGCATGTGTCGAATTGTTTCCGAGCATGCGTAGGAATTTTGTGCGTCGGAATTGCTCCAGACGATCGGAATTTCCGATAGAAACCTTTTCCGTCTGAAAAATTGAGAATTTTGCTGGCCGAATTCCCGCCAGCAAAATTCCGATGGAGCCTACGCACGGTCGCATTTTCCGATGAAAAGCTCTCATCGGTCTTTTGCTGGCCGAAATTCCGATCGTGTGTACGCGGCATAAGCGTTTCTGCCGCGATTTTACCTTATTTTGCATTTTCATGCTTTTGTTTGGCAAATTTGTTGTTGGGCAGATTAAAAAAACACAAATCACGTCAAAATCGTGGTAAAAAACGCGCTACATGCTTTTATGCAGCTTCTCCATTGAAGTCTATTGAATCAAAAATGCTAAAAAAAAAAAAAAAAAAAACACTGTTTTGCATTTAAAAAAGTCTCTGACCCTTTCCGAAAACGCAGAGGCACAAGAATGCATTGATGTGGACGGGTTCCATAGGAACCCATGTTAACCGGTTCCCGACCGGCGCACAACAATATACGTTGGCAGAATGGCACGGACAGGCAGGAGGGCGTATATATAAGTCCCTCCTTAATGCCGTCCGTGCCATCGGGAGCGCGGTCGGGACCCCCGTGAGGCCGGTCGCGGGTCCCGCGGACTCGATCGCCGCGGGGACACCCGCGATCGTCTCACGGGAAGGCTGAACGGGGAGATGCAGAAATACACAGCATCTCCCCGTTCTGCCTAGCAACTAGTGACGCCGATCTCTGCTCCCCGTGATTGGAGCAGAAATCAGCATTCACTAGCTGACAGCCACGCCCCCACAGTAAGAAACACACCCCTAGGCATACTTAACCCCTACACTGCCCCCTTGTGGTTAACCCCTTCATTGCCAGTGTCATTTATACAGGAATCAATGCATTTAAATAGCATTGATTGCTGTATAAATGACAATGGTCCCAAAAATGTGTCAAAAATGTCCGATGTGTCCGCCTTAATGTCGCAGTCACAATAAAAATCGCTGATCGACGCCATTACTAATAAAAAAAAAAATTATTAATAAAAATGCTATAAAACTATCCCCTATCTTGTAAACACTATAACTTCTGCACAAACCAATCAATAATCGCTTATTGCGATTTTTTTTTACCAAAAATATGTAGAAGAATACGCATCGGCCTAAACTGAGGAAAAAAATTTTTTTTTTATATATTTTTGGGGGATATTTATTATAGCAAAAAAGAATGCGTTTTTTTTTTCAAAATTGTCGCTCTTTTTTGTTTATAGCGCAAAAAACAAAAACCGCAGGGGCGATCAAATACCACCAAAAGAAAGCTCTATCT